>CM053273.1:7650625-8861875 GCA_028583415.1 Protea cynaroides
TTGAACCAGTTTTTGAACCAGTCTCAATAATTAAAGAATTCTAATTCGGACCTTTTCAATTCTTACATGAAAGGTTTTGTCATGTGATGTAGCGATAAATTTGGAATTATTGAAGACAGTGATGCCCCCACTAGGTTACAAGAGTGGAGGGCGACCAATTCTGAATTGGAGTCCGCACCGTCAACCACGACTCCGAAGGACCCAAATACCATTTTATGGTCACACTCACACAACTTGTAAATTGTTAAAACACAGTTGAAAACGATGCCACCCTTGCAAGCAAGTATAGAGTAGTAGAATTCCCAAAACTCATGGGACCCAAAGAATTTCATATAGATGATGGAGGAAGATCTATATAAGTTAGCCAGGCTTATATTGGTACATATTGATGACAAAATAAGAGAATAAGAAGAATCGATGATCATTTAGAGGAGAGGAAAAAAATAAAATAAAATAAAAAGGTTCAGATTTCAAAGAATACAGAGAGAGATAAAAGTACGCATCCTCTCCTCCCAAAACCAGCGGCAACCTTACCCAGATGGTCAACATGTGGCTCTCAATGAATCCGAGACCCACATTCGAGCCGACACCCAGCCGTCAAGCCGAGCTAACAGGGGTTGTCAGCTTTGACGTGTGTCTCGAATTCACCCAAGAACCACATGTTGGTCATCCGGGTAAAGCTACCACATCCTCCCATTACCATTGGGAGGAAACGATGTGAATCCCATCTCTTGTTGACCAGATCCTTCAATCGTGATCCAGCAATTGGTGTTCATCCAATGCTCATACCGATGTATAGTCATGCGCATCGGATGAATTCCAGCCACTAAATCACAGCTAAACTCTCTCCAATGACAAGAAACGATTTAAGTCCTAATAATGCAGAGGAAAACGAAGATGAAACAAGGAAACATGATTTTTGCCAAAAATAAAAAAGAATGTTTTGAGATACAATGAATACAGCCTTATGATATCATGTGTAAGTCTATCAAATTCAAAGGGTGTCACAGTTGCCACTGATCAAGACCGTCCAACCAATGGAAAGATCTTATAACAATAACCGTCCCAATCAAACTACAACCTGCAGTTTTCTTAAGAATCTAAATTATAATTTGAAATTTACCAATATATATATATATATATATATATATATATATATATATATATATATATATATATATATATATATATATATATATAATTTTAAAAAATAAAAATATATCACCAAAGACCATGGTTGTAAATCCATTTATCATTTCCAAAATTGATCCAATATTATTATCGGACGAATTTGAACAGAAGTGTTGTGAGTCCGACCAGAATTCAGACTAGCACTCTAGGCGAGAACCTGCATAATAAATCCAAAATAAGTTCTTGGGGGGGACTCTAGCGACAATAGTAATATAAACTAGGAAGGAGAAGAGCAACTGAGTTAATGGTAGCAGTTTAGCTCTGATTTCTTCTGGTGGTGGAGAATCTTCCTTTTACAAAGCAACTTTAATTTCTTAACTACTATGAACATGATGTTTTAACTGCTTCATTTTAATTTTAAATTGATTTGAGGAGATGATCATTTAAATGGAAAAGATGTGGATTTCTTTCTTTTTTGTTTTGATAACACTAGGGACAATTATTAACAACAAATATAACTATAAATAAATTTAAATGACAAAAGAGGATTAGGAGTTTACTTTAAATTGTTGATAATTTATTTTGATAAAATCTGAACCTCGATATTTATACATGACCACCTTCCAACCATCACTATACATTCTTAAAAGCAAATATTAATTTTAAATAAAATTTAATGACAAAAGAGGATTGGGAGTTGATTTTAAATGGTTTATAATCCTATTTTGAGAAATATTGACTTTGGAAATTGATTTTTTTTTTTTTTTTTTTTTTTTGGTAACATTGGAAATTGATACATGACTACTACACGCCTTTTCTATGTTGGGAGTTGGGTGTCTTGTATTCTATTGCATGAGTTTGTGGGCTAACTCTGAAGGACCATCAAGAGTAAAAAAAATTTTAAGGTTATTTGGGTATTTCAGTAATTACACATGTATAGGTTCACTATAAATATATACCGCTGGTTTTCTCTTTGTAACTGACAAGAAGTGTGAAGAAAAACTAGCATTGTAACTCTATTCTTCATTAATAGTGAAGCAGATGTGAGGAAAAACTAGCATTGTAACTCTACTCTTCATTAATAGTGAAGTAGATTCATCTCATTGTACACATAGACAGAAACCCCTATTGAACCACATAAAATCATTGCATTGTGTGATTGTTTGCTTTCTATTTTCGTTTGCTTTCTGCATCATGTTTAAGGTGAATATCGACACCCTATATATCTTTATACCCTATAACCACATGGCACAACTAGGCAGTTCTACATACGGGTTGAATTTGTCTCCGATTATTGGAGGCTCCAATCGCTGGATGAAAGTTTGGAGTTAACCAGACACACCTATCGATACATTGGTAGACACGTCCAATTAACTCCAATCGCTGAATTGATAATTAAAACCTCCAATAATTGAAAACGAATTGAACTCTCTACATACTTTCTTCAAACAGAAAGTACTGTCTAAAGTGCAGGAAACTTGACCAGAACCTTTTGCCTCGTATGGTGTTTATGGTTTTTGAAATCGGATCGAATCAAAATCAGCCAAATCAACCGACCCTGGTATTCATTAACTATCTGACCTCAGCCCTAACGAGTTCATTCTGGTTTCACAAATTCACAGAATGCAGCGTCCAAGTTTAGTAAAATATCTGACCAGTACCTCCCTTAACTATATTGGTAGGAAAATATTTGGCCCACAAGCAATTAATGGCTTAGTGCTCGCAGGCCTACCTTCGTTGAAATGATTTATATCCAACTTGAAAAAGTATACCCTAATGTCGTTGGGGTGGTTCATTAATGCTCCATTCGTAACACCACCCTGCTTTCCATGTGAATGAATTTAATACTGCAACACAGAAGTTGCAGAGTGGATAAAGATTTTTGTTGCAGAGTAGATATAAGATTTTTTTAGAAAAAAAAAACAAAAAAAAAGGTGAAGAAAAAATGAAAGAAAACAGAGAGAGAGAGAGAGAGAGAGAGAGAGAGAAACTAGTTACACAATAAATCAGTTCATCTTTAAATTTGGTATGGGTGGAATTATCTTTGTTTTTATGGTTTCATTTGTTTCCAAATAAAATTGTGGAAAAAGAAAAAAAAATTTAAATAAGAGAAATTTTCATGTAAATCATTGCATGAAAAATTATACAACGAAATAAACAGAGCCTCAAATAAAAAAGGAAAAACGAGAAAATGAATGATCAATTTACAAATCAGAGCAACTTTGATAATCCCAAGAAAAGTTAATGCGAAGCTTACATTGGTTTAATGCATGTGGACTCAGATAACAAACTGCAGCTCCTACTAGTAGCTCCTAGTTAGTGATTAGTGATGGATCCTGGCAGACTTCAACAGTGGTTCTCTTAAATTCATCTGTTGAGTAACTTCTACCGGATGCCCGGATTATATTGATTTCTGAGTCCTGCATTAACTGCTATGATCTTCAACTGGGTTCCAACTTTAACACCATCATTTTTGTCACCCTGTTAAAACTGAACCAACCATGCCAGTAGCTTCTCTCTCCTCCTTTCTCTCATCCTGTAATTATCATGAACCAAAGGCAAAGGGAAGAAGATGATCAATCTCATTAAAATCCAAGTCAAAAATTAGATCCCAAGACAGATATAGTCAATTACCTTGGAGATATGCATCCAAGACTCAAGCTTCTGGGAAGCTTTCCCTGACTGATGTGTTTCTCTGGCCAAGGTTACTCCTTCACTCAAGCTGCTCACACACCCACTCACTATGAGAGCTGCTGCTGCATTTAGTATCTGTTCGATTGTTCATGGCAACAAAGAGAAATCATCTTTCAGAGGTATGTCATCATCAGCAACCCAACTAATCCATTTCTTAATATCTTCCATGTGTAGAAAATTTTATTTTTTGGTATTTGAATTATACTGTTTAATGACATTCTATGCTCCTCCTATCATACTCTACTAGAAGAAATTTAATAAATAAACAGTGTGGTACCTTCTTTACCATCTTATCAAAAGTTATTCAACATTTTTTCTCTCCTTCCTAAGTTGGTGCCACAATGTTCCCTTAATCCTTCAACAAAGGCATTGCTCAGAAAGACTTACAAGCGCATCTGCAACAGATCCTCTCTCCCCAGAAAGAACACGCCTCAGTACCTCTGCATTATACTCTGGACAGCCTCCTTTCAAGCTTTCTAGTGTACATCGTTGCGTTTCAAAATCCACTGTACCCAACACGTTTTAGGGCCTGGTTAGAATCTAAAAACCATCAAGTGGAAGCAAGAGAAAATGGTAAAAGAAGGCAGGCATTGAGCTCATCATTGATCCTACTCAAGATGAGTCAAAACCATAGTGACATGCGATCCCCTAGGGTGTAATATCTGGATGTCCCAAATATTTTTTCTAGAGCTAGCCATCCACTTTAAACATTGTTGACATGGACATGCTTTGATGCATGTAAGTTTTTGAACAAGACCAGAGCTACTCTGTCCATAGTTAGTATACTGTGAACCGAAATAAACAAGGGCAAGCAAAAAATTTACATGGATCAAAAGAAAACTTCTCAATCTTTTCAGGAGTAACATCAAGGGCCAGGCCACCTCCTGTCAACATAGGTAAAAACAAAAGGTTTGTAAGTCCCCTTTCTGTTGCAAACCATAAAATAAAAGAAGGAAAATAGGCCATGGAAACATCAGAGTTAACGAAAGAAATTTTTACACAACATCCTGAAGATTTAAGCATAAAAAAATGGGGTATTACCAAGGGAACTCATTTCATCTAAACCCTCTGAATGGACAACTAATCCTCTCTTCATGCCCAATCTTTGTAGTGCTTCAGCCATTTTTCCGACCTATTATGAATAATGAGCATTCCCTAAATATCATTAGAAAATTATGACAAAGAAAATATCATAGTAAACTGTACCGAAATTATAGCTGAAATCTATATGAAACTGAAAAAATCAACATGCTTTGAATGAACTCCTGAACTCAACTGAGCCTTATACCAACTAAATGGGATCTTCTACGCAAAACCTGTCTGACAATCCAATGGACACAAGAATGAAAATCTATTTTATGCAATAACTCTGTTGACAGTAAGAAGGCTGGGTTAAATCCACTACTTGAACATGGCTATATATGAATTCTTACAGGTTTTGCAAACTTAACCATTTCATGTGATGCTAAGTTGAGGACATCTAAGATTGGTATCTGATGAGGCCAGTCCATTTTCATCGGGTAAAATTGGTAAAGTTTCATTTGGCTTCATTTTTAGCAGTGATGTAATGAGTCTTATTGTTTCAAAAGGCAAGTTAGTAATGTAGAAGCCCCTAGTTCGGCTAAGACTGCAGCATAATCTCTTGATATTTTTCACTTGTCTTAAAGCCCTGAAAATCTACATTATGCAATTCAAGTCTTAAGATTTACAATTTTAAGTCAATAGCATATTCTCCCCTCGTTATTAGGCCAAAACCAACAAGGGATACTCTTAAGATTTACAATTCTAGTCAATAGCCGCTAGGATATGTACACATTGTGTGATGGCAAGATGTGTCCATGTGAAGCAAAAGACTTGCGCTAAAGGTATGTCTATTACTTATTAAAACCATTGAGTCTTTATCATTACACAGTTTGAAATGGATGGTGAAGCTCAGATCTCTGACAAGTATGTTTCCTCTGTCTATCATCTTAGTAAACTTATCAACAGAGATTTTACTAGATTATATCAAGAAACAAGGGTGAAAGCAGGTGCTTCTACTGTGGCAGTGGGCTTAATATTTAGTGATATAGTACTCCTTGCTCACCTCAGGGCCACAAGGCAAGGATGATTCTTCTAAGGAAAAATTGTTTCCATGTCCTTTGGACTTGGATCAACTCACTTTAGAAGATACTAGTCTTCTGTCATAAAAGGTGGATTCTGCTAGTTTATATCAAAACTTTTTTCCCCTTTTATTGTGCCCATTAAGCACATTGGAAGAGATACATCATATAACTAGTGGCAAACACAAACAGTACCAAGAGATCAAAGTAGAAACCAATATTGATGAACTTCACTCAGAAAAGAGCAAAGAAAGTAGCATAAGTTGCATGTAGAGTAACTAAAGATAATAGGGTAAACAAGAAATGAAAAGAAACATAATAGTGTTGAAGTTCATTATGGTAGAACTTACTAAATCTTCCTTGTATACACCAACAACTGCAAAAGGTACCTGTGCTAAATTCAGCATAGGACCCAAGATATTGAACACAGTTTTCACTTTAAGTTTCTTCCTCACAGGACCAACAATTTTCATTGATGGATGGTACTTTGAAGCCATCATGAAACCAATGCCTGATTCCATTAAAAAAAGAAACAGCTTAAATTTCAAAATTTTGGATTTTTTTTGGGAGGGAGTGGGGGAGGAGGAACAATGTTGACACATTAGATTTGACCCACTTATTGAATACAAGAAAAAATGTACTGAATGACTTAAAGAGAACATTCAAACAGCTCACTTGAGAATTTCTTAATTTCTTCTCTGAGAATTCCATAACCACAAATGCACCTCACATAGTTTGAAGAAAATGACCTCTATGCATTCTCAGAGGAAGTTTGTTACTAGGGTGAATTGTCAATGTCTTGTAATACTTCTTATATTCTTATTGTAAATTGAAACTCAAGAAAACTAAATTTGTATTTGATATGTAATATAATTTCAAAATATGCTTGCGACTACAAATTAATACTAAGTTTAGATTTCTTACCCAGGTTAAAATAGTCATAGAAGGGTTTACACCTGGAATATAAGCGGACACAAGTTTGGCAACCATTCTAGGGATTCTAAATAAAATGGTTTATTTTGCTGAATGAATAAAATTAGGTGTGGGGGATTTGAAAAAATTTGTTGTTGTTGTTGTTTTTTTTTTTTTTTCATTCCACTAAACCGGATCCTTTGCAAGAAAACATTTTAAGGACTAGTAGGCTCTGGATTTGTATTTGCAAATATTGTTTCTTGACAAACATTAAGGTTCAATCATTACTGCTGGAAAACAGAGAAGGTTTGGAGTTTTATGGCCAGATGCCATATGCTTTTTTTTTTCTTTTTTTTCTGGTAAATATGCAATATGCTTGTTTACTGATAACTCTATTCAAAACTCCTATAGAATAAATGCAAGCAATGTAGTAGATTGTGTATTGCAACTGTTGAGAAATGCAAGTGTTAAAATAGAAAACCACCATGTTCACATCAACATAAAAATATACAAAATTATTTTTTAGGTTCATCAATTAATAAATGATATTTACAGACAGTGTTTGATCATCGCTCTGGCCAATCCAACAATCTGCTTTTCAAAACATCTACTGATTTAAGTCAAAATAAGTGAAACTATTGGATTAGAAGAATTAAAGTTATACTAAATTTTTAGGAACCCTATAATTTCCACTCATCACATATTTACAAGAAATTTACAAGAAAATACGGAGGGCTTACTTCTTCAAACGTTTCCCCTTTGGCTCTCAAGAGAACAAGAAAAGCACTTATCAATTCTTCATCAACGTCATGCAACAGAAACTCAAGAGAGGCCTCAGCTTCATCCTCAGATAAGTCTACTTTACTTATTAGAGATTCAATCAACTGCCAAACCACAAAAGACCACAGAGAAGCCTTCCATGACTACTAAAAAAAAATAAAGGTAAAACCAGGCCAAATATAGCTAAAACTTCCAAACCTCCTTAAAGGATGTTATTGAATGTGTGGGACTCTGCAAAACACCTGGCGCACTGGTCACAGAAGCCATTGAACCTTTTTGCTTGATTTGAACGGCAGGGGCACAGAAAAGGCATTTCTGTGTCTCAAAGGGATTCCGTGGAATGCCCGCATGGAAGGCCGGAATGCGGACACCATGAGCTGCCATTTCCAACTTGTTTCCATTCGGTTGAAGACCCGATTGCAGAGCTACCCTGGGAAAGCAGCAGTCCTTCCAGATTGTCCAGATTGAGTCGAAACTGCCGAATAAGATATAAATGAGATGTCCTTGCAAGCTGCAGCAGCAATGTTGACAGAGGTTAGAGATCCTTTGAAACACGTGATTGGATTGCACAAATAGCCGACTATTCATGCGTAATCTGCAGAGACGTACTTGTCTGGTGAAGGGATAAGCACCGGATAAGTATTACACTACAGTGATGAAGAAACACTCAAATCCTCACGTTGTTACTGTCGTACAAGTCGCTGCAGATTATAGCCTAGATCATTGAGGTGTTAAATTCAAGTCTTAAAGCTAAAGGAAAGAAGATGAAAAAATGGAAGGGTGTTGAAACAGGAAATGGAGCATCGCTCGTACTGAAGATTCAAATTTCGCCAGTCTATTCCAAACGAAAAGCGCAAGTACTGATTGATATGATAAAATCTATACGAGACTGTGTAATAATTTCCCAAAGAGAATGGAATTGCATTGTATTTCTTGATGATTTACATTGATAGAAATCCTTTCTTTACAGGTTACAACCAAATTTGAGAGAAATTCTTTGTTTACAGGTTACAACCAAATATTAATGAGGATATACAACAATAACAAGAATATGGAAAATTTACAACAGATGGAATGTGTATTTGCTATAGATTTAATTGTAGAAAATGATGTAGGATTATGAATATTGAATTAGAGATATAGTGCAACACAATATTCCTCATTAGTGATTATGAATATTGAGTTACAAATCTGATGCAACACAATGTTCTTCATTACTGTGGAAGTCAAGTGGAAAAATTGTCAATAAAAGATGGAAGGGGAGGGTAAAATACATTTTTAGGTATTTTTATTATAGCAAATATAGATGGATAGATTGATAAAATAAAACCTAAAATAAGTAATTTGATAGATTTCCCATGAATTTAAGGATTGAAGTTTGCTTTTGAGGATGAAGAGATCGGCTTAAGTGCTAAGGGGGGACCGCCAGGTGCCAGATCCTCCATATAGAGGTCACCAAGAGCTGAGAATGCCACTTTGCAACAAGAAACGGGCGAGCTTTTAAATCGGTTTTCCTTTACTGCAGATTTATAATAAAGGGAAACAGGAAACCACATTGGGCATATCCCCTGTTTTCCTTCCAAAACCTAAAAATCTCGAACACGGTTATTCTTGCATCATGGTTCATGTAATAGGTGTCAGTCACTGTCAACTTTCCATTGGATCTGTATATCAATTCAATCTAGATCATATGACCCAAACCGTATTAATTTTCACGGATTCTATGTGGAGTCTTTAGTCTTCTCTCAGAGGATTGTTCTCTTAGATCAGACAAGCTGCCTTTAAGATTTCAAAGAGATTGTCATACGAGTCCAATCAACTACAAGCTAATTACTGAGCAAGATTTCCTCATTATCTGTAACCATGTTCCTTTGGCCTTTTTATGCTAGTGTGGGATTAGAATCTTGACTCTCTAAGTACCTCAAAAACCCATTTTAAAATTAGCAAACATAGGATGCATCACATTAAAGAACAGCTGTAGAACATAACTTGTTCTTGGAAAAAAAAAATTACAACACAACTATCAGAGCTTTCTAATACACTAGAAATTGTGCTAGAGCTGATAGTTTACTTGAAACTTGCTGTGAAACTGACAACGGCAAACAAATGGAGCGCCAAGGAACATTTTTATTTGGTTTTGATGATTTTATGCAGCAGCAATCAACATTCGGTTTTGATGATTTTATGCAGCAGCAACCAACTCAACTCAGCCTTATTCCATCTAAATAAGGTCCGCTATTTTATGCAGCAGCAGTGATGTACTCAATTGCTTGTTTGCATATGCCAGTCATTGTAGCCTCAGGCCCATAAACCTGTAAATTGGAACAAAAAAACAGGAGCAGTTCGGTCAGACAATCTTCTAGTATTCTACGAGTATGGTAATCATTGCTGCATCAGGGGAAAATCTCCTGATATCCAATGTAACTTTGGCTTACCTCAATTGGAATACCAATTTCCTCACCAAGCAAACGCATTCTTTCAAGACCTTTCTGATAATTCGGACCTCCTCTCCTCACATATATGTAAATTTGTGCGGCTTTAAGCTTTGCTACCTATCAACCCAACGCAAATTCCATGGCTTGTTTATTAGAAGGTATGAAGATGCTGTAATGTAGCAATCCAAATAGATATTGTTGTCTCACCTTCTCCCTCAATGCTCTAATGATGCCATTAAATGTGGCAGCAACATCGGTGAAGTTAGCTATCCCTCCTCCAATTACAAGGGCTCTCTTGCGCCCATCAGGATTTGCAGTTACACACTGTAGATTTTTAAATAGTACAAACATGACAGATAGGATGAATAAGTAATTGTATAGTTCACAAATGAAAGCTACAATAAATGAGTAATTCTATCATTTAATGAACAGCCAAACTTACATAAAACAAAATAGTATATTCAGAGACCATAGAAGGTCAATTCATAAATAGTGTAACTAGATTTGAGGGATAATTTGGTTACACTACCAATCCTTTCTTTTGGAACAGCAATGTTATATTATGTCAGCAAACCATATGTAGTAGTAGTACACCAGTTATCCACTCATGCTAGGACTACTCTAAGATCCAGTTCGCAAGGTCTTACGAACATGGACAATTTGGATGAACTGGGACGTAATTTCTTCTCCAACATTAATATATTATATGGATCAGTAGTCACGGGAAAAAAAAGGGGATAAATGGATGATTTTTTTATTCAGTGCAGCATTCATGGTAGTAAATTTGTTGGAGAGGACGTGTCTCAATAAGAAGTACTTTGACAGACTTACATCAATCACAACTCTGGCATACTGCAACACCTCCTCTTCATTTGGGGCTCCACTATATTCAGCGTAGTTCCCAAGCTCAGATGCAAAGCCAAGATCCCCAACCTGATTAGTGATTACGAAACATTCTCCATCATTTAAGTAAATAATGAAAAAGGATGGCGACCGAAAGCTGGGAATAAATTTGAAATAAAAAGTACTAGAACTGTACCGTATCTGCATAGATGACGCTTGCACCTCCTCCGGCAACCATTGTCCAAATTCGTCCTGCTGGGTTCAAAACTGTGAATTTCAAAGATGCACTAGTCTGCAGACAAAGAACAATATCCAATGCATCAATTACCTCTTATACCTCTTAGGTTGTATAAGAAAACACATACCAACTCAAAGATGCTGAAAAACGTAAATTTCAAAGGTGTGTTTCCACACATGCATAGTTTTGAAAACAAGAAATGAATTAGAAAGCCACAAAGATCCTTAATATAAAACCAATAAACTGAACTGAAAATCAAAATTTCTAGAGTAACTGAACATTAATCTCATGGGCACATTGACCAGTGCTTTCATTAACAGATAAACAATAATCTGAAGAAGCAAAAAAATTAATGAAAATGTTAGTACAGGGGTTTAGATTAAAGGGGTCTCAATTTAGTTATGTAAATAAGTAATATCTGATTAGCTGTGGTCTAGACTAAGACCTGCAAACTAATAGTGTCATGCAGTGGCTATTAAGAACACACTCACTATTGTGAGGAAAGGTTATCATGTAAAATTTCCAGTATCTACCTTTTCATCCAACCCATGAATAAAGCTTTCTGTTGGGCTCATTACTCTTCCGAATGGCATTGGAAATTCAATATTACCCCACCTGCAGAATAAGGTGCTATCGGTAAATCAAACTTATCCATTACACTAGATCATTTTATATACTGTAGGAGACATAAACTCAACAAAGACATAAGAAAAGAATATCATACTTCTTAAAGTTCTTGAAAGCTGCAGTGTCATCCAGCTCGCCTCTCATATCTAGAGGATAAGGCTTTCCATCGACCAATGCAAAAGGATTCATCTCCAGGAAGGTGAAGTCCAGATCTGGTTGAACAGAATTTGAGTTTTAATGTTCAAGTGAAGTACTTCCCAGATATTCCAGTGGAATTCCAGAAACCGGTACATTAGAAAAATCAAGCACAGCTATAAATATATTTGTATGGAAAAAAGAACATACCCATAAATAAAGCAAAAACAACTTTGATGAACTCCTCAATCTTAGCCTTGACCTGGATCAATCAAGTGTGATTAATGATTATTTTCTCTACAATGCACTGAAAGCTTCCAGAAATAATGACTGGGGGAGGGGGAATAGACAGAAAAGCATTGTATCATTGCATTAAATGGAAACTACTCATTCAAAGTGCAATTCAAGGAAACAAGCTTGGTATTTGAGAAAGGAAAATCTTAATCCATATTTAAAGCTTTGAACTCAATTTTTGAGCTTAACGTAATACGCCTCAAAATCTCTACCATTTACCCTAGAAAACATATCAGCAGTCCCACTTGGTCAAATATCACATGGAAATTACCTCAAGTGAAAGGGTTGCAATTAATGGAGCACATGTTTCTGATGTGAAGGATGTCCCTGTTGGGACAAATATGGTCTTCACCTGGACAAAGTAAAAAAAAATATGTATATATTCAGGAACTATGGAGATATATAATAGTAAAAATAAGATAGCCAAGACATGATGTATTTTAGATTTACAGCAATTGAATTAGCAGACAGTTAGAACTTCCAATGGTTGATTTTTTTCGTACAATTGCAACATGCGATTGAATTATTTTAATTTGTTCTTCTCTTCACACAACTACAGGGTTTGACAATGTACATTCATGAATCTATATAAGTAACGAAAAATCATGTGTATAGCATATGTCCATTTTCATTTCATTCTTGCATTTTGTGGTAGTTGTGTACATATTCATTAACAAATAACAAGTTCAAATTGTGCAAACCTTATCCCAGTTTTCTTCAATTTCCACTCCCCCACATTCTGAAAAGCTTATGCTGCACCCAAGTCTCTCTGAAAGAATATTAAGATAAAATTCTTCATTGTGTGGAACGAAGGGTTCCACAATGAATGTTGTTATCGGTCCCTTGCATCCTCCCATCTCCACCTATAAATGCACGAAGAAGAATATAGATAAAATAATAAAGTTTGTGGCAGGAGTGAGATGCACTGTAAGAAATATCTTTTTGTCAAATAAGCTAAGTACCTCTTTGCCGAGACGCTCCTTGACAAATGTGGCAACCTCAGCAAAATCGAGCTTTAGGGCTACTAAACCACTTTTCCCCCGCTTCCCAAATAACATATCAGGTTTCACAACTAGTTTTTCAGTCAAAAGCCATGGTTCTTTCTCTAACAGCTGATTGAGATCAGTTGACTCTGTAATCTAAAGCATCAAATAGAAAAAGATGCAACGTCAAAGGTAAATACAGAATTATCTCCTAGTTAAGCTCCCATAGGCTTCTTGCAAAACTAGTTCACAAAATAGAAAAAGGATTCATCTCAAAGAGTTAAACATGATAACCAACATCAATAAACTTTGAGTAAAAACTACTAGACTACATATACATTCACAAAGTTCACCACAAGTGGAAAGATTCAAAACTTTCACGAGAAGCAAACAGTAGAAAGAAAGAAAAAACAGAAATACATTTAGTTTGCAATTACTAGACTCCCATGTTAAGATTTGAAGGGGCAACCTCTGGGCACAATTCTAGTCAGCTCTCTTATCAACAGAACTCCAGGCTCAGAAATAATTTAGGTGCCTAGTTAAGGCTATTTCTGATTTACAACAAAATCATGCAATTAGATAAGTATATCCTCCTGGCTGATACCTGATAAGTGATGCTCTGCTCCGTGGCTTATGCGCTTCAAACTACAGGAACATATTATCCGAACGGTCCCACGTGGATCATTACTATTTACAATTTAAGTTCCACCAGGGAGGGGTCCTAGTTTGAGTGCATTCCTGACGGAACTGAGACCATTTTCTGGGTGGTAGATCAATGGATCTTATGTTTTCAGAATTTATTTAGGTTCATAATAGGTGATAATAAATAAAGGTTTAGCATCTACTTAGCAGATTACAAATCTACTTGATGGTAATTATGTTATATAACGTAGATCATTTAGTCAATTCAGTGTAGTTTAGCAAAAGGAAGCTGAAATTGATTAAGAAGCTAATAGAGCAGTGGGCTTAGCGAAGCAATTAGCTTAGCTCATTCCTGGACTTCAGAAGCAAACAATAATGAAAAAGGGAACCATGTTGCGAAATCAAAGCCCACAAGGAGAAGATGTACACACCTGCGCAGATTTAATTGCCAAGTCTGCACCGGAGAGCCTCTTAAAATGCTCCTTCAAGATTCTCTTGGAATCATACTCTCTGATCTTCTTGCGTGCCATTTGGACCTACATCCAGGAAACCTCAAGTCATGAGAATGGAATTTCAACTCAGATCTGTAGAATTAGATGGAATAAATTGAAAAATCCAATTTTTCCTCCAGCAAGAAATGGCACGTATTTGATATTTGATCTCAAGAATACCAAAGACTATATCTTTGAAGCTCAAAGTAATGACAAATCTACAGCTTCGGGTATGCAATCAAACACATATCGGAAAACGTAAACGGAGAAAATCAGACAGAGGAAGAAGAAATCCAAGTGAGAAAAGAGAAGATATCTAAAGGACGGACTAACCTTAGTGAGAAAGTGCAGAAGAGTTGCTACAACCTTTGGATCAGACACAGGAAGAAAGGACCAACCGAACTAAATTTCCCAAATTCACCGTTGCCTATTGCTCTATTTATAGATGGCAGAGTTAGGAGGGATTTTCCCTCGCGACTGTTGAAAAAAAATGAGGTAACCTACCCGTTAGCGAGCGCAAACCAGCTACCACCTGGTCCACCTCTTCCTTTTTTTTTTCTTTTTTTTTTTTGTGATAATGAAATCCGGTTTCCCCATTTGCCCTTCCATAATGCCTTTTTGACAGGTTAGACGGAGAGACGGCTTAGAAATGCTGGCCGCAGATGCAGCTCGGTCCAACCATCGACCTGGCTAACCTTGGCCGGCTCGTTTGGCCCCTCATTCTTCATCCTCACGGGGTTGCATCTTATAAAGATGTCAATTTTTTCATACTGAAATCATATATTTATACTGATATTGATATATCGTTTTCTATCGGGTCACGGTAATAGTTCAAGTTTTTGTGTCATTTTTTATGTCGATGGTACATACAATTTAGATACCGATTTATAAATCGGATTACACACTCACACTATCACACACACACTCCATTGGTCCACATTGCAATAAAACCATATTTCACACCGAATTATAATCGTATTTCATACCAAAATCTGTACAGGATAAAAACAGTATTTCGTATCGTATATCAATTAAAAATCATACTAAAACCATATTGAACCGGTATAATAATCGTAAGAAGAAATTATATTTCTATCGGTAAGGTAATGATAAAGGTTTTTACTTCTTGTATCATATAAAACCGTGCCATATTACTAATACCGTATCGATTGATACCCTTACCAAGGCCAACTATATGACTCGGGTACAGGTAAGGCCAAGCCCAAAATGGAAGCAACTCCGGTTCATTCATACTGGATTAAACCAAAACCACTTGACCCGTGATAGAAAACCCTTGCAAATTTTAAAGGGAATGAGTCAATATTCAAAAGAGTCCTGCTCAGACCAAAATAAAATAATAGACAGAATTGCAGAGATGGAGGCTCGGTAAGCAGTTTTATTACTTGAGTTTTCATGAAGAAGGGAGACACGTTCAATTTTCCTGTTAAAAAATTGACTTTTTTCTTGATACATGTTTTGTGTTGCAACGGCGGAAAATCCAAAGGTGGAAGCTGAATTCAGTTGACTCTTACACCCCTCCTAAGAACTAACGACTATCGACGGAAAAACCGAAGGGTAAGAAAAGAAAGAGAAATTATTTTTGCACCGATAGATCAGGCGATTCAGGCCACCTTTCATCATTCATTTAGACCATATTTGGAGGGTAAGAAAAGAAAATTAATATTTTGAAATAGAATATAAAAAAATTACATATAAATTCATTATTGTTTTATTATTTTTTTCTTATATTTATTTCTTATCCATTTAAACGAACATGAACACCACATATACCATTTACTGTCCACATCCACTATTATTTTATATTACCGCTTGTTGCTCGAAATCGTAATAATTTAGGCATTGGAGTTACCCTAGGGATATAAATCCAACTTCTTTTGTCCTTTTTCTTTGTCGTCTACATGTAAGACTCACCTCAGTAGGTCTTGACGGATTCTAACTGCAACAGATATGCATTCGTGGGTCCCCCCATGTTTGTTAATCCCTCCAATTGATATCAAATCCATACTCCATGGCATTGCTTGAGAAAGTAAGGTCACATATGAATCAGAAAATCATATTGATATCAAGTCTTGAATGGTTGCAAGAGAAATTAAAAGAAAGTGAAGTAAAGTGAAAATTTTAAATTTAAAAAAAAATTGTAATCATTAAAGCACATGGTATCGTATGACTATATAACTAATTCCATTTTATTAGTTAATAACTTTTACTTCACTTTACATCTAAATCCTTTTTATTTGAAAAATAAAATAAGTTTTATATATAATAAGTATCATTACTAAATATATGATAAGAAATTTAGGTAATTTATACAATCAAATTGTAGTATAGCTATAAAAATTTCTTTAATTCCCCTTACAACCAAATTGAGATAGTATGGTTCAAAGCAATGGAATCAGAAACCGAATCCACCAAAATCACCAGAGATCAATGAAACAATCAAAACGAATAGGAATCGGAGCAGCTGATTCTGCTCTGAATCAAAAGAAACTGGTGTTCCAACTTTGATTTCAATTCCTCAAACCATGTAACTTCGTAGTGTTGGGAGATGAAGATGTAGCGTTAGCAATTGCAAAGACATGGAGACGCATATCAATGCTGAAGTACCAATTCCCTACTCCTTCACGTTCTTCTTTCACACGTATTGTTTGTTCAGGGGTCACTGTTCATTAGTCAATACTGGTGGTTGGTTGCTGATCAAATCTCAGATTGTTCCTCAAGTTACATCATTTGATTTGGAAACATGGTTCAACCTAAAGGAAAAAGAAAATTAAGTTTTTTTTTTCTACATTGTTTTTAGGCTTTGTTTGTTTTGAAATAAAATTTTACATGTAACATTTTATAAATAGAAAAAATTCAATGTTTATTTCCAAGAGGTAAAACATAGTGATCTCTAAGGGGAGTGAAAAAGGAACTTCATTTTTCTTTTACTTACTGGAAAAAATATTGAAATTTTTTTTTAACATATAAAATGTTACACGTAAAATTTAACGTTAAAACAAACGGAGCTTTAGGGAAGGGATGGTTGAAAACTTGTAGTTAGGATTCCTTTCATCAATAATTTTAATTTTATTGTGATGGTACAAAGTCATCTCGTTTCTCTAAAGATAACTGACTCTAATCACAATAAACAGAAGATTTGTAAACATTTCGACATATGGGGCATGGTTTCCCACGCCACCACTATGGAGGGAATCTCCCACACAAACACCAATCATATTGTAAGAAACGGTTTCATCAACAAGAGCCCACCTGGTCAAGATGTGAGACAACATTAGAAAGTATCCTCACACTGATGGCATGGGATAGTGCCACTTAATTGTACACTTCGTAACAATGTAAAACTGATCATTAAGGTATGTTAGGGAATTACGCCACGCTGGCTATATCACCTCGACACGTAGGACCGGATTAGCGAGCCACGTGGAGTTCCCCTATTCGGCGCCAGAAAACTCCTTCACCCATTCAAAACGGGTAAAAGCGGCATTTGAAAAATATGCATTATTCACTATAAATAAAGCAAATCCCAAGATTTAAGATACGAAAACATTTACTATTCACTGCTCATTCTTGAGATTAACACTCTGACACCTGGGACGGAGAATCTTGCCTTACCCCACATATCTTTTTAGAATATCTCTGTGGGCTCGACACTGAGCCCACTGACTGTTCACAGAGCCCTAACTTTGGCATCGGAATGGACCTGGGGCATCTGGCCCGCCTCCCTTTGTCTTTGCTTGTCTTGCAGGTCTAGTCAGTTTGATAGACCCACAGAATGGATCAGGGCCGAAACAAGGTCTAAGATGTGCTTTGCTTCTTTCTTGTTTTACCATCACATTCTATGAGTTAATATGATATCACCAATATATATTGGTTCTAACCAAAAAAAAAAAAAAAAAAAAACAATATATATTGGTATATAAGTAGTTTGGCTATTGTTTATACATATGAGGGGGAATGTTGAGATGGGAATAATCTATATTAGAAAACATTGAAACCTAAGATATCTTAATAAACTAGGTTTCTCTATTTACTAGCTTAGGCTTTTGGTTTAGATACTTCAATATGGTATCAGAGCTATAAGGTCATACGTTAATTAAACAATGATATACAATCATTCAAAAAAAAAAACCACATATGTCATGTGTACTATCATCCAAAAAAGAGACAACGTGAAGAGAAGTGTTAAGAATAATCTCACATTGAAAAACATTAGGAATTCAGATATCTTAATATGCCAATTGGTTTCTCCACTTAAAAGCTATCGTTTTTTGTTTGGATACTTCAACAATTATTATGACAAATTTTTGTATAAAAAATTATAATAAAATCCAACCAACCAATACCAATAATATATTCCAAACATAAATAAGGAAGAATTATAAATTATAAATATATATATATAAAAGAAAGCACATATACACACAAAGGCTATCGCAATACAAAATTAAATGGCTTTGTTTCGGTGGTACAAACCTAAGACCCCCCACCCCACCCCACCCCACAAGAAGAAAAAAATTATAATGACTAATTTATATTGCAAAATTTTATTATGCAAGGGGATAACCCATTAATATGTTGAATAATAAAATATCTCGCATGTTGAGTGAGAAAGTAACCCTTGATCACCTCAGTACATTCATATTGATGGTAGCCATCCATATTGTCATAGATGTCAAGAATCCTGTAAGAATCTCAAATTGTGTTAGTTCACAAATTTTTATTATTTCCCTTCTAATTTATGAGCAATCATTGAAATTTTTTTGTTCAACCATCAATAAAAAGCCACAAAGAACACAAAGCCAAGTTACCAACTAAACCGATACCTTCGGCACAGTTCAACCAATATACAACCAAGAAATTAACATATTTCTATGAAGACCTTGTTTGCCTAAGAATTAAGTGAAGTAAATTAAAATTTACAGTAATGAAGTGAAGTTAAATGAAACTAAAAAGAAAATAGGAAACTCTTCAATGGTGTGTTTGGTTAGAAGTAAAGAAAATAACAAAAAAAAATTAAATTTTGCCTCACTCACTTTACTTGTAACCAAATAGAATCTAAAGGGGTGAAAAGACAAATTGGTGGTTTGACGGAACAACATTGTAACTGTGCTCCTAATGCACAAATCAAATACACTATACAAATGAATTTATAAAATTAAAAAAAAAAATCTCAAATTGAGAATGATGGGCTCCTTCTCCTTCACTAAACTTTATTGATGTTTTTAAGTATAAATATATATTGGAAAGAATCATCATGCTCCCCACCCCCCAATAAAGGCAACAGAAACCATCTTGCAAGAAAAAAATGTGAGCATATTTTAATAGTTAAAGTAATTATTTATTTATTTATTTGCTTTTAAAGTGGGGTTTTTTGAAGAGAGAAAAAAAAATTATCTTTCATAGGACGAGATGTTTTCTGCTGGTCATGTTCGTCCATGGCCATGCATAAAAATCAGGTCTTTAAATATCGCTTTGAAAAAGCTTGATGGTCATAGATTCGAATTTAGAAAGTCTCTCCTACTTAAGACTGCTTAACACTAACCTTTCAGAATAACTCAAAAACATGGAAAACCAAATCTAAACAAGGTCTTGGCTAATGATATGAACAGAATTGCAATCCAACAAAATCAAACTAAAGTTGACGATCATAATTCCTAAAAGAAGAACCAAATTCTATGAAATGGCCTTGGAAAAAAAAAATGCAGCCATAAACAAGAATGAAAAAGGAAGTTGGAGATTACCGGATACTGCGTTAATCAATGACAACACTGGTACAGAGGCTGAGCTAACTGCACGTTACAAGAATTTCATCTTCAGGTTCAACATTAACTACAACAACAACAATGTGAAGGCAAAGTATGATATGCATCAAAATCTGACCTGAGTCGCAGTTTGAGGTGGAATTCCTTCCTCCACAAATGCAGAGCTCTGCAAGTGAAGCCGTGTGGTACCCACACACACCACCAGTAGACTCACAAGCCCGACAGAAGGCGTCACCACTTGGTAGTGTATACATCACGCGTATCCCATACGACCAACCACTAGGCCCCGACACCCTCAAAGGAGCCAGGTTGTAGGTACTGCTATACCCCTCGCACTGAAGCTTTGTGAGGTTTATCGCACGGATGGCCTCAAACGACACGCTGCAACACTGGGGTGGACTCGTTCGTCGCAGCACCGCACTCCTGTCCCACGCAGGGCAATCGTAGTACTCCTCGCACCCCATACCAGACACGTTACGACAGGGTAAGTGCTTCCCTGGGAAGCCTTGGAACAGAGGAGATTGAGGCGAACATCCTATAAGCATGAACGCGTTGTCGGCTGCCGGGTTTAGGTAAGGAGCTCGCCATGGCTCAAGCACGAATCCGTTCGCCATTCCTCCTCGCACGATCGAGTTGCAGGTCGAAAGCCTTGGATCGCCGAGTATTAGTGAGTGGTAAGCGTAATCGATTTGGAGAACCCTGTAAGAACCAGAGCTAATGTGGAACATGAGAACGTCGTTGACGCAGAAGAGGAGCTCTCTGTAACCTGGGTGGCCGCACCCGGGTTCTACTGCGAATGGGTAGTCCACTGTTATGTTCCCACAAAAGGATCGGCATTTGCCAATATGTCCATCACCTGAAACTTGTAAGATCAGGGTCGGATGGATGAAGGGGAAGAAGAAGAAGAGAACAAACAGATTCTGCAGATGTGTTGCCATGCCTGTTACTGTGAGTGACAGTATAATGGAGGAGACTGATTGAAGAATGTGTTAATCTGAGAGAGAGACTCGGAGGATTGTGGAGCCTGGAGGTGATGAGAATTATTATTCTTTGCTTGTGATGGTGGAATGAATTATTGTGTTTTTTTTCTGTTGGGGGAATTGCTTTTCCAGGATGGACTTTTTCCACCATGTTGTGTTATTCGACGAATCTCTTTTTTTTATTTTGTTTGATGCTCTGCATTTTTACTTTCCGTGTTTATATATTTGTTTTTCTCTTCCTCTTTTTTTTTCTTATGTTGGGTGCTTTAGTTGCTTTGAAAAT
This sequence comes from Protea cynaroides, assembly GCA_028583415.1. NCBI lineage: Eukaryota > Viridiplantae > Streptophyta > Magnoliopsida > Proteales > Proteaceae > Protea > Protea cynaroides. The sequence goes on from CM053273.1 coordinate 7,671,979, forward strand.
TCAAAGACCTGAAGAGATAAGAACAGAATATGTGTGATCTTGTTGTTTGGTTTGCTTCATGTTCAAGCATGTTTGTCTATCCTGTACCCGAAAATATAAAAAAAGGCACAAAGTAGAATGCATCTACATGTTTGAAAACGGGAGAAATCCACAGCGCCTAGGACTATAAATCACCCAAACTGTTCACCATTGAGTGAATGGAAACCAAAATTCCTCGCGTGGGTTTCAAGAAAGCATATGCAATTTGGATAAAGCAGAAATAAATTAGTTATGAACATGGTGCAAGGGATTGGAATGGATTGTTTTAATATTATTTTATTACAAATCCATACACCTGGATTAGGATCTTCCTTATAAATGACATGGTGTTCCGAATTACACTATTTTTGCTGACACCTCACAATGATTATCGAGTTGGCCTTGACCCCTGATCACAAAAAAACACTCGTTTCTATTTCCAAGTCAGTGGTCGGGTTACTCCCAGTCTCATAGATTTTGATTACTGATACAGCCTTTAAATCTGTGCCCCTATCCACAGGTTTCACTTTCCAACAAGCATGCATGCATCTTGGATTTCAGCGTTTGGAGCGGCTATGAAATTACTGTTATCACTTATATTATCAAATGTTAAATCAGTCATATCCCACGAACCACTCTGATGGTTAAACAAGCACTACATCACATGACAGCTCCTTGATGTTAAAACGACTTCAGAAAACCGATAAAACAAATAATCCTAAATTTTAATCGACACAATTAACTGCAATTTGGGAATTAGTTTACTGTTGTGTATCCCTAGGTGAAAGTAAGAAAATTGATCCTGCTGAATAGTTAAACTGGGGAGACATCATAGCTTACAATTGGTCCAACAAGAAGCTAAACAAAAATGCATACTTAAAACACAACTACAATCTGTTGCCGCAAGCTATCTCAAACCTTGATAGCATATTTCCTCATTGGGAAATACATCTCCCTCTTCTTCTCCCTCTCGGACTTCAGAGATTCCTGAAGAGAAAAAAAACAACCCAAGATCCAAGTTAGAAGCCAAACCATGATATTTGCCATAAGCGCTTTCTAATACATATGCATCCAAGCTTAGGTATGTGCTTGGCAAGCCCATCAGCTGCATGGTTGCAAAAACAAAATATCTGTAATCTGAATTGTTAATTAACTGCCAAGGTCCCCAAATAGGTAACTTTTTTCTTTCACTGTTGTCCTTATTTCAAAGGTCTTCTCCTAAACGCTGCCCAAACTTACCAAGCTTTGTTCAAGTAAAATGCTCTCCTCTCCCAGCTCCCCAACTAGATCGATCTCGTGCATCCTATAATATCTAACCAATTTAATTGGAATTCCCCAGCATCTTATAAGGTCCCAGATTATATTTATAGGGCAAAACAAATAGTTATTAGAAGATACTGCTTTGTAAGGTTCTTATTCTAATATGACCTTTTACACAACACCTCTTATTCTAATACGACCTTTTACACTACAACTCTTCCCGATCTCAACACCTTATGCTGGACACTACATGCCCAGAGAATTGGTGACAAATTTTTCAGCAACCTACCATTCTCTACATCAGCAATCAACATGAAATCATTGAAACGAGGGGAAAAAAAAACATGGAATGAAAACATTATAAAAACGTCAACACTACCACAAATGACCAAATATACATCTATCATAAATATGGCAATAAATCATCCCATAGACAGTTGACCAATCACTACTTCAAATAACTAAAGAGAACACATACAACCACATTACCATGTTTGCATTTGTTTTGCAACTTAAGATAGCTATAGTGTTATAAAGTAAGAGTGTGGATTATGTTTAGTCAGAAGGGATATTAAAAAGAGTTATTTATCACGTAAAGCAAGGCATTTGTCAAACCATCTAGACATCCCCGTTCTCAATTGGATAGATGCCTCAATAAAAGCTCCACAACACTCTGAAGGCAATTGCAGGAATGTAGGATGGCCCAACCAGAGAAAGTGGGCAAAAGAGTAAAAAACAACAAATGCAGGCTTTGCCATGAAAAGCAAGAGAAAATGAAGCGAATGGATGGGGGAAAGGGGAAAGGGGACATAATTACATTCCAAAAAACGAAGAATCTGGGTGAAGGGGAAAGGGGGACATAATTACGTTCCAAACAATGAAGAATCTGATCATATTGAAATCATAACTATGCACAGACAAGCTTCCCACTACCCACAGAAACGGTTCCCATACAATTAGCATTTTGTTGAAAAAGAAAAGGGCAAATAGAACCATCCATTGCCAGAATTAAACAAAAATGTTCAATGATAATACTTGGATGGTAAATCAGCCATGCCTTCTAGAGGTCATGCTATATTATTTCCAGTTAGTTTGTACCAATTCCAGCTTATACTCAATTCGTTTGTCCCCAAATAATTCTGTAACGCTATCCGTTCACTTGGTGATATCACAGAGCATTTATATTCCTACATCTTAAGCAGAAAGTCTTACGGAAAATTTCACTTATCAAAACCCAGATGTGCATTTCATCATTAGCAGATGTTGGGAATTAGCACCAGACTTGACAATTGACAATATCATCCAACTGATGAGAAATATACATGCAACATAATTAAATTTAACAATTAGTTTCCATACTATCTGAGAGCCCAGGCAACAATTTCCAATCCACCAAGTTATCTTGCAACAAGACAAAACAACAAATTAAAGGGAAAGCAACCAAGCACCTGGTGTTTAGTGAGGCGACGCCTAATTGCACGGGTCTTCTTTGGTCGAAGATCCAATGGAAGAAATTTCTTATTCTTGTATGCTTCCCTCAACGCAGCTTTCTGTTTCTGGGAGATGACAGTAAGCACACGAGCAATAGAAAGCCTAACCACCTTTCTGCAATGCCAAGTAAACATATACATCGTCAATCCAATATTATAGAAACACGAACACAAATACACAATGCTAGAGAAGGTGCAAAGACTATAACAAACACTACTCACATCTTTGAAAGCTTATTAGGTGCACCTCCAGTGACCTTGGCCACTCGGAGCAGGGCAAGCTCAGCCTTAAGTTCCTTGAGCTGGTTCAAAAGATCAGTCTTCGACTTGGTTCGGAGCTCATGGACTTTAATTCTCGCTGTTCAGAAGATCAAGGTAAGTAAGCAAAATCCAACAGATGAATAGAAAAACTGGAGGTCACAAGCAAATAGTATTATCCTACACTATACACTATCACTAGCAGCATATCGCACTCCAAGACATAATCGATTGAACACCCCCAATCCCCCCTTCTTCTTCCTTCTTCTTTTTTTTTTTTTTTTTTTTTTTTTTACCGAGAAAGGGAAACCCTAAATATTTGAATAGACGCTAAGACGTCTGTATCGTGGAACAAAACCAAACAAAGAAAAAAAATGCAAGAAGTTGCATCTTTGATCTCAAGAAGTTGCAGACCGACGAGATGAGGGAGACAAATCAGAAGATGCTTACCCATTTGGAGGTATCGGCGACCACCAACAGACCTTCGCCCTGCAACGGAGCACGAGACGTTCGCGGTTGCGCGATAAATTTATAGTCTGGGATGTCTTTTAGGGTTTAGTAAATGACGAAAATGACCACAGTGAGGTTGTGCGGCGAAAATCCTCCTGCTACCTACCTCTCCAGTTTCATTTAGGCTATTTCATGTATTCAATTAAAATCCCACCGGTGAGTTTGGACTTTGGATACAAAGAAAATTAAAAGAAGTGAAATTTTTCAAATCTGAAAAGAAAACTTGTATGTGTATATAATTATTTAAATTTCTAATTATCTTTATCAATGATATTCATTAGATGTAGATTTTATTTTACATTGTAAATATCATGAGCCCCTCAATTCTATTCTTTTTTTTTTTTTTTATTTCACCACTCTTCCATCCCGACATGCTCACTTGTCGCTTCAGTGCTATATTGGTTATGCACAACTATGACACAATGTTTCTTTCGACATCATATTTGACATCAAAACCAAAGGCCTCCTCTCGGTTACAACAATTTTAATTATATGTTATTTCTTTATTGTCTAGCATTCAATTCCAATACATATATGTTGGATGTAGGATTTTATGTCCTCAATCATAAATATAAATAGGATATTACCAAACATTAATGAATAAAAAACATTAGGGTTTTAACGCATACCGTTCACCAAAGTATGTTGTGGTGCGACGACGACCATGAACTTATCCTTGTAAAGAGTAATCGAACGTTCTAGATTTCTCTCTTTTGATCTCCCACAATGTCTCAGCAATGAAACTAATTAGACAACCATTGAAACAAAGAGAGGACCTAGAGTCCTATATATGGAGTTGGGATTGGCTCCTCCCATGAATGAAAACAATCCTATCAGGATTCTATTCCCTTAGTTTTTTGGTAGGACTAAATTATCTTAATTAACCCAAATACAATATCAGGGATTTATCTTAGACTAATCACTTAATTGATCATTGGGACTATCTATGGAGATAAAATCTCTACATTAGATGCTTAAGAAAATTAAGAGAATTTTGTTAAGCATACAAGCAAGACATGATCTTATTAACTGTAGAACAACTAGCAATGAAATCATGAGTACTTCTCATATAAGCAGGTATGTCCATTTTAGATGATTTGCAGGCCATCACTTTTTTAATTGCACTATTGACAAGTATTACCTGATAATAAGTTGATGTGGATATTGGGCTCAAAGAAATTACTATGGATTGCTTCTTTATCTTGTTTGCATCAATTTAATGTTGTTTTTGCATTGAATATACATTACTTCCTGTAAGTTGCTGGTTGAATTTAGTAATCAGGAAACTCCAATGCTTGTGGGAACAGGCATTACCATATTAGAGTGCGATGCTGCTGAAGTCTGAACCGATGACTTGAGGGGAGACCTGCAAACCATAAAACTTAAACCGAGCAAGAGAAAGGGTTGGACCGTGGTCTGAGGGGTGCTCTCGAATGCTTAAGTCAGAAATCCAGCCAATAATAAATGTGTGAACTGATAGTAGAAAGAGTGAACAGTAATAAATGTGATGTAAGAAAGTTGTACACTTGACATGTTTGCCCATTTATCCCAATCCCATTTCTGAATCTGATTTGGACGATAATGCCCGTGTCAAATTATGAGGGGAGAAATCCCAATCCTGTTCCTGAATTTACTTTGGACGATAATGCTCCCATCTCGAACTCTGACACATCGACTGCCACGTGTTAACCACCCATTAGTGGGTAGTTGTTATGCATATCAAAGTTTTTTTTCTCATATGCTATATGGAGGCAGCTGCATCCATTTTGATTTCACATTTTTAGACTCTGTTTTCTGTACATCATTCCTTCTCTGGTTATCACTTTTAATGCTTAATTTTGTTTTTGCATGTTAATTGCTTCAAACAAAACAAAATGTTTTCTGACTGCAGTCAAATTTATTTTGGGTTAATCCTCAAACTGTTCTTCTGTTTTTGTAGAGCGAGGTTGCAGAAGAGATGTTAAAGCTTGGGATCACTCTCGAGTCCAGACAAGCATTAGCCGTAGAGGTTCATAAGAGATGCAATTGGAGAAAAGGATTACCCGGGTAACTCGTGGATCAATAGTAGGTGAAGTTCATCTTGGCATGTTCCCTGCCGCTTTTTATGGCTTACAGAATATGTTTTCTGAGAAATGAGGTGCTCATGATGTTTACAATGTTGCTGTAGCCGTTCAGCCACTGCTGCAGCATCTGGCCTCTTCAATAAGAAATCAGAACGCATTCATCAAATTGCAGTTTGTGCTTGTTGACCTCTGCTTTGTAGTAAACTTGGTCCTCCAACTGGCTGAACATTCCAGTTCTAGAGGCTGTTCTACAGACTTCGTAAGATGAAGATGCTTGAGCAGCTAGAATTTTCCAAAATTTCCATGTTTGATATGTTGAAATCAAAAGCTTGCAAAGCATGACCATGTCGACTTAGATGTTTTGGTTTTATGTGGAGATGGTAATATATAAGTTAATTCTCCTGATCTTATTATGATTGGAAGGTGTTGTTTGGCTCCTGTAAATGACATGAACATTTAGTGCACCTTTCCTTTCATAACTGAAGAGCATCAGACTCGAATCAACTCCCACTTCTGAAGTCAAGTCAATATGTAATGTCTCATTAAAACAACTCGACAGACTTCATTACAACTGAAATAGAGAAATCAGAGCCTCTTCCTAATACATAGCCAAAACCATTAGGACTTCTTCAAGTAATTTCCAGATAGATTGATTCTATTCTGTTGGAACATCAACTTCAATCACAAGATAATCGAAGCCATAAGCAAAGTCAGCCCTTTCTTTGATCCCAATTTCCTGAAGCCCTTGGATGATCACAAACTCATAATCACAGATGGTAGCTTCTTGGAGAAATCACAGGAAGCCAACTGGGCTGCAGTATTTATTAATAATGGCAATATTTGTTTTATATTATCTTAAGACTTCAGCCGATTAGGATCCACAGGAGTAAGGAGAAACTGTAGAACAGGGCCTTACAGAAGCAACCAAAAAAAAACCCTCAAACCGATTCTAGTCTCATCGACAAATGGGTTACTGACCTCGTCTCCCCTCCCCTCTTCTTCTCACAAGCATCACTACTTCGTTTAATGACTTCATTTCTGTTGCGTTTAAGAAAAGTCAAGACTGTGTGTAACCTATGCTCATAATTTAGCTACAATAGCCAGGACCTCTCAATGTGCTAGTGTTTAACTCATGCTCATAATTTAGCTAGAATAGCTAGGACCTCTCAATGTGCAGCTAGCACAAATGAACTTTTGAACAATATTTTTAATATTTCTTCTTAAGGTTATCTCCTGTTGAACAGAGGCACATGGCAAAAAATTTATGTATTAGCAGTGCACATTGATTACGTAACAATGCAACACAAAATCCTAATACTTACTGATTTAAGATTTTCCACATAATTCCTCTATTCAAAGATGATTTTGTTAAATTAACTAGCTAAAAAATTAAAGCTTTTATCACAAAAAAAGGAATAGAAAAAGGGTGAGGAGAATAAGAAGCAAGCAACACAAAATTTCCAGGCCAGAGCCAACTGGGAGACGCTTTTTTCCTGCCCTTCTGTTCCGTCATATATGCTTCACTGTCAAATTATCACCAAAATGAAGAACATGGGCCATTTTCTTGAAAGCTCTGTACCTGGACCTCCACCATCCAATCGTACCATGGTACGCTTCATAAATATGATCAGAAGGAGCTCATCGAAATATCTGCCTCAAGAACTCACACGTCTTCATTACCTGTTATTTAGTTATGATTTTGGAGTTACTTCATAATAGAAGATTCCAAGAAGAATCCAAGAGTAGCAAGAGAAAAATAGATAAGAATTACCGCTGGGATGACTCAACAGTGCCTTTTTTGGCATCCTTTTGGCTTTATCAGCTGCAGCCATGTTTAGATTAATTAGCAAGTATTCAGAAACTGGCAGTATAAATGGGTTTGGAGACAATAAAAAGAGCAGCAACCTGATCAGTTACCACTTATATAAAATTAATGGATGAAACCGTTAGCATCCTAGGAAGGATGAGTCATATGTCTACAATTACAGCCTAGATGCTTGGCAATTAGACTTAACGAGTCTGCAGTTCGATAACTGTTCATGTCAAGGACCATGCTAGCACAAGTAAAATCTATTGTCCTCGTCTTGGCTCAGCTGTCCTAGTACCCAGGACCAAGGATTCCCCTGGATGAGCTGTCCAAGTACTCAACGGTCTGCAGTTCAATAACTGTATATGCCAAGGACCATGCTAGCACAAGTAATCTGTTCTCCTTGTCTTTGATGAGCTGTCCTAGTACCCAGGACCAATGGATTCCCCTGGGTTGGAGGGCAAAAGTACTTCAGAATACAACCCACAAAATCAGACAACCTAATTACCATGGTCAACTAAAGATAATTCCTATCCTTGAAAGCACTAACAATCTTTTTTTCTTCTTTTTTTCCCCCTAGCAAAGTTTGTGTCTTGGGCAAATAGATGGAATTGGAATTGCAATGGCAGCAGTGCAAGGCCCCTTCATTTGTCTTTTACTAGTCCTGCCCTTCCTCTCAAGGTACACGAATTGGCTGGTCTTTCTCAATAGATGTCTCTAAACCCATTGGGGACATATGATGACAAACAGAGATTTGCATAAATATCTGATCTCTGTGCACTTTCTCTGTACTGTTCTGCACAAGTTGTGCAAACCATGGGGAAATTAAATACTTGCAATCACATTTTTTTCCCCCCCTTAACCTTAAGGAAAATATAAATGAATGGTGCCATGGTGGATCCTGTTCCCATAACCCATCAGATGTCACATTGCTATGTATATAAACTAACAAATGCAAGACCTTAAGATGGAGAAGTAACCATTAGCAGAATATTGCAACAAAAAAAAAAAAAGATTAGACTCACCTTTTGACCTCCTCTTCTTCTTAGCTCTCCTCCTCTTCCTCTCTTCTTTGGATAGTTCAGCTTCTTCTTTAAGGTTACCTTTCCCAGCAAACACTTCCTCGGGAGCCAGCATAGCTGCATCTGAGACAACCACAGGTGCAATCTGTTGGGAGGAGAAAATGTCTCAATTAGTTTAACGAAAAATTTAGGCTCAATATATTTGAATTAAAGCCCATTATGCTTCTTGATCCTAGTTATTTGAGAATGCAAAAAATATGGATGAATTTCACCTCTTCCATGGCAAGGGCCGGAACATTTGCTTGTATAGTCATGTCCTCAATAACCTGCCCAATGTCATGCATCCTAGATAAATATCAAAGCAAGCATGAAGTTTCACGCACACATCACCAAATTGAAATTGTAGAGGTACATACAGGCTTTGGAGTGAAGTGGAAATGTGACAGCGCATCCAACTTCAAACAGAGTTTCTTAAATAGCAAACTTGCCTGAAAACAGATAAAAACCATAAAGTTACGCAAATCCACTCCCCTTAAAGGTTTTGCACATGGAAGAAAGTGCAATCAGAAATTTATGGAAATCACTTTCCAGTTACCAACTTTCCATGATAAGTTTACAATATGCTTGAAGGAAATCCACAACTGCTTCACGAACTTATCTTTTATTAAAATAGAACATGAAGGGGCTGAATAATACAATTGCCAAGCCATACTGGAATCAACTAGTTTAGCCTCACCTTGGACACTGAAATTATTGACATCATGCTGAGGATATTATCAAATTAAAATAATTTTTTATATCAGGTGGTAGGCAGGAAAGTTCGCAGAAATTATTAACTTAAATCTTCTAAGAAATATCCATCATACTTTAATTATGTAGCAGCTAAAAATGTAAATCATGTCTTTAACTGGAAACATTCTTCCTACCTATGGTGTGGCAAGTTTTTTTGGTGAGGATATCAGTCCACCTGACCGTGGCCTTAAAGTCTACAGAGGAGGAGACACAGACATCAGCCCTCCATCCCACCTCTTGGGACTGATGATGATTTCAGGGGCTATCATATGGACAGGACCCAGCTAGTGAACCCCACAGTGGACCCGACATGTGATGGACAGCAAGTCTAGTTTTAGTTTTCTTCTTTTCTTATTATTATTTCTGCCAATTTATTTTAGTACAGCATGTGATTGTTTTATTTCAGTTTTGCCTGTATTTCAGTTTCTATCTAGAGGTATTGTGGTGCAGGACAGTTAACCACAAGCAAGAGCGTGGGCAGTTATTCCTGTATTTCAGTTTTTATTTCACTTCTTGTCTTTAAAAGGAAAAGGACGGTTCTGTTGTAACGGTTGTTGAATTAATGAATGAAGAAATTCTGGTTTCCCCTCTGCAACGTGTAAGTGACTTCTCTCTTATTCAATCTTCTTCTTCTTCTTCTTTCTATCAACTTCTAAATATATCTGGTAGAATTTTGTCTTCTCTCTCTTCCATTCTCTTCTTCTTCTCCCTTACCATCTATGTCTTTGTGCTCCTTTGCTATTAACATATGCTGAATCCCTACCCCATGGTTTCCAAGTCTGCCATCATTCCTTTGATACTACTTTAATAACGTGTACATCTGTTGTGAGACCTCCTCCCTTACATTCTTATTAATACGATCCTACTAATAGAAAAATTCTATTGCAATGATTAAGAAGGGAACTCAGAGTAAGGGTGAGGGAAGGGTGGTTAGAAAAGAAAACAGAATCATAAAGAACATGGAGGCCAAACAACAAGGAGGCGCCCACCTCTTTCTTCTGTTCATCAGAGAACGAGAGTGGTGCAGAAGCTAGACCCGTCTTCTGTACATAATCCTCCTGCAGAAAGAAATAAAAAAGTTAAGAGCATTGCTGCTTCATATTAAAGAGAAGCTAATAAAAAACGTGATGACAAAACCAAAGGATAGTAGTTAATAAGTGATATATGCTAGCGATTGATCAAATTAACCCAAGCCTATGTCAATCACCATGAAGATACAACAAAAATAGATTCAACATACTAACCTCATATATTTCAGCTAGCCCCTTCTTGCTTTTATTGTCATCCTGCAGACATTCAAGAATTCACAACTAAGTATGAAGCTGCCTATTCAAGCAAAATAGTAACTCTGACTCATGTCTTCAGAACCACTTAACATCTCGCAGAAACAGTACATTACCAGCTCTTTGAGTTCTTTTGGTGCTTTGGATTGTAAACTGAGCACTTTTTGAACATCATCAAAATGTCCCTGCAATTTGCAGTTGAATTTATTAGTATTGAAAAAAGAACCAAGAGAAAGCAAATAAACAGTTAATGCTTCTAAAACAAAAACAATAGGACCTCCCAAGTCCTGAGTCTAATTTGCAAGACAAGCAATATTCTCGGAGAGAAATGGTAAGGGCAAGAATCAAGTGAAACATATAGCACAAACAGGATGAGAAGAAAAAAGACGATGAATAACAAATTAAATGAAAATAAGCCCACGTGGACTTAAAGATAAAGCAGATGCTTCTCAGCAATCATCCTTCAGCAGACAGGAGAACTTGATGGTGATGAATAATGACCAAAAGCATGCCTAAGGACTCAAAGAACATGTTTAAATGCCATGGTAGAATAGCATCAGAGATAAAATATGCTTCTCATAACATTAATCGAAGGTGAAGTTTACCTCAAGAAGTCTCTTCTTAATCAAATCTTCAAGGGATTGAGTGACTTCTTCTGTGATCACTGGTGCAGGTGCCACATTATGCTCAAAATCTAGATCAACTTCTAAAGCACTATTCTTTGGCCTCTTCATAGCAGTTATCTGTTTCCATAATACCCAAAGGCATAAGGACAAATCCATTTATAGAAAGAAACATGACTCCCATCGGATAATGAAATGTACCAATCAGATATCTAGAATATCTTAAAAAGAATAAAAATTACCTCTCCCTGCATTGTCCATGTCTTGGGTTCCAAGTTTGACCTCTCCATCTGCTCTATTTTTGATCGAAGCTTCTCTAATTTTTTCTCATGTGTAGAAAGACCTTGTTTATTCTACAAAACAAAAATAGTAAACAATATATATATTTAATACATTTGACAGAGAATGAGATCTTTAGCTTATAGTACCCACTGTTCAAGGACATTCCTAATATAAATTTGTATTAAGACCTGATTATTAAATCCCTTGTCATCTTCTTGTTCTTCATCTGTGCCTGAATCTTCTCCACCAAGAGATCTAGACCTTTTCTTTGAATTCTTTTTCATTTTTTTGAGAAAGAAATCCCCGTACCTGAGAATGACAAACGATGTGACTCAAGTCCATTCCAAGAATATTAAATTGAATAAGAGATGACAGCACCTTGTACAAAGATGTACCGATGTAAATTACGGAGGCCTTACAAACTAAATATGCTTGCACTCCTATATAATATCTTCTCTCAGTTGATTAAAGCTTTCTGCCTTAGACAAAGGAATGTCAAGTAGGAATTTTGTATCAAACCAAACAGTTTGAGTAAGCCTTGATGAATTGGGGAGATCGGTGATAGTGTTTAAACATATATGTGCAACAATACTATTATCTTTGCATAGATAGTGCTTGAAAGCACAGAAACTTGACCATTTAGCTATTCTGTATAATTTTTCAGTTGAACGCCAAACACATGTCAGTGATGCCTAGGGAAGGGGCTCTACTGCTGCATGTAAAAAAATAAAAAATAACAACTCATGTCATATCGTATAAACGTAATGACCATTAAGCATTAACTTGTCATTAATCCCTATCAACTGCGTTTCTACAATACGTCCCATATAGCAATCAGGAGTGGCTCCTCTCAAGCTCCGGGGTTCACTTGAACTATATCATTGTCTCTAATATCAAGATTCTATTTAACCAACGAATAATGGAATAACTAAAGAGAGCATATTACTAAAGCTTCCAATGTAATGCAATAAGAGCCGCTACGTTATCGAATGAAGATATAAGGATAATAAGAAAGGAAAAAGGCACCTTGCATTTTCAAAAGTTTCATCATCTCGAACCGCATTATCGCCAAATTCTCCAATCTACATAATGAGAAAATATGGAAAGTAACATAGTCAGCATAAATCTTGTGAAATAAAGAAAAAATTTTACACGTAATTCTAGCAAGAGAAGGAAAAGGTTATGCATTTCAGAAAACTTCAGAATTTCCCAGCCATGATTCATCCACCATAATCAACCCACATGATGTACTTACACTTTTTTCCCCTACAATTAAATTAGTAAAACACACAAAACTAAGGAATTCTCATTCTATTACGCAAACTCACCTCATCATCTTCCTCCTCCCCCTCTTCATCGTCATCATCATCATCCCGCTCTTCATCATCTCTATCGTCGTCATTAGTAGCCTCGTGATCATCACGCTGTTTCTCTTTGGAAAGCCCATACTCCCTTGCTTCATCGTTCTCCAAATATTCCTCCAATTCCTTAATCTTCAGAAACTGATCTTCTATGCCATTGCTGCCGCCATTACGATCCCCCTGCTCCTCTTGCTCCCTCTCCTCCTCCTCTTCTTCCTCACCTTCGTCTTCTTCCTCTCCGCCCTCGTCATCCTCGTCGGAAATTCCAATCTCTTCATCTTCCATGTCTTCAAAATCCTCAAAAGTCCCTTGCTTGCCACCATTATCCTCAACAAAAACACCGTTTTTCCTCTCGGTATTAGCATCAGTCTTTCCTTCTGCCTCTTCCTTGACAATTTCTTCAGTAATAAGCTTCGAAATCTCGCCAGGGTTCCTTTCGAAGCGTTTTATTTCTCTACGGAGATTCGACAGCAATGGCGGCGTCTGGAGATCTAGCTGTTGCCATATCTGCTCGGCGTCAAAGCCGTCGACGAGGAGGCGGTCGAACGGAGATTTGGGACAGTAAGGTTGGAGGGATTGGAAGAGATACTGAGAGGCTAGTCGAGCTGCCTCGGAGAGCTCTGTTGAAGGAGAGAGCCAGAGAGGAGGCTCTGTCGACTTCAGTCGGTGCAGAGCTTCCAACCCTCGTGCGCTAGGGCTCGCCATGTTTCCCTCCCTCTTTCTTTCCCACTCTATTTACTCTTACCAGTTACCAGTTATGAGTTGTTTCTCGGACTTCGTTCAACTGCTGTTGTATTGTTAACCAAGAAAAGGGACTGGTTCTTGGATGTTTCTGGCCATAGCCCTAATACAATATCAAGGGCGAACCGTCCAAGATTCCAGTTTTGATCAAACGGTTAAGAAAATATAATGTTAAACGGTTTATTATCAGTAAACGGTTCGGTCCATAAGAGAGTAAAACTAAAATCAAATCGACTAGCTAAACGGCCTTAAATTATCTTATTTGATTATTAATCGGTTTTGGTTATCTGGTTTGCAAATAATTTAAACCATCAATTCCCCTAAGCAGTTTCTAAATGACTTAATTAAGTGTAATTGTCAATTAATTGGTTTCCCTTTCCCTTGATATTTGAAAAATAATTTTACAACATATTGTATAATTAAAAATTGGGTCCATCCATTTTCTACTCAAATTTGAATTATTTGTCGATTAAATGTCATCTTAAGGATCAAGTCTTCAAATTTGTTTATGAATTCTAAAAAAAAGGGTATCTTTTTAAATTAAGAGATTTACAATCGAAATATGATAAATCCAACGTATTCATATTCAGAAGATTTTGCTAAGAACTAAAACATCAAAGCAGTTGGGAGGTTTGGAAACGGAAAAAAAAAAAATAGAGAGTAAGAGATTCAAAGAAAATGAAGGGTTTTGTCTGTTATAATTTTGATTTATGTTAAGTTAAAGTTTTGGTGTCTAGTTTAGGGATAGGGACTAAGGATTTTTGTAGTCAATAAATAATTGATTTAAACAGTCCATAAAACGATTATGCATGTATTCAGATTAAACGGCAAATGATGTGAAAATCCCACCCAAAATCTAATCATTTACTAAACAATTTATCAGTACCAGTAGATATCTTCTTCTTCTTTCTTTCTTTTTTTTTTTTCCCCTCGTGGGAAGAAAGAGGATGAAGAAAACTAGCAAATCAAATAATGTTCATAAGATTACTATCTCTAGGCCTTCAAATCATTTTGATCCTTTTATCAAATACTAATCATAAGATTGCAAACTTCATGAGGGTTTTCCAATCAGATTGATCCTTATGAATTGATCATATCATGTACGTTTTTACAACATATGGTTTTTTTTAGAGGAATCCTTATAACACTTTTTATGGGGAATCTCTCGCGATACAAAAATAGGTATTGATATGGGGATGGACGCTTCCCCCAATGAAACTCTGACACGTGTACAACATGCCTCGAGTCTATCACGAAAAGCATTCGCATCCCCACTCAACTTTGGATAAGGGCACAAACGGAACAACCTATGAGTGCCTCATAGCCTCGCCATCGTGAGTGCTTCAGAGCCTCGCCATCGTGAGTGCTTCAGAGCCTCGCCATCCTGAGCGCCTCAGAGCCTCACCATCATGAGCGCCTCAGAGCCTTACCATCATGAGCGCCTCAGAGCCTTGGATCTTTGCGAGATCAAAGGCCTTGGCCGCCTCGTCAAAGATGAACCTTTTTAGTAGGTTTGCGCATCCCACGCCCACTTGACACTAAAGCAGGATGAGGGGCCCACCTCCTGGGTCCTTGGTATGGACAATAAGATTCTCCACAATCAGCTATGGAGCAGTCATCGGAATCTCAAAGAGAGAGTTAACTATCAAGTGACTTAACACAGATTTATTCAATCTCCAAAGCAACGAGCGAAATCACCTTCAAATGGAGAACATTCCGCTACAAAAAAAAAAAAAAAACTAGCGTCCATATTCAAATCACTGCCAACCTATAAAGGAAGAGGATGGACAAAAAAAAAAGGGAGAAGAAAAATCTATGGCCTCTGAGCAAAAAAAGTGTGAGTTAGCGAACCGGATTCCCTCAAAACTAAGGGATAGTCTTCAGTTCATCTATCCCATACTATTTGTCCGTCGAATTGACTTAGGCATCGGAGTGGCCAGATGATGTAATCACCCGACCATCACTTCTATGTTTCATTTTCCTTGTGCAGGAGATTCGAACAAGCTAAGGATCAGACCAGTTCGGTATGACAACAGGTATTGTATTTGATGTCTTTCCTTCCTTCATTGTGCTATGTTGTTATTGGATTTCGCCCGGTGCTTAAAGTGGTGATACCTGTGGACAAGGATCACAACACATAGTGAGGTGGTCGGGTTTTAACCCCATGACCACTACGATGCTTAAGTCAGTAATGGTTCAGAACAGATAAATGGAATCCGCGAATAAGATAGCCGGATACCAATAGAGTAGAGATTGAAGTGAGATTGTATAAAAATGATAAAGAGAGTGAAAAATGGAAGTAAGATCGAATGTGTATGAGAATTCGACATACCTTTCCTTATTCACCATGCTTTCTATTTATAATAAATGTATAGAGCTGTGAGTAGTCTTTTTCCTGGCTTTTCGGGCTATAATTCGTAGCCAGCCTCTCATAACCATGTGTCCAATTGTGATAGAACAAAGAGGTCGGTCTTGCAAGTTGAGGGGATCATTAGCCGACCTACCAAATATAGGCCTTAGGCGCAGAGGCTACAAAGTGGTATCGGTCCAATGAATCCAACTCTGCTCCTGGCAAGTCATACTACAACAGCCTCCAATTTGCTTAAAGTAAACATCTTTTTTGGATCAGTCCTACGTGTCACTACAACAATAGTGACCCCATCGATATGCTCATGATATCTTGATTTTACGATCCTCCTCTTACTCATTAGCCACCTTGACCCCTCGGCTTATAGGTACAAACATGTATCAATTCCCTGTTGGACCTGAGGTCATTGGTCCCTTCTTATTGGTTGGAGGGTTAGCATCGTAATAATTGACAATCCTACCTTTTAGCTGCCACGTGTCCCTCTCGAATGACATATATATATATATATATATATATATATGCATTTTCATAGATTTCATATGATTTGGTCAATCAATTAAAACATTTTACTAATGCATAGGGCAAGGCTTAAGGTAATTGCTCTTCATCATCGTCTTTATCATATAAGGCATGTATTGAATCGACAAATATCAAAATTTATGATCGTTTGACTATATGATCAATAATATTGTGGATTTTTCTTTTTATTTCTTGTTTTTTTTTTTTTTTTCTCATATGATGTTTGCTTAATTTTGTTGGAAACATTAATTTTAATAGAGAAATTAACTACACCGTGATGTAAAAATAATCTTTTTGCATGACACTTCTTCACTAGTCATAGCTTCATGTTACCGATCTATATAAAAAGAAAATCAGATACTATGATAAACTTTATGACATTCAGATTAAAATACCTTAAAAAATAATCCTCTCATCGTAGTTGTGCTGATCAGTCCCTGAACCCTATTATATACACATTTTTAATGTATATTGTTCAATATTTGCAACATATTCTATGGTTCATAAAGTATTCTTTTGCGATTATATTTCATAGGGGAAAAAGATATAGTATCGTCTGAATCCATTTGTTATTAAATAAAATATTCGAATCTCATATGCCAAGAAGAAATTTCTATCAATCCCTAATTCAACCTATATTTATTTTACTTACCCAAAAAATCTATATTTAATTTTTTTTCAATATTTTTTTGACTGAAGTTTTTTCTGATCAACATATACATGCGAATTAACTGTAATCTGTAATATCCCTTGTAGTCTTTACGCTTGCTAATCTTGCTCATTCGGACAAGCAATTCTCTTCATATCTTGGTTTTAGGTATCTGGATCAAATCAGTATCATATCTATGATACTGATACCTTCATTTTGTTGAATACCTTAAATTGGTATTGGTGTTGCTAATACATGAATTCAAATCCTCTCTTCCTAGGGAGGACGGGGATGCTCCTGTTGGATGGCCGACACGTGAGTCTCGGGTGAATCCGAGCCCCACGTCCTAGCCAACACCCAAAGTGAGTCGACATGGATGTCGACTTAGACGTGGAGCTTAGATTCACCCGAGACTCACGTGTCGGCCATCCAACGAGATGTCCCCGTCCTCCCAGAAGAAGAGGATGTGGATCCCTGATAGATAGCCGATACTTTCATTTTTTTTTAATACATTTTAATGAGTATTGGCTTCGTGTTTGGTTCTCGAGCCATTTCGGTATTGGCCACTATTGATAATGATACGATAACGGATACTATAAATTTTTGCATACATTTTAATTAGTATCAACCACAACAAAAATCGTCTCCCGCTTGGGTTTGGGCGGGAGACTGGGTGGCCAGGATGGATGGCCCCCACCTGGCACTCGGAGGGATCCGAGCCCTCCATCCGAGTGCCAGGTGGCGGCCATCCATCCGGGCCGCCCAGTCTCCCGCCCAAACCCAGGCGGGAGACGATGTGGATCCATATCAACCACGTGTATCATCGAGCTGTATCGATCCAATAACGAACCCGTATCGGTTTTGGAGTGACCGATACCCTTCCGACACGGTCAACTACAACCATGCTTCCTATATTCTGTTTCAACTTTTGGAGAAAGTCCTGTGGTCCGAGGTGCAAAATGGATTTGTTCGGTGAAGTTTATTTTCATTTTTTTTGTAACCGAATCGGAGTATGAAAAAGGGAATCTTACTATTTGATATGTCGTGAGTCGTGAGCGTGACAAGTGACAACAAAAAGAACAAATGTAAAGAAAGGAGTTCTGCAAGTCAGCAAGCGCAGCTTGAGGGGGGGTTTTCGGAATTTGCAGAACTTAAAGGTTAAAACCTTCGAAGCATTCTCGTTCGAAGCTCGATTTCAAAGGTCAGTTCCCACCTTTTTTTTTTTTTAATTTTTTTTTTTACGGAATTATTATATATGTTGTTGATATTTATTATCTTTCTGAACAATACAGAGAAACCCTACCTCAACTAGCAATTCTGTTGTCTCATACATACCAGAATTAAACTGGGCTCCAATTTCCTTGGGTACTCAAATTTATTGGTGAATTTTGTTTGGTGTTGGGTGATTACATGGAAGGCAGTTTGAGTTGAAACAACTGTTATATCTATGTTTGATCCTCTTTCTTCATGTGAGTTCTCTTTGTTGGTGCGGAAGGTCTGATATTTTATTTATTTATTTTTTTTTTGGTGTCAGATGATTAATGGAGAGGAGGTTCAAGAGATTTCCTCCGATGTCCCCTCTCCGGATCCGCTTGATGAGTTTTTGCCCTGGGTAGGGCCGAAGTCCGATGCTGGCGATGCCTCGCCCGGGTTGTCAGATTGCTCTTCATGTGGAGAACCAGAGTTCGAGAGGTATTGCAGTGCGAATTCAGTTATGGGGAAAGCAAGTTTGTGTAGCTCCCTAGGAACTTGTAATGAATTTCTGGATTCTGATTTAGGATCTGTGAAGAGTTTGGGGTTCGGGGAGGATCGTGTCCTGGAAATTTTTGGTTTTGGAGCGAGATTCCCAAAAAACTCTGGCGACAGGGGTAGGGCTTCTTTTGGTAGTTCTGATTCTTCCTCCGATGGAAAAGTCAAATCATGCAAAGAAAAAGGTAATGTTGGGATTTCTGTTTCTGCTATGGAAAGGAGTGTGTTGCCGGGGATTAATAAACAGTCCAAGTCTTTGCCTGGACTCGAGGATAATTCATCAATTGGGGTCATTTGCTTAGAAAATAATGTTGAAAATTTGACAACTCGTAATGTAAATGATATACTGCCCAAGGATGATTGTGACGAGGATTATGCAGAAGGTTCGATGCTGAAAGGTCACACTGACCGAGGATTATTACCTGGTTCAGCTGAACATAATCCATTGGAAGAGATTATTACTGTACATGGCGACAAGGAAATGTTTTCTAATTTTGCGATTGTGAATGCATCCAATATTTTGCAGTCTCGTGAAAATTCCCCATCTTCTGTTTCTTTTTGTGGAGAGAATTTCATCAAACCAGGCCACAATGACGTGGTTCAGTCGCATGGATTGACTTCAGCTTCTAGAGTTTCAGTTGATGGAATGGAAGTTGGGAAATTTACTGTGGCAGATGAGGAAACCTCAGCCAGGTACGAGCATTCAGATGATGAGAGTTTGTCAGTGGATTATGGTACAGATGATGAACAAAGTATTGGTTTAGGTGATAGGACAAACCTACGTTATTATCACAAGGGCAAAACTGATGATGTAAATCCTTTGCTTATTAACTCAGCTGTGGCCTTTGGTTCAGATGATTGGGATAACTTTGAGCAGGAAGCAGAGGAAAGCAGTTTAACGGCTGTACTGTTGGATAAAACTCAAAAGCGGCAACAAGAGCATGTAGAAACTGACAGGAATTTCCTGAGTTCCATCCCTGGGGACGACAGTGGTTCTCCAATTTTTGGTGTATCTAACCAGCTAGAAAACACCGAAGAAATACATGTATATAGTTGTCAGGTTCAAGCTACCAATAAATCAACTAAATATCTAGAAAGCTGTTCAGTTAGCAAAGTGCTTACATTCCCGGACCTATCTATGCAAAAGGCTCCACCGGGGGTAGATTTGAACATTATAGATGGTACCACAGAAACGGAGCTTCAGTATATAAATGACAAGCAATTGAGCAGGCTTGAAGATAAGTGTGAGGTTTTAAAAGGTGAGTTGTTGGGGATATCAGATCCTCAACCTCAGTTGGTTCCTGTTTCTAACATTGCTGTTGGCCAACTTTGTTATATTGCAAAAGAAACACCTCAAGATAATGTGGCAGAAGATTTGCAAAATCATGTAAAAGATGTATTCCCACCAATGGTTGAAAATGATCAGATCTTGCTAAAGAGAATAGTGACAGATTCTTCTGCACCAAAAGATCTGGGCGAAGAACATGTGGCATCGAATGAGGTAAGTTCTATTGTTTGACACGTTGTAGAAGTAACAAGTCATTCTTTTATGTTGTATGGAATGACAGTGAGCATTCTTGATTTAAAGTTTCCCATCTATCTACAACTTTCCAGCATTTTCGGATTAAGTGCAGCCCACCTACAATCATTTGACCTCAATGCATTTTCTGGACGTACGTTTTTAATATTGAAGATTGGTTGGGCGAACTAAGATTGTTTCAGTAGAAATAATACCTACTTTTGTAATAATTCTTTTATACTTAATGAGTTGGAACTGGTACACAGTAACAATCCAATTGTTTTTGCATTGAGCTGGAGATGTAATGGAAAAAAAAATTATAGAACAATCTTAACCAAATCTTGCTGAAACTATACATTTAGCTATGGATGGTTGCAAACAAATCTATGAAGGAAAATATAAACAAGAAGAACAAAAAATCAGAGCTGACTGAAGTTCGGGATTAAAGTTAAATACCTTACTGTTTTTAGAGTACTTCAATGTAGAAAAGGAATACCTGTAATAGTTTCTGAAATAGGTGTTCTGATACTTTACCTTTAACATTATTGCTTGTGAATCTAAATATAAAGGGAGATCCTTGTGGTTTCAGCTCAACCCACTAAGCCTTATCTCAACCACTTCAGGTGGGCTAAATGAAATCCTATTCCAAGATTCCAACCTACTTATGACTAGCTACCATTTTCTTGAGAGTTCACATAGTTTATATCCCTGAATACTTTGTACTGTATATTGCCTCGTCTATGTTCTAGTAGAGTGTTGAATGCTTTGATTGCCAAATAATCTATTGGGAGGAACAATGTGGCAGAATAAGGAAAAAGAAAATATTAAATGCAATAGAAACTTTTGCACTGATAGATACTTAAGTGGACCAAGAATCTAGAGTTTAACAACAAATAAAGCAATTCAATTAGTCTTGAAAATATGTCTACATGCAACAGTGAAGACTCCAGACCCAGACATTAGAAGAATTCCTCAGTTGGGGCCATTTGTTCAGAAAATAATGTTGAAATTTGACAACTCATTTTGTAAATAATATACTACCCAAGGATGATCGTGATGAGGATAACGTAGAAGGTTCGATGTTGGGAGGTCACAGTGAGCAGGGATTATTACCTGGTTCAGCTAATCATAATTCCTTAGAAGAGTTTATTACTGTACAGAACGATAAGGAAATGCTTTATAATTTTGCGATTGTGAATGCATCCAATGTTTTGCAGCCTGGTGAAAATTCCCCATCTTCTGTTGCTTCTTGTGGAGACAATTTCACCAAACCAGGCCTCAATGATGTGATTCAGTCACAAGAGTCAACTTCAGCTTCTGGAGTTTCAGTTGATGGAAAGGAAGTGGAGAATTTTACTGGGGCAGACGAGGAAACCTCAATTAGGTACGAGAATTCAGATGATGAGAGGTCATCAGTGGATTATGGTACAGATGATGAACAAAGTATTGGTTTAAGTGATAGGATAAACATACGTTATTCTCACAAGGGCAAAACTGATGATGAGAATCCATTGCTTATTAACTCAGCTGTGGCCTTTGGTTCAGATGATTGGGATAAGTTCGAGCAAGAAGCAGAGGAAAGCAGTTTAGCGGCTGTACTGTTGGATGAAACTCAAGTGCTGCAACTAGAGCATGTAGGAACTGAAGGGAAAATTTTGAGTTCCACCCCTGGGACTAACAGTGGTTCTCCATTTTTTGGTGTACCTGAGCAAGTAGAAAACGTTGAAGAAATACTTATAAATAGCTGTCAAGTCCAAGCTACGAATAAATCGACTGAATTTTTAGAAAGCTGTTCAGTCAGCAATGTGCTTACATTGCAGGACCTATCTATGCAAAAGGCTCCAGCAGGGATAGGTTTGAACATTATGGGTGGTACCGCAGAAACAGATCTTCAGTATATTATTGACAAGGAAATGAGCAGCCTTAATAAGAATGAGATTTCAGAAGGTGACTTGTTAGGGATTTCAGAACCTCAACTTCAGTTGGATCCTCTTTCTAACACTGCAGTTGGCCAACTTTGTTCTATTGCAACAGAAACACCTCAAGATAATGTGGGAGGAGATTTGCAAAATGATGTAAAAAATGCACCCCCACCAATGGTTGAAAATGATAAGGAGATCTTTCTGAAGAGATTAGTGACAGATTTTTCTGTATCAAAAGATCTGAGTGAAGAACATATGGCATCCAATGAGGTAAGTTTTTTATTGTTTGACACATTGTAGAATTAACGATCCAATTATTTGTCTTGTATGAAATAACAGTGGTCATTATTGGTCTAAAGTTTCCCATCTTTTGTGATTACTACTTTCCAGCATTTTCAGCTTGAAGGCAGATCACCCACAATCATTTGACTTGAATGCATTTTCTGGGCGTACGTTTTTAATCTTGAAGAATGTTTAGGCGAACTAAGATTGGTTTTAATGCTGACCACCTACAATTTTAAATAACGACATCTTACTGTCTTTAGAGTACTTCAATACAGTGAAGGAATTCCTGTAGGAGTTTCTTAAGTAGGTGTTCTAGTATTTTACCTTTAA
This sequence comes from Protea cynaroides, assembly GCA_028583415.1. Lineage (NCBI taxonomy): Eukaryota > Viridiplantae > Streptophyta > Magnoliopsida > Proteales > Proteaceae > Protea > Protea cynaroides. The sequence goes on from CM053273.1 coordinate 7,694,830, forward strand.
CATTATTGCTTATAAATCTAAATATAAAGGAGATCCTCGTGGTTTCAGCTCAACTTACTAAGTGATGCGAAACCAAATTACCATACAAACGTTCGCTACCGATTGCAAGGAGAATGCCCAATGCTCGTGAATCCGATAGATAGCTGTGCGCCGATAATATCAATTTTGTTAAGAAAGAAGAATTAAGAGAAACGAAGCAAAGTTAGGCCGATCTCTGGCCAGGGTATCTCACCCAATGCACAACACTACCGATGTATTAGCAGCAGTACTCAGTTCTTATTCATTTCAACTTACTTCGGCTAAGGCCTTATGTTGCTTATATGGGGCTCTGATCTAAGTCAAACTAAGGAAACAACTTTAACAAAGAAATTACTAAGCATGAAAAGAAAGAACTTTTAAAAAAAATTACAATCAAATAAAATCTACCATAACTATACTGCCTAAAATATTGCTGGCTTCCTTGTATTATCGCCTTCCATTCACATATCTACCATACAAATAATTTCCATGAGTGTGATGAGGAGTTGACTCAGGGGCGAGTCAGCTTCTTCTTATGGCTGTACTTGGCTCCTGTGTATCAATCTACCTCAGCTCCCCCTGGCTTAGAAACATTCAACTCCGACGAATGTGCAGAAGACATGTAGTTATCAGAGAGGTCGGTATCGAGTTGAAGGAAATCGTCGGCGTGGATCCTAGTACAATCATGGGCGGGCGACCTTTGCACTTGAGCAAGAAGGAATGAACACTCCCATCAGCGGTGAAGACGATCTTATCGTCAATGACAACCTCGATCACCTCGGCCACATGGGTAGTAAACCGAGGGAGACAGACTACCATCTCGGCATCACCGTTGTTGACATGATGTCCAGTATAGAGAGTGAAATCTGCCACATTAAACACATTACTGATACACATATGGAGCAGTAACTCGAGCAAATATGCATTAGGGCCAATGCGCTTCAAAATCTGGGAAGGTCCCATCTTACGTGGGTGAAATTTGTGGTTGGTTCCGGACAAGAGCCGCTCGGTTGTAATACGAACCATAACAAAGTCACCTGGATGAAACTCAACGTGGCATCTATGGCAATCAGCAGCAAGCTTATAGGACTCGGTGCTGATCCCAAGACGACGGTGAACCTCCATATGGAACTTGGTAAGGTGGTGAATGAACTCATCGACCTCAACACTGAGCCGCACCGTGGGAGGAAGAGGAACCAGATCAATGGGACAGCGAGTTTGGAAGCCAAGAACAATCTTGAACGGTGTGCGCCCAATGGTGCGATTCACAGAACTATTTAACGCACGCTCGGCAATGACCAAGATGGTTGGCCAGGTTTGTGTGTGATCACGCACCAAACAGCGAAGCAAGTTACGAAGGCTCCAATTGACGACTTCCGTTTGACCGTCTGTTTGGGGATGGAACGCTGAGGAGAACTGTAGCTTCGTGTTCGTCTTCATCCAGAGTGTTTTCCAGAAGTAACTAGTGAACTTCACATCAAGATCAAACACAATGGCCTCAGGTAGTCCATAAAGGCGCACCACTTCGGGCAAGAACAACTTAGTGATGTGGCGAGCATCAAAGGTCTTGCGGCAAATGTTGCAGAAAAAGGAAAAAGAAAGTATTAAAGGCAATATAAACTTTTGCACTGCTTGATAATTAAGTGGACCAAAAAATGTAGAGCTTAACAACAAATAGAATAATTCAATTAGTCTTCAAAATATGTCTACATGCAACATTTGATAGGGGTTGGGTTGGAGTCTTATCAATTTATGGAAACTTTGTTGTACTGCAATTTGGGAGTATGATGAATCAGACATTTCTATATGTTTCCTCATTGAGTGAGCACACATTGATGGTGAATTCCATCCTTTGGAAAATTAAACCACAATGGTAGAGACACCTTTAAGATTATTTGGTTTAGGAACATCACAGCTCTTGGGGTCAAAGGACTTGTACCTGATATTGGGCCCCAATAACTTGCCATGTGCCTACATTTTCAAGGATTAGCCTCCTTATATGATTGAGTCACCTCTCAAAGATTATGAATTGCAAAATCGAGCATGATTATGCTCAATCTTTAACTATCTAATTAGTACCAGTATGGAAATCCTAACCCCTAATTCTGGTTATAGGTTCAAATTGCTAGTAGCTAAGAAAGGGCAGGTTAGGGTTATAACTTATAAGCCTAGGTTTGAATTCAGGAAATGAATTTGATCAACGTTAATAAACAGTGAAGTTGGGTGTTAGATGGTTATGATTAGGATTTTGGAATTAGGGGTGCAATGGTGTTAATGTTAGCTTCTTTCAGGAACAGGGATGGCAATGAGAATGGTATGTTTATGGTTGGAATTTGGGTTTAATGGCTAGGATTATGAAATGAACAGAAATATTGGGAGAAGTTTGAGGTTAAAAAGAGCAGTATTGAAGAAGATGCGTAAAGTTACAGAATGCTGGAAATTCGCTCAAAAACAGGGTATCCACAGGGTATTTAAAAGGGTGGCACTGACCTATTGAAGTTGATGAAATTTAAGAAGCAGATCATAGGGACACAGATCATAGGATAGAGTTAAGAAGACAAGTTTGCAAAGAACTTGAATTATCACTTATCTGCAGCAAATAAAGGGGCAGAAATCCTCCTTTCGTGGCCTAGGGAATCCAGCCAGAGGCCAGAGCTGAGTGGAGAACCGCGGTTCTTACACACAGTGAATCCACACTTAGAAACAAACAGCAGCAAGGTTTCATTGATCAAAACTAATGCTTACAACTGAGAGGTCGATTGGATCAGCCTGATTGCTAGAGTCCCAAAAAAACTTTCCAAAACTAGCTCATGAATCAAATTAGAAACCAGCTTAGAAACAATTAGAACTAGTCTAAAAGCTACTTTAACCTGCAATCAAACTTCTAAAACGTTAGCAGAAACAAAACTAAAAAGGAAATTCTAAAACCCTATTAGAAACTAGAAGCTGGAGTTTTTCTAGAAGATTGCTATTACTGGAAAAGACCCAACAGGGTTTGATCAAGCCGTCTTCTCCTTTCTCTTCCTACTGGCTGCATCACTAATCTTAATATTCTCTTTTACCCAAATATATATATATATATATATATATATATATATATATATATATATATATATATATATATATATATATATTATTTGACTGTTCAAATAAATGCTTGAAAGACAAATGTTGTAATTCTGTTTATAATAGTTTTGTTGTAGTTAAACTTCCATCCTAACAAATTACTGTATATCTTTCACATGTTTTGCTATTATCCATTTCTTGCTTTATGAGGTTCATGTTTATGTTCTTTGGAACCTATGGAAAGTGCAATATGAAATGAAATGTAGTAGTGCTTCCTAAACTTATATTTCTGGTTGTGTTTATGCTTGCCCATGTTCATGAACTTTTAGTGACTATTGCTTGTGATGTTCGTTTAGCAGAAAAAAAAAAAACAGAGGTTGTATATTGGACTTCGGAATTATCTTGCTGGTACCATCTGAGTCTAATTATATTTGTAAGGGACTCTTGGTTGATTAACATCTGACTGATTTTGGGTTGATGGTTGACACCCACAATTTTGAGGGGCCAATGCTATTTTCCATTGCGTGAACACTTTTTTGTGGGGCATGAGCTGCTGCTTGTATTCTAATCCTTTAATTTTCTTTTGTTTTTTAAATTCTTTCAAGGCTGAGAACCTCGAGTTAAATGAATTCTATGATGAGGTTGTCCATGAAATGGAGGAGATTTTACTTGATTCTGGGGAGTCTTCTGGGGCTAGGTTCACCAAGGGTAATAGAGCATTTCAATCACAGCCACCTACGCCTTTTAGAGATGGCAGCTTGACTGCTTCTACATCTGGTACTGATGATGCATACCCACTAGTCCAGCAGCCTCTAAAAATTGATGGGATTGAAGTTGTAGGTGCAAAGCAAAAGAAAGGAGAGGTCTCACTAGGGGAGAGACTAGTTGGTGTAAAGGAATACACAGTTTACAGGTTAAGAGTGCGAAGTGGCAAGGACCAATGGGATGTTGAACGCCGATATCGTGATTTTGTTTCTCTTTATCGCCAGTTGAAAATATTTTTTGCTGATAGAGGTCAGGTCCTTCCTTCTCCCTGGTTAGATGTCGAACGAGAATCCAGAAGGATATTTGGAAATGCTTCCGCCGATGTTGTCACTCAGAGAAGTGCCCTTGTCCATGACTGTTTAAAATCCATTAGGCACTATGGGTTTTCATTCAGTGGATCTAGTCCTCTGATTTGGTTTTTATCCCCTCAAAATTCCATCTCTAATTCCTCCGTGTTTGACACTTTGGTGCCTCATTCACCTTCAGCATATGGTGGAGAAACTTCAACACAAGTTATTTCTACTTTGGGAAAGACAATATCACTTATGGTGGAAGTCCCACCTCACAAGTCGATGAAACAATTGCTGGAAGCACAGCATTATTCTTGTGCAGGATGCCACAGATACTTCAATGAGGGGAAGACACTGATGAAAGAATTTGTAGGGACATTAGGTTGGGGCAAGCCTCGGCTATGTGAATATACAGCTCAATTGTTTTGTGCTTCCTGCCATACTAATGACACTGCCATTCTGCCTGCTAGAGTCTTGCATTTTTGGGATTTTACTCAATATCTGGTTTCACAATTGGCTAAATCATATCTTGAATCTATATATGACCAGGTAATCTATTCCCTTTCATGAGTGGGAGCAATTTAGCATGGTTTATGAATGTATACGATGAGTGGTAAAGAGATCATTTCAATATTTGGGTGTTAAGAACTGTGCAAACATGTGTCCAGTTCTGAGGGCATATTTCCTCATCTATTACTGAAAATCTGTTTTCCTGTTCAATTTGTCTGCCCTAGCATGGCAAGGGTGGAAATTTATTGCTTACGGCTGTCAGTGGGTTCATTTTATGGATTGTGCGGGTGAAAACCGGAATGATAGATGATCCTGGATAACCAATGCCAAGCACTTTTGCTAGACTAAGAAAATTGAGTCAATTGACCCTTTTTTTTCCTATATGGTTGAGATCGTCTCATTGGGCTTGTGTTGCTGGCCCATGTGGTCTACAATGGTAGATTGCATGAAACCTCGTTTCATTATCACATGGGATTTGCCAAATGGCTGTAAGCAAATGACTGGGCAAGATACCAGTCAGTCTTGTGGTCCTTTAATCCTTCGTTTGGTTATATAGTCATTGCATCCTTACATATTTCTCTTTTTTGCAGCCCATGCTTTGTGTCAGTGCAGTTAATCCTTTTCTATTTTCAAAGGTTCCAACTCTTCTCCATATTATGGGTATCAGAAAGAAAATAGGTGCTATGCTTCCATATGTTCACTGTCCATTTCAGAGGTCCATCTATAGAGGATTGGGTTCCCGAAGATATCTTGTTGAAAGCAATGATTTCTTTGCACTGCGAGACCTTGTTGATCTATCCAAAGGGGCATTTGCAGGTTATATTTTTGAAATGGGATTTTTCATTATTTTATGGTGTTGTAAGAGAGTATTTTATAATAATTGATGGATCCATGTAAATGTACTTCCATTAACATAGATGCAGATGTTTTGGATTCAATATGTGGTAGTTTTGTTACCTCCTTTTCACTTGCTTCATAGAATGAAAATCATTTCATTTTTATTTTATGTTGCTTGTATGCATAAAATGATGCATCAATACTCAAAAAAAGAAAAAAGAAAAAAAGAAAAAAAAGTGATGCATCAATGTGCACTCATCTGAAGTGGTACTGGTCTATTTAATCAAGGTCATTTTTCCATTGTGGAAGGCTATTTTTGTCTAGTGAATTTGATGCCGCTGCAAATCTTTTGAAATTCATCTAAAATTGTTTGAATCTGAAGGTTTTTCAATTGATTGAATCTGAAATCCCATTTTCCAGGGGCAAAAGATGGTGCTAACCTTTGAAATGAGAAACCAATTTCCTTTCATCTGTTTCTTCACATGAAGTTTCTCATTAAAAATCTGATCTTTCGCTAGAATTTAAAGCCTTCTAATTTGAAATTTCGCCTTTTTCCTTCACCTTCTTGTCAAGTTAAGGTCTAAGATGGTATTGAAGTTTACACTGAGCTTTATTTTGGATCTTTTGAGGCATACGTTCTATATTTAGGTTTAGGGGTTTATTTACTCGTGAATGAATATTTTATTTCAACATAACTTCATACATGCATATTTGTAGAAAAAGAAAATAAAAAGAAATCAGGAATGGATTTAGAATTGGGTTTACATGCCATACATCAATGAGTTTTATCAGTTTGTTGGTTTGTCGTCTATGTTCTCACCTTTTTTTTACTTTAATTGCAGCACTCCCAGTCATGGTCGAGAATGTCTCCAAGAAAATCTCGGAGCACATCACAGAGCAGTGCCTCATATGCTGTGATGTTGGTGTTCCTTGTGGTGCCCGACAAGCTTGCGAAGACCCATCGGCCTTCATTTTCCCCTTTCAGGTTTGTATTCCTTAAATGGTTGTAATGGAACAAAACCATTATGGACTTATAGAACTTCAGGGTCACCTCATACTTCACATGGATCCGCATACACATAAATTTCTTCCCCAAAAATGGAATGCTAGAACTTTCTGTATTTTTTGGATGCTTTAGCTTCTTAGCTTGACTCATTAACTGGAGTTTCCAGATGGTTAAGCCTTTGCTCCTGGTATAATAAAAAAGGGAGCAGGGTTCCACCATGCCTTTACCTGGAATCCCTTCCACTGCAGCCTCAATGTCTTCCACATGGCAGATCATTCGAGGCCCAGATTTGGGGAACATGTTGTCCATATTGTCAACTTACTACAGTTAAAATTTCCGGCCAATTTGACATCTCAAGTGTCAGTATAGGAGTTTGAAAAATGTTTGAGAAATTTAGGGAAATGAGTTCAATAGAATCTACTGAAAAAACAAGGGAAAAATCTCATACATGGTAAGGGCCATATGATTGAGTTTTGACAGGTGGTGATGTGGTGTATCTAGGGCGTCTCTCAGTTATCCCATGGTTGTTTGTCAATCATCGGCCCTCATGGTAAAAAATTACAGGCATTGTGGAATGTGTCCAGGTGATGGCATGGTGGAAACATCATCCCATATTATAGTAGTGAGTTTTATCCTATTGTTTTTGTGGACAAAAGATGTCGAAACCCTTGGGTTCTCCCTTATCTAATGGCCCTACAATCAACAGGAAGTTGTGGTGGAAAGATGCAGGTCTTGTGAATCAGTTTTCCATGAATCTTGCTTCAAAAAGCTTAGAAGCTGTCCATGTGGCATAGATCTTGAGGTGGAACATCAAGGAGGTCCAACAGACACAGTCGCTTGCAAGGCTAGTGATGAAGCGGATGGACCTTTAGATTTGTCAGCAAGGAAGCAAACCTCTGGGTCAACAATGGGTTTTCTCACTGGGCTGTTCTCAAGAATGGGATCAGAGAAGACATTAGGTCCTAGAGACAACAGTACGGTTATTCTCATGGGTTCTTTGCCAAGTAATTCTCTCTAATCTCTTGTAAATGTGGTGTACAAGTTGCTACCAATTGTATAATTTGTGCTTTGGAAAACATGAACAGTCGAGAGCATATCTGTTGCACCTTTGGTGTGTCAATAAAATAATGACAGTCGTCGGAGATTATTGTGGAAAGCGATAGGAAAGAAGAAAAATCAAGACTTTTCTCTGATTATTTGTAGATGCCAAAATGTAATCTTACAGACTTAAGAAGGCATCTGTGTGAGACTGAAAGTTTGCAGTAATGGAATGTAGAGTGGTGTTTTTCACCCAGCCCAATAAAAAGGAAGACATGCTTTGGATTTCATGCGTTTTTAGGGAGTGTTTGGAGGCAAGGTTCATCAGCTATGAAGGCAGGATTCGATCTCCAGGTCAGGCTATAATCAATTTGCAGGGAAGGCAAATCATTACTAATATCCATAGTCGACACTGAGCTTTTTGAGATGCATCATACTGAAGCATGGTAAGAAGCCATTCTGATTGAAGCGGCTTTTCAGCAATGTGGTAGTGCCGACGTTTATTGAATTTACTGGGTATGTTGTTCTCATCATCTAATCACTAGGTATGAGTTCTTTAATGTTCTTTTAGTCTACGTAGAAATCCATTTTTTATTTACCACTAAATGTAAACAGGAATCTCTAAAAAAATTAAGAGGAAAGCCCCCATAAAAGATAAGCCATACTAATGCGGGAATCTCTAAAAAAAATTAAAAGGAAAGCCCCCATAAAAGATGAGCCATACTAATGCGGATGTGATTTAGGCATAAATAGAGAATATCGAAAACACTATAATCAGGGAAGAGAGAAAAAAGGTGGAAACAAAATAGTAACGTGCTATGATTTTAGGGATAATTAATGGGATAAGTTATGGGATAATTTTATATAATCACGAAGAAACACAAATTATGGGATAAAAGGGAGGGGAGATATCGAGGAACCCAAGAAAGAGAGAAGGGGGAAAGAAGTGGGCTGTTGAGATAACCAATATGGGGAGGAAAGAAGTTCTCGAAACAACAAGGGAGAAAGGGAACTCAAAGAGTAGAAATGAACAGAAATGTGAGAGAAGAGAGAGATTTTACCAAGAGAAGAGAGAGAAGCCATGAGGAGAGAAGTGAGAGAACGAGGGAGAACGTCTGTTCCTCTATTTTCATTCCATAATCATCAATTGATTTTTCTCATTAATAAAAGGCCTTTAAAAAACTTCCAGTCCTATACCAATATGATTTTAAAACCCAATTAGAAAATAGGGTTCTAAACTAACTCAAACACTGAATTAAAAACTTAATTCAAAGACTGAATTAAACTCACATCAAAAGGAAGAATGGGCCCACAATGACATAAAACTAATAAAATAATAAAAAGAAACTAATCACTGTCCCACATCTAGAAATAAATAAATAACAAATGATTAAAGTAAACTAATTACTCCTTTTAAGACTCCTAAACATAATTAAACTTCTAAATAAAAGACTAAATAATTTTTCAATAAAAATTATATATATCTCAATTAAAGCCTAAAAAGATTCATATCCAATAGATCTTGGCCTGCATCACATACGACTGAGATAAGCTCCAGATTTACATGTGATTTGCTCAAAGTTGGTCCCCAGTCTTCCCAGTAATGGGAATAATCAGATGAATAGTCGACGTGACATACTTGCATCCCCTTTTTCTTTTCAGTTCTAAGTCAGAAAGCCATAAAAGCAAGATATTCTATTCAAAAGGTAAAGAGATTCTCTCCACTTTGGTAGTAGAGAACATAAGCAACACAATTACAAGCACTGACATTCTGAAGTCTAAATCCCCACCCCCCACACCCAAAAAAATAAAATAAATAAATAAAAATAAAAAGACCAGGGTTGAATGGTTTAATGAATTCTCATATATTCCTTTCTAAACAGTAAATATATTCACTAAAATCTTCCAATTGGAAGGATAAATGAAGAAATGAACGATATTATGATTTCTTTACAGCACCAATCACATATTTCTGAAACAAAAATTTTGAAAGTTATCAATACAATCAGCAATACTTTTTGAATTTTATATGAAAGTTTACTTCTGTTATCTTTGTACAACCTTCTCTGTGTTCTAAAGCTGTTCTCCTATTGGATTAGTGACCTTGTTCAGCTACCCACTTCCGATAGGGACTATCTGTAGTCATGAAATGGTTGGCTATGCTAATTTCATGCTAGTCTTTACTTCATAAACTGATAAGAGTCAGGAAACCATCTTGACAGGAACACGCTTTTCATCTTTATTATCAAAGCAAAAAGGGTGTAGCAGGGTATATGCATAAGCCCCACTAACAAATACCTGCAAATTGAAATCAGCAAACATAGAATGTTATCAAGTCCTTGCAGCGTGTATCATGAAACAATAATGAATGGAATGATCACCATACACATCAATAAGGCAGGAGACTCTTTTTTTTCTTTTTCTTAATTGGACAGAAGACAAAAAACTAGATTCTGCTTTTTGTATTTAAACAAGGTAGTGATGGTTTTAAGTAACTTACCACACTGGAGCGTATGGTGAAGACAGGTCAAGAAATGGGTACGGCCACCTATAATTACAGAATTTTCATCACAAACAATACAACCATAAGTCCTCAAATGCAGAAAGATGAAAAAGGGTGGCCAGATTTTACCACAGAGAGACACAAGCATGGATGATCCATTGGAAGATCACAAATACACCCGTCCACAATACGAAATAAGCGATCCTAAACCAAGGAAATCTCTGGAATAGGAAAAAAAAATACAAAAAATATCATGAAATAACTCGAGAATTACTAGTAACTGAACCATTAAATAGCTTGAATCCTTCCAACTTACTAAGCAATTCAAAACTGTATCTCCAAGTAGGAAAACAGCGTTCAGTGAATGCATACCAACCAGCCACTGTCACAGATGGAAGGAAAAGAATTACTGAAATGAAAGGTGTGGACGTCTTCCATACAAAAGCAAGAACAGTTTCTAAATCATGTGAAAAATTAAAAACAAAGCTATTGGGAGTTTATGCGTCTTAGTAAATATTGATCATCTGGTCTCAGATGAAAGCATGCACATTTTTAGGAACCAAAACCAGTGGTAAACCAACCAACTTCATTGGGTAGCTTGCAAATGGCCTACTCAACTACACATTTTTTTAATAATTACTTTTTCATCTTTCCACTTATGCAAAATAAATTGTGTGAACCACCTCAGTTGCAGTATTTGGAACTTACAAAATTCAGATGGTAGTCTTTCGTGGTAAGAAGTGGAAAAATGATTAGCCAAAAAATGCAATCAGTGAGCATTACAGCACCTGCATTCATCTGTTCATAAAAAAATTGTCAACTTGGTAAGTAAAATGTTGAATTAAACTATGTACTAAGCTAATATAACCCTTAATCCATGTTTAATTGATTCTTCAAGTGTGGAAGTGGGAATTTAATCAGAAATCTGGGGCAATAATTAGCCATTTATCCAGTTTAAAAGTAAATACAGAAACCCCAGGTTGCATTTTGTAGCATTACATTTTGGAAAATGAAAGTATCGAGTCATTCTTAAGTAAATCCAATTTAGCAAATGTCTGGTCTATAAGAAATCTGTGATGGGCACCGTCAAATGGTTAAGCATATAGTTAAATTTCTCAAAGCAAAAACTTTCTGTAGGTTCTCAAGTCTAAACCTGTGACATAATCACATAGGTGAAAACAAGATGAATAACAAGCACAGAAATAAAGGAAAAAACTACATGAGAGAATTAGACGGGGAAAAAATGAATGAAAACACTAGGCCTTTTTTTACTAGAAAGGAAACCAAACTACACTCAGCAGATCAAAACACATGCCAACACAGTCCTGTGCTTTTACTACATTTGCTGATTATTGAGAGTTACCTGAAAAATAATTTGAAAGGTGTAGCCCCAAATGCCAGCAGTTTGGCGAATATGACATCCTTCCTGGGGACCTGAGCTCTTTGTTGTGCTGCACATATTTGCATTTCCCCCTTGAGTGGGAGCTACATAGGTGCTACCTTCTGCATCTAACCCCACATGATGAGCATTGTCACCCCCAACTCTATTGCGATATTGGAAACATCCATAAATGGATAGCAACGAACCGAGCTAGAAATGGAAGATAAAACCATAAGCAACATAAGATTAAGTAGATGTAAAGGCCATGAGTTAATACATAATACAGATTAAACATTTAATGGAAATAAATCATGTTGTGAGATGTGCAGAGGGAGAGAGTTTGAATTGAAATTCCTTAAGTTAGAGGTCATACCCCAAAATAAATGGTAACCAGCGTAAAAGTCCATCTGCCATCACCCAAAAAATCACAAAAAACAAAAATGATAAGAAATTTGTATTTCGTGGTTGACTAGAAAGCTGGAGTATAGATCCTTGCCTATCTTCATGTTAGTGAAGTTTTAAAACTTAAAAAGACTCAAATAACATAAGAATTTAGAAGGAAGTCATGAGCCATTCCAGCTTTCTAAGAAACACAGACTATGTCCAATTGACACAAGCAATCTCAATATAAGTACTTTTTTATTTTTCTTTTTTTTTTGTGGTGGGGGGGGGGAGATAGTCTTTATCCCTTGTGCTTCACATAAGGAATTGAAGAAACCCTCATAGAGGTGCCATTCAGCAGAATGTCATGTATAAAAGATTTCTGTTCAAGAAAGAACCCAATTCAGAGGGTGCTCACACATAACAGCCCATAAATTCCTTATAATAATCTATCATGTGTATTAGCCATCCAAATTCTAAGTGGAAGACAACACCAAATGCATTTTCTTCAAACTGCAAGAAACAGAGAAAAGCTATGCATGATCCACGATGTAGTGCCAGTTTTACAAAGACCTAATCCCTCCAACAAACACTTTATATACCTAAAATAAAAGGAAAATTCCATAAGAAATCTTTGAATTGGGCAACATACATGTAGGAAATGTAAGCTAAGTACAATCTGAGCTGATGTAAAGAGTCGACTTACTGAGTATAGAAATAAAGTATGGCACCTCCATCCACAATGATATTGGCAACAAGCATTGCCAAAAGAGCAGAGAAGGCAACTATTCGGAAAGCCAATAGCCAAGCAGGATGGATGTCTTTCAGACATGTCCTCCAAGGTTCATCCTCATACAAAACCCCTTCTGTTTCTTGCTGGGTTTCTCCTCTGTCAGGTTTTGAATTGTTGGAGCCTTCATATCTCCATATCAGTACTGATGCTAAAACCATAGGGATCAAGACCCAAATTGCAGAGAGCAAAAATCTCCAGTTCAACCAATAACTAGAGGTAGTTGTATCAGCACTCATAACTGGTTGCCAGGAACGTGTCGAGGATCCTGTGAAGAATTCCATTGAGTTACTACACTTTTCTTTTCTGATTTTTCAAGCTATCACTCCACATTGTAGTTTTTTTTCTCTACAAATCCCTATTCAGGGAAAATAATAGAACAGGAACTTGGTTCAACCAAATCCAAGAGAAAGGTTGCTTGAAGATGAAGGGGGAGAAAAAAAAGAGTTAGGAATAAGCTACTCTCGACAAAGAAAAAGACCAAATATCAAGACATTTGACATATTTTTAGAAAATTTTCTGATAAAGTCATCAGCTCCTCATTAATGCTTCTACGAAGAGAAAATCAATCATCACTCTCTAACAGGAGAATCCTCAGCAAACACAAACCGATCAGCTCAAAATGCAGAAGACTTGTCAGGAATCAAAGCTCCGAAACTAATCATTCCCAACAGAGGCGTGAAGACCAAACGCGTAGAAGCAAAACTTCAAAGCCAACTAGCGAAAAACTTAAAAACTTAAAACAGAACAGCTAGCGAAGCTCCAACCAACAATCAAATCTTCCACAAACCCATTAGTGCGAAGATTCCTGAAGAACCCAAAATTTAAATTACCCAGAAAATCCAGAAATCATCAATAACAGGAGCCAGTCGGAAGTTGGCCTCATTAGTATTCATTAGGATGGAGGGGACAAGAACGTTGGCGCAATTAAAGGATGAAATTAAGCAGAGATTCTTAACTTTAGGTTGGTGTGGTAACAGAAATGATAAATGCAATATTAAACTAAATGATACGACGAAGAAGAAGCAAAATTCAAAGCAAAGGAAAGTTGGATACTCACAGGGAAGAAAGCAGGAGACGGTGTGGTATGGCAAACGAGATGCTTTGCTTCCTCGCTTTGGAGGCGAAAGCAAACTGTAACTAAAATAAATTAAAATTTAAAAAGGGAAAAAGAGGGCGGGGGAGAGGCGAAAAGGGTGGTATGCTTTGATCGTAAGCTTCTCTTTTTTTTTTCTAATTTCCGATTCTTGAAAAGAGAAAGACACTCATCTGAGGTCGCAATCTGTTGTTATACAGAGATATCAAATGCAGATAGATGATAAAGAAACGAAAGACAATGCGTGGAGGTTTCAGACACCTTTTCAATGTGATTATCTTTCCAGTTCCTTGGTCTTTCTTGGTCTGCAAGTTGGAATTCCAAAACTCCCAGCGTATAGGGGAAGGAAAGAGAGAGAGAGAGAGAGAGAGAGAGAGAGAGAGAGAGAGAGTGAGACAGAGACAGCAAAGCACTTATTTTATTCAGATTTTGTGTTATGGATGCTTTTCTTTTCTTCTGTTTTGGAACTTGGAAATGGAAAAGCCATTATTATGCATTTAAGCTGGTCCGGCTCTAATGGGAGTCAGGGAGAGGACGATGGTCCACTGGACCAAGAAGAGCTTTTTCACCTACGTGGAAATATACTAAATAATTATTAAAAATACCTTCACCAATAAACAAGAAATAATCCATTTTGGAGAATGATTCCATAATCAAATCAATCATTCATGGGGCTGCTAACTGCTTCTTCGATTAAAAAACATTCTTATAAATGATCATCCAATAATCATGATCCATGATCCAACTGCTTGCAAAAGTTCCATCATTTAAAAACCAAGATGGGAAAAAGATCTTACTAATACTTTTATTTCTTCTCCGGTCATGGGGTTCCTTTATTTATTTATTTTTTTCACCATTCAATATTTCATGGGATCCATTCACCGTCAATGTAGTGTGGGATTCATTTCTAAAACTTATATCCCACCTGATACGGAGGGAGATGAGATCCCGAGGAGGATACAAATACATGCGAGTGAACTTCTCCCCACTCAATCTTTACCTCCTCAACGATCATTTTTTGCATCTCGATTGGTCTGACAAGGTAGATTTCCTACATTGGTGGCGTGGAAACCTCAACCCAAAGAAGATATGTGAAATGACAATGGTGTGACCGAGGTAGAGGCCCACTCGCATTGATTAGCATTTTGCTTTTAGGCTAGATTAGGGTTATGTTATGTATGCATTGTTGGAGTATGTTCTTAGGAATGCATTCTTGGAATGGTGAATGTATTCTTAATATAGAATGAGGATATGTTAAAGAATGAGACATTTCCATTCTAAGTTCAGAATGTAAAATAGGTTGACAAGTGCATTCCAAAACGGGTTCCATTAGATAACACATTATTTAAGAATGAAAATGCATATAAAACAATGTTTTGTCAATTCAAAATCATTCTTAACCTAAAATATATTCTAAGAATACATACCAAACATGGCACAACTTAAAAATCTATTTGTGATGCATGAGATTAGATTGGGACATTGCAATCTATTGTTAGTTATGAGTGTCATTATGACAATAAACCAACCATTTTAAAAACTAACAGCCGACAGAACGTCATTATCAACAAACCTTCTTTAATCAATCTTAGAATCTGCACAGCCTATCAACGTCTCTCTCTCTCTCTCTAGATTCTCATGAAAAGGCTAAAATCATTCTTGTCCCTATTACCTTTAACAATTTGTTAGGGATAAATAATAATGGTCTTCAATTATTTTTAGAGGTAAGGATCATGGATGCACACACAGATCGTGCTATCAAACCGTTGGATAGGCATCCCAAGTCATGTTTGTGTAAAATACACCCATTTGGGATCTTTTTAGTGAATCCAAATTCATGATCCAATTTCGATAAATAAGGTTTAAAAACCCTGAACTGGATACCAGCATCCTGATTTAATTTGACATTAGCAAGAATCAGAAAGAAAAACCAAAGAGCACAATTAGAAAGTCATGCATGGCATCAATGATCTCTTTGAGCATTAATGGCATAAGAGGAAGGAGAACCATGTTCTAAACACCAAATGGTAATTTTTTTTTTTGTTGAACCAAATATGGATATATGAAGGTTCTATGTTGGTCAAAAAGAAAAAGAAAAAAAAAAAGTGTGGGTCCTATATTTAAAGCAAGCTTGAATGCTTAATTGTTATCCAATAAAATCCAGAGAAAGTTGGTCTATATGGAAAGAAACTAGGCCATCTTATTTGTAGGGTAGTAGGGTTCATCTGCAAGACTCATTGGACCCAAGATTGGGTCCATTGGTAAGGACAGGATCTTTCATTTTGAAAAAGCAGAAACTAAAGCTCTTGACGAAATGTTCCCAGTTACTAGCCAGGTCTCCTGACCTAGAGAGCCTCTAGTAATTATATATATTCCATATATATAGAGAGATCTAGAGAGAGAGAGAGAGAGAGAGAGAGTCTTACCTTTCATGGTTGATGAATATTTGAGTGTTGGTGAGACTTCAGCAGATGATACAAGTGAGCTTCACATACGAAGGAAGGAAGGAAGGAAGAAAGAAGCAGGGAATGGGAAAAAAAAATGTTGAGTGGAAATGAGGAGTTGGGGGTGTTTTATGTGGGTTCATGGTTGCACGTTTTGTGCAGTTATGTAGCTAATCAGCACATTCTGTTCATGTGGGACACATTATTAGGTAGTTCCTTATATGTCGGCATTCACACAAAAGTGTAAGCAAAACCACCTACTGGCTAGCTTCTCTCTCTTTCTCTCTCATAAAAAAACTGTAGTACCAAAGATAACACAACACACTGTGGTTTGGATTAGTTTTGTGTGCCTAATTCACTCAAAATACTTTTTTATGTTTCATCTTTATGTATGGACATGTATGTCCATGCATGCCTATATTATGTCTATAACTACTATGCACTTGACAGTTGTGGTGATGTAAATGGATGGTTGAAAATTAGAATTCGATTCTTATCCGTATCCAGTTATGTAGGTACAAATTTGGATAATCCGGAACATAATCTATCTAACTTGTATAGATATCCAATTAACAAGAGCAAGTGTTCGCTGAAAACAATGGCACCAGGAACTGGAGGCAAACAGCTCCCCTAGGAACTATGATAAAAAGCTGCTTGCTTGTTGCCAAACCAAACCAATCGCCTTTATTTTGAATCAAAGGAGAGTGAGCAGAGCGTACCCTTGTAGATAGGGCTGTGGGAATGATTTGGAAAGTTCAAAACCAAAAAGAGTGGTAATCGATAGCAACAGCATACTGGAGGCAGTCAATCGATATAGATTGATCTGAAATTTGATTCAAATCCAATGGAATATGGCACCTATGTATAGAAAAGACCAAATCGTATCCATTAGGGGGAAGAAGGTCTGACAAAGGATGTAAATAAATAGTAGAAAATAATTTGAATTTTCAACCCCCTATATGTACAGAGCAGCGAATGACCAGCCTAACAGATTCTGTGAGGTTAACAATGGCCTAATTAAGATATCCTTCCTTTTCCTTCATTTCTTGGTGGATAGAGAGACATTTTTAATAGGTGAGAATCAACTACTTAAGCCGGAGACATGTAATCACCAACTTTCCCCCTCCCCTCCCCTCCCATCCCAAAAACCCCTTCAAAAACACACTTCCATCACCTTTGACTGACAAGATTGGAGTGCCTCTACCAGCTACAACATCAAACATTCATACAAGAGAGTAACATCGAGCCGGACTCGAGTGAACGGTACAAAAAATACATAATTAAATATAGATACAAATGGGAGAGATTTAAAAATCCCCCGACACCACGATTCAGAACGCTAGGAAGGCATACAAAATGTATCCAACGGTTGCACTACAATCTGGTTTTCCACTACTCTTCAGGTTATAATCCAATGCTAGTTAAGGGGTGCCTTTCCTACAAGTCTCCAAAATCGTGTTTGTGCTTTACAATACAGCTTCAAATTACATCAGTGTCATCTCCAATTATGGAGAGGGAGAAAGGTGCAATAGCTACATTGAATGTTGAAGAGCCCACTCTATCCACATACTTCATCTCAAAATCTCCTTCCTGCATTGTAATGAAACTAAATAAAATAAATAAGATTTTCACATAAAAATTTGCTGTTCCATAGTATGTGCTTATTTTGACACGATTTCAGAGAACAGTTCATTCTTGTTCTCTCCAAAGATCATTTAAAGAACCAAACTACTTTGATTGAATACTTTTACATTGAAACATGAAGCAATTCCCATCTTACCATTCTCCCATTAGGAGTGATTAATGGACATGCAGAGGAATACTCAAATCCAGTTTGAGGAAGAATAACTGGTTGTTCTCCTATAACTCCAATTCCCCTGCCAGAAAGAAATTTAAAGTAAACATGCCAATGAAAGAATACAATACAATAAAAGGATAATAATCTGACGAGAAGATCAGAAACGACATTAACAATATAATAAGAACGAATATAAATGAATGATGGAACCAACCAGACATGCTCAATTTTCCCATTGTCATCTGTGATTATCCAATGCCTCCTAAGAAGTTGAACAGGGCGATCTGAATTATTAGTAATTCTGATCCTATATGCAAAGAAGTATTGCTCTTTCGTAGGTTGGCTCCGACCCTCAATGTACACACTCCTGACCTGGATCCTGATCCCCTGAAACACTCATAGAGGAAAAATGTTGAGGTAATTAAATCATTACTTTGAGAAAAGCAAAGGATCAGACAACGGAATCATTTTATGGATTTATGTTATGTACAAAGGATGTAAACAATGGTTCACATTCCTACTTGAAGAATAAATACCATAATCCACTCCTAAAATCATATTGGTCGGGGATAGCAGTATTAGTGGTCATCCAATGGCTGCTAGAACTTAATAGAGAGAGAGCTTTAATTTAAAACTGTGGATTTGCTAGTATCTGTAAGACCTTCATTTGCAGTGGAGATAAGAATTGATATTCTGGTCTAGTACTCCAGATATAGGTAAAAACATAAAAACATAAAAACATAAAATAAATAAATAAATAAAAACCTGGATCATATTAGGTTGTCTAACTTACCTCTGCAAATAATTTG
The DNA here is from genome assembly GCA_028583415.1 of Protea cynaroides. Taxonomy (NCBI): domain Eukaryota; kingdom Viridiplantae; phylum Streptophyta; class Magnoliopsida; order Proteales; family Proteaceae; genus Protea; species Protea cynaroides. The sequence goes on from CM053273.1 coordinate 7,713,562, forward strand.
TGCAAATAAATCATACATCAAAGGATTATCATGGACCTCTATAGACATGTCAGTGTGATGTTATCCCCAGCTGCTATGACACATCTATTTAGTAAATCCCAATTCTATGGCGAAACTCTAACATCTTTTACTTTTAAAATTTATAAGGGAAAACAAAGCAAAACAAGTACTTGTTGAAGTGATGTTGGAAAATAAATTGTTTTGCTTGAAACTTTGTGTGGAAATCAACCAACAATAACCCAACTAATGGGGATGCCAACAAAAAATCCTGCTTCTTCCATCCACTATACACAATGTAATGTACATGAGGAAGGTTTTAACAAAAATATATAAATTCCTCAAAGGGGCTTTTGCACACCATTCCAGTCCAAAGCCTGGAAGGGAAGAATTCATATCAGATTGACAGTTGTCACTTTTAGCTTTGCTAAATCCTTTACAATTTCCCATACAGAATTGTACGTGGGTGTTCAAGAATCAAGAAATCGTGTAGTCAATGAGTGGAAGAGTAAAGGTCAACTACAAATAGGTATTACTTGCCTACAGTGCATGTATTTCAGTCTGACTCACTATGGAATCCCATATATTGCCTATCAAAAAGGTAATCAATTATTGGAATTCACAGACTTAAGAAAATCAGATTGAGAATCACATGGATGCAGCAATTCTTTTTTACATATAATTAAGATTTTGACTTTTGGAAATCAAGCAAACATGCCCCAAAGAAAAATTTTCTGTAAGAACCAGATGCTTCTCTTACCAACGTGGTCGCATCACTTGAACATTTAAGGAGTGAATGAGGGGAGACTAACTTTAGTTCATCACGATATCTAGCAGCATCCTGGAAGATAATACATAATGCAACAGAAACATAGAGAAGTCAGTACACATGACAGCTTCTGACTGTATTTCAGATAATAACACCAGTCAGGTTTCAAAAGCAAAACACTTCAAGGAGTCAAGACCCAGAGACTTAATGTGAGGGAAAATATTATAGCCATGTCCCAAATGAAAATGACCTAGATATCCAAACCACCAAAAGCTCTGTGCACAACAGGTGAATTTGAAAATTCATTCATCATAAGCATTAGCCCTCATACAATATTTCAAATGCAAATATGTAAGCTCATAACAGATGTTCTAAGGTTCATGTGAGGATTCACAATTTCGGATCTGCAGCATAGAAACTCCAGTAAAATTAGTATTTTCTGAACAATGACTATAGGTAAAATTAAGTTTAGAGTGGAATTAACTCTTTCAAATTTCACTAGATGTCAGTGGGGTTAGTAATTCCTTCTGGTCATAGGGATCAGTTTGGGAAGAAACATAAAGCAGTCCATACAGAAGTCAGAAACTGATCATATTAAGCATAAATCATCTAATTCGAATGGCTTTTGAACTCCAATGATCCAAAACAGCCTTGCAGAAAACTGACAACACTAATCTTTGTTGTCAGAGATTGGCACGGTTTATGCTACTTAAATCAGAATATGCAATAAGCCAATAACAGCACGATACAAGAAGTGACAATTGTCAATTTGTCATCACTCACATTGTCGATTCTTACCAAATATATGGAATGGTCCATATGTCAGTAAGGCACAAAACAAAACAAGAGCAAGAACAAAAAAAAAAAAAAAACCTCTGAGAAATGAAGGCACAAGGAAAACTTTTTAGCTTTAATCCTGAAAGATGAAGATCATTCCTCATTATAGTTGTGTTCTTTTTTCCCTCTTGTCCTACAGGTTATTGACTATTGATTTCTTTCCGAGCTATAAGTGGATAAGATTCTCTAGAGAGACGTCTTTCCATAATAATTTTCTTCTTTCCCTTATAGGTGAATCCCTAGTGTAAAAAGCCTGACAAAGTAAGTGATTTTGATCATTCATCATCACACATACAGGAGATCACCAGGATCATGTGCAAAATAACTGTAATACTCACCCTTTCTATCTCAGTTTTCTCTCTCTCCTCATGTTAAGTGTTATTTGATGAACAAAATGTGGAGACTGCCTACAGAGCGCAATCCATCCAGAAGTTCCCAAGGACTGCATTGAATTTGAATACAAGGTCAAGGGAAGTTTTCCCTGGCGTTTCTCCTACCATAATAGTGTTTTTCAGTACTTAATATTCTATTTCCTTGCAGTCTAAGGAGGCCCAAAGTTTATATGGTTCATAGTACTCCAATCATTCAAGTTTACAAATATTAAAGGCATAAAGCTGTTGAACCTTGCATGTCACTAGCAAATAGGTGTTCCTAGTATCCGCTGTTTTAGCTTTATCCATCTCATGTTATAATTCTGGTGCAATATTTCTAACAAAACTCAAACTTGACCTTTCAAATAATCAAATTACAGTAAAAAAAAAGAGAAACGGAAACGGAAAAATAGATGAAACAATCTCTGAGGATCAGAATCGTGTACCTCAAACTTCTCACCAGCGATTGCCTCCTTCATCAATCTTCGAAGGCGTAAAACGGGCTCTTCCTCCTCAAATGACCTTAACGAATCCCTAATTCTGGCAGCTTCCTTGTAATCCTGCAATGTCCACAAACTTGATAAAGTTTAAATCACAAATATTGCTCAACTTGTTGAACTCTAAGTAGGAAGAAAATCTAGCCGGATATTTTAACCAGAAAAAAATTGCAATGAAATCCAAAGCACCTCTCGAATTCAGAAGCAAAGTAAATAAAATAAAGAGGAGTGGGGCGAGGGAGAAGAAAAGAAAACATAACCATAACCCAACGAAACACCCAAAACTATGAAGAAAATAAAAAAAAATTCCCATATACCCACTTCAGATTTGGCCGCAACTTCCATCTGCTGCTTCAAAAGAGCATAAGCTTGGGTACGAGAAACTGAAGAAGCAGAGGTCCGATTCTCTCTTGCACCTCCATTCTTGTTCGAGCTGCAAGCTACGATATGAAAAGAATTCTCTCTTGCATCTCTTTGTCGTCGACAGGGCCAAGACCTTGTCGTTCCTACATTCAATTCTGTGAAAACTTTCAGGTTCAAAGATTGCATTTTTGCTCCCCTTTTTTGTTCAATCGAAACTTCCAAATCCAATCGCAACAGTTATAAGCAAGGCCGCAACGCACCATTATCTGTTATGAATATTTAGAATTTACTTAATTAGCCCTATCTTTTCAACTAACCCCTCAACTTGGGGCCATCCGCTAAAAATGGTCCAGCCAGAAGGTCCGATCGTATCAGACCAAAAACTAAGCAGCTCTTCTTAAGTAAACCGTTCCACTCGATTCTGTGGATCAGTCAATTCATATCAGTTTTGGACTTGATCGATATTGATCTAATTTCTTTTTTAATATTATTATATATGGTATTGATCATATGTCAATTTCCTATTTGTTCCATATATATTCTGATTCGATTTTAAACATGGGCAATACCACATTCGATTCTCTGAATGGTCGAGACGTGGTCTGGATTAAGGAAGCCAAGTAGCCAACTACAAACCCTAATATTCATGGAACGAAATTCTCTCCTCCCCGACTCCCTGACTCCCATCCCATCTCACCATTGAAGTGTATAGGAGTTTGAGTCGACTCATACTTCAATGGTGAGATGGAGCAGGAGCCGAGGAGTCTGGGGAGGAGAGGATTTGGTTCCTTTATTCATATAAAAGAAATGGAATTCTACAATAGGGGTATTTTCGATAAACTAGTAAAAAGTTCTTGCATTATCCCGGTTTTGCATCAGAGCCACCAATTAATGAAATTAATAAAATGTTATATATTTTGCGGCTCTCGGGTGTCTGGTGAATATTTTGACACGTGTCATCGCTTGGTGCCAGGGGACCTGATATTTCTTTACTCGAGAACCGTGAGTTCTTCCACGTGGCATTCTCATTCTCAGGTTGTGGGAAAATAATAAGGTGGAATCCTCTCCAATTATTGGAGGTTTCAATCGCTATCGATGTATTGGTGGATGTATCCAATTAATTCTAATTGCTAGATTGACGATTGAAACCTCTAATAATTAAAAACGGATTGAATTCGAAAATAATATGAATGGATTCCTTTAAATTCTCAACCGTTTTAATCTTTTGTTATCGTCAGAATCTCATATCGGAATCTAATTGCATATCATAATCTAATGGTTTGAACGCTAGAGCTTTTGTCAGATTCCGTTTTAGTGGATCAGAATCTCTTCTGACAATCATGTGATGCGGGACGAGAATAGTTCACTACCTGCCTATAACCATGTATGTTTTCATCCGTGATTGTATTTTTCAGCCATCCATGTGTGACCAAGCACATTCTTGCAGTCTCCAAATTTTAAATTTTTTATATATAAATTTATAAAAATTAAGGATTGAACTGGGCTGAGTTTTTTAAAACCCAGGTCCATCCCGGAGTTACAAAAGGCTTAGGTCAAGGTCAAGGTCAAGATATCTCAACCCAAGCCTGATCCATCTTGGCTTTGGGTGGCTGGGTTTGGTCCCGTTTTTGTCTTTTTTATATAACAAATGAGAAAATAATTTTTAAGATAGATATGTATATGTTTAACAGTTTTTAATCATATAGTAAATATAAATTATGATACTTAATTCACAATCCTTATTTTATATACATGTGCATATAATACACATAAGGAAAGGTGTTCATTCGTGGGAGATTCCTCTCATCATCGATTCGTTTTAAGAATGTTTTTGAAAATTTTCTTTTTATTGGGAATAATTTTTTTGGTTAAATATATATTTTATTAATATGAAAAGAAAAAACACAAACAAACTAGACAATCAAAAGATGACGTCAAAAAGAACCACACAGAACAAGGGCAAATAGAGAGCCAACCCGAACAAGAAGAAACCCAAATAAAATGGCTCAAAACAGACCTAAGGAAGCACACTACAAACCAACCAAAGGGAAAAATCAATTATATAAAAGGGAGATTGTCCTGAAATGAAAAAGAAACCACAAACTTACTCGCCTTCGAGACGTCTGAGGGGTCTTCGATCCTAGGTGCGCCTTTTAAAGGACATCATAGTTTTATTATAAAGCTCCAATCTTCGTTTTTTTTTTTTTTTTGGGATTTAGTATAAAGCTTCAATCATGTTATTTGTGTATGTTTGTACACAAACTGTGTTCAAACACAATATTATGCATAAAAATAACTCACCAATAGGTGGACAACACGTAGTGGAGACATGTTAGCGGATTAAGTCAAGGGTAGTATAGTCCTAAATAGACTATAATTCCACATAATGATGACTCTACGTCCTAAGCCTCGGCCAAACATGATTGGTGTCTCTCCATCATCATCATTACTATTGTTCGGATTTCTGACTTAAGCATCAGAGAACCCCGGGACCCGGTCTGATCCTCTGCCTGGTTCTAGTTCGTAGGTGTGCTGGGCTGGTGCTCAATTCAAGGCATCAGCTCCGGCCCATCCTGACCCGACTACAGGTTTGAAATCACTATCTTAGCCCATTTAATGGACTTAAAAGCCCAGCCCATTCCTTTGAATGTTCAGGGAAGCCCTGGTTGAGTTTGGGCTCGCCATAAAAACCTTGCGATCTCTACGCTTTCGCTCATTCGTTCTATTGCTGCCCCCGTTAGCGTTGCAGCTATGCAGATCTTTGTGAAAACCCTAACGGGGAAGACCATAACCCTTGAGGTCGAATCCTCAGACACCATCGACAATGTGAAGGGGAAGATCCAGGACAAGGAAGGAATCCCACCGGATCAACAACGCCTCATCTTTGCTGGGAAACAACTCGAAGACGGCCGAACCCTTGCTGATTATAACATCCAGAAGGAGTCGACGCTTCACCTGGTTCTTCGTCTTAGAGGAGGAGCCAAAAAGCGGAAGAAGAAGACCTATACTAAGCCCAAGAAGATCAAGCATAAGAAGAAGAAAGTGAAGCTCGCCGTGTTGCAGTTCTACAAGGTTGACGATTCAGGGAAGGTTCAGAGGCTGAGGAAGGAGTGCCCTAATCAAGAGTGCGGAGCTGGGACGTTTATGGCGAATCACTTTGATCGTCATTACTGTGGCAAGTGTGGCTTGACTTACGTTTACCAGAAGGCTGGAGGAGAATAGAGTTTCTTTTACTTCGTAGGATTATTATGAAACTTAAAACTTTGCGGTTTTGTTATAAATCCATGGACGAGGAGACTATAATTTGGAATTTTGATTAGTATGTCCGTAATTGATAAGTAAGTTATATATTTTCGTCAAATTTCGTGCGGCCCTTGTAATCCAGGCGCTCCTTGTCGAATGTTCGGTGAACGAATAGGTGATAACCTATTGTCTTAGTGAGTATTCATTTTGGGTTGGTGGCCAAATTTTTGACCGTTTCCCTAGTTGTGAGAGAGTCATCTATGATATTTAAGTTTCCCTTCTGGGGAGGGGGGAAGGGGGGATCGGTGTTTGTTGATTCTTCTTTCTGTAAGAAACATCAAACCGTTATTAAGAATGAAAGACTGACTAGATTGAGTTTTACCTGCTGGACCTGTGGTTGAAAGGATCAGATGACGATTCTTCATTAATGTAGTTATTAGATACAGTATACCCCCATTAAGTATTACGCCATTTTGCATGTCTGATTCATTGTTCTTTTTTTTTATTTGTATTACAATTGTCAATGAAACAAGACATTTTTTTTTGTGGGGTCGCTTGTCAACTGGCAAGTAGTTTCATTCTATATGATTTTAACATTGAGACTTGTCCTCCTCTTTAGAAACATGTGATAACTTTTCCTTCTTGGAGTGCTTGTCATCTTTGTAAATGTAACCATTATATTTATATGCTCGTTTTAGGCCTAACTTCTATTTACTTAAAAAAACTGTCTCCATATACTCGAGTTATAGTATCTTAGTACTAAAGGTTGTGTTTTATTTTGTTTGCAATCTGGTTAAAATAAAGATGCTGACTTGGTTGGATTTGTGTCACTTGTTGCCAAAGATGATTACCTTAAGTCACTCTTTTCAGTGAATCCTTGCTCCGAAATATCTTATAATTCATTTCTGACCATAGTTCAAGGTAGCGGAATCAGGAGCCAAATCAGAAAATCTGATTTCAGCCAGACTTGCCTGAACCATGAATTCCTGACCATAATTCATTCCTAATTAGATTGAGTTTTCTCTGCTGGATCTGTGCTTGGATCAGATGACAATTTTTCATTAATGTAGGTATTAGCCACAATATACCTCCATCAAGTATTATGCCATTTGCATGTCTGATTCATTGTTCTTATTGTTAGTTGTATTATAATTGTCAATGAGACATTTTTTTGTGTGGGGTCGCTTGACAACTGGCAAGTAGTTTCATTCTACATTCTATATGATTTTAAGATTGAGACTTGTCTGTCCTCTTTAGAAACATGTGAGAATTTTCCTTCTTGGAGTGCTTGTTGTCTTTGTAAATGTAACCATTGTCTTTGTATGCTCGCTTTAGGCCTAACTTTTATTTATCTAAAAGAACTGTCTCCATGTACTCGAGTTATAGTATCTTAGTACTAAAGGTTGTGTTTTATTTTGTTTGCAATCTGGTTAAAATACAGATGCTGAGTTGGTTGGATTTGAGTCACTTTTTGCCAGAGATGATTACCTTAAGTCACTATTTTCAGTGAATCCTTGCTCCGAAACTTGTTATATTTCATTCCTGACCATAGTTCAAGTTAGTGGAATCAGGAACAAATCGTAAAATCTGGTTTCGGCCAGAATTGCCTGAAACATAGAAAACTTGCCTGGAATCGGTGGAGCGAATTGAGCTGAATTGGAATACGGATCATCTGACTCTGTTCCAAAGCGGGAGGAACTGTTGGTCCGATTCCAATTCCTCAGTTCATGTTTCTGGCCTTGTACCTCTTGAAGATAACTGATCATTTTACTGGCAATGATCTATTGCTTACTATTTGTCTTCTATTGCTTAGGTTCAAGTATGTGTAGTCCAATTTGATGTTCTGATTGAGATCATCATCTTTATTAATGGGGGGTTATTCTCCTGATATTTTGGCTGTTTAACCATGATAAATTGGGTTCTCATGCCATTGGGCATGATAATCCCTAGAGTCAAACAGTAGTCCTCATTGGAGGGCTCCACTAGACAGGTTGGCTTGGATGATAATGCCATTTCAGCTTTTGATTATTTATGTGTTTAGAGTAGGTTGAGTCAAGGCCATTTCTGTTTTGGAACAGAATTGTGGGATCTAAATTTTGAAACATTATTGTCTTGGGGTATTTTTTCCCCCCCTGGTTCTATTATTAATATAGCAGCAGGGTTGACAGATCTAATTGACATTTTTATTGCTGGTTTATGTTGAAGGAGCATTTTTCCTTTTTGCCTCTCTAAGTCAATTAGGGTTGTTATGTTGTCTTTTATCCATCGTGGTTTCAAATGGGCAGGACCTGAGATAGTATGAATATGGCAAGTATAGTGAGATTCTATTTGTAGAAAAGTATAGGGTTTTACAGGACAAGACCTGAGATAGTATTAGGAAGTACTGTATGGGGAAGTGATAGGGAGTCTCTGTCAGTGAAATTTTGGATGTAATTACTCTCTTGGACAATGGCTTGCTTTTCGTGTTCTGGTGAATGCTAATAATTTAGCCGTTGCCTTAGTCTGTTCATCCTTTTTCGAATTCCATTTCCCATCTTTTGACTTTTGGAATGGTCTCTACTCTTTGGGATCTGTTGTTGTGAAAAAGCGGAGTTGGAACCCGGCTGTCGTTGGTGCCGCCTAATAATTTATGTTGCATTGGCCTTTAATTGCCTATTATGGTTGATATGGTTGATACACTTTCTGTTTGAAGTTTAAACTTCACTAGTTTAGGATGCCGTTTGAAACTCCTAATCATGAGTGTTGGAGCAGTAATTTCTGGGATAATCCTTGTTGAATGATCCAACAGCCAGTCCAGTTTTAAAAACATTGCTTACAGGGATTGGAAGGATTATTATCTTTCTTAAGAAAGATTTTTTTTCTTGAAAGGAGACCACTTTAATTTACATCTAGGACTGATATCTTACCTGAAGTGGCCTTGGCTGAATTATGGTTGAGGTACTTACAGTTTAGTTGGGGCTATCTTGCGGACAAATGAACAACCAAATGTAGTGGTTAGCTGCTATCTTAGCTTGCAAGGGATTATGGCCACAGGAAAAACTTTCTAGAATTTTTACTTTCATTTATGAAATTAATTTTCTCTCTCTCTCTCTCTCTCTCTCTCTCTCTCTCTTCATAGCACATGATAAGAGGCATATTTAGGCATGATTGGGAAAAAATATTTGTTCCTATGCGTGGTAATAAATGAATCCCAACTACCGGTTTACTCCATCAGTGCAAGCACCACCAGCTGTTTTAATTGGATCCCAAACTCTTTTCTTCCCACTCAAATTTTCTCTTTCGTACATGTATATTTTCCTACCTTTTTTGTTTTTTTTTAATGATTAAAACAATCAATTCTTAATTTAGAAACTTCCAGTTAGAAAGTGAAATATATATATATATATATATATATATATATATATATATATATATATATATATATATATTTTTTTTTTTTTTTTTTTTGTATCTACCATATGGCCTTCCTCATCATGGATCTATGTTCCTAAAGATTTCCCCTTAATGTCCTCCCTATCTTTTTTTTTTTTTTTTTTTTTTTTCTATTTTGCTTAACTATCAAAAACCCTTTTTCTTTGGAGGTAAAAGTTTCCTAAACAGTTCACTTAGGAACAGTAACCTATAAACAACACTACAATATACCACTTGATGGATTAGATGGCAGTTTTTGTGGTTATATAGAACCTTAGTTTACATGTTAAGTTTCAAACCAATTGAAAATTTTCTAGTGGCAAAATAGAGTTGTCTAAACATTTCTTCTCTTTTTTCTCCTTTTGGTAAACTAGATTTTCTATACTCCAGACCAAGGAAAAGAGTGCATAGTAGTGGTCTGAGACTAGGAATACAGATGAAATTTTGTTTATGTCATTCCAGACCATGTCCTCTTTACACAATAATTAAAATTGCTAATCAGGCTCATAAATAGGAGACTGTTTATAAAGACAGGAGAGAGGAGAAGGGGGGGGGGGTGGGGGATCGGTAACTTACACGTGGGATCCATAGATTGAGACTTAGTTCTACCACTTGGCAGTTTTGATGAGATTCAAATTTTGTTGACAAGATCTCCTGCTTGCATGATAGGTTTTAGCACAATCTGAGTTGGCAAGGTAGCGAAATTTTTTTAAAAATTTTTAAGACTATCAAGAGGATGTATGATACTATTGAGGGGATTCATTCACATACATGCGAGGGTGTGCCATTAATGGAGAGTAAATTAGCAGCTATCTACAAATTGTATCATGTGATGCATGATTTATAACCACTACACCTTTTGTCTTAATTTTTCTTTTTTTGGTTGGGTTTTTTTTTTTTTTTTTTGGGGGGGGGGGGTATGTGGGTTTCAGTGCTTAATCTTACCAAGAAACAACAAAAGAAAAGGGAAAGGAAGGGAATGGTAGGGGGTAAAATCTGGATTTCTGTTATGATAAATGATGTTTACACTGGTGGTTTGTACCGCCCTCACATTATACTCCTCTCCTCCAATACCCCTTGCTCAATCAATGTATGCAAACCTTGTTCCCATCGTCTCCTGCACTTTTATTGGTTGGCTGTGAGGATTTTGTTACATGTCGGCGGCATGGGGAACTTCCTTCCATCTATTTTTACCAGGAGAAAAAAAAAACCTTCCTCCCATCTATTATATAGATAGAAGAATCATAAGGGAAAATACCTTTCTGTAAGTCACATGACATCCTTAGTTTTAGTTACTCCCATTTAAGGCGTAACGTGAGGTGCCTGCAGAAATATTTAAATTGCTTAAACCGACCAATGCACCTAGCCATCTATCAAGAATGTATAGGAAATAACAAATAAAAAAATCATTTTTACTTACGGTTTGGTGCTGTCTGCAAAATTCGAGTTATTTGCTCTTCATTTTCTTATCCAACTGCAAAGAGAATCTGACCAATAATACCCCTGTATTTTGAAGTTTCAATGATGGCCGAATGATATCTCATGAATGAGAATCTGTGTTAATGGACCATTGACACAAGCCAGTGTCAAGTAGACAGAGAAGCTTTCATGTGATTCTCTAAAAGTAGTGATTGCGGTGGATTAAGGCAAACAGGAGAGTTGTTACAGAGCCAGCTGAGATGAAATTGCAGCAACAGGTTGCAAAATCTGTGGGGATTAACATGCCAAGACTGAGAGCACAGTACATTTGACTCTCTAACAATATGAGCGTTTGAGTCATTGGGTTACTTTTATCGTCCTTAAATATATGCATCAAAGAGGAAAGGAATCCCTTACTTCCATACTTCAAAGAATGAGAAAATGACAGACATGTTCCATCCAAATAAATCCTTGAAAGGGATTTCACTCACTTGATTTAGTTGGATTGTTTTTAATATCTCATGATCCTAATTGTATGAGCGATAAAATCAAAATTCAACAGGTCATGATGCATTTATGGGATTTCCAAATGTTGGGAGGCCACATTGGATCCAACCATCTATGATTCTTGCTTTTTGGTAGTTCTTCTATACCCAGATGGGCTTTCAAACCTGCAAGATATATACCTCATTGACAATCAGCAGTAAAAATTTTCATAAACAAAAGTATGACCTGATCATGGCCATTAAAAGGGGATGAACAGTTGGATATGCATTTCTTAGTTTCATAAGATACCAATCAAAGTATAGTTATAGCAACAGAGGAAGTGCTTTGGGAATGTGAAAAGGGAAGATGCATGGCCACATGCTTTCACATGGGTGATTATTAAAATAGTAACAGTTTGGGATAAAAAAATCTGGTGAGGAGTAGGTGTTTGGCATTAAGACTGTAAAAGCAAGTGGAGAGATAGGGATGGGAAATAACACAAGAGTATGCACAAAAAGTGGGGGAGAGGTGTCATGGTCAATTTAATTATCTTTCTCAGGAAAGACAAATCCTAAGATGTCTGTTCTTTCCTTCTCCATATGCTCTTCTAGAAACTTCCACTTTCCTCAAAAATGGCAAACTTACTGCACCTTCATTTTCATTCACATTCTCCCACTAGAGTGAGTAAGAAAGAGGGAAACCCAGAGGAAGAGAGAGAATCAGTTCTTCAGTATCTTCGCTAGGATATAGACAAGAGCAAAAAACCATGTTTGAAAGGAAGAGAAGATTTACATAAATGATGGGAGAGTTAATTAGAAGAAGAGAACAACTTAAGATTCTGCATCTCTGCAACCTTAGTAAGATGAAAGTTACCAAGTACTAGTTGAATTTTTTGAATGTGGGGTTCTAAAAAATTTCTGCTGTGATAATACTGGCTTCCATTGGAAGGTTAGATCTTAGTCAATCTGAGGAGAGAAAACAAGAACTTTTGACATGAAACCTATTATTTTTTTTCCTGTTAATACTTGCAGTAATGTATCACCAAGAGAGCAGAAAATTCATAATTCTAGGAAGCAGGGTTGTTTTGGTAATTTGGCTATGAACTGTAAACGTTCTGAACTCCACTCTTCAGTCAACATTTATTTTTTGGAGATCATCAGTGACTTTCAACTTATTACCATACAAAAACACATAAGAAGGATAATAATCATACCTAGTTAATATCTTATAAACAATATAAAAAGACCAATCTCATTTTCCCATTATCAGAAGAGTCAAAATCTTTTTGTGTGCCTTCTTTCTCTCCTTCTCCTTTCTCTCTCCCCTCTTCACAGTACTGACACTCCCCAAGGATACAAAAAACAAAAGATATGTCTGCATGCAACAGCATCCTTGATCTCCAAGAACAGATTTGTTATGTACACTGTGGCTTCTGCAACACCATTCTATTGGTAAATCACTATAATAAGTTACAGTACAGCAGAAACTCAGTCTCTTGTAACTATAGTTTTTGCATCCGTACTCCTAAGTAAATCCATTTTCTCTGTCACCAAATGCAGGTCAGTGTCCCATGTAACAGCTTGTTGAAAGTTGTTACTGTAAGATGTGGTCACTGTGGTGGCCTCCTCTCTGTGAACATGATGAGAGCTTCATTTCTCCCTCTACATGTCCTAGCTTCACTCAACAATGCTTCCCTCACTGATGATGAGGTACCGGTTCATGAACAGGTACTGTCATTAATTTCACTGATAGTACTACCTGTCTTACCTTTTAAAGTTTATGATACCAAATTTACTGATAGAATCATCACCACCACCTTGACTGTAACATGTAGTGAAACTAATAGTAATTCTTATATTGTGTTTGCAGCAAATGAAAGAAGTCTGTGAAGAAGAATTAGAGCCTCTGAAAGTTTTGGATGAGCAGGGCTCACCAATGACCTCTTCTGACAATGATGAAGAGAAAATACCATTGAACCCCATCGTCAATAAGCGTAAGCCCATCTCCATCAAACCTTTAGTATTCATGTCCAACATTCTGTTTCTAAAGCCCTCTGAACCTTGTGTTTCTTGGATTTGATCACAACAGCCCCAGAGAAGAGGCAACGAGCTCCATCAGCCTACAATCACTTCATCAAGTGAGATAAACTAATAACAGTTCCAAACTTAAGCTCATCTTTTAGTTTTCAATGAGAAATTTTCACAATCTTAAAATTAAATTGGTAATCTTAGATATGAATATTAACTCTCACAGAGAAGAGATACAGAGGCTGAAGACTAGAGAACCCCACATCAGCCACAAAGAAGCATTTAGCACAGCTGCCAAAAATGTAAGTGATGTTTAAGCTGAATAAGATGCTTCACTCACTATGAAAAACTAGATAAACAAAATAGAAACTATCCATGTTTGAATGCCCTTACTTGGCTTACATTGTTTTTGACTGTGTTGGACTATTTTCAGTGGGCCCATTTCCCTCGGATTCAGTACAAAGGAGATGGAGAGAGCAGCAGCCAAGGAAAGGGAAAAGTGATAAGGAACCCATATGTGGACGAGGTAATAAGCCCCTTCATAATAGTAAACCCTGAGATCCTACCAAGAGCAAGAAACCTTGGATCTCGTGAACTCATTTACGCATCATGTGTGTGTGTGTGTTTGATTTTATTTCTGTGAGAAGATGGGGTGGTTAAAAAAAGAGACTTTACCTCAATGAGTGACATTGTGCAGCAGCTATTCTGCCAAACATCAAACCCATAAAGAAGGCTTTCATTCAAGTTGACATAAGGGTTTAACTGTACACCCACTAAGGTTGAATGGGCATGGCAGCTTCCCTCAATAGCTAAACCTGACCCAAACAGGATTTATCCGGTTCAGCCCTAAACCCATCTCGATGACGGGATCATCAATGTAAGCAAACAAAAAACCATCCAACTCGGAACATCTAATTTGATGAAAGGACCAAGTTCTTCGTCGCCCATGGCGTGGTGTGAACGATGAGTGATAGATGGACATCTAGAAACAGTTGGGGGTTATAATCAGGATTCATTAGTAAAGGATAGGATTGTTTTAATGATCTTGTCCCTTGGGTTTGGGCTTATCTTCCAAACTCAAGATTTCAAAACGTACCAGATTTGAATAAGAATCCTTTAGTTTTTCCTTTCTTCATACTTGCTACTTTGAGGTGGGTTAGTAGGAGGTAGGAGACAAAAGCCCCTTTTTGGGTTATAGAACTTATTGATGGACTTGCTTTAGCTTTGTGTTTTTAAGGTATTTTGTCAGTGAAATGGGTGGATGCCTGCATCTCTGTGGCAGGTTGATGTGCAAACCAAAGCTTTTCATGAAAGGAAGGAATTCTAAATAAAGAAAGACACCATTGAAGTGAAATGCACTTTACAGAAGACCAAGGAAGGAAAACTTTTGTTCCATCTTTTCAAGGTTTGAAGTTAGTGTCTGAGGTATCCTCCATTTTCCTTTTTTACAGAAACTAGGCAGATGTATGGTCTTAGATATGTTGTCAAGGAAAGGAAGAGCATGTGATTCATGGAGTACCCATGATTACAACTTTTCCTACTTTTCATCCTCTCTTTAATTTAATCAAAGATACTTAAAATTTTCCATGCCTGTGTTACCTAAAGACAAATGGATCGAATACGGAGTGGTTATGATTGGATCTGGATATCCCTAACCGAATATGATATCACAAAACAGAAACGAATGTGAATTGTATATTCGGATTTTGACTATATGGTTACATCTCTGACTTGTGTAACCTAGGCCTTTCTCTCCCAACGGGTACGATTTTCTCTCAATCCATGTCTCTTTGTTGTCTTAGTCTTATGATTCTATTTTCCTTATTCTTTATAAACTGTTTAATCTTCAAGAACCCTCGAGATTATTAGTTACTTTTTTTTTTATTAATTGAATAACTACTCCAATCGGATAGATTATGTTCCGGACTATCCATAGTCCAATATGAATACCTTTAAATAGATACGGATATAAATTAAGTCCCGTTTTTTGATTTACCATGTATAAATTTTTAGATCAAGAAATGTGTTGGATGCTCATTTTACATTGTGGGCTTTTGAGAGGAGGGTAGGAGCGTATGTTAGGTCGTAGGGGTGCAATTGGGCGGAGCTAAGTCTGGGTCCTTAAAGGCCCAGGCCCATCTACGTTAACTTTTTCCTCAGGCCTGACCCGGACCAATATCCGGGTGGGATGGATTCAGCACAATCCCCGCACAGCAGGCTTTGGCCCGGGCCAAGTCAGCCTCGGCTTTAAGCAAGAGTTATATATATATATATATATAAGTTCTAAAATAAAATCAAGGGTCGTAATTGCTTTGGCCTTGAGGGTCTATAATTTGCTTATTATTATCTTACTAATCATACCATAATAGTGCACGCATACTGTTGCCGCTATAATCTGTGCTTGGGTCTTCTACTGATCATCAAACTTGTAGATGACAGAATAAGGCAAAGGTGGGGTCGGATTTGTTGTCTTGTGACCATTCCTATGCTTAAGTTAAGACTCTAGCCCACAGGTAATCAAAGTTAAGCTTGACTTTTTGTATAATAAGTAGGGTAGAAGGGTTATGGTAAAAACCGAGCAGATGTGAGCTAGCCGAAGGCAAAGGCTGAGTGTGACATGTGTCAGAGCAAATGGGGTGAAAGTTCATCAAATATTTAAGTGAAGTAACTTTGTTTGTTGAGGCCTATTTATAGAGATTGGAGATGCTGACGTCATTGCCGTCTTAGGAGTGTGATGCCTGTTTTGTCATTGATCTTTATAGGTAATGATGGGTGTGTCTTTTTGGTCTTGTGAAATGTCGATCTTTACCTATAGGTAAGGGTGTCAACGGGCTGGTTCGGGCCAGTTTCGGTCCGGACTAAATCGGTGTCAGGTTTTATAAGCCCAGCCAAAAACATATCCATTAAGAGTTCAGGCTGGGTTGGGCTGCGCTGGACACAATAACTATCGGGCTAGTCTGGTGTCGGTTTGTTATCGGGTTGGGCTTATTAAGGTGATTTCGGACTAGTTCGGTCCGGACCGGGCTTATCAAGCTTATCGGGCCTATTTTATATGTAAGATATATAGCATATTTTATTATTTCTATCTATAAAATTAGCATCATTTCTTCTATATACATGTAATTTAGTAAATTGTAACAATTAACATACTCTTTTCAATTATAGATTCATATAATATTTCCGATCAAGAAGTGAACTATAACAGTGTAATATAATCCATCAAAATTTTAAACCATTAAAATTAAGAAACTGGGCCCGGATGGACCTTACCGATGTTCGGGTTAGGTATTATTGGTTCGGGCTAGTTCGGGCTTCTTAACGGGCTGGTCCGGTCTGGTTTCGGTTTGGAATGAAACGGCGTCGGGCTTTACAAGCCGAGACCGAAACCTGTCCATTAAGGTTCAGTCCGGGTTGGGTTCGGGTTATATCGAGCTGGCTCGGTCCGTGCTACCGGGGTGGGCCCATTTTTGACACCCTTACCTATAGGGCTGTTATTCTAACTAAGGCCACTTGTCGTGCTTTTATTGGGTGGTTATATTGACACCCAACACATACCATAATAGTATAGATATATGCTAAATTATTGGTGGCAATTTTAGATATGTTAAATCAATGGTAAATTTCACATGTAAATATTGCTATAGTTATATGGCAAATCTACGTTTTATGAGCTCGGCCCATGGGCTTAGAACCCCAGCCCAAGCCTTAAAATTTTCGAACAGGCTTTGGGTGCTCTAGCCTTTCAGGCCCAAGCTCCAATAAGAACTACATATGGTGTACTTCCTCACCTACTTTCTACAAAGGTTAAGAGGGATCATTTCTCCCTCATCCTCGTTGGCGAATGTAGTGAGAATGGTTCATTTGCATGTATTTGTATTATCCATTGGATCCCATTATCGTTCATATCTTAAATTGATGGCGATAAAATTCTATGAAATGTACATATACATGAACATGATCCGAATTCGAATGTAGTTACTTGGATGGCAAGGAAAACAAGGAAAGTGATGGTTGTGATCATACATTTTGCTACCTTTTCCATCTTTTCTTTGATAAGACTGAGAGTCAATTTGTATATAGCTCCTCCGCATTCCCAATATCACTTGCTCCACCAACGTGGCCAAACATTTAGCCACTTAAACCAGTAAGTACCCATCAGGGCCCTATCTCTTTTGGGTTCCACTGTCTTCATTGAGGTCCCTATCTCTTTTGGGTCCCACTGTCTTCAGGGTTATCCAAGCCTTGCATTGGTGAGGCTAACACTCAACAACTCACTTCATGTAATCACATGATATGTCTTAGAAATATTTTGAACTGAGGTACAAAGTTTGTGCTAGATCTTGATCGGATTCAAATCCTATCTTTCAAGAGAATCTGGAGGAAATGTGGCGCCTCATATAGATGGGCGACACCTAAGAGTCGGATTAATCCGATCCCTCCATCAGAGTCGACTCCAAGCCAACAAGCTGAGCCAACAGTGGGTGTCGGCTTGGATGGAGGAGTCGGATTAATCCGACCCCCAGGTGTCGCCCATCTGTATGGGATGCCACCTCTCCTCAAGATTCTCTTGGAGGAGAGGATGTGGATCCATCTTGATCAAGTAACCATGCACATGAGATTTCATGTGTGTTATAAAGGTAAACTATTTTGACTAGTTGTAATTTTGTCTTTGTTCTTAAGGGAGTTAATGTTATTGTTCATATCTTTGTCAGGAAGGTTATCATCTATTCGGGGGCGGTGGTGTGGTCAGATTCCTCTCCTTGATTGTTGAGGATGTTTTGGCTTGATCTCAGATTTTTTTCTCAATGAAATTTTCTGTTACTAAAAAAAAAAAAAAAAAAAACCCTATTGAGGAGATGGGTGGAATTTTCCTCATATTCTTCGGTCTGACATATGATCAAGTTTAATCAAAAATCCAAACCCTCACAAAAGCGTGTAAGGATTCTTTGCTGCCCATATCCAATGTTCATGCACTCCAATGCGTCCTCTGCCTCCAGCAAAGGAGCCGGATCCCCCAAAAGCCAGAAGGATGAGCAGATGAAGAATGGTGCATCAGATTGTTAATCATTAAAAAGGTTAAGCAGACACAAGCTGGAATAGCTCAGTTGGTTAGAGCGTGTGGCTGTTAACCACAAGGTCGGAGGTTCAAGCCCTCCTTCTAGCGTTGTTTTCATAAAAATATTTTATTTGGTAAGAAGATTACAATGTCCTACTGGATTGTCCCCTCTTGATAAAATGTTAAACAAACACAAATTTTTTTGCGCATATTCTTTGGATCATGGTTGTTATTGTAATAAGGATTTGTTACGTTTGGAAACGTAACAAAATAAATCTGGATTATTTATTTTTATTAATTTTTTAATCTAATCCATTCAAATTTTGATAGTGTTATAGTAATGTTTAGAGTATTCTTACATAGACATACACGGATACATATTGGGTATTTGATTAAATTAGAATTTAAAATTTGATATGTGAAAAATCTAGACTATATTTTTTCTATTAAATGGTTGGAATTGACACAGCATTTGCCCATATGGCATAATAGATTCCTTATTACATTTAAAAAAATAACAAACTCCTGTTATAATAACATTTCCCCACATAAAAAAAACAAAAAAACAGTTTTAATATATGAGAATGAAGGATTGAAGGGATCTCTTCACTTAATCATTTTAAAGTTCATATTGATTGGCCTCAGACCGACCACCACCAGCTAATACCAAAATTGAGACTGGTGATGGATGGCTGCATTTATCTATTCATAAAACATAATCCCAATGTTAGGCAGTACTTGACATTTTATTTCTTAGATGACCAAAATACCCCCTTATCCGAATAAAAGCTTAGATACATAATTCCATTGTTGTTACGAAAATGCAAAATGGACCCTATAAGACCCCTACAGGTGTCAATTTTGAGATCAAACTAGGCATGGAACCAGCCAACCTTAATTAACCTGAAATCAATCTTATTTAATGAGCTTAAAATCGATAATGGTCCGGACCAAACTAATTTAGATCAAATATTAAACTCTAACTTCTCTATTTCAGCCTATTGAATGAGTTTAATGGGTTTCCTAATTAGGCTTTCAGTTTGAACTGACCTAATACTAACCTAATAAGTTACGCTCGAAAACAATCAGAGAAATCGGACCAGCCTGTTTACATGCATAGTACAACCCACTTTGCCCAAACTTCTTAATGAACATATTTCCATCAGATCCTATAAAATCTGATGCTGATTGGCCAGAACCAAAGCTGACTCGGACCGAGCCGTTGACACCCATACCTGCCCTCACTTAACATTGAGTTCCAAATTAAAGCTACCGTTGGGTTTGCCACGAAAACAATAGAAACGGTTCAGTCATTAAGGGTATTTATGTCAAATCATAATGTCATTGATAACAGAAATTAAAAATCAAATCACTGGTAGGAAAACGAAAAGATGGAAAGACAGAGACTGGTGGGAGAGAGAGAAAGAGAGATGAGCTATTCCAATACTTGTTGGTCTCCGCCGCTACACCGGACGTTTTGTTGGATCATCAGAACTGAAAGCGGTTTCGGTAACCGAAAATTACTTATTCTTCTTCATCAATATCATAGCCGATTTCAAGGTTTTTTTTCCTGATCTCGTTCTCAATCGTAGCCGATTTCATCTCTTACTCCCTTCCTTCGAACTCGTTCTCAATCAATTTCTTTTTAACGGTTAGTATCCTTGCTATTCCTGTGTGATCGGAGTCTGAATAGGTTACGCCTTTAAATTTCAGATCGGTGACGAAAAGAAACTTGTAATGAGACTGTTGATGGTTTTGAACACTCGCATTTTGAGGTATTGTGTAAATTTCTGTTTTTATTCGCTAGTGTTTTTCATTCAATTTGTTCTTGAGATGAAGCTTGTAATGTATAATTTTTTCATCTTTTTTTTTCTTCTTCTTATTTTACGTTGATTTGGTTGGTGTATCAATAAGACGATTGGTGGTAGGGGAGAAGTATTATTTTTTATATCTGTATCAAATGTTTTTAATTGACTTCTGGTGTCGGTCATTTGTTTCTAGTGATGATCATAATATGCAATCATATCTTCCCTATGGTGGTTAGTGATTTGGATCTTAAGGAGTTGGTCCTTAACTAGCGTTTTATTTGTGGTATTTCATTATTTGATTTTCCCGATTTGTTTTCACATTGGATGCATTAATTTCTGTGTTTTCCGATTGATTTATCACGGTTATGATAACATATGCTACCAAGCTCATTTTATGGTTCTGATCAAATTTTATGCTTTTTTTTGGAGGCAGCTATTCGGAACCCCCCCCCAATCTCTCTATTCGACATTGATCTCTCTCTCTCTCTCTCTCTCTCTCTCTCTCTCTCTCTGACACACACACACACACACCCCTGATTGCGTGGCTGGGAGTCCCTCCTTCCTGAACAATGAAAACTCTTGCTTTGAGTTCCTTCAGATTATTTCTACTGGACCTTCTACTGGTTCCATTGGTTTCCTGACTTTGACGAGATCATTTATTAAGTTATTGTTTCACACTAAAATAAAAAAAAAAGCAAAATATACAAAAAGGGAATTCAGGTTGGAATCTTGCAATTGTTGTCCCTGAGATTTGGGAATTTATTGAGTTATTATTTGGCGCAGGTAGATTTGATCTGTTTCTCATAATCTTCTTCAGCACATTAAAACAGGTATCTTGCCTTCCTATGGTATATTGAAGTTCAGAATTTTGAGACTCTGATATGTAATTTGTCTTAATGACTATACTTTGGTTTTACTAGGAAGATGTTTGGTGGTGATAATGATAATACCGTCCTCCCTACTTTCCATGAAGACAACCACTTCCAGTATGACTGTAATGCAGCTAATGCCTCAACCCAATTGCAGTTGTTTGGGAATTGTAAGTTTCCCAAGAACCTAGGTCTGTGCCTTGCATTACATGTTACATTTGAATTTGAAAACTCGATGACATTGGCATCAATGATCACGTATATTCTGTGAAAATGCATTAAAAAAAGTATATTCTGTGAATGCTTGTAATGGTATCCTAGATCTAAGTTGTATTGGTTACCTTTCAGTGTCTCTTTTGCAAATACTGTATTGCTTCATCTTATCTTTTTGAAACTGTATTGCTTGCTTTTCATTAAAATAAAATTCTAAAATCAGTGCCGGAGGGGAGAAAAAACCAGTACTTCCTAACATATTGCTTCTTTGCTTATTTATAAATAATATCTTAAGTAAATATTTACTTAATCAAGAAAAAACACTTTTGGGCTTTGAAACCAAGATTTCGAGATGTCCCAGGAAAAATCCCAGGTTTTGACCGAAAACTGGTCATAACCCGAGACAACTCTATTTCGAGGCTGTCGAAATTGACCTCGAAACCGGCACTTCGAACCTTGTCTTCACTCCATGGTTACACTTGACTAGCATCTATATCGCTCATTAAGAATCTTCTTAAATATCTTGTGGTTGAGCTGATCTTCAAAGGAACAATTCTTTTTTCTACCAATTTTTGTACAGTCCCAGCTGGTTTTACTGTTGATCCAATTGGCTGTGTTGGAAATGAGCATGTCACTGCTAGGAACCAGCCAGCCAAAAGAGGAAGGGAGGCAGAAGACATTCCGAGGCAGCAGAGGCTTCAAATCTCCCTAAAGACTAACATTTGTCAAGATGAAGCCGACCAGTCTCCCAATGTTCCTAACCCAAACCCTGTATCAACTGGGCTGAGGTTGTCATATGATGATGATGAAAGGAACTCAGCAATAACTTCTGCAAGTGGAAGTATGGCAGCAGCCCTACCTGTCATCTTATCCCTTGGTGACCATCTCCGAACTGAGACCAATAGGCAGAGGGAGGAGTTTGATCATTATATCAGAGTTCAGGTATGAAAACCTTTCCTGATAAATTTATGCATCCTGTTGTGAGTTGCACCCCATTAGATCCCTCCGTGAGCATGTTTGATCATTTGTTCATTAATTGTTGTTGATGTTGTTCATTAATTGTTGTTGATGTTATGATTATGAAGGGTTTGAAAATTTGACTTTGGCACCTTTGGTGCAACTTCAGTTTGACTCTTTAAAAATTCAAAGTTTAAACCTTAAAAATGGTAGAACCTATGGTTGATATGGGACCCCAATTTGACATGTGGCTAACCATTGGTTCCATAATTTATGCAATGATATTTTTGGTGAGCTGAGCCATCCCATGAGGCTCAAAAAACGGTGAGTGGGAAGGGAAGCCTCTCTTGATGTGGTCAGGAAGGAAAACTGTCCCCCCCTTCTCCTCTTCCTTTACTTGCTATTAGGCTATCAGTGGTCGTGTGTTCTTTTACCTTTGGACACTTGAGTATATGTTGATACATGAAGTTTGGGTACTAGTATCCAAGTTCCATTATATTTACCATGTGCAATTGTTGACACTATAATTGGCCATGTTTTTGTTGTTTTACTTGTTACGCTATTGAGCTATCAGTGGTCTTGTGTCCTTTTACCCGTGGACACTTGAGTATATGTTGATACATGAAGTTTAGGTACCAGTATCCAAGTTCCATTATATTCACCATCTGCAATTGTTGACACTATAATTGGCCAAGTTTTTGTTGTTTTACTTGTTACACTATTGAGCTATCAGTGGTCTTGTGTTCTTTTACCTGTGGACACTTGAGTATATGTTGATACATGAAGTTTAGGTACCAGTATCCAAGTTCCATTAGATTCACCATCTGCAATTGTTGACACTATAATTGGCCATGTTTTTGTTGTTTTACTTGTTACGCTTTTGAAACCGACTCTTCACTCTTGATCTTGGTTCATCTTCAAACAGGAAGAACATCTAGCAAAAGGAGTAAGGGAGATGATGCAGAGACACATGGCTTCTTTCCTGGGTAGCATAGAGAAAGGAGTGGGACAGAAGTTACGTGAGAAAGAGCTTGAGATACAGAACATGAACCGGAAAAACAGGGAATTGGTTGAGAGAATAAAACAAGTAGCTATGGAGGTGCAGTCCTGGCATTACAGGGCAAAGTACAATGAGTCAATGGTCAATGTCTTGAAGAGCAACATCAAGCAGGCCATTGCACAGGGTGCCGACCAAGCAAAGGAAGGTTGTGGAGACAGTGAAGTAGATGATGCAGCCTCCTCCTTCATTGACTACAACAACCATCCAGGCGTTTCAGGTGGGCATGGGAACTCATCCTCTGGAAACCGAAGATTGAAGGAGCAGATGAGTTGCCGACTATGCAAGTGCAAGGAGGTTTCCATCTTGTTGTGGCCATGTAGGCATCTTTGCTTATGTAAGGACTGCGAAGGGTTTATCAATGTCTGCCCTGTCTGCAAGTCCGTGAAGACTTCTAGTGTTCAGGTATACATGTCCTGAGAAAGGACCAATAATATTATAGAATCCCGGGGAAAAAAAGATCTCCCATACAGTTTATTTTTCTTGAAGTATGCGCCTTATAAGTGCGCCTTATAAGTTATATCCAAGGGAATATGGAATTCTTTCTTTACCCTAACTTGTATGCTTTTTGACAAATTATTTTTGATGACAAAGAAACTACAAGTGGTGAAGGCAGTATTTGATACCCAGACCTGTCACAACCAAATCAGCATTCTTACCGGTTAAGTTAGCCAACATCTTTTTTGGTTGGCGAATTGTTATTGTCACAGAGGTATGTTGTTGTTGTTGTTGTTGTTTCTGCATACGGCACACAAAATATCTATCATGTCATGTGAACAAATGATGTGTCCATTTCGACCATTTGATGAAGAGAATATCGGGTTAGATTAGACATGTCAAATTTCATAGTCCAATTGAATCAAATACCTCTTATATTGACATGCATCTTCAGTTATGTTTATACATGTGTAGTTGTATTCTATACAAATCTATCTATGCACTCTTTCAAATAGGAATGGGAAGGATTGGTTGTAAAAATAGATGGTTTAGATTTATTTTGTGATTTCTATAAACATTATATTCAATTGTTAAATATGTAATTTTTTTTTTGTTAAATGATTATGTAATTAATTTTAAATTATTATAAGTTTCATTATTAAATTTTTACTTTACTTTTTACAACCAATTTCTTCCAATTTAAAAATGTAAAAATAAAGATTCATTTCGAGGCTTTGCTAACTTCGAAGAATACGTAGACAGATTGCTCACAACCCAATACGAACACCTCATCGAGAATCTTTTGGCATCTGAAACCTTTTTTTTTTTTTTTGTGGTAATCTTTGGCATCTGAAACCTATACGATAAATATGTGAGGCCAGCATTTTCTTTATGTGCTTGATAGTATCAGTGAACATATCTTATTATTGGGGTCTTTTTATTTGACACTGGCCGGTATTAAGCGGTTTCATTTTAGGCCACATTTGCAGGTGTCAATTTCTGGCTTGCACTGCGTTTTATGAATCATATTGATCGAGGACTGATCCGCTCTGTATACTAAATATGTGGAGCTTAGGCTTGGATCGTTTATTGATTGTCGTTCACTATGTAAGGGTGCAATCGGTCCATCGTCCGATTGCACTGGCCAATTATAGATTGAGCCCGAGACTGATCGATTGAATGACCATAAAGCTAATTCCCTAAAGCCCTAAACCCTAAATGGCTAAATGTCTCTTCTTTCTCCCTCTTCATTGAGGCTATGTTCTTTTCATTAAGATCTTAAAATAGACTATTATGTTGTGAATGTAGAATAAAATCATAAATAATTACCAATTATATCAGAATATGTTCTTCTAATCAAGAACTTAAAATAGACTGTTATGTTGCAAATGTAGAATAAAATCATAAATAATTACCAATTACATCAGATCATAGGCCAAGATTGTGTTTTTTTTTTTTTTCCATCGTGGACCGATTGGTAGGATTGAGACAATTAGCAAAAAATCAAATAACATAACCGATTATGGACTGACTGGTTTTCAATATTGAAGCCCGTTAATAGACCTATTAAATTGATTAACATAAGAACGATTAAGAATCGAGACCGACCAGACGAAATATAAACATGTTCATGTCTTACAAATGAAGACCGATTAGTTAAACATACCGATCATGGAGTATTTGATGCTGGAGGAGTGAGGGGGGGTTTGTGTGATCCGACAGACATCTACCCCTAGTGTCGAGTATGTAAATTCTCTAATTGTCAATGAGCCGCATCACAACTTACCCTACTTTTAAAATCTTTTAATTCATCCTTTCCTCTGCCCCTTCCAAAAGAAAAAAAAAATGTTCAATGACCCTTAGATGTTAAGGACCACCAACATTTGGTCCGTGGAGGGTCAATGAAATAAATATCTAAGTTTTGATAAAGCAAGAGCAGTCAACACATATCTCTTATTATATATCTCATGGAAATTCCTCATTATTTTAGTAGTTGTCGTCCTTCTTCTTTTCCTATGTTTGTTCGGTTCTCTCTTCTCGGGAGATCGTATCTTTGTATATTTTGGACTTTATTTGATATGTTAATCATTCATCGATCCCATATATATATTGGATTGTATACGGACATGTCCATCTTTCATCCAATCAGGGCAAAAATGATATTACACATTTTCATCTTTTCTCATCAGACGGCTAAAGAACGGAATGTATATGTATACAATTGTACACGAAAACTTTCTCTTCATGAAAGCAAATGGAATTTTTGTTTGGTAAAGAGTTCGGTCGTCGGTTGGTAGGAGACAACAGGTAAATGCAGATTAGAGCCCTACCTAAAATTCATATACGGTTTAGATCTTCCCAGCACTGTGGGTCCCGCTGCAAAGTAGATCCGATGGTGATCATAAGCCGTTCGTTAGTGCGCGTGGGTGAATATTTTCCTTTGTACCAAACACCAACCAGTTTATTTCCAACTAAAAATTTCCACAGTTTTTTATTGAAAAGGAAAAAGGGAAAATAGGAAAAGTGCACACGACGGAGACTGCGAGGGCATTCTAATTTCTCATCTGACATATTTCGTCATTAGAGATGAAACCGTAACCCAGACTTAAGGTTTTGTTTGGTTACACAGATAATCGAGTCGACCAAACACCTGTGACTTGACTGAAAGTTTCTCTCTCTTTCGATACTTTTCAGGTGAAAAGAAATCCAGGCATGCCTGCCAATTAAGGCCAATTCAAACGGTTGAATGAGGTGATCATTTATTGATGATGTTCGGAATTGGAATTTTTAATCCAATCATGTAGCACCCCATGGTATCATCCACGTGTATTGTATTGAATATCTCTATTGGTGATGACTTTAGTAAATCTAAATTATTTAAAATTTTATGTAAACTTTATTTGTTTTGATATAAAATTTTTTTTCAATGTTTGGTTCGAAGAGATAAAATATAGTGATTTCTGTGTTTGATTGTAAAGGAAATTGAAAGAAAGAGAAGTGGAGTTTTTAAACTTAATTTTTTTTTTGCAATGATTATAACATATGCTATCACATTACAATATAACTAATCCCAAATTATTTCGTATTTAATTATTAATTTACATTTTATTTTGTATTTAAATCCCTTATATTTAAAAAGTAAAAAATTTTACATCTTATTAGTATCATTACTACATATATTAAAATAATTGAGTAATTTATACAATCATTTTATATTATAACTATAAAAGTCTTATTTTTAAATTATAACATTTTCCTTTCATTCTCTTCAATTCCTTTTGTAACCAAACAACATTGAAATTTATTTTAACATGTAAAGTTTTTACATCAAAATAGAATAATAGGGAAAAAAAAAAAAACCCACATCCATCAATCACTGGAAAAAAAATATTCTGTAGTGAGGATCTCACCCATTCAAAATGAATCGACATGTATCTTGATCCACTCAAAGTGTATTAGGATAAACATGGATCTACTTTGAATTGATGAATTCTCAATCTTTACTATAAGGGTGACATCACTATAAACGATCACAATCCTCCATCACTATGTTAGTCAACAAAGAGTCTACATAATCAAAGAGGAAAAAGAAAATGTCCCCACAATGTCACCTCGAGAATCTTTTAGTTCATTTTTTTAAGAAAATGATATTTTTTTGATGGGGTGGATCAAATCCTATCACCTCTTTCATCCTTTGATGATTTATCTCACGTGGCTGACATACTTTCTCTTCTTTGACCATGTAAGTGGTGGGTCTCTACATGATTTAAGTTCTCAGTACCAAAACAAGTCCTGATCACTCTAGAAATCAATACATAGGATTGGATATGTACCAGTCTGATAAGCCGAGTTAGCAAAAAATTTTGCCTACGAATCTGGATAGCTAAATATGAAAACTATATTGTATTGTCAAGTATTGATATTGTGCACTGAGGAAATCGATATGAATCAATCAATCTGATCCAAATACCTAAAATCATAAACTATAAGCTTTTATTGGTGATAATATTTTTCACATCCATTGATTTGATATGGGAGATTTTCTTAACATTGGCTTTGTGAGAAACCCCCCCTTACCTTCTAATTTCAAACAAATAACATATAATTAAGAAAGGGATGGGCCCATCTGCCACCAAACCCTCCACGTAAGTAGGGTATGTATGGAAGACCGGTAAATTGAAAAAACTCCTCAGTGTTTAGTAATTAGCATATTCATAAATCATAACTGACTTGGGAATTGGGATCCGAAAGCTGAAATGCTGAATTACTGAACAGTCTGAACTCCCGCCGTTGATGATCAAAAAAAAAAAAAAAAAAAAAATCCTGCTGTCACGTGCCATATTGTCTTTTAGCAGGAGAATTCGAGAAAATATTTCATTAAAAAAAAAAAAGGTTAATTTTATGTCAGTTTTTCATTTAGTTAGGTAGATATATACAGCGAAAACACTTGCTCCTTTGCTCTGTCTCTCTCTCTCTTTCTCTTTCAATCTCTCGATCTCTCGATCTCTCAACTGGATCGATCGCTCTCTCGCGGCTGAGAAAAATGCAGAGCTCTGCATTTGCTCTGTCTCCTACGACGACATGTCTCAATACCAGAAAACTTTTGAATCGGAGCTCGTACCTTAGATTTAATCCAATTTCTCTATCTTCTTATTCTAAATCGCTTGATTTCACTCCAATCCATGGCAAATCTGGCTCATCGTCGCCACTTTGTCATTCAGCGCGTTTCAGCAACTGGATATCTGCTCCATCTCTCGTCTCCGACCAAGGGAAGAAGGATTTTAAGGTGGAAGCTACCTCGATTCCTGAGAGTTCTGGCGACCAAGGGAAGAAGGACTTTAAGGTGGAAGCTACCTCGATTCCTGAGAGTTCTGTCGAGAGTGAGAAATCGAGCAGTTTGATCCAAACGTTGCAGCTCGGACTTTTGTTCGGGCTCTGGTATCTTTTCAACATCTTCTTCAACATCTACAACAAACAGGTGTTTTCTCCTTTTCGGTTGATGAATTTCTTCTTTATATTTGATACTCGAAGGCTTAACTTTTCGTCGTTACTTTTATCTTTGATTCGTTTTAAGAAATGTGAAATTTGCTCTTTCTCATTTAGTTTTTGCAGGTTGTCAATTCTCTCCCTATTCCCTCCTCAAAAGTTTAACTATTTGCCTATTCTATCTTTTCTTTACATTTCCCCTAGTCAAATTGATCTATTTGTTTTGTCATCCATAACTTTTAAGCTGCTGATAACTTATGCTTTGTTATGACCAGGAATGTAGATTTGATAGCATGTAAAAGGTAGATCTTATGATTCGAAGCCCATCATATTATCAGCCTGCTTTTGCATACTCTTCCTTATTTGTTTATCGTAGACGGATGTTATTTATTTGTGAAGCCTTGAAGAACATTCCCGGGAATTGATCCCTCCCTCCCCCCAAAAGAAAAAAAAAATTAACTAAACCCATGGATCTGGTTGTTATATATTTCTTTATAAGGAAAAGAGTGCGAAATAATGCTACCTATTTGTACAGGTTCTGAAGGTTTTTCCGTTCCCAGTAACTGCCACCACATTTCAATTCTTTACGGGGACTGTGCTTGTCATTTTAATGTGGACATTAAATCTCTACAAGAGACCTGAAGTTAGTGGTTCTCAGGTATATCGATATAGCATGATAATCACTCATATATAGTCATAAGGACTTGGGTATTATCATGAATCTTAGATATTTATTGTGAATGTTCATCTCACAGCTTGTAGCAATCATACCTTTGGCTTTAGTGCACTCATTGGGAAACCTTTTCACCAACATGAGTCTTGGAAAAGTTGCTGTATCTTTCACGCACACAATCAAAGCTTTGGAGCCATTTTTCTCAGTTCTTCTATCTTTCTTGTTTCTTGGGGAGGTAAGGATTATATTATTCCTGATCTATCTTTAATTTGCTCCACTAACTTAGCTTAGGATGGTCCTTTGTCTTATTGTTTCAAGGTGTTCCTCCTCTAATTTGATCGTTATGTTCCTGCAGATGCCCACTGTATGGGTTGTGGCTTCCCTTCTACCAATTGTTGGTGGTGTAGCGTTGGCCTCCCTAACAGAAGCCTCTTTTAATTGGTTAGCTGCTCTACCTGAAATTCCTCTTATCTTAGAAACATAAGATAAGCATGTACACCTTCCTTCATGGAATATTCTTTCTACAGTACCTAGTTTGGAATCTGTTGGAAGAAATGATAATTACTGAGACATGGTTAAAGTGATTGTGGCCATGATTGTGTTTGGTGAAATAGGGCTGGGTTTTTGAGTGCAATGGCTTCCAACCTGACTCTCCAATCTCGTAATGTCCTCAGCAAAAAGGTCATGGTTAAGAAAGAGGTACCTATACATAGAAGCAAGTCTTGTTATCCCCAAGTATTTTTCTTAGGCACCAGAAGACCAGTTGCTGCTGCTCTTGTTCTTATACAGTGAGAATTCTAAAATGTTTTGCTTGATTAATGATGCTGGAACAATTTTGTTGGCCAATTCCCTTATTTCTCACAGATCTTGTTAACAGATGTTTCCTGGTCGAACTTCGCCCTTAAATCTGCTGTCTATTTTTTTTTTTTTTTTTTTAATCAGGAATCCTTGGACAACATAACTCTTTTCTCAATAATAACAATCATGTCATTCATAATGTGTTTCCCACTGACTCTCTTCATGGAAGGTGTGAAGTTTACTCCCGCATACATGCAGGCTGCTGTGAGTATTATATCAGAAATGAGAAACTGCTATGAATTGCTTAATATTATGAGAACTTCTTACATTAATTGGATTCTTTATATCTTTATTTTGGCATGTTAGGGCTTGAATGTTAAAGAGGTATGCATGAGGTCTCTACTTGCTGCCCTCTGTTACCATGCTTATCAGCAGGTAAGTTCTTCTCTGGTTTGCTGCTTTTGTTTATATTCTGTAATTGCTCGAGTTGAATGTTCTCTTGTTACAAGATGGGACATGGGGGTCTTAGAGTATTGATTGTATAGAAATTGGAGCTTTTAGCCATTGAAATACAGGAATAATCACTGATCCATTCCTTACTGATGTGGCTTTGTTTTTTTTATTTTAAATAATCTGATAATCCATAACATAGAAATAATGTTCACCTTAACTCTTCTGGCATTATCTGTGATCCTCTCTGAACTTTTAGCTCTATTCTTCGTTTTCTGGCCTTCATGGTTCGATAACCTGAATCTACTAAGAGAAGAGATAATGATATAGCATGCAAAGCTGAACTGTTATATATGCTACCAAAAGCACACACAAGAATCTTGCTGCAAAGGAAACACCAACCCAGAAACCATATCATATGAAACCCCCTCACACCCTGCTTAGCCACTTCATCTGCAAATATGATTCAGTGACATTTGGCTCCACCGTAATAAGATTTCAGAAAAGAGGTCTTGTTGTGAATCTGTCTGATGTAGGTATGTCAAACCTATCCGGTTAACCCGACCGAACTGACCTGTTTAAAAATGTGCCTGCCCAATTGATTACTGAGTGCTCGGATCTCCCTCTGGCATTTTAATATTCAACGAATAATCGGATGGTCTTGGTCCTACCCAAATAACCCGAATGGTACTATCTTCCTCTTTCTTTCAAACTTCACACATCGATCCCCTGTCTGCAGCCCCTTCCAGTTTCCCTTCAGATACCCACCATCTCCCGTCCTTGGCATTCCATAATCCACATTTCCCTATACTTTCCTCTTATTCTTTCTGAAAAAAGAACAAAACCTAGAAGAGAAATCTGTTTTTTGTCTGTTCCTTCCTGATTGATTCTTTCTTAACATGTTCCAATCTCGCTCCATAAATAACTTGACAAACTTGGCTCATTTGCCAACCATCTCTTCACTTTTGATTTTTCACATCCGTCTGTGGCTGCCACTGTTTTGCTCTGATTCATTACCAGTAAGAATACTAAAAATGCATCCCCAACTCTAACGTCTAATCTCCACCACTTCTAGGTCCTTTCTACTGTCCTCCTCAATGATGCCTCCAATAATGCCTTCACTCTCGCTCTCAACACAGCATCGCACTTTATTCAACTGCTTTGTTTACCATTTGCTTTTTGCTTGTTAACTTTTAGCTGACAAGACTGATGAGGCAGCTAGATGATAGTTTCAGCAATTTTCATTCTTTGTCTGCATCTCTGGCGCTTATTTATTATTACAGAAAATCTCAACTCAACTGGGCCTTTCCCAACTAAATAGGGTTGGCTAAACTAATCCTATTTGGCATTTTTTTAAGCGTAGGCTATTGTTTTTATTTTATTTTTTATCTCACTACTATTACCCAGGGCATTTTCATTCTTTCCCTCGTTGTTCTTGCTTCTCTTAGCTGGACCATGTTACTCAAACTGTCCAAGTTGGTTAATAAGTTGTCCCCGGCCTTCACCTGTACTTTTGCTCACTTCTCAACTAAATTGCCATGTATATGACCTCTCAAATCATTAGTACTCTATATCAATTCCTTAAACAAGGAACCCCAAATATCTAATCCTGTTAGAAAATGGGTGTCCTAGTGCACGAGGCTTCCGCTACTGCAGGGTTTGGAGAGGGGCAGAATGTACGCAGCCTTACCCCCACAACATGGAGAGGCTGTTTCTGTGCTTCGACCCCATGACCGCCAGGTTACAATATGACAACCTTACCATCACACCAAGGCTCGCCCTCATCTAATCCTGTTACTAGGTACCTATATTTGTTTCCAGTCTGGGGCCTGCCAGGATATTGAACTTTGGTATTACAGTTCACTCCCTCTCATTTAATTGGTTGGGATATCAAGAGCCTTAAATACCGAGAACAGGTTTATCCCACCGATTTGTGATTTCTCAAGAATCTGTCTTTTTCCCCTTCCTGTGTCTTGTGTTTTGGGTTGCTCAGCAGGTGGATGAATGCAAAGCCTTTTTACTTATTATGGAGAAGAAAGACGTATCTTGACAACTTATTTGAGGCAGATCCAAAGCTTCTATACACAAAAGCTGTTGGTTATTTCCCAAAAAAAAAAAAAAAGTTAAAAAATGTTTATGATAAAGCTAGTTTTCGATGTTATGTACATATAATTAATTAATTAATGTTTACTGTTCTTAAAAGCTGATAATTATATTGGTTAAATTTTGGCAGGTCTCTTATATGATTTTACAGAGGGTGTCCCCTGTTACACACTCTGTGGGCAACTGTGTGAAGCGGGTTGTGGTCATTGTGACTTCAGTTCTCTTCTTCCGAACCCCAGTCTCTCCCATCAATTCTCTTGGTAACCCCTCTTATTACTCAGCAAATCTTTTCCCGTGGTTGATTTGATTTTCCCATCCCATGTAGGGTTTCCTCACATCCCAGTTTTCTAAAGAAACAAATCTCTTTGATTGCAGGAACTGGAGTGGCTCTTGCTGGAGTCTTCTTGTACTCTAGGCTGAAGCGGATAAAACCAAAGCCAAAGACAGCATAAAGTTATAAGAGAGTGTCTGTAGCTCATACAGTCGGCGAGCAAAATCTTCCATCATAGTGTGTACTTACTTTAGGTAGGTCATGTAGAAAGACTTTTTGTTTCACAATTATATTCTTTTGCCATTTCTCTCTTGAAAATTTGCTGTGCGGCGGACCAGCTTGGTCTGGAGCTAAAGGAGTGTTAGCTTTGTTTTGGCTTGAGTAATTCCTGACTGATTGCTTTAAGTGAAGCAAGATATATGAGTTTGATCTGATTTTAATCTGAATCCAATAGTCAATTGCGTATTTTGTTCCAATTGGAGCAAAGGCAGGATGACCTTTTTGTGGCCCACCTTATCAGCCATGTGCAATGTAGAGGTTGGTGTGTGGTAATTCGGAGTGATAGAGATGACATTGGACTCTCCGAATTAGTCACATATTCTTACCCCTCCACAAAAAAAAAAAAAAAAAAATCATATTAAATTTGCCTTTTCGTGCATTGGCATATTTCTTTAAATTAGCTCTTGATTGTCCATGAAAGAATGACCACTTTCTTGTTCGTATTGGATTTATTATTATTATTTTTTCACATAGTCAGCTTTGTTGGGGTTAAAATTTTACATTTGAGCAAGGGACTTTGGGGTTTATTTGTCTACAAAACTTGGGCCCACCCAAGATACTGTGATAGATACACTTGAATTTAACTGAAATCGGTCCATGTCCATTATTTTCTATAATGTGGCAACTGATCAATTTTTTGGTGTTCATCGTTGGTCAATGTTGGACTTACTAATAACGTTAGGTTTAATTTGTTTATTTTATACAAGAGTGTAAGACAGAGTGGAAAAGCCTATTCAATAATCGGTGCCTACGTGGTCGGGTCGGGTGTGAGTGCCCTGTCCTGTTGAAGCAGGGTCTAGTGGAGGTCTTGTGTTCGAGCCTTCTCTCCCACATTTCTCCCCTACTCCCCCCTTTGTCCGATGGCCCTTTGCACTAAAAAAAAAAATTCAAGTCTTTTAAAAGTAAAACATGTAACATTAAAAGTAAAACATGTAACATTAATTAAAAAAAAAGGGAAAAGAAAGTATTTATGAGAAAGATTAAGAAATATCATCTAAGCTTGTTTGGTTAGATATAAAGTTAAACAAGGTGATAAAATTTTCAGGCTACTTCACTCTGGAAACTTTTAATACACCTCACTTCACATCTAACCCAATGAGACTTAAGAAGAATGTGTGCGGGTGCTTTTGACCATTACATCAATTAGTAGTGATCTCAAGAGCATATACATCAAAGACATGAGAAAAATGAGTTGGGTTTGGTCCAAGTCTAACAATTTATATCTCAATAGCACTGTTTCCTTAATAGTATTTCATTAGAAATCTCATTTTACAAAATGTCTGCTATTTTTTTTTTGGCACGTGGTGGGGAGTGTAGGTTGGTGTTTTTGAGTGCTTCATGAAGTAAAATGATATATTGTGAACCTTAGGTAATACACAACTTCATAAACTCCTAATGATTTAGTCCTCTTGGAAATGTTAGGACCACGTTAGATGTTGTTTGGACACTAGCTAGAGTCTACGGTTGTCAGCTTACATAGATGTTTTTGTGTGGGAGCCTTGGGGAATATTGGTAACAGTTTTGTCGTCTAATTTTCGTTTTGAATTTTTCACTTTAAGGTAGGTTTTGATAGGTCTCATAGAATATTAATTATGAGTGTTTTGAACTGAAAAAATGTAGAGCATCGAGTCTTCTTCATAACGCATTTTGGATCATTTCATTCCGATATAGGAGGAGGAAGATATGAGGTTTTTTGTCGGACTTTGCCGAAATCGATCAAAAATCAAAGTAAACATAGCTCTCAGACGGTTTTTGATATATAGGGTTTTTGCGCCATAATTTTGAAGAAGTTTTGTCATTGTTTGTAAATTCCAGAAGTCTCGGGTGAGGTTATTAATTAAGAGGATTTTTATAAATCCAGATCCGATGGCCCAGAAAGTGACACATCACCTAGATCGGACTAATAATGATGAGGCGCGCCCGAGGCGCAGCTCTAAGGCGCGGAATAGTTTCCTCGACTGTCCTGGTTGGTTGGCAGTTGGCACAATCTAAAATAATTTAAAAAAGGGAGTGCTTCTTTGTCTCTCCCAACCTGGCCCCAAATGAAAAATGTCAATATTTTTCTTATCTCAAGGCTTTAATTTGGTTCCCAGTGCTAATCAATGGTTATGGTATCTCCTATGTTAGAGATTGTCAATTTAATGACATGGAGAAGGTGTATCCAAATCCTCTCCTCTTAGAGGTTCGCGTGTCGGGGGGAGAGGAGGGGAGAGGGGGGAGTGGGGGGTCGACAACCCCCTTAGATGGTCTGGACACCTGGGGCTCAGGTGAATCTTAGTCGACAAGAGGAACCCGAGTCTCAGGTGTCGACCATCTAACAGGGTTGTCGCCCCTTCTCCCGAACCTCTGGGAGGAGAAGATGTGGATCCCGGAGGGGGTATGCCTGAAATATTTCTTACTTTCATAATCTGCCTAGTCGAGGCTTAAGATTCATGGAGGTGGAAAGTGACTATGGTAATGGTATTTGTTGATCTCCCGGACACAATCCCTGGGGTTTTAAAAATCCCATAGCCATTTAACTTAATTTTCTTTGACATGAACTGATAGTTTACTTCTAACTGTGTTTTTCACCCCTCTCTCTCTCTCTCTCTCTCTCTCTAATTAAAAAATATGTACTGTGCTACTGCAGAGAATGAGAAAAGGATGCGAAGAGTAATAAACTTCAGATTGTGATCATTAGGGTTTTTCTTGTTTTTTTTTTTTTTTTTTTTTTGTTTTTTTTTTGTCACACTTCCCATTTACCTTTCTTCTTGAGTGTTTCATGAGATTTTAATTCATCCAATTTGGGTTTGGAAGAGATTTTAGTTCCTTTTGAATGCTGTTACACTTTATTGTATTTTACTTTCTTATATACTATTAGATTTTAATTCCTTTTGTATGCTGAGTAATAATGGATTTTCACCCTTTTATTTTCTTCATTTTTTAATTACTGGTTTTATTTTGGCAAATTATGTATTATTTTTTAAATGAAGCAAATGGAATTAATTTTGACAATGGTGGAAATCAAAACTAATTGATTCATTGATATTATGATTGGTTTGAGCAGGATTTATTTTCTGTTTCTGTTGTATGTATCATTGTTCTTTGTACTCTCCTAATATTTCTTTGCAGAATTTAGTCTATTTTCTATTGCTATTTATGTTTTGAATTACAGGAATATTTGAACATCTCTTAATATAGGAGTTTCAAAAAAAAGATAAAAAGTAACTAAAGGCTTTGGCCTACTCCCACTCCTTTTAATGGGCAAAAAAATCCTCTCCCGTGCGCGCTAACCCATCAGTCAAACATCTAACGGGTTAGAATACACTGACACACATAGCGATGTATTCCAACCCGTCAGATGTTTTGCTGACGGGCTGATGTGCGGGAGAGGATTTTAATCCCTTTAATGGTTGTTTTTCCCTTTGTACGAATGTAACAATTAAAGCCATGATTTTGTATCTCCTAATTAGAATAGAAGAGTTGTGATTCTAGATACACCTAAAGAAAAGGATAATTTCTATAAACCAATCCAAAAGAGTGTTTGCAAGTGGTTGAACCATTGCGTAGCACCTTATCTTTAATTTGAGCATGAGATTGTATCACGTTCAATCATCATCTCCACATATTTGGCCATTCTTTCAAGGTTAATGGTTTAATTCCTTGTGGGGAGGTACAAAAGTGGAAAAATGATAAAAGACAACAGAGGGAGCAGGTGGCATATGCTCTGGGAAAATTCTCTTTGAAAGCAGCCGCAGAATATTTATATATTTCATATTCACAAATAATGCGATTCTTATGTGGAGGAGAAAAAAAAAAGAAAAAAGATTTTGTATACAACTTGTCGTATTAGGGATTTTTTTTCTTTGGTCAGGGACTTAAATTGAATGTTAGTTATGATTTTTTAGCCCAGTCCAACCATGAGTCAGGGCCCATCAGGGCCAACCAGACCATGAGTCAAGGTCAGTCCGGTTCGGTCCAACCTGACCCAATCAGTGTCAATCTGGTCGGGCTTGGGCTAGGTTGAGAGCAGGGTAGGGTTAGGTTTATGATTTTTAGGCCCTGAATCAGATTCAGGGAGGGCTTGAGCTAAGACAAAGAGTTCTAGGGTTGGGTTAGGGTTTTAAAATGCCCGACCATGTTGCAGCCCTGCTCTCATAGACACTATGATTCAAGTGGTATCAGAGCAAGCAGCTAAGTTCCTTACATATACAGCTTAACCTCTTAAGGATACATCAGAGATGCACAGAGAGATAACATCACGTGATCACCATTTCTATTTCAAAGGTTCTACATTTAATGAATCTAACTAAGTATTCTAAGATATCCACATGGAAACACATTTGAAGGCTTTAGGCCAAGAAATTGGCTATTAGTGAAGAACGGTTACAAACCTGCATGTCGCAGTGGGTTTATGATACCAAAACTCCAGTTACGAATTTACTCTAAATTAAACATGTAATTAATTACAATTAAATGCGTAACGGCTAGTGAAATTGATTACTCTGAACTTTCTATAGACAATTAATGGACAAGTGTCACCGCATGCTCGTTCTCACCAGGATAATGGAGAGGAGGTGCCTTCCGCGCCTTTCGCACGTCCATTTATTTTCTACCAAAAATGAAAAAAATTCATATTCCATTTTTTCTTTTCCTTTTTTTTCTTTACAATACCCACTCATTCTTTCCCCCTTCTATTTTTTTTTTTTCAAAAAAGAAACCCACTAGAATAAAATTTTCATTGGTAGAGAAAATGTCATAGGTATAAATTAAGCGAACAAAAATAGACAATGTGAAACAAATGAACACATTTCTTTTGAAAAAGTGAATTTCTATATATTTAGTCGTAATGCAAAGAGTCACATAAGATTGGTGTTTATTATTTTTACCTAAAATGAGTATAGTCCATTTTTCTTTTTTATTCAATTCAAAATTTGTGGTAACATAGAGGATCAAGTGTGATGTAGGACTTAACTTACAAACTCAAGTGCTCCAATATAATGAACTAAATACATGACAGACGAATTCTTCAAATTGCACAAATAACACTAGATATGTCAAAAGATGTAGGGCTGAGTCATGGCAATACCATTCTCCTTAAGATCGTATTTGTTTTTTATGATGCAAATTGGATTCCTTACAACCCAATTTAGATCCAACGCTTCTACTCATCACTTACAAAATAAATGGAAAACAGGCTACGTGGATGTATACCTAGTAAAACCCGTAAATAGGTCCACACATGCATTATCCTAATGACGACGTACATCCACACTTGCATCTATAGATAGTGGGTGTCTAGACATCCATCCACACATCTTAGATTTTGTCCGTTCACAAATGTTGAGGTCGGGGGGTCAAGGACCGGATAAGGGATGGGTTTTTGCTCCATCATCCGCCAGAGAAACTTGTTTTCAAATCAAAACCAAACAAAACAATTTTTTTTTCTTTTTTTTGGATAGAAAACCAAACAAAACACTCATTGGGATTAAAACCTTTTTTTTTAACAAAAACATCATATAAGGTATTTTTAATCTTAATATATAAAATAAGGGAGACTGATCTACAAGCTAGTGAGGTATGTCAGAATCTTAAACACTAGTCGAAAAATGAGAGTACGAGAAGAACTGATAGCCAATCACTTGGAGGAGAGATAAAGAAGGTTTAGATTTGAAATACTATAAAATTTAAACTCCTAGTTCTCTTGTTGTGGGCCCTACGAGTATCTCAATCAACCAAACACAAGGGTTTTGTCTTTTTTCTTTTATTCATTTCAAATCACTTCACTTATAAAAGTCTAATTCATCTCACTTCACATCTAACCCAATAGTGCTTAGTGAGAACAAGTAATGGTTTGTTGCTTGGGTTAGATGTTCTCTGCATTTCGGTTTTGATGTAATTTGTAATTTTAGGAGTTTTTTTTGTCTCAGCTCTTGGCCTGTTTGCTTCGGTGGCTAGTTTTCTTGTGATGGCTGGCCCCTGTTGGACTCGGGTTCGGGCTTAGGCCTTTTGTATTCATG
The DNA here is from genome assembly GCA_028583415.1 of Protea cynaroides. Lineage (NCBI taxonomy): Eukaryota > Viridiplantae > Streptophyta > Magnoliopsida > Proteales > Proteaceae > Protea > Protea cynaroides. Next base: position 7,752,939 of record CM053273.1, read on the forward strand.
GCTTTCCCTTTTTGGAGCAGTTTGCTGTTCTCTCTTTCTGGGTTAATAAAATATCTATATAATAAAAAATAAAAAATAAAAAGAGAACAAGTCCTGGTGTTGTTATCCACAACATCAAGTAGCTAGGGTTTTTAAGGGTATTTACATCAAAGATATGGAAAGTTGAGTCTGTACAACGGTTTTCTCTCGATAGTATTTTATTAATTATTTTATTTGAGGAGAGGAATTTACATGCTAGTGGGGTATATTGGAATCTCATACGTTAGCGGAAAAATAAGATTACAAGAAGAAACGGTAACAAGTGGATCGGGCTCCTCTCAAGTTCAAAATGAATTTGAGTAGAGCCAGTGTTGGCTGGATGGCTGACACCTGGAACTCCCTCAGATCCGACAGGTATGAGAGCCATTGTACGAAAAAGTAAAAAAAAAAAAAAATTGCAAAAGAACTCAATAACTCTCATACCGTTGGATTTAGCGGAATACGAAATATAGGCCATCCAGCCAACACTTGCTCATCTCAAGTTCATCCGAACTTGAGATGAGCCAGATCCATAACAAGTAGCTTGGAGGAAAGAAAGAAGAGAGAGAAAGGAGACTTGGATTTCAAATAAGAGAGATATAGAGATAGACGTACACATCGCTAATATATACTTTCTTTTTCCCTTTCATTTATAAGGTATCCATTTTTTTTTCTAGTAAAATTAAGCATGTAATTAATTAATTATAAGCAAATGTATAACAACTAGAGAAAACGATTACACCAAACTTTTTAAAGACAATTAACGACAAATGACATAACATTTCTAACATAATTAAAAAGATTTTATTCTATTATTTTTCGACCAAAGAAGGAAGAAAGTACATATTATATTATTCTTTTCCTTTTCCTTCCTCTTTGCACAATACCCCCTCAATATTTCTTACTTCTAAGACACTACGAGAATAGTTCATCCTCATGTACTTATATTTTTCATGGAATTTTATTACCATTAATATTTAATGGGTCCCAAACTCCTGAAGTGGATCCCACGCCACATCGACAACACTGATAGAGTCCCATGAAAAACACATATACACGCAGATCCAAACTCAGACACTACTACTACTACTATTACCCATCTTATTCTCTTCCCACCAAAATCACCTGAAGAAAAAGAAAAGATCCAAAAGAAAAGAAACCTTAACATGGATAAGAGACCACACACACATAGCTGCACCTAGCTTCATGAAAACTATGAAACATCCTTTAATTACTGGTTTGAGAGATCATCTCCATCAAGTCCATCTCCCCCTTAACATCATACTGCAACACAGCATCCATATCTGCTGGTAAATCCATCTCCGAAGGAGTCTCATCGACGACGGGTGGTGCCGGCATCTCATCATCAAATATTGCTGCAAGACTATATTTCTCAGGAACCATCTTCATATTGAAAGTGAAATCCAGAGTCTCGCTAAAATCATAATTTGGCACTAAGCGATCACTTGCATAAAATTCAATAGTCTCAGTTTGAGTTGGAGGCCTGACCATGGGATTAACAGCCTGCATATTAGTCTCAGTGCATGAGTTTCTTTGATTATCTTCCATGTTTGAAGTTGCAACCAAACTATTGATGTACTTTTGCAGGAGAGAACATGATTTCTGTTGTTTTGAGCTTCGGCCTTTTCGCCTTGAGAGTTGCCTTCTTCTAGTTGCATTCCAGTGATTTTTTATGGAATTTTCAGTCCTCCCAGGCAGCCTCTTCGCAATTTCTGCCCATTTATTTCCTACATCTCCATGACACTTGATTAGAATCTTGTCCTCCTCCTCAGTCCATGTATCTTTCTGCAAGTAAAAAGCAATTATGAAATATAAATTAATATGTATGTTTAGAATGTATACACATGATTTTAAGTGCATTAGTGAGATGATAATTCAAGATGTAAAACCGTCAATTTTGTACGTATACGCTTTAATACGTACTTATCAAGATTTGACACGTATCAATAAACGACGGAATGCTCGATAATCTCGAAGTATATTCAATAAAGTCAGACACAAATAAGGAAACTAGCTTGCATGTGGAGATGCTTGCGCATGCATGTATATGTACACATATATGGATGTAATTGAATGTGTATGGATGTACTAGAAGGAGAAGAAGAAGAGGAAGAACCTTGATGTTAGGCCTTAGATGGTTGTGCCATCTTTCCCTGCATTGTTTTCCCACTCTCCCATGCAACATTTGAGCAATATGAGACCATTTTCTTTCCCCATGTTCTTTCACCAAGTCCAATAAAAGGCTGCACATAAACATCTCTGTGATCAATGCTTCTTATTGAAGACACACAAAAAAAAAAAAAAAAAAAAGACCATTTCCCCCTCCCAAAATTTTTTTATACTATCATTTACAAAAAAAAAATTATAAAAAAAGAAAGAAAGAAAGAAAAAAACTATTACCTGTCTTCTTCTGGGGTCCATTGCCCTTTGATCACATTGGTATTCTTTTGGGCTTTGGTCTTCTTCTTACTCGGAACATTCTTTTTATCCATGCCCATTTTCATGCAAAAACTATTTCCTAGATCAATGCCTGAGAGTTCATGCAAATATCCCAAGTTATGCGACTCTAGATTTTGAAAATTCAAAGAGTGATAATTCCTATCTAGATCAGTCACTTCGGGCATGATTCTAGGGGGGAAATTCTTGAAAACCCTATCCTGAAAATTTTCCATGAAAGACTTGGGCTCGGAGATATTGAAATTTGAAGAAGATCCACCTCCTAAAGTTTCATACTGATCGAAATAGGGTGGAAAGAACCCGGATTTTGAAATTAACGATAAACCATGAACAGGACACTGATTAAATTGGAAGAAATCTTGGAGACTTCCTTTAGATAAACAATCATCTAAAGAAGGAAAACCATCTCCGAAGCCGGGTTTCATGTAATTCTCCGGCGAGATTGCCGGCTGGAAAGAACGAGAATCTATGTATTTGGTTTCAAACTCCATTGATGAAAAAGGATGAAAGGGAGCAACAAAACTCTAAGGAAGAAAGCTGATGATTTTGCTGATGATTTTGAAGCTGTGGGTTGTATGGGTATATATAGGGAGGGGGCATTCTTTCAGTTGATTCATAGCCGTTGATTTACAGGTTTTATCCGACGGATGGAATTACAAGTTAGTTGTGCCTGTTAAGCTTCACTTCTTAGTACTCTAGAGGAATAAGGAAGTAATGATTGAGCCGTTGGGGAGAAGGGTTTATAATGTGAAGTATTCAGTCAAAGGGTAACAAGTGTCATCTGTGCAGAGATTCTTAAGACAAGTTAAGGCCATTCCAGAAATTTAGGGAGATTTTTTGGGTGGAGGAAAATTAGGGATAGTTATCACTGGATTTTTTTGGACAACTCTATCTTTAAGATGGGTTCAGATCTTATCCTAAAGCGATTTTTATCGTGATCTAATGGGTAGAGTTCAGTCGATGTACATATCGATATGTATACTGAATGAACTCTAGCCGTTGGATCACAATTGGAAAGACTGAGAAGATCTTTAATCCTTTGAAGATTTTGCAAAAAATATGAAAATGTAAGACTACCCTCTACTTTAAATTTTTTCCAAATGACCAATTTTCCCTAACAAGGAAACTAATAAATGAGAATTGTTTTGTGGGTGAATTCTTAAAATCATTATAATTTTTGAGGAATTAAAGACATTTTATTGAGTCCCATAATTGTAAAGAAATTGAAGAATAGAATAGAAATTTTGGTAACTGAAAGTCTTTAACTCCAATTCTTCCTTCTCTCCCTTATGCTTAATAATGTCTCAACTGAATTGCATTGAAATAGAATTCAATAGTCCCACATTAATGTATAAATTAAGGGAAATGTTTTTGCTTGGCAAACTAAATTTAAGTATACAGATAAAGATGGGTTAGACAGTTACAGTCACTTGTTTTAAGAAATTCTTAATTCATAAAAGTTTTTAAAGACTACCTGCTTAGAAAGTCTTAGGAGAAGAGTAGCCAACTTAGACCATTTTAGGTTTTCCCATTTCTGGATCCCTAGCAAGAACCTTTTCTAATAAGTAACTAGTGTGGAAACCCTAAAAACATTGTATTGAGACTTCAACAGCAATGGCTCATGTTTCTCTTACTAGGAAGGGAGGAGAGAACAATAAATTAAGAGAGAAGGTTTCCCACGCCACCCGTCTGACGGAATCTTTCTCACCGCATTAATTTGAGCGTAAAAATCGGTTTCATTAATTGGGGTCTCGTATAATCAAAGAAGAGAGAGAATGTCAGAGATGAGAATTTCACGGAAGTGATAGAGTAGGAGAAGACATCGATGTGTGATTTTTTTTCTCATAAACTATATGTTGAGGTTAGCAAGACTAACCATTAAACACGAAGTCCAATCTTGATAAGTTTATCTTAGTGGCCTACTTAATTTTGTCGTATGGCAAAATGATGTGTATTCTAACTATCAGATAAATAGTGTGTATATATGCATACCTTATGTACAGAAATCCTCTCCATCCGTCCAGCTAAACATCGGATGGCTGAGATTACATCGGGATGTGTGCTCGATGTATCCCAGTCGTCCGATGTTCGGCTAGACGGCTGGACAGATGGAGAGGATTTTTACCATGTACTCTACTTTGTATATACTAAATTTTCAAAGCTCTATTTTTGTTAAACTTCGATTGATCCAACAAACTAAGGGTGAATATTTGAACCGAAACCGTACCGAACCATTTACAGTGAAACTGGGAAACTGTTTAATTAGTAAACGTGGTTCTGGTATGGATTATTGCACCGTTTACCTAATCGGATTGGTGTGGTTTTAAACCAGTTACTTATTGAAATCTCAAATCCCTTTCCTCTATTTTATTAACATCACCGACCTCCTTTCGTCTTCTTCCATGTTCTTCTTCAAACTCTTGATTCCTGATACTCCTAATGGTACTCCAATTATAACCGATGGAACCCCCATTACATGATACTACCTGCAAAATATTAAATATTACCCTTTGAAATTGGACATGGGACATTGTTTAGGTTGGATTGATCTCTTCATCAAGTTCAGAAAATCTATGTTAGGAGGCCATGTAATTCTAACCTGCCAAGACTAAAGAAGTGATGTCATTCAAATCCGAAATGGATGATTACACGATTGGTAAGGACAGAAAGTGTATTAGGTCTTGAACGAATGAGTAAAAGCCCACATATTGGTCAATCTGCATGTGATATATTGTGAATTCCCAATGGAAGCTGGGACAATCTCTTCCTCGGACAATGTACATTGTGACGTGGGGAAAGAAACTGATTGAGAAAACATCTAGAGTGATTATGTGATTGGTGAAAATATATGAGATTAGGGAATTTGGAGTAGGTAAGGGAAGGGACGTTGGGGGAACTAAATGCGGTAAACCGTCTATAAATAGCAAGCAAAATCGTTTAATGAAAATTTGATTAAAGACCGATAAACCCAAACTGATTACTAATCGATTCTGGTTTCAATTTTGACACCGTTTAATTAATTGATTCGGTTTGATTTTACCCTTCTATATACCGCACCGTTTAACTGATAATCGTTTAACACCCTTACAAAAACTAACCTTTGCAACTTCTGGCAAGGTTCAAAATCCAGGTATCAATCATGTCCAAAATCGATTCGATCCAAATTGAATTGATGTACGGATCCAATAAAAAAACTGACACGTGATGATGTTGTATATAATAATATTAAAACAGGATCGGATTAGGGATTGATCAGAACCAAAACCGATACAAATCAACCAATCCGATATCAATTACTTGAACCATGACACCTCACATGCCAATTAACTAGTTCACAATTCTTTGGGTTACTAAAAGGATGCATGACATTCCATTAATTTTCACCCAGTTAATTAAGGGATTTTGAACTTGACAGCCGCACTCTAGTTCGTCGGATCTGCACTAACGGTTAGCCTCCCTCAACCCTCCTGATCCAAATACCAAATATATCCCCTATATATGTGGTACTGCGATGGCCTGATGAATGCGCAAAAGAGAACAATAAAATAAAGGATAAGGTTTCCCACGCCACCGTGTGAGGGAATCTTTCTCACCGCATTAATTGGAGCATAAAAATCGGTTTCAGCAATAGGGGTCTCGTATAGTCAAGGAAGTAAGAGAATGTCAGTTATGAGAGTGTCATGAATGTGATAGAGCATGGGAAAACATTAATGGATGAGAATGTCTATTTTTTTTTTTTTTTTTTTCGGTAGAAGATGAGAATGTCATATGAGTGTCATAAATAGTGGGATCCACGTCCTCTCCTCTAAGAGAATCCGGAGGAGAGGTGACGCCCCCATTGGATAGACGACGCGTAGGGCTTGGGTGAATCCTAGCCCTCCATCTGAGCTGACACCCCTCTGTCAGCTCAGCTTGTCTGCTTGGTGTCGGCTCGGCTCCTCTAGATTCTCTTGGAGGAGAGGATTTGAATCCTAAATAGTGTGCATTGGCATGCATACCCATATATATATATATATGCATGTCTCCAATTTTCCAATCACTACATGTATTATTCTATATATAGTTCTGGATTTTCAAAGTTCTATTTTTGCTAAGCTTCAATTGACACAACAAACAAAGGGTGTCAACGGGTCAGTTCGGGCCGGCTTTGGTCCCGACTGAATCGGTGTTGGGTTTTATAAGCCCAGCCCAAAACATGTCCATTAAGAGTTCGGACTGGGTTGTGCTGCGCTGGACACAATAACTATCGGGCTGGTTTAGTGTCGGTTTGTTATCGGGCTGGGCTTATTGAGGTGATTTCGGACTGGTTGGATCCGGACCGGGTTTATCAAGCTTATCGGGCCTATTTTATATGTAAGATATATAACCTATTTTATTATTTCTATCTTTAAAATTAGCATTATTCTTTCTATATGTATGTAATTCAGTAAATTGTAACAATTAACATACTCTTTTCAACTATAGATTCATATAATCTTTCGGATCAAGAAGTGAACTATAATAGTGAAATATAATCCATCAAAATTTAAAACCATTAACATTAAGAAACTGGACCCGGATGGACCTTACCGGTGTTCGGGTTAGATATTATTGGTTCGGACTAGTTCGGACTTCTTAACGGGCTAGTCCGATCTGGTTTCGGTTTGGACTGAAACGGTGTCGGACTTTACAAGCCGAGACCGAAACCTGTCCATTAAGGTTCGGTCTGGACTAGGTTCGGGTTATATCGGGCCGACTCGATCCATGCTACAGGACTGGGCCCATTTTTAACACCCTTACAACAGACTACCCTTTGCAAAGCTGGGGCAGCCTGCAAGTGACCTAACAAACAGGATGAAACTCGTCTCTTGTCATCTAGTTGTCCACCCGTCTATCAGATGGGTTGGGCTGCATTGGCATGGGTGCCGACCAACCCAACCCATTTGATAGATGGCTGGACCAACAGGAGAGGAGCCCTGCCCCAACAAACTACCCTTTGCAAAGCTGGGGCAGCATACAAGCGACCCAACAAGCTACTCTTTGCACCTCCTGGCAATGTTTTAAATCAAGGTATCATTCATATTATCCGTGCATCACTAACAATGATAAGAATTTATTACAAATAATTTTAGGAGTAATATTGCCATCGAAAACAGTAGTTATGATTCGTTTCATCACTTGGACTAACCAGATATATTGATACTTATTTTCAAAAGTAGAGGTGGTGATTGAATTATGGGCCAAAACGAGGATAGTTGATTTAGAGATATGCCTTGGAAGGTGAGAGTATAGTTATTTAATTCGGATTCGAGAATTATTTGGAAGGAGAATAATTCAGAATGAGTCGTTTCGATAATTTAAGAATTCGGTCAAAGAAGCGGACTTAAAATAAAATTTGAATTCGGTTCGGTTCGAGAATTATTCTTTTGTCAAAAAAAAATTCGGATGTTAATTTTTAATATTTGGTGTTTCTATCAACCAATTATTATATCTGCATAATATATAAGTGACATTAGAATAATATTTAATTTATAAATAAATATATAATATATAATAGATAGGTATGTGTGTATAACGGTGGATTTGTTAGATTTCATTACAGGATATAATGTGAATCATCAGATTTTATTATGATTGCAATACCAATCTAATGGAGCTGATTTTCATAAAATCAAATATTTTTATAAATTCTTCCAATCATCCTCATGAAATCCATCTCTTTTTCATGTTCGTTAATTACTTCTTCATGGTTATTATAATTTTTATTTTTAGACTCATATTTAATCTCAATTGAAAAAGTACACAAAAGTAATGACTTGCTTTGTATTATGATATATATGATTTTTATACTCATATTTAAATCCACATTGTGGAACAAAATTAATGATTGACTTTGTATTGTAATTTGATTTTCACAATATTTAATCTCACATTGAAAAAAAAAATGAAATTAATGATCTATTTTATATTATGATGTGATTTTTAGACTTATAATGGAAAAGATGTAAATAATTATGGCATTAAGTTTTCTATTAGGATAATAATAGTTTTTTTCTAAGTATAAGAATTATTAGGAAAAATTCGGATTTGAAAGAATTATTCACGATATTTATTTTTAACAAAAAATGCGAGAATTTTAAATAATCATTAAATATAATTCGAATTCAGGAGAATTATTCGCATTATTTGGTTCGAAAGAACTACTTCTCGGCTTCTTCTCTTCTTATCTTCAAGCAAATTCTTATTTTCTTAGAACCTACCTACTACTCGTAATAATTTATAAATAATTCCGAGAATTAAATAACTATGAGTATAACCATGGGTGGAAGTGGGGAGAATTTGGATTTTTAATAGTGAGACCAAAGGGGTAGTGAGGATCACTGCCACTCAATGTGTATAGGGGACACATCTCAATGCATGTCTCAATACACATTGAGTGGCAGTCATTTTCACTGTCACTTTGACCTCACTACAGAGGATCCAAATTCCGATGAGGTGTTGAAAATTTCCCTTTTGTTTAATACAATTGTTTATACAAAATGCAAATTTTCCCTCTTCAGGAAATTGATTCATGATCAATCCAAACTATTTCTGGACCAGGCTCGTCTCTTGTCTCTCCATTTGTCCATCGGATGGGTTGCGGTGGATGGCACGTTTGCCAATGCAATCCAGCCTGTCCGATGGATGGTTGGATGACTAGATGACAAGAGACTAGCTCCGTCCCCGTTCCGTACATTCCCGAAGTCTGGAAGTGCCCCATTTCACTATGCAGACTTGCCCCTAGTTGGATCGGAATCCAGAATCTCCGATCTAGAAATCCATCTCTTCAACTTCCGACGGAGCGGATGAAGCGGAGGTGGAGATGAGGAGGAAAGTCGAGGTTTTTGAGGAGCTTCCAGGAGTTGTGAAGAGATTGCACTTCGTATTAAACATGTGTATTTATATGTAAATTTCCTATTTTACCCTTTGTTAGATATAGGCTATAAATACATCTTCATGTACAGTTTCTCTCATATATGGAAATTCTTCAAACTCAGTGCGTCTCTCTCACTGATCCATGTCTTGACACTTCGAAGAGGAATCACTGCAGCAGGAATCTGTTGTGGAAGTTAGGAGGCTTGCGGAGGAAGATTCCGAGGCGAGGTCGACGCTCGCCATGCTTTGAATTTGAGCGATTCCTCCTCTTGTAGGAATGCCTGATTCTAATGATCATGAAATTCAGATCGCCTCGCTCTATGCTCTTCTCAACCTAAGGATCGGAAATGATACGTAAGTTCATTGTTGTCCTTTTATCATTCACTAGCTTCGACTTTCTTCCATTCCACCACTCATTTTATCTGCATTTTACTGATTTCCCCTCTTCCCTGCTACAAATCAGTGCTTCTAGTATTCTGTCACGATTCCAGTGCGACTTGGCAATAGAGATAGGAAGAAATCTGTTTTACTTAGGGATCATGTTTAGTCAGCTGGCCATCATGCCTATCACATGCTAAGGGTTTGTTAGAGTTGTTACAAATGGTTTAATAATCGAATATTATATATATAATGTTAGTTTCTAATAAGAATAAATTTTCATTTTTTATCTCATTTGGTTTGATGCTCGTATCCTTCCAAGGTTATGATTTTTGAATTGATTTTTGGTAGAATTGTGAATTTTAAAATTAATATTTTTTTGTTAATATCTATTCTAGTAAAGGTACCTATGCATTATAAACACCTATTCACATATAGACATATGAAGAAACACCTCTTTCATAGAAAAAATGTATGTCTTCACAAAGAGAGGTGACGAAGAAGTACTTGCATTCTATAAATACTCTATCCATTTCAATTCTTTTTCAAAAGAAAAAACTCTCTACATTTAGGTGTGCAACCTTATGTGATTTGAGAGTGTTGTTTTACCTTGGAAGTATAAACGTAAGAAAACTCGGATTGTACTTATAAGGGGTGTTTAAAAATCTTAAAGAGAGTATTCCGATACGATTCAACTCTATACTTGTTCTTGTTACTTCTTCAACTTCTTCGTGTTGTTTCATCAAATGGATAGATTTCAAATTTCTGATTCAAAAGAAGATAAACCTTCACTCGTTACATTTATTCGTCTTAATTAGTTACAATAATTAGCCCTCAATTGTCAAAGTTACTTAGAATAAAATGATGTAAAAGTCTACATAAGACGGGAAAAGCAATGAAGAAAGGAGGAACCATTACGTCTTATTTTTTCCTCGTCTCTTATTTCCCCTGGAGGTGGTTACCCTCGGAACCAGCGTTCTTACCTTACATATTCAGTAGCCTTGAATTATGTGTTTTGTTTTATTTTAACTGTATTAAATCAGTAGTCTTGTTTAGAATTCCATCGAACAATCATTTCTGGCGTAGCGATGCCTTTCTAACACTCTGTCGACGGATTAGGATTTTGTGTTTTTTCTAACGGTTCGAGCATTAGCGCCATTTCTGCAACTTGTTCAATGATTTTTATCTTCCCTTCAAGCGGTTTTACTCTGATTTTCATCTCGGAGTCGGACTAGCTTTCTAGGAATACTTTTTATTTATTTTTCTGGCATGAAATTGAAATCCGTTTTCCCTTTTTCACTGGTATAGAACTCCTGTTTCTTGTTCTCTCTGTTCTTGCAATAACAAAGCAGCTGTTCTTAATATACCAGGTTTTTTTTTCCTACCAAATTTTGTTTTGGAGGAGAAGTGTAAGTCGAGTGGCCCACATGTCACCTACCCCACCTTAGTTGGATGATTAACATTAGGATCCTGTGACATATGACACTCAGATCACCATCGATCCTTGATGAAAAGAGATGATTGATCCATAAATAATCCAAGGGTGGGGTCCTGTGTATACTTATGCAATCTAAGAATTTTCATTACATTTTCTTTGTTCGAGAATAAGGAGTACACAGAAACCCTATCTCCTTCTTTTCTTTTCACTCTTGTAACAGAGATAAAGAGAATAAAGGAGTATTAGTAAAGCGGTTGGAAAGCAATGGCAAAAGTCGATCCATCAAAAAGAGATATTTTACACTGTTTAATTCCGCATTTAGTTTTACCTCCCCTACAGAGTGGGGATTCTTACAGATGGAAGTTGTCCAGTTCGTCCAGCCCTGATCCAATAGCTGGACTTTACCATTCGCATATGTTGGGAATCCTACATATTGATATGCGCACCTAAAGAAGCTCAGCCGTTAATAATCGGCCGGACGTCGTCCAACGACAGGAGACAATATGAGTACGGAGAGAAGACTAGGTTTCATGAATTTGAGAGGTTGATTGTTCACGATTTGATTCGGTATTACATCTCGAACTTACCTTAATGATTCCCATTAACTAAAAGCCATTAGATGACTTCCGCCCTAGGTGTCACCCGTTGAGCGATGAGTGGTGCCTCTCCCATCAATACTACAACTAGAGGATCCTGATCAGTCCATAGATACCTCATGCAAGCTGAGGTATCAATATACGGTCAGAACCGAGAACAGGATTGGGTTCAATGGGTAAGAATCGTCTCCTATCTTCGAGTCCCTTTAGTCATGATTACATGGCTGGAGTTCACCCAACACGTATACCAATGTATTGACAAGGGCACTGAGTAAACTCCAGCTGTGCGATCACGGCTGGAGAGCCTCTCCAATGATAGGAGAGGATTTCTTTCCAGACTCGACTGATAAAAAATTAGAACCAATTGAAACTTGAATCGAACTGAACAAATAACCAGTAAAAACCAAACACGAACCGATTAGATACCAATTATGAAGGTTTATAGGTGTTGTATAAGGTTTTCACTCGCAATTCACTCTTTTTCACATGTTAAAATAAAGTCATTGATACCATGTGCATGGACTTTTTATTTCACAATTTTTTGTTCATAGTTTGTATGTGAATCTAATATATGGACACTTTCTTTTTTTGGGTAGGTAGAACGGTAAGGAAGATTGAATTCATGACCTCTTCATTTTGAGACGTTGGTCTTTTGCCAACTGAGTTATCCTCTTGGGGTAAAAATAAAAAAACACTTTCTTAAGACATAATTGAGTGGTGTTTTGGTTTTTGGATCAATTAAGAACCGAATCATACACTAAGTTGGGGTTTGATATTGTGTTTAGTCTTTTCTGTTTTAAATGTTCTCTCTTCTTTTGCTCTTTTCTATAAGAAAGCTCTTTGTTGTTGTATGGTTTTCTTTTCTCTCAATAAATTTTGATTACAGTTCCGTTTGTTTTGACGTAAAATTTTACCGTAATATGTTATATAATATTTTATAAATAAATAAAAAATTCAATATAGGTAAAAGAAATGTGAAATTCTTTTAGAGATAATTTTATTTTGTCTCTTAAAAACAAACATTAAAAAACAAAATTATATATATAATTTTACATGAAAACTAACAGTTCTTAGGATTCAAAAATCTCATCCCCGAGAATTGGGAATCAAAAGCTGGCGGTCACCCCATTGAACTTCTTAGCTTTGAGGCCTGTGATGAATCCGACCCCTCCGTTCGAACCGACACTAGTTGAAACTATTTCTTAGCTTTGAAACCTGTTACTTAATTCCCATGTCATTTATTTTTGTCATCCCATGTCATTTATTTCTGTCACCACAAGAAAAAGGGAAAGGATACGCATATATCACTGCACAAGTGAAGGACAATAATTAAAACCATGCGCTTTTAGGTGTCTATATTAAATTAGAAACAATCAACCCATTGTGTTTCAAACTGTCTCAGTTGCATTCTTCTCCTCTAATTCCATTTGTTTTAATATAAAATTTTACATATAATATTTTATATGTAAAAACCAATAATCGATTAAAAAAAAATACATCACATTTCACTATATTTTATCATTTGAATCAAACATTGAAAAGAAAAATTTTAGATTAAAATGTAACGCATAAAATTTTAGATGATAACAAACCGAATACACATGACCATATCGACTCCCATAGGAAACAAAACCACCATAATGTTACAAAAACACTCCTCTCCAAAGCAATATACTTTTAGTGTTCAGTAAGAAAAAATTGGTCAATGCCGGTTCAAAATAAAAGGACCTTATGCCGTGTTTGAAGCTTAAAGAAGAGTGTATACAGAACAAAACATTAATTAAGTAGTCTGCGGCATTTTACGCCTGTTTTCTTTGTTACACTAGCCCGTGTTTGCAGCTATTACAACGTATTACCCAATATCACCCACCTCCAAAAATCATCAGAAGAATCCCAAAACAGGAAAAGAGGAAACAAAACTAGGGACCCCTAAAAAGATGATCAGATACAAAATACCAGTCGCAAGCTCCCCTCCCCCCCAAACCCCCTTGGTATTAGTTTAAATAAAAAACAAAAAAGAGAAACATGCTGCTCCGTCATCCACAGTAGAATTACTTCCCACCGACGACCATGCCTTCCTCGTCATCCGGAGGAATCATACCATCTTCATCAGCCGGGATTATACCTTCCTCCTCTTCTTCAACCCTGTATGGAGAGCTGTGGCCATTACCTCCTCCATACTCACCCACCAACTGCTGGGATGGATCATATGACTCCCTTGTATTGCCTCCTCTCCTGTCAGATGGGGATTGTGGTTTTTCACCCCACTTACTCACACGGCGCACATGCGAAGGATCTCCTCTAAAGGTTCCTTGACCATTTGGTGACGCATCCCTCTTGCCCACCGACACAGGTGGAACCCTGCCATTTCTCTCAACACTACGGCTTCGGCTTCTGCTTCTGCTTCTGCCCCAACCAGCTCCTCCCCCGATAGGGCTCCTGCTACGGCTGCGACTTCTCACAGGATGACTCCTGTCATTTCTCCCCCGTGCATCCACATCATTGCCACCATTGTAACCTCCGCCATACCTGTTCCAGTGCAACAAATCCATCATTGATGTCCTATAAAACAAAGCTATCTATCCAAGATTACAAAAGGAAAAGGCATTAACAGGGCCCGTAAAACTGGTGCACATACCCGTCACGTAGATCACGGTCCTGTCCCCAACCTCCACGGCCTCTGTCTGATCTGCCAGAAGATGAAGGGCCCCCCCTGCCACTTCTTCCACCGAAACTGGAATCATTGTATCCACCACGGCCTCCATCCCGCCCCCCAGATCCCCACTGGCGTCGAGATCTGCCCATCCCACCGCCACGTGCAGCCATGTCACGGATCACTGGTGGAACTTTCTGGTTTGCCCCTTCTAGAACCTTTACAAGATCTGATGCATGCTTTGCATCCTGTTCACCAAAGAATGTATAAGCCATTCCAGTGGCACCAGCTCTTCCAGTCCTTCCAATCCTGTGAACATAATCTTCAATTCCAGTGGGGAAGTCATAGTTGAGGACCACCCTGCAAGTTAATGTTGCCATGAATCAGCTACTGTCATCTTCATCAACTGATGGCAAATCAAGAATTGGAACTAATGAAATTAGAATAGTAACTATGAATCCATCTACAAATTGGGTGTACCTAATATCTTTAATATCCAAGCCTCGAGCCGCAACATCAGTTGCTACAAGAATAGGTGACCTCCCACTGCGGAACTGGTTCAATACATAATCCCTTTCACCCTGAGATTTGTCACCATGAATGGCAGCAGCTCCAAACTGGCGAGCTAACGTACGAGCAAGCTGGTCACACATCTTCTTGGTAGAGCAGAAGACAATGCATTTAGACCCAGGTTCTTGAGATCGCAGAATCTGCTCTAACCGCCTTTGCTTTTCCATAGGCGCTACCACTTCAACATACTGTAGATTGTAGAACACCGACATGAATATGACTACAAATCCAATTTAAAAAAAAAAAGAAAAGAAGAATACAAAAGCAGTGTGTTTTGAAGACAAGAAGAAAAAACAGGGGGCATTTACATATTTCAACACCAAAATACTAACAAAAATGTCTGTTTGAACCTACCTGAGTAATAGATTTGTTGGCAACAAGCTCATCTATGTTGCCAATGTTGACCTGGACTGGATTAACCAGTAAATCTGCTGCAATCTTCCGCACCTCTTTCGGCCATGTTGCTGTATACATGAGAGTTTGTCTCTGGGCAGGTATCTCCTTGACAATAGTCCTTATTTGAGGTTCAAAACCCATGTCTAACATGCGGTCTGCCTCATCAAGAACCAGGTATGACACTTGACGCAGACTAATTCTCCTCATTTCCAGAATATCATTCAGACGGCCAGGAGTAGCGACCACAATATCTGCCCCTCGGTCCAGCTCCCTCAGCTGGGGAGGTTTTGGGGCACCTCCATATAAACACTTCATCCACCAAAAAATGACATATAATTCAGCTACTAACAATGAAAGGAACTACCAACTCCCTTAAATGATCTGTGTATTAAAGCTTCTTACACCGAAAAGCTTCCAACAAGTTGTAAATGGAATGGATAGAAAGATATTTATCAGCATATTGACTATACTGATAAGAAAAAAACCTGGGTAACAGGAAAGGACCACGGGCTTAATCATATAGTATTTTGAGTGGTGATTTGCATCATACGTGATAGCATATGATATTAACCCATGACAAACAGTGTGAAACTTGATTACATAAAACCAAATCTCTTTAGGTACTCAGACAGTTGCCCAAAAAACAGTCCATAATTTGTAGGTCCTTCAGGAACCAGTGTTTTCATCCAAACTAATTCCTTTTTATGTCTGTATTAAGCACCTTTTTTTCCAAAAATTTTACCCCAGCATACCAACCACGAAAGAAAATGATTAAAAAAAATAAAATAAAATAAAGGAAAACCAAGTCCCCAGTTACTGCAGCATTAATGAAAACATGTGAAGTAACGAACCGTGCATGAGATTCTTGATGATCTGCTAAACTTCACTGCTTCATCCTGTATCTGTGTAGCCAACTCCCTAGTTGGTGAGAGTATCAAAACAGTTGGACCCTGCTGCGAATTATTACGGCGACGTTTGAGATGTATGAACCCTGGAATCAGGTAGCCCAAGGTTTTCCCCGAGCCTGTCTTGGCAATTGCTACAATATCACGACTTTGAAGAGCGATAGGCCATGACTGGGCCTGAATTGGTGTTGGCGCAGAGAACCCAGCATTCTGTGCCTGCAAAAGCAAAAACCAATAACCCAATGAGTAGATGCACCAGCTTAAAGTTTTCTCTTCTGTTTTTTGTTTGTTTGTTTGTTTTTTTGTTTTTGGAATTAAACAGAGGACAGGTTAACGCTATACGAAGCGCTATCCTCCATACGCAGACGGCCGCCGCTTGCTGATGCAAGCTGGAGCAGGTGAAAGAGGCCCCCCTTCTGTTCGGACCGAGTGGCAGACTGAACCATCACCGAGGCAGCCCGGCCACGAACTGAGTGATACGGAAAGCCCTTTTCAATTGGTCCACCATAGAAGGGCGCTCCAACTATTGCAAGCCCCCGACAACGAGGGCGGCACAGCGTACGACATTAGCTCCTCCCTGGAGCAAATATCGCACCTGCGACAAACAAAAAGAAAGTACAGACGGAAAAGATGATGAGTTTGAAGTACAACAATGGACTTCAGCATTTATAAAATTGCATAAGCAATAAATGTTAAGGTAGATAGCAGAGAGAAGAAAACTTACAAGAGGTTTCAACATATCTGGATAAAGAGGAAAATAAATCTAGAAAAGTGAAACATAAACAGTACCTCTCTAAGAATCTCTGCAGGAAAACCACTGGATTCAAATGATGTAAAAGGTGCAGGTACGTTATCTCCCTGATAGAAGTTTACAAAGAAGTAATCATCAGAAAAGAAATAGCCATGATACATTTAATAAAGTATTATAGTAGCAGAAATCTAGGGACAATCATATTGTGTTGCCAAGTTCTGCTAACTAAACCTTAGCTTTACAGAATTTCCTGTCACAATGATCACCGTGCTATTATTTTTTGACTGCTAACCATTTCAGTGTCATTTTCAAGATATGCATGGCTACATACATTGTGTTCTGATTAAGTTAGTAATTAGTAATATAATTGAATATAACAACAATTGTAATGAACAGTAGGTGACGATTATATTTCTCAGTTTTGTTTGAGCTCAGATTCCATACAATAGCTTCATTCGTATTTTTCTTTTAAGTTCTGTTCTCAGATTTGAAATCTGTCAGCTGATTAGTACTGTTCTGAAACTGCAAGTTACAATCCTAGTAGCACTAGAATTTCTCTGCAGATCCCTATTCTGTTATCAAAATTCTGTCAAATTCTTCATGCTTATTCTTCTATTATAAATTTAAAATAGATCAGTCAAAGCAAGTTACTGTACTGTTCTGAGTTCTCAGTTATGAGATATAAAATTTCTCCATATTCTGGTCCATATTCTCTGTTCTGTGATCTTGTTAGTACTAGTTTATTGCTGGATTTTTCTGGCTCACGTTAGTTTACATCACCTACCAAACCAAATTAGAAAAAGAGCACAAAAAACAATAACAAATTCTTGTGAAATTAAAGCAACAGCTACAACTGGAAGCATTGGCTATTAGAACCATAAACCCATCACTAGGGAATAGAACATCAAATCTCAAAGCTAACTAGTTAATTCAGCACTTTACTTTATATAAACTGCCAACCTCCAATACAAAGAAAAGTCAGAACCTCAGTTACAGGTTCTCTTACAGGGTTGTAGCCTTGTGAGCATATATTGCAGAAAAGTTTACTTAATTTATGAAAGACCCCAATTTAATATCATACATGCCAATAAGATACCTACAGAAACAGTTATTTCATGCTGACGGCGATAAGACTCTGCAGATAAACCGCTCCCAGTATCTGTAGACCCATGTCCTCTGGTAGTTGACCTTGGAGCCTGTGCACTAAGTCCATTCCCATATGCGCTACCACCCTTTGAACTCTGCAGAAGAAAATGGAAAAAATGAAATGCAATATTTGCATTATCCAAAAAAGAACAAAAAAATAATAATAATAATCAAACAAGATGAAACACCCCCTTTTTAGTAATTATTTTATTTGCACTTTGATAGAATAAAATATGCAACCAATGAGTTCAATTTATGCCAATACAATGAGAAACAGACAGACAGCAAGATAAAGAGAAAGGGGGGAGGGGGGGGGGGTTAAGGCTGCGTACATTAGCCCCTCCACAGACAACACAGTGGAGGAGCCTCATGCACTGGGTGTGCCGTTTTTTTTTTTACAATGACAAACGGTACAGTGGTACACATTGCATAAAAGTTGACAAACAAGTACCTGATGGTTCCTTGATCCAGAAGACGCCGCAAATTTTGACCCATCTGCATTGCCCTGGTATCGAAGATCTTCTACATTGCTACTATTACGATGTTGTCCTTGAGAAGATTGCTGAATTTGGACTGACGAACTTAAAGGAGCAGCAGATGACTTAGGTGGCGCAGGCTGGCCTCCATGTGAGGAAGCAACAGGCCTCTCATACTGGGTTACATTGGTGTCCGGATTCCAGAAGTAAAGATATCCAGTGTTCCCATCAACAAGGCCTCTCCATGGCTTCGGAAGGGTAGGGTCTTCCGGAGCATAACGTGGACCACTGGATGGAACAGTTGCAGTCGCAGTGGCAGCCATAACCAATTGATCTCCAATATAATTTGAAAAGGAGGGAAATCCCAAAAAAACCGAGCTCTCTGAGAAAAAAAAAAAAAGTTCAGAAAACCACACTGACAAACTTTATGGAATTTTTTTGGGCATATAGTCGCACAATAAAATTTAGAATTAAGTAGCAAAACAATAATTTCGCATGATTGAAACTGTTTATTAGCAAACAAATTTCCAATGGCTAAGACAGCTGCATCAGGGACATAATGCCTACACCTAACCAAACAAGCAGACCGAAGGTAGAACGAAAAAGGGAAGGCGGGGGAGGAAGATTCATTTTATCCACGGGATAAAAATCGCATAGCAGAAGTAACGTCCATCACCGGATAAGAAATTCCAGAAACAAGGTGCCAACGGGTAGGAACTATACTCGACATAGAAAATTCCCAATAAATAATAAACCATTTCTCAGTTAATTCCAATACAAAACGCGTAAACAGATCCGGACGTCAGAAATCCATACAGGACCAACAATAACGACAAAAATAAAAATAAAAACACCAATAAGGAACTGACGATGATAAAAACATATCCAATAAACACACAACCTAGATTTATCAAAAACAAAAATTCTTTGTTCGCTCCTAGGGTTACTTGAAACAAACATAACTTGTCTCTGGATCTGCAAAGAAGTGAAATTCAGAAACAAGTAGCGTACCTTCCGCTCTTGCCTACGCAGGAGCGTCAGTTAAGGTTTGACGAATATAAGCGGCGGGAGATCCTTCACCTTTCCTCTCTTTCCCTCTCTCCCCCTCTTCTGAGCAGCAACGCTTCCAGAAAAAAGTGGAGCGTCAAATGGACGGAAAGCTATTGCGTGGGGTATATATAGTAGTTGGGGAGCCTTGACCAGGGGTTGGAGGAAGACCGTGAAAGGTTAACCCTAGTTTATGTATGTGAGCCCTCACATCCAACCACAATTGTCACAATTAACTGTGGTTTAGAGTTTCAAGTCTCGACAACCCGACGGGAGCTTAGCTGGTTGAACCAAAAATATCATAGTTTTTGCGTTAGATTCGTTAAAAATGTGATGGGGTGGCGCCGGGTCGGATTGAATCCAAACCATCCATGGATCCATGGCAGAACACAGCATTTTTAGGGCTGGATTTATGGTCACCAAGACATGACAGTGTTTGGTTGTCGAGAGAACTCGGGATTGTATGAGAAAATGAAATGCAGAAGAATAGAGATAAGCCCATGCTTAAAACCATTTTGTTTAACGATTGTAAACATGGATTACCCCATAAGCCAGAACAATGTCATCCTAATCTGTTAAAAAAAGGCATCCTAGTGGACGACGCTCCTCTTACCTGGTACGGGAGAGATGGTTTATCTCCCATACTTCAAAACCATAACCACACTGACTCAGTCCCATGAATCAGCTTCTAACAATGGGGTCAGTCAATAATCAAAGGATGGAGGCTCATGTAAAGCTAAAGAGCTTTGAAGTGGTCATGGGATTCAGGTAGAGCCCTAGAAATTGGAATCTGGAAGAAGAAATAAATTTTTTATAAATCTGTGATTTTTTGGAGTTTTTAATTCATAAACTTGGTATCTTACTACAGGATGTAAGTTACATTTTTTGTTTTTTGTGGTAATTATGTAAGTTTCATTGAAAAATAAATAAATGAAAGATCATGCATAAATAATGACATATTGAAAAGAAGGTTGCAGGGGCCAGATTCCAGTTTGAATCCGCTGATTCATCTGATTTGATTTTGTTGGATGTTGAATTCGAGTCGCTGAAATAGTGATAACCGCTGCAGAGATGGGTCATTAACATGGGCAGGCAGGCAGATACTAGGGCCTCCATATTCCATACATTCCAAACAGGACCTCAAAACACCAAATAAGTAGTCATGCTGGAGCAGCTGAACTAGAAAAACTTCTGTCAAGGCAATAAACTTCTTGTCTTATTGAAGTTCTAGAGTGCGCCCTCTTAATGTATCAGGGCCTAGTAAAACTTCTGGGGTTCAATCATGTGTTTATTAAATTTTGGGGGATCATTACATTTGGAAACTTCAAAGGACATGACATCAAACTACTTCTCACTGATACAATCATCAAATTTTCTTTTCCTTCTTTATAATGATGAGTGCCAAAAGCTGTTCTATCTATATACTCGTTCAAATATAGAAACTACTTACTACTTACTTCAAAGAAAAAGAAGAATAAATCTCATGAACATTGTAGTTGGAAAGCTTTAGAAGGATCCTTCCAGTCGATTTCAGAATGATGAGGGAAATCATATGGCATTCCAGAAGCACACAATGATGCTTGATTGAACACTCTCACCACTTCTTGGTGGAGAACTGCATTCCCTCCTTCTGTCAGGTGCAATCCATCACTGAAGAAAGATAAATAATAGAGTGTAAAAAAAAAAAAAAAAGGAAGAAGAAGATTGATAGTCAGAAAAATTTCAAGTATACCAAGTTTAAGTATCTCTACATAAAGATAAAGGGTAAAAGCTACAATGGGGTTAGGTGAATTATGATAAAAGGAATGAAGTGCGACGTTTGAATTTTATCTACAGGTCTCTGTACATGTGGATCACTTGATGTTTTTCTATAGATCAAGTTTCTTGCTTTGCCTATTTAACATCCAATTTTCCATGAGAAGCTGTGTGTGGTTCCATAAATAGATTGTTGAAACAGGGAACTTGATGACATTACTAGATAACCAGTTACCTCACAAAATATAAAGATAGGGGGAGGGGGACCTACATTGTATATAATTACCTCAATCTCATTTTAGCCTCTTCTTCTCTCTAATATTTCTCAGGGACTTAGAGCTACCAGCTCAAACAATAGGGTAATTCTTCAAAATTTCTGTTACTCCCAATATCATTAAATGGAAGGAAATGTCGCAAGTTGCTTCCGCCAAGTCAAGTTTGCAAATTATTAGTCCTTTCTTCCCCAGTCTAGAGAAGAGAAGGGGACATGGCTTGCTGTTTTGAATTTTAGGAGTTTATATGTTAAAACTACTGAAACAATTGGCAATGTGTCCCCAATTACTATCAAACCACATCAAAGATTATAATGTTTAGAAAAAATTTCATCTACCCCCCAGAAACTATGTCGAAATCCATCTACCACACATTGGTTTCCAGAAACATCAATCGCCCCCACTAAACTGACGGACTTAACTTAAAATGTGATTAGACATTTCTATCATTTCTCTTTGAAATTGAAAGACTTTAAAATGATATAAAATTACTAATTTGACCTTATAAAGATCACAATCCAAATTAGGTTTTCTCCAACACCAATTCCACCTCCATCTCCTTTGGCACTCAATTTGCTACATCGCAGTGGTGGTGGTCGTGGTGCCGGCTCTTGTGTTAGTTCTAATGGAGGGTTCCCCATCAACAAAGATTAACAACTCATTCTTTGAACAATGACCACGGAAATAATGAAGAAAAAAAATATGAGATCTAAAGGAATCAAGCATCCAGACATGGTTTTAAAACTCGATCGAGAAGGGTAGAGAAAGATCTCGACCTTCTCGGTAGTCTCGAATGGGTCGAGACGAGAAGTAGGCTGGAAACTGGGTCTCGACCAGTCTCGACAAGTTCTCGACTGGATCTCGACCAATTTCAAACTGGTCTCGAACCAACTCGACCCTATTTCGACCAGTTTCGAGTTAGTAGAGCCTTGTTTTTTACTTCAACTCTCTCTGTAACCCTCATTTCTCCACTCCTTCTCCAACCTTGCATCTAAAGTTCGAAAACCTCTGTTCTTTGCAAATCTCTCCATCAAAGTGCTGTTGAAGCCTCATTTTGACCTATTCTTGGCAAATCTAAGGTTTGAGGTATGATTTTTTTTTCCCTAAAATTTACTTTTTTACATGAATATGTTCAATACATATTGGTTCATCATGAAATTTATATATGTGAGAGTCATTAGGCCGATCTACAACCTTATCCTTTCGAAATTATCTTCTTGCATATATATTTTTTATTTTGATTTTCTATAAAAAAAAAAAAAGGTATTTTTCAGCAATTAAAAATTAAAAAAATATGATAAATATTAATTAGATGGTGTTGAAAATATTATATGATGAACACCTTAGCCGATCTACGCGGCCATGGTTTCATTTTTTTCTTCTGTATATATATATATATATATATATATATATATATATATATATATATATATATATATATATATATATATATATATTTTTTTTTTTTGTTTTAAAAAATACATTTCTTAAATATTAATCGGTTTACTTTCAAAATAATATATGTTGAACACCGTTGGCTGATCTACACGGTCACGGTTTTAGTTTTTTTTTTTTTCTGTACATATTTTTATTTTTATTTTTATGAATTTTTTATTAATAAATCCTACTTTTCAGCAATAAAACATTAATAAAAAATATTAATACTTATCTATTGGTGTTCATTGGCCAATCTATGGTTCCATGTTGTTGGATTTTATTTTTGAAAAAATAAATTATTTTTATTTAATATCCGAAATTATTAATAATATCTAAATAATTATGAAAAATTAGGAAAAATTAGAAAAAATATTCTGTTTTCTTATAACATAGTTTTAAAATTTTGAAAAGTAATTTCATTGTGTTTTGAGTTGTATTCACATATTTGATGCTTTTATGTTCTTCAATTTTAAGTTTTATTATTGTAAATCTGTTGATTTAAATTTATCTATTTATCATCTTATGTAAGACAGTAAGAGTGTCTCGTTCTAAATATTATGGCTGCTTCAGGTTCTCGTGAGGGAAGTGGTGATGCTGGTCGTACTGACATGGCTTGGCAGTATTATACCGCCATTGACGGTGATAGAAAGAAGATCCAATGCAAATTCTGTGAGAAGAAGCTTATGTCTAGTGGGATTACCAGACTTAAGCAACACTTGAGTGAGACTTCTACAGACGTGGTAAAGTGTGCTATAGTTCCTGTGGAGATTACTAAGGTCATAGCTGCACAGATGAAGGGAGGCCAGCAGAGAAGGGCAAAGAAAGAAAAAAGTAAACAACAATTTGAGGAAGCAATCCAAGGCACAGTGCGTGGTTTGGATGATGATAGTTCAGATGATGATGGTATAGATACCAGGGGCTTGACTGAACAAGAGGTCAGAGATCTGAGACGGACAACAATGGCTAATAAAGTCAGCCATGAGATGGACATGGAAAGGTTGAGGCAAAGAGCCTTAGGGGCAGGTGGTAGTGGATCATTTCAGCAGCCTGAAGAACCACAAACACGGAGTAAGGGGGGGTTGGTTTCTATGTTTAGAAGATCAAAAAGTACTAGAGCACAACCCCAGACATCACCACCTACTGCTAGGGATGAGGATTATGTTGAGATTCTACAGCAGGATCCAACGGTTTTTAGAAAGGCTGGCACCAAACAAAAGAGATTAAAGAGTATGTGGAGCTGGAAGGGTACAAATGAATTTATTGGGGATGCATATGCTAGGTGGTCCATCTATAATAGTATCCCAGCAAATGCCAGTAGTGGCCCATATTATCAGCCTTTCTTTGATGCAGTTACTCAAGCTGGTCCTGGTGTTAAAGCCCCTATTCCATATGAAGTGATGAATGTCTATCTCCCAAGAATTAAAAAAGAGCTAGAAGTATGGATAAAAGGGTTAAGGAATAACTGGGGTACATACGGGGTCACTATTATGTATGATGGTTGGACTGGTCCCACTAAAAAGTCCATCATCAACTTTATGGTCTACAGTGATGGGAAGACATCATTTTTGAAGTCTGTGGATGGATCTACATTCACAAAAGATGCTAACTACATCTATGGATTGCTACAGATAGTGGTGGATGAAGTTGGCGCTACAAATGTGGTGCAAATTGTGACAGATAATGGTAGCAACTACAAGAAGGCAGGAGAGATGATGATGATTAACTATAACCTTTTCTGGACTCCATGTATTGCCCATTGCATTGACTTGATGTTAAAGGACATAAACAAGATGCAAAAAGTAAAGCAAGTGGTTGAACAAGTACGCCATGTGACAATATTTGTATACAACCATGGCTATTCTTTAAACTTGCTGAGGGAGAGATGTGGAGGGGACTTGGTAAGACCCGGCATTACCAGATTTGCTACCAACTACATAGCACTAAAGAGCTTTCAGGCAAAGATGATAGGCCTCAGATCGATGTTTGCATCTGAAGACTGGTTTGGGTAGAGGGAGTCCAGTTCTCCTGCTGGGGTTTAAGCACAGACTACTATAGCTTCAGAGGAATTTCAGAGAACACTAAAGGATGTAGTCAAAATTCTAGAGCTAGTGGTGAAGGTGCTGAGATTAGTAGATACAGCATTTTAGCCCACCATGCCACATTTATATGCTGACATGGATATGTTGAAGGACTGTATAAAAGTTGTGCTTCCATGTGGAAACAAGCATTTTGTGAAGATTATCAAAGATCGATGGGAGAGTCAGCTGATGCACCCATTGCATAAGGCTGATGAGTATATTTAATAATGTCTTTAATTTAGTTCCACTTAATAGTTAGTACTATATTTTAATTTGACGACTCATATTTTACAGCATACTATTTGAACCCCAAGTATCAATATTCACATGTGCTTGGGCTCAATTCTGACCATATTGGTGCAGTAAAAGATGTTGTAGCAAAATTGGTGTCAGATTATACTGTACAAGCACTAGTCAATCTAGAGGTGAGTTGTATGGTTTAAGTGCTGAATTATTTGAATATCCATATATTACAATGGCTAATGGTTATAAATTTTGAAATTGGTGTAGATTAAAATGTTCAGAGATGGTCTTGGGAGTTTTGGAACTCCCGCCGCAGTGGCTAGACGAGATAAGACCGATCTTAGTATGGAATTATGGAAATTGAAATTTTCGAGTAACATATCTTATTTAATATGTGTATTAAAATGTGTTATTCTTCTTGTGCAACTGAGTGGTGGTTGTTGTATGGCGAGCATGCAACTGAGTTGAGGAGAATAGCAATCAAAATTCTATCTCAGACATGTTTAGCATCTGGGTGTGAGCGAAATTGGAGTATTTTCTCCCTTATCCATTCAAAGAGGCGGAATACATTGGGCTCTCAACGGCTAAATGACTTGATATACGCCCATTACAACATGAGACTGAGGGTACAATGCTTGAAGTTTGAACAAAGAAATGAACAAGAGCTGATCGAGCTAACCGAAGTCTTCCAACTATCTTCAGATGAAGAGGATCCTTATGTGGAATGGGTGAGAGACAAAGCAGTTCCAGTGATGGATGAGTCTGGTGGGATGCCCGACCCCACTGTGTCTGCTCCGATGGGTTATAATTTCGAGCGGTTTATGTCCTCGGATAAGGGTAGTGTACATGCACAGTTGCCTTGCCTGTTTGACCCCCCAGCTGGTAGTGACCTAGAAGGCGATGATGATACAATGGATCAAAGTGGCTGGTCAGCTTCTGATAGTAATGGTGATGATGGTAGTAGTGGTGGTAATGAGGGTGGTGGTGGTGGTGGTGGTAGTGATCCTAGACCGGCTGTACCCATTATTAGATGGACCGGCGAGAGTCAATATAAACACGCTACAGGATCCAGATCATGGTGAACGCGCATCTTCATCACAGCCTACAACTGGGTATACGCGTAGGTCTCGACGTCTCGTCAACGGGAACGCCCTTTGCAACCAGTGGAAGAAGAAGATCGTTTCTTTGACATCGTTCCTGATCCTGATATTATGCCTGATGTTGAAATTGATAGCATATCCACAAGCTTCGGAGGACTGAGCATTGAGGGTAGCAGTAGACGGGAGAAGGGGCATGGAGTGCTCATGGATTTGGCACCACTTCGGCATACGGTTCTTATTCCGGTGATGATGAACGCATGATGGGAAGTGCATATGATTATTTCGCTGATACTAGTAATGCTACATCACAGACTGGCTCAAACTTTGTGGACAGTCTCTTTTCAATCCCAAATTTGCAGAGAACCACGCCCCTCACACCAGCCAATATATGCTCACTTTACTCCACATTATAGTGAATTATATCCAAGGTTAGGTATCTTTACAAACTTCCCGGATCATGTGTATGAGAAATATGTGGAAGGATGTCTTGGCAGGACTTTGTTTATCAAACCGAGATATATTTTCTTCAGCAAAGTCAATCTGATCAGATGGAACTGGCACGCCACTCTACATATGATTAGACATTGGGATGGACTAATGGGAATATATTATTTCATTTTGAGTATTTAAGTCTTTCATATAATGAGCACTTGTGAGTTATGTTATTTTGTGGGATTTATGATTTATGAATGTATGATTTTCCGACAATATGATTACTTTTTATGCTTCAAATGTGTTTATATATGTTAAATAAGTATTTTTCTGCAATATATAGCCTTAAAATGGTTTTAAAATAACCTTAAAACATCAAAAAAAATATTAAACCATAAAAAAAACTGTCGAAACTCCCATTTTTACCCTTTGGGAGTTTCGGTAGGTTCTCGCCTAGATCTCCACCGAGATCTCGGTAATCTTGGTTTTCTCAAGGGTCGAGACACCTTCAAGATCCGAGATTTGGAACTATGCATCCAGAATCTTGAATAGTTAGGAACGTGAAGCCAAACCCTTTTTTTCTTTTCTCTTTTTTCCCCAGATTTCTCAACATCATAATGTCAAAAGAAAATCTCCCCAAATATTATGGTTTACGAGTGGGTCAAATCCAAGCAAGAAAAAAAAAAAAAAATGCGTGAAGATGAAATTGCAAGGGATGAAAGTCAAGCGAAGCACGACAGCCAAGGGAAGAGGCATTGCAAATGGCGACTTGTTCAGCTAAATTAGTTTCCTTGTTCGGTGTATTATGTTACTGCAATTGAGCAGAGGTGTGCCGGCCACGGCCAGGGCCAGCGTGGGATTTCTCGTCGAAAGGGTTTCAGGAACGGAAAGAGGGGGTGATGATCTTGGAGAGGCTTCACGATCATAGATGGGCAAAAGACATGGAGAGAAGATTATGGAATGGCAGCAGGAGAAGAAATAGGAAGATTTTGATTTCTCGTCGAAAGGGTTTCAGTTTCCTTGTAGTTCTGGACTGGTTTTGACATTGAAAACTGAATGGCAACGGGAGAAGAAATAGGGATTGAAAGAAGATTATGGGAGAAGAAATTTATTTCAATTAATTTAATTAAATAGGGATTAAGAGAAGATTACGAGAAAAGAAATAGGGATTGAGAGAAGATTACGGAAGAAGGAATTTATTTCAATTAATTTAAATAGGGATTGAGAGAAGATTATGGGAGAAGAAATAGGATATTTGCAGGAATTCCATGATTCTGAGATTAAAAAAAAAGTGTGAGGGTAAAATGGTCTTTCAACTTTAGAATAAAGACATTATTGTCCCAGAATTTTTTAAATAGTGATTACGTCATCAACTTACGAGACTCTACTAACGGGTGGGGTCTCTTTGATTAATGGTATCAAAATTTTGGGTGGTAGATGATAAATCTGGAAACTAGTAGGGATAGATGGATTTCGACATAGTTTCTGGGGGGGTAGATGGATTTCGACATAGTTTCTGGGGGGTAGATAAAATTTTTTCTAATGTTTAAAGGTAGGAGGAACCAAAAAAAATCAAATTACTTTAGTTTTCATACATTTCATACCATGTAGACTTTACCAATACCCCAGGTTGGAAAAGTGAGGTCCTTTCACTCACCACATTTTCTACAAGTCAACCACTTAGAAGAAGGCCAATTTAAGATAGTTCCAGATCACCAGGCCCACTGAATAATAAGTCCTAGAATCCTCTATAGATCCACGGAAAAGTGAATCCTCCCAGTTCACATGTAATTAAATGCATGCCTGATTCCACCCATGAGAGAGCACTTTTTTAATGATCTATGCCTATCTAGTTGAATGGACCATTAATGGCAAAATTTTAGCATCACACCTGTTAGCTGCAGTAAACCAGTGACTGCAGAAGCAAATTGTCACCAGCACTCCTTTTACATTACAGGTTGCATGTCAACTCATGGACCTATTGGACCAGATCAAAGACTCGCATAAGAAGGACAGCCATGGGTACTCCCCAAATTAGCTGCCAACTAGAGCAATCAAAGCATTGGGATAGGCCATGAAACTTAAAGGCCTGCCCATCCATGGCCAGGTTCGGGCAGTGAACTCTGCCATGTTGGATGGACTTGTGCCCAACTAAGTGCAGTACAAATTCAGAGTTACAGGCACGAATTAGGTATCTATCCATCAACATCAACAAAACCCAGTTTTAATCACCTACTGCACTGGTCTAGACCCACAAAAGCCTGTTCCAGACCTGAACCAGACTTCTTACTAAGGTTTTCTGGGTCAAGGCAGTGCTTAAACAGGCCCGACCAAGCCCAGGCTGTGCAATGATAGCCAGGACTGACCTGTTGACAGCCTCACTATCAACCTCATGAACAAAAAGAAAAACTTACAAACTCACTAACCTTAGAAATTTTTTTCGCCACTTTTCTGCTTCCTGCATCTTGGACCATAAATCAATGGAAGGCAGACCAAGCTCCCTAGCCAACTCCACACACTGCTTTGCATAAACTCCTGCCATTTCATTTGTCCTTTCTGGCAGTTTAACTGCTTTCTCACCGTACACAGATCTACAAAACCAATTAAAAATTAATAATAAAGCATGATAGAGGAAAAAGTATTGGAAGAAATAGAAAACTGTTTAAATTTACTTAATATGAATATCAACCTAGCCACTTGCAACTTCTTGGCAAATCCACTATATGGCTTTTAGAATGTTTAGTTTGGTCTCCCTCCATGAAATGTCTGATAGAACTTATGAAGAAGCATTGGGTTTAAGGGATGCACTTCCGAAGGTATGGAAAGTGAAGGTTCAATTCAAGCACCTAGAAATGCTACAGATAACTGCCAAGGAGAAAGATTCTCGAATTCTTAAATTTTGTTTTCACATTAAACAAATAATACCCGGTGGGACTCAAATTTCAATACCATCGTAAGGACCCAATTCTTCACTATCTATGTGTTTAACGGATTCATTGACCTGGAAATTCACAGTGTCAATTGTCTTTTGTGTTTCTTTCTTACAGAGAATTTAATAAATTACTGAAGGAACAAAAGGAAAGATATTGAGAGCTTCCCATGTACATCAGTGTCTAGAAACAATTCCATGGTCAAAGAGTTGGCCACACTTTGCTATTCCTAAGAATATGGATAAATAAAATACATAAAATACCCAAGCCCCAACCAATATCTGCCTCTTTGGCTAAAAAATCACACTGAAATTGCAGTAGTGACAGGTGTTTTCTCAATCAAAATAAGGTGTTCTCAAACTTGAATAAGGGAGAATGAATCAAAAAATTTACGCACTAAAATAGTTTACTTTGACATTGAAACAATGTAGAAGGTGAACCTGATCAGAAGAGAGAGAGAGAGAGAGAGAGAGAGAACATGAGATGGGAGAGAATAATGAATTAAATTTCTCCCCCTCACCCTCATCTTATTTATAATAATAAAGAGGAAAAAAAAAAGAAAAAAAACAAAGGGAAGTCGACTTGGACAGAAGTCTAGTCCAAGTCGACATTACAAGAGATTGAAATAAAAAAGGACTTTAACTACTAGACAGCACTTAACTACTAAACAGCACTAAGCTAGGTGACACCTAGCCAAGACTAGGTGACACCTAGACTACATAACTAAAACTTAACACTCCCCCTCAAACTGGAATCAGAGTATAAATATAGCACTAAGACCCAGCTTGGAACAATTATGAAGAAATACGACTTTGAACAATGTCTTTGTGAACATATCACCAAATTGAGAATTGGAACTTGTGAATGGAGTAGAGATCACTTTACGCATAATAGCATCACGAACAAAATGACAGTCGACTTCTATATGCTTGGTATGCTCCTTAAAAACTGAGTTACTAACATGTAAATGGCTGCCTGATTATAACAATACATAGGAATAGGTTGTATAATTGAAAAGCCAAGTTCACTAAGAATAGACTTCATCCACATTAATTCTGCAATAGTATGAGCCATTGCAAGATACTCCACCTTAGCATAGATCGAACAACGGTAGTCAACTTCTTGTCACGCCATGTAATAAAATTGCCACCAAGAAAGGTACAGTAACCAGTAAGAGAGAAAAGAAAAGCTGAAAATCAATCCAGAAACTAATCGAAATCTGCTGCCAGAAAATATCGCAATCTGCTGAGCTAGTAGAAACTTACTGCATAATCGACCTGCTTTATGGATAAAAACTCACTGCATGTATCGCAAGTGCCATATTGAAAAACTGCTGCTGGCAAAAATCACAAGGTGTTGATACACTGATCAATCAGAAATAATGAGTTGCTGTTGAAACCAGAAACTATCACAATAGTGTTGTCCAGAAAATATCGCAATATTGCTGTGCAACCACAAACCAGAACAGAAAATTAATCTGTTCATAAACAAATTATCGCGATCTGCTTATCTCGATTTGTGGCCATAAAAAGACCTTTGTTGTGAGCAGATTGCAAATCAATCCCCTAGCTGGTAGGCTTCCTTGAAACTGGAATTAGTTCATCAATCCATGAGGACAGCAACAAGGAAAAGGAAGAAAGGAGGATGGAGGGGACTCTTAAAAAAGTAATACCAGGATGCTGCGAATCTGGTCAGAGAAGCTATGATGCAATGAAACAATGTAGAAGGAGAAATTGATCAGAAGAGAGAGGGTTGAGTGAGTGAGAGAGAGAGAGAGAGAGAGAGAGAGAGAGAATAATGAATTAAATCTCTCCTGCTCACCCTCATCTTATTTATAATAATGAAGAGGAGAAACAAAAGGGAAGTCGACTTGGACAGAAGTCTAGTCCAAGTCGACATTACAAGAGATTGAAACAAAAAAGACTGTAACTACTAAACAGCACTTAACTGCAAACAACACTAAGCTAGGTGACACCTAGACTACAGAACTAACACTTAACAGTTATAATGTATAATACACAGTAGCGCTAATGTAAAACAAGTGAGCGAGAAGAAAAAACAAACTTGCAAAAACATTTCAATAGAAGAAAAGAGACCAAAAAAAAAAATTATTCAAACTAAAAGAGTAAGACAAAAATAAATAATAACAGAAGTCCTGCTAAAAAGTAAAAAGAAAAGAAACAAATGAAAAGGGTGTAGCATGAATAGAATGAAATCAAAATAAGACAAAACAAATAGGCAACAAAAGCAGCAATTTCAGCAAAGAGGACCCTCTGATTTGGGTTATGGATTTCACTATGGTACTTTGGGGTCAACTCCACAGTTTCCTATAAGAACACTACTTATTCTTATGGACATGATTTTGGAAGCAGAAAAAATATCAAACCTTGCATATTCCAAGCGCCCTTCTTCATCAACTGGGGGAGGTGTGATAAGCACAACCAGCATGGTGGGCGAGCATTTCTGCCAGACAAACATCCCATAAGAAAAACCTTCCTTAGAATTATATCAGTTTCACTAAGAACTATAAATAAGAATGAACATAACTGGTGCCAGTATACTAGCAGTACACATGATGAAAAGAAGTAAAAGGCTTGGAATCATAGAACCGAAGGCCCAAAATGGGTTCATGTAGAGCCCAACTGGAACCTGCAAAACTAGGGCCCCCAAACTTTATAGTCAATTTACCTATTTAACGGGTTGATAGTTGTTAAAAGTTCTTCTTTTTTTTTTTTTTTCAGGAAACCAGATTTTCTGGTACGCTCTACAGATGCTCATTGTAACCCAGAACACTCCCTCCAGCTCCTCCCAACCAAAAAAAAAAAATTATTGTTGATGAGCAACTCCTCAAACAAGGAGGTTGTGAGATTCCATTCTTACACGAGTCTTTCATTGATTAGACTCAATCTGATAATAAGGTAGGATTTATAGTGCTCCTCTAGTCTGGGTTTTCACAAAAGCATTCCAGATGGGGTCAAAAGAGCTTGAGGTGTTGGGTCAGGGGATATTAATACAATGACCATATATAGGATAAGGGAATGTTTGCACATGAACTATTGTTTTAGATTTTATAAAAAATTAGAAGTCTAACCTTGAATATGAAACAGGTAGTAGGTGCTATCACAATAAGCAAATGGTGTATGTAAGTTTTGAATGCTAATGAAGCTCGTTTTGAACCTTTAGGTGATTAACCATCCTTCGGAGGTTCTCCTTGTATTCTTCAACAGGCACATGTTGACGTTCATTATTCCTACCCGAAAGAGCTGCATCATTAGCGCCAAAGAAAATCGTGGTGGCAAGAGGAGGATTTGTGCATTCCTGAAAAAGAAAAGATAAAACAAACCTTCTTCAGAAACTTTGAGAATGAATTCATCATGTGAGAAATAATCAGGTTATAACATCTTTTTTCA
Source organism: Protea cynaroides (assembly GCA_028583415.1). Taxonomy (NCBI): domain Eukaryota; kingdom Viridiplantae; phylum Streptophyta; class Magnoliopsida; order Proteales; family Proteaceae; genus Protea; species Protea cynaroides. Next base: position 7,786,342 of record CM053273.1, read on the forward strand.
TAAGGTAAATGAATAATAATGAAACATATTATGGCAGCAAAGAATTCTCTGCAACAAAGTATCTATATCTAAATGTTACTCATAGAGAGAATTTACAATATCATTCTTATCCTTTTAAACATTGTAACAAAATAGAAAAATAAGAGAAGATGGAAAAAATCGATGTGTTCCTCTCCTCTTACAGTGACTATTTATAGACAAAATAAAAGGGGTAAAATGATAGGTCCAGGATTCCACAAGAAAAAATGTCACACCCCAATTCTGGACTAACTAGTGTTGTGATGAACCATCATGAGAACCAATGGTTCAAACCAAAATCTCGTATAGGCCGTGTCCACCCGGTTAAACCAAACACATTTCACAATAATAATCAGAGTAAATAAATAAATAAATAGTGGAAGTATTATTAATAATGAACTGATGTCTAATATGATAAATAAATATTTAACAAGTATCTCCAAGTAACTAAAACATAATTAATACCTATTACAAGTATCAAAATACGAAAGTTAACCACTAAACGTAAAATTAGTTAAAACACTCGTTTGACAAGTCATATTCATCCTCCACAGCGTGTTCATCCATAGCCGTGACGCTGTCACATGTCCATATGTTGGCACATCGATATAATCTTCAATAGTAAACATCAAAAATTAAAAAGAATTTTGCGCGCGAAGGTCAGCTCTTCAACTTGAGCTCAATGAGTGAACAAAACAATACAACAAACATATGCATGCATTCAATTTATATCTTTGGTCTGGTTTTAAGTTTGCAACTGTGTTACAGAAAAGATTGGCGGCCACCGCACTTCTATACACGGGTGTGTGGGTGTGTGAATCCACCCAATTGATCAAACACCATTGTCGTCCCACATCCACCCCACCATGGAATAGAGATAGAGCTAAAGTGTCCGGATCACATACCGCCAACACTTCTCATAATGCCCTACCTATACCAACACGTAAGCCCCTATTGGCGAGGGTTTGCAAACTAGGTTTGCAACTAACCAATCCTAATGCCATCTAATGTATCCAAAGCCATACCCTAGCATCCCTCAATACGTCCATAGAAATAGAACTAAGGCCCCCTGGCAGAGTCAGAGACCACACGGTCCGAGACCACCTCCCCTAATGCCCTACAAAGTAATAATTCCGCTAACATAATGGCGATACGACAATGTCAGTGGGCAAGACTTGAGTAGAGATAGAGCTAGAGTCTAGTGACCAGGCCAGAGACCACAGTGCCACGTCCTCCCCCTGATGCTCCACTCGCATCCAACACACTAACTACACATAAAATCACATGCATATTCCTAGCATCATCATCATCATCATCATGTTATAAATAGATAGAAATAAATATGCATGAGCAGAAATAGTAGTAATATTGCATGACATGTGAGATGCACATTACAAACATACAAGCATAGAATCATTCATTGCATTGGACAAATAAAATAAAACAGTTTGTTACCATCCAATTAGTTTAGGTCTTATTCCCTCACCTTTGATTGATGTTTGTTCCTCTTCCAAACTTTGGAAGTCACTTTGAATCTATTGGGAACCTAAACAATTAATGTATTTAAGTTAGGGATTAATTTTCTCAAGTTACAGTAATAAAAAACCTTGTCTCGTCTCAAAACATACTTGTTGTTATCATGTGGTCGACCCTGTAGTCTCAGTATATGCGACCACACACTGTGTGGTCGACCCTGTGGTCGCATATCATGCGACCACAGCATGCGACCACACGATTCTGAGAAACTTCCCGAATAGTTATGGTCGACTCTCTGGTCACCCTATGGTCGACCAGAGCTGTGACCACACAAAGTTTGGTCAGTTTTCATCTTCAATCCGAATTCTTCATGAGTTGATTCCTTGGCTCATCAATAGGGTTCCTCCTATGATCAGTCTATGGTCATTAAATCACAATTTTACAAAGTTATTCACCCTAACTTATTCTCCATGGTTCTCCTTTGAGAATTGCTCATAGATTCATATTAACATCTCAACTGACAATGGAAAAACTCTATCCCATGTGATCTACTTCTATAGAGATAAGTTTCATACCTTAGCTTACTGTAGAAAGCAAGAACCTTCTCTGTAAAAACCTTCCTCTCAGCCTTCTACTCCAAATCTCTTTTTCCTTCCCTTCCTCTCTCTTTCTCTCTTAGGTTTAGGGTTTGAAATTGTTCCAAAAGAGTGAGAGAGGGTAGAGGAACGTCCTCTTATAGGGAGAAACTCTCCATATAGAGTCCTTCTACAATAAGAAAAGAGATCCCTTAGTTTAAGAAAGTTTTCAAAAACTCGGAGTCAGTTTCAACATTGTGCGGTCGCACGTGTGGTCGCAGAATCCATCGACCACACATCCCAAATATGCTACCACATATGTGCGGTCTCATGTGTGTGGTCTCATGTGGTCGACCACACCCCTCAAAAATGCGACCACACGTCTATTTTTTACTGGTCTCACTTCTTTTATAGTGTGATCGACCATACCAGTTCAGGTAATCAACCACACACTCCTAATTCACTATTTTGGGTCGATTTACATACCTAGTTTTGTGGTTTCTTCACACGCTTGGTCCACTCGATTCGGCTATGATAGGAAGACCGGTCATGACACGAGAACATAAGGTTAGACCGGGTTCATGGCGTGCGGATCTTACAACTCCACCACCCTTAAAAGAAATTTCGTCCTCGAAATTTGCACGTACAGATCTTACATAAAGAGTCTTAGTTACAAAGTAAATAGAAGTTCCACATGTCAACATGACAAGGACTCTCATGACTAAAATGATAAGAAAAGTAGTTATATTCTAATAAAGAGAAACAGTCATATTCTAATTAAGGAGAAAGGAACTCCACAAGAGAGAGTAGAGTTCCAATTACATTAGGAGAGTAAAAGAGGATAAGAGATAAGAAACTAATTCTCAACTGCCACTTGTCCCATGAGTCAATATCTGCTGGTTTAACTTGAATTACTTATCTTCTTTTATTTTTGTCGTTGGTTAACAAACGTGATAAAAAAAATATTCTCCAATCAAATAACTTGGCATGATCTATTGAATTAATTGATTTCCACAATCTTTCAACCTCTCCTTTGATAACATCAAAAACATTACCCTCAACGTCTTGCTTTGCTTCACTTTACATTGTTCAAGTTGCTTATTAGACAAGACAGAGCCCACACAACTTTTTTATTATCATTAGGAATCATTTTCCTTCCATAGGATCAAGAGAGAAAAAAGGAAGAAGTAACACCATTGCTGCAGTAGGAACCTTGTGCACTGGGACGCCCTTTTTTTAGCAACACAGTATTAATAAACTTAGCCCACCCTCTCCCAAGCTTCTCTTGACTGAACACATGTTTCCTTAACTTTTGACAATTTTGCATGCTTTATTTAACATTTCCAGATATACTTTGTATAAAATGTAAAAGGCTATTATTGACTATAAGAATATAGCTAGTATTTAACTTATTCACTATTTATTAAGTACTTCACCGATATGCCAAAATCTCCAGAGCTAATAAAACACGTTAAATCAAGCCCTTTAAACTATCTCATAGTAAGCTGCCGCCTGTCCTAATCTAGCACCCATTGACTAAATTGAGCTTCATTCAGCAAAATACAAACCACCATGCTTCTGCAACTATCATCCTTGGCGGCTCCACTTTAGGCAACTCTCACTCTAGCAGTAGGTACTATGTAACCCTTTCCAAGCGGCTCTACTCTGCCCTAAGGACTTGGCCTGACAACAGGTAACCATTTCTTGACAGCTTTCACTCTACTTTAGGTAGCCCTTCTCTTAGGTAATCTATTTAGTTACTCAAATTGTGATGTGGTGAGTGACTCTGATACCAAATGTTAGGTACTTGATTGATACACCAAAAGCTCTAGAGCTGGTTGAAGTTGAACGTACTAAATTAAGCCCTTTAACCTATCTCATACTAGTCTGCCCCAATCTAGTGCTCATACACTAGATTGAACCCTATCAGGCACATGACATCATTATTCCAGCTGCTACTGTATATTTCAAAAGTTGGTATTTTATTTGAAGCTTTGTGGTTTGGAGTAATTAAAACAGCTTTAGAAATCTTGAACCGAGTTCGGGATGGAAATGGACATCATAAACAATGTACAGAAAAGCATAAAACAATTGTGAAAAAAAGAAAAAAAAAACTGTCAAACATTTACCGTTGATTGAATTTATTTAACTCCTCAATAAATGTTCTCTTTTGGCTCTCACCTTAAAAAATAAAAAAAAAAATAAAAAAAAAAAAAAAGGTTCTTTTTTGGTTATCTTGATCTTCTATAAATTTCTTGTAGAATCATCTATACTTCCAAGTATTTCTTACATAACTTACAGAAGGAACACAATATTCTAATTGTTAAACAAAAGCCAACAACATTATAATTTTAAATAAGAATTATTAGAGAAATAGATTAAAATTTATCTCATGTCGAACGTAGTAAGTTCCTCTTAATTTTTACAAACTATTAGAGCTTATGGGAAACTCCTAAGTTTAGAGACTCATTAAGATTTGGCTTTGGAGCACAAATGATGATAAAAGTGCATCTCACATCATTCTCAAATGTCAAATGGTACCAAACAATTGATTCAAAAAAAAAAAGACAAAAGGTTAAGACATGTACATATTACTGGTGCTTTCTAAATAGTGTCTTGATTTCATTTGTCTCCAATCTCTTACTTCTTTATTTGTTTTAGGGACAGACAGATCCCAATTGGTTTCCAGCATGGGAAGGGTGGTCCTGCACTGAAAATGGTTTTACAGTTACACGAAGGTGTACTTGATAGTTACCCCAGATCTTTTTTAAAGAATTCCCTCATTACCAATTGAGTTTCTTTTCCCCTTCTAATTTCTTGTTACTTGCTTATCTGTGTGCCTGAGTTCTCAATGAACAAAAATCTTTATCAATGGGATTATTTCAATGATCACAACCCTAATCAATGATTCAAAACTATGATGCGGGATATAAGTTGGTACATTAACAATGAATATAAAAATTTCTACCAAAGAACAACAATGAAAATAAAAATTCAACAATTAGCAGGAACACCACTCGTCAATCCGAAGCATAACAATGAGGGACAAAATCACCGTCATGACACTCGTTATCTTAAGGTATAAAACATCAAGGACTGGAAAACTGTAAGTTACTGGCGAAGGCAAGAACCTGAAACGACAAATGCGGATCCCATGAAACAGAAAACAGGGGATGGGGTGAGGGCATTGGGGAAGAGAGATAAATGAGGACAGTGGAGAGAAGAGAATACGAGTGGGAAAAGAAGGTGTAACAGAAACAGAGCCCATCTAGTATTGTATCCACCGTATCCACGAACGACTACTACATCAGCCTGCAAAATCGAGAAATAAAGAATAAAATTAAAAGACACGATAAACATTTCCAAACTTAGCAACGGCAGGGGAGTTGGGATGAATAAAATATCTTCACCTTCCGAGAGTATGTATCGGCAAGAGCTGCTCCCCACCCACCTCGTCTGAAGGATTGCTCTGTGATTGAATCTCCAAACAATACCAACTGAGGCCTCATTCTACAATCTACACTCAGCGTGTGTGGAGAGTTAGAGAGGTGCTTGAGCTAAACTATTCATGGAGTCAATGGTATCGGAATTGTTGTTGATATGTCACCGTAAAGCAAAAGTCGCCTGAAGGAATGCCGGTACCGAATTCCGCCGATAGTATGACGCGCGCGTCAGCACTACACTGTGTCCCCTCAAAACAACAGCGACTCTGTGAAGGTTTTAGATTTTCTTTAGTATAATTTATATTTATGATTATGAGTTATTTATTGTAAATTATTTATAAAAATAAATTATGAGTCATGACATTAGATCCAAATCCTCTCCTCCAAGGGTTCAAGAAGAGAGGCGGCAACCTTACCTCGATGGGAGACATCAATCGCCGAAAAGATCCTACGGCCCTCATTATTGTTGGTCCAAGATAGACGAGATAACCTCTGCTCACAGCATCATTTGACCATTTCGATCCCGAAACCTAACAGAGGAGATGAAACCTGGGTCATCAACATTAGGCTCACAATCTCTGTGTTACCGCAAATCTCTTCTTCTCCTTCGTCTCCTCCACATTAGGCTCTTTAAGATCTGAAAGAGAAGGCCTACATCGCTGGTGAGCGAACTTGATTTTGAAGCTCTAAGCACATTCTTCTTCTCCAAGGTATTTCTAACTTCAGTTATTTTTTTATGTACGTTAAGCTGTTCTCTCACGTATTTATTACACCAGTTGTTGATTTGTCTCGTGGGTTAGTGTCTCTTTTCGTTGATCTGTTGTTGGTTCTCCAAGCACAAACTTGATACCGACCGGCCCCCTTCCCCCCTTAATGCCTTAGTCACATTGGTTTTTTCTCCCCCTAACAGGGATAACCGGATTAAGGATTTTGAAAATAGATGCTAATGGATTATGGACTCTCCCATTGAAAAAAATAGTTTTGCCTTTTGTCGTTCAGTGGGTTCGGGAGGTTTTGCCTCCTCCTTATACTTCCTAAATGGACGGACCTGACGGGAATTCGATTAGGTTTAGTGAAACGATATCTTCTAATTAATCTTTCAATGTCTACAAAATGTCCTAGGATTTTTGTCTTGGGGGTAAAATATCCCTTACAATGTGTACTATTCAAGTTCTTCTGGGTTATTTAGGGGGTTATTTATTATCTCCAATTGATAGCTTTGTAGCCAAAAGGAGATATACAAGTGTACTGTTCAGGTTCTTCTGGGTTATTTAGGGGGCTATTTATTATCTCCAGTTGATAGCTTTGTAGAAAAAGATAGAAAAATACCCTCATGCTTTTCAATAATTTCTGCGAAATGCATTGCAGGCTTTTTTACCCTCTTAGATGAAAAACTTCCCGAATTCTTTGTGCTTCCCCCTCACCTCAAATATTTGTTTCCCCTTTTTACTGTTATGTAGTTTGGTATATGTGGTTTATATGTTCCATATTCCAACTTGCGCTAGATGAACCACTTAGTGAATTCTTGTGCCTCCTCCCCATACAAAAACAAACACCCCTTCTATTATGTAGTTGGTATATGTGACCTTTATATATTCCATATCCAACTTGGATTACTTTAACGATTTTTGTATTTCTTTGTATTCATTTTTGGTTTTATTTAAATGATTTTCGTATGCATTTTTAGTTTGTTTGCAGTTTCATACTTTTTTAAGAAAATTTGCTATTTGAACATTCTAATAATTTTCTTGATAACCCTGGAAGCTTTTGTACTTCCTCAATACAGAGATTATAAGATCCCACAATGGCTTTTTCTCTGGTATGATTGCCTTAAGCTTATGTATCACCATTATGTTTCATCTCATTTGGTAGGACTGTTTACTGTTTGTAACCAGTTTTCGAGTCATTGGCTTTAGTCCTGATCAAAGTTTTCTGTTAAACTTACTGGGGAAGTATGTGATGTGGATGGGTTTTTCTTTTATGCACATTTATTTACATATACAGAGGCTTAAAGCACATATATCTCTGGAATCCTGTAGTTTCCTTTATGTGATGGTTCTGAAATGTGAAAAGTGCGATGTCACCTGCGTCACACTCACAACAACTCAAGGCAAAAATGTTAGCAGAAAATACTACACATACCAGCAATGTTGTTGCAACTTTTTATGTGGGAGGAGCAATACAAGTTATGTAAGTGTGGAGGAGGCTAGTGCAAAGTGAGAACAGCAAAAACTATCACAAACAAAGGAGGACCATTCTGATATTGCCCATAGTAATAACACCTTAAGTTTTTGTCATTTAAATGAAAATTATCATAATATACATTGTTCTTTACTATTCTGTTTAATTCAATTGCAACCTGACAACCGTGGGTGTGGGATGTTTGAACGGATAGAAGAGAAAGGAGAGACCGTGTCTAACCAAGAGACAGGGGAAAGCTCTCAGGGTTCGGTGATCAATATGCCAACCGAGGAGATAGGTCAACACTCTCAGTGTACAACTTCCAATACAGCAACTGTTTCACCTCCTTCATCAGAATATTTGAAAGGATATTTGAGAGGAGTAATTAGAGCTTATGGACATCGTACTAGGATATATGAAGAACTCTTTGATGCTGTCGAGAAACTAGACTTGAAGAAACTTTAAAAGAGAATTGTTTTTCACCTTATTTTATTTTTATTGTTTTTCAATTGGATTAGGAACCAGTTTGGTTGTTTAGTTGGTAATATTAGTTGGGTTAATTGTAGTAATGGCGGGTATTTTTATAAGAGGAAGATGGATTTAAAAACTGTGGCTGTTGTATTATATTATAAATGAGATTGATGTTATCATTGATACAAATATTAGCTATTTGTCATAATATTTCCTCTCATGCATCTACTGTCAAACTGAAGATGACTAAACTGAGAAATGAAGAGACTGATGGCACAATACCAGTATCAATGGAGATGATTAAACTGATAAATGAAGAGGTTGATGGCTTGAATCACTACAAAAATTGTGACTTTTGCCTCTTGTTTTTTCAACTAGAAATATCATTTATCATTGTAGGAGATAGATAATTTTGATTGTTGATAGGGTTGATCAGTGTTTAATGAAAAAGGAAGGCGTTGGCTTTATTAGGAAAATTGAGGGATGCCAAAAATTCAAAATTGAAGATAAGATCAATTATTTGGGTACTGATCAAAGAGGAAGAAGGTTTGTTGGTTTTAGAAAAATAAAGAAACCTGTTCTGAAAAATTGTTGGTTCAATTCGTGTGTTCTATGATATGAAAAAGGGCTTGGAAAATATTATATGAAAACTGAAAATAAGATTCTGGAATCAACCCATGTTCAATCAATAATGAAATATTTCAAAGGTAATTAAAATTTTACATTTCTCAAGAGCAACAAGCTATTGTTATTCCAAAAATAAGAAGTATGGAATTGTATGGGATCTTTCTATTCTGAATTTCATTTCAATTTTCATGTGCAACTTTACGTCTTCTCACTTTCTGAGAGTGTCTTCGAAAGTAATGGATTTGGATTCTGAATGTTCGATGTCGGATGTCTTAGGTCCTCCTTTGGTTCGATTTTTATTTCGATTTCATTAGCTTATTTCAATTTTAATGACAGTTTAGTTGGATTCCAATTTTGTCAAAGTTGTGTATTCGGTTATCATTACTCAGTCATTAGTGAATATTCTTATTTTCAGGGATTCTTTATGCGCTTACTTTGATAGGATTGTAATGTGAGTAGATTCATTGATAAGATGCTCCCCTACAATAGAAGGTTGGTTTTTCATGGAGATTTTTCCATCGCTCTATTTTAGGTGTAACAGAGAAACCTGAATTCGATATGGACTTTTAAGAGCTGATCTTCTTGTTGTTTGGTTGAGGCTTGACTTTTTGTGATATAAAGGAGAAATTGCATGGGAGGTGGATCAAAGTTTGAGCATCAGTCTTAAGTTCTCAATAATAATTTTTCCTGCTTCACTTTTAATGGTAGATTTGAAGAAATCTTTCCTGACTAAACATGCTGCAAAACCACCTTTCTCATCCTTAGTAACACAACCATAACCTGATCTTAAGAGGACTCCAAATCAACTTTCACTGAATTCTTCTCATTACCAAGTTCTTAAAAAACTTGCACCAGAGAAAGAAAAATGAGAGGATTACTAAGCACCAAAATCCTAAAAATAAGCACTCAGAAATGTACATGTTTCTTCTGAACAAATTGCCATCTCTACTCATAGATGACAACTAATTGAGGTTAACAAGGAATAAACCTATGGAACTTTCAACCTCTGATCATCAACAAAAGCAAAATTCCAGAGTACATCATAATCCGGTGAATTCACTATTTGTCTCTTACAATTTCATTGAATTAAAAGGGAAAAAATCACAGCAAGCTCTTCATCCTTTGCAGTTCTAGTGTAGCAAGCTCTGACATAATATTGACATTCAACCAACACGACCCCATCCACATACACCAGCAAAGGAACAATCCAGTCACCTCAACAGTGACTGAGTGTTTTGAAATATCCACTATTTTCACCCTCAATATGTCCACTAGCCACATTATCTGAAGATTAAAACCAATAAAGGAAATAGTTGGCAAAGATCTGAAATTCCTATAACATCAAATCAGTCTAAAACCATACATGCATTCAATATTTCTTGCATGGGTTTAAGGTTTCTTCAATGAGTTGAATTGGACTGAATTGGCTGATGTTCATGCTAGCATATTCTCAGGTACAGAAACAGTAATCATAATATCAAAGCCATTGGAGTTGCAAACATAGCACCATCTGAGCTGGGTCTAACCCAAAAGTGCAAAACCTAACATTATATCAGGTGAGACACATTGACAACTCTAACAACATGATGACTTACACGATGGATAATAGAGAATATATTTCAATCCATCAACTGAAATTTGAATATCCAGCAATGCCAATAAAGATGGAAACTCACACAAAATGATATAGCAATAACAATTGTCAAATCAGTCCATAGATTCTTCACAATTTCAAAGTGTATCACTCATTTTCAACATTCATACACCTAATGAACAAATTTTGGGTTTCATATAGAGGATACAGTATGAAAACACCAGAAATCATAATTCAGCACTCATTCATTCTCCTGGCAGGCCCTTCATGGTTGAGCATAGGAGGAAACAAGCCAACCAATACTCAGTGAGCATGGACGATGCTAATTTGGAAACCCAAACAAACCAACCAACACTCATAGATTGTGTTCACTATTCTAGGGTTGTCATCCAAGGAGCAATATTCTACTGTTCTTATTCATTAGCATATCTACTTTGCGGAGATCACATGAAATCCAGAAAGGTTATCCATCCCATTGTCTAGTTTGGGAGAAACTAAAACGAAAAAAAAAAAACAATGAGACGGGAGAAAAGGGAGGAAGGAATCAGTCAATATCACTTGTGCTTAGAGAACCCACAACAGATCAACGAAAAGAGACACTAGCCCATGAAACAGAGTGGCAACTGATGTAATAAGTACGTAACAGAGATTATTAGAAACAATGGATCCACAAGGAGGAAACTACTGAGGAAGAATAATTCAAGATGAATGAAATACGAGAGTTGAAAGAACCCAGCAAACCAAACCAATAGAACCCTAATTCATCTTAGTGTGAAAGCTTAAAAAATCAGAGAGTGGATACAATAGAGAGGAAACACACCAAGATCCCAACTTCCAACAAAACACAAAACTGCCTGCTTACTGGGGTGGTTCTTCAATGTCCATGAACCCAAGGAATTGTGTTTTTCGTGGAAAATAGAAAAATTTATGATGTAGGTACGAAGTGCTTCATAATCTAATCAAAGATATAATAAGAAAAACAAAAGGAAGATGGATAAGAAGAGTAGCAGATTAACAGAGGCCAAAGAGCAGGGGAAATGCACCTGTTATATGGCAGTAATGGAATACAAATGTTGAACAATGTGGAGAGACGGGGAAGAAAATGCACCTCTCCTAATCCACACTTCCACCAAGGCAGAGAATACAATACAGTAGTACTCTGTGAAGTATAGTGGTCAGAGGGCTGCGTTATAAAATCCCAGACTCTGAATATAATAGGGAGTCGGCAACTACCGAGTGTAAAGCCGATTACAACAAGATTCGATTTGAAGGCAATAGGAAAAAGAATGGGAGGAAGTAAAAGATCTCCAAGGCAAACCAAAACAAAAACACAAAACAAATCAAGTTGCGAAAAAATCAACTAACAGAAGTCCAATCAAAAGTATTTTAATAGAGCGAACTAAAAAAACACCACATACTGCTTAACATCCATTCCTAAATCGAAAAACAACTGAAGTTAGAAATACTTGAGAGAAGAAGAATGCGTTTAGAGTTTCAAAGTCAAGTACGCTCAGTAGCGATGCAGGCCTTCTCTTTCAAATTTTAAAGAGCCTAATGTGGAAGAGACGAAGGAGCAGAAGAGATTTGCGGCAACACAAAGACTGTAAGCCTAATGTTGATGATCCAAGTTTCATCTCCTCTGTTAGGTTTCACGTTCAAAATGGTCAAATGATACTGTGAGCGGAGGTTATCACGTCTGTCCTAGACCAACGGTAATGAGGGCCATTGGATCTTCTTGGCGACAAATGTCGCCCATCGAGGTAAGGTCGCTACCTCTCCTCCTGAACCCCTAGGAGGAGAGGATTTGGATCCCATGAGCTTTTTGATATCACTAGACATAAAAAAGTAATAATAGATTATTATAATAATGATAAACACTTTCTAATATATTTGGAGATTTTAGATTATCTTAATTTATTTTAAATATAAATAAGTACCATAAATACCAACAACTACATATGTCATAATATATTATATAATTAATTCTATAATACAAACCAAAGAGAACCTAGACGTGGAAGAATACGGGTCCAGCTCTTCTTAAGTTGTGTAGTTCATCCAATGAGTGACCCAACAGCTGAAGTTATTCAGCACTTGTATCAATACATTGGTAAGCACATAGAATGAACTCCAGCCACTGGATCATGGCTGGAGGGGCTGCACAACTAGAGACGAGTTCCTTCTAAAAAATACAGCTTGTTCAATACAGGGCCCAGCTCATATTGTAAAGGTTGGACAGGGCTCATCTCCTGTATTCCAATCAATCCAACCGTCCATTTGACGGGTGGGGTGGTCGGTCAACACTCATGTTGATGCAGCCCAACTCATCCGATAGATGACTGAACAATAAAAGGACGATGTTTGTCCATTGAAAGGGTGGTTAAAGCAAAATCAGATTTAAAATGTTAGCATTTAACTTTTTTTTTTTTTTTTAATTTTTATGAAATGGCATTTCTCTTCATTGAAATTACAATTAAAGGTCATTCATGTAAAATAAATTGCAAATTGAAATCAATCATTATGGATGGGAATAATTTTGTTCTTCTGATTGTCACCTTGTTTGTACCTTGATATAAAAGTAATAGTGAAAATGGTAAATGGAATTCATTTTATCAACTCTATTCCCTAGGAGCCGAGCAAGCTTCAATTTTCCTTAACAGCTTCCTCTCATTTGAAAGAAAGTGAAGCGAAGAGAATGGAAATTATATTAATATAAAAATAGCATGGAAAATTTATAGTAATTCTTTAAGAAGATAGAGAAAAAAAAAGGAATAAAGAAATCTCAGTATGATGGTGTAGCTTACCTCGCTTGCTCAGAGAACCCTCTCCTTTAAGTCATTTTAAAACCAAATTCTTGGACTTTAATAGAAAAAAATGACATGGGTAAGTTTCAATTCCCTTCATGAACCTTTGCATGTAACCAGATGGAGCCTATATATATGTTATTTTATGAAAAATCCTGTAAAGAAATCGACTCAACATAACAATAAATCTTTCTAACCTACAACATAACAGGGAATCTGCTAACAAAGGTTTTTTAAGCACAGGAGAGGTACAAGATCAATAGCAAGACAGAGATGGGGATCAAAAGTAAATCCGACTAAAGATTTCAAGAACATATTGGACATGGGAATTGATCATCAACTACACAGACCAAAGAAGGGAAGGGAGAACTGTTGTCAAGGTATTGTGACAGGGTAGTCATCATATGCTGGTTATAATAGCATGTCACAAACAGAGACAGCAAGATTAAAGAGAGATCCCCTAGATATTGTCACAGTAGAAATGATCTGGCTGCCTACCCAGGACCTCTGCCTCCCATTATTATTTAGCCCCAACCTAGATGTAACTTTATCTGGGTCAACACCTATAATTCCAGGAAAGATTAACCTCAATAAGAGAGTGCCTGTGGGGAAAGCAAAAGAACATACGCAGATAAAGGGACAGGGAAACAGTTATCTTTCCTTTTAGGCTGACCATGTATTATTAATGGAGGATTGACAAACCCCTGTTCATTTGGTACCAAGGCATATCCTAGGCTCAAAGTTAAGGTCCCAACACTTGGCCTACTGCAGTCTTCAAGACAACCACACTAAAGGTGATAAGAACACTACCAATCAACTGATGTTCAATGGTGCATCACTGAGACACCTTGTCTTCATGTGCAAAGCAAAAGCAAAGGCCAGGAGGGTGGTGGTCTTTCTTTGTCAACTAAAGCTTGATGCATTCATATCCAGACAATTCTATCATGATGTGTTTTGACATTACATGACATGCATAGGTTAAGTACGTGATGTTTAACAATACACCCAAACATGTTCCAAATAATTATGAATGCATATCTGAGTCTCTCTCCAAATCCATATATATTGTTAGGGTGAATGTTCTCTGAGCTGATAGTGCAGGAATAACTAAAATCTTAACCTGTGAAAGGGCATACCCCCTTCACTTTCAGATCAGTTTTACTTTTCTTATATTGTTGAATACATATGCATATTTTGGATTCACTGTAATCGCATATGAGTGACTTCTAGGGGCAAGGGACCTTGTATGTTAGCATACAGTTCTTACCATTTGCACAGTTGTTACCATTTATCAAATTTACCATCTTACAAGCTGACATGCAAGTAGTTTTTGCAAGTAAGTATGCTTTGAGAGGAATTAGAAGGCGAGCCTTGGTGTGACGGTAAGGTTGTCATATTGCAACCTGATGGTCATGGGTTCAAAACGTGAAAACAACCTCTCTACATTGTAGGGGTAATACTGCGTACATTCTGCCCTTCCCTAGACCCTACAGTAGCAGAAGCCTCCTGCACTGGGACGCCCTTTCTTTTTTATGCTTTGAGTGTATTTTACAACCGACCTGTCATGTCTGTCATATCAATTAGGATCTGTTCATTATCCATAAAAAAAAAATAGGATCTGCTCATTTAGAGTGCTTTACAAAGGCAACATTCTGTCAATCTTTACTTCCGTCTTTCAAAATTTCAGATCAGTTTAAACACAAAACGTGATCGTCTCAAGAGAAATTGTAGGATTCTGGTAACTGGCTTTCTTTCAGTCTTCAGAACTTTATTCCAACCAAAAGATTCTCTGATTCATTTATCCAGCACATATGGCACCGAATTGTGTACTTACTCTTGGGAGGAACAATTTTTTCCCCATGCACAAAATTTTTGGTCCTTTCCGTAAGCAATATCTGCTTAGGCAAAGCTGAAGTCTGGGTAGTTTAGAGTTAACATGGTAGTACCATAGAGTTAAGTCCAAATCCTTGAGAAGGTGAATTTCATCACACTTCCTTTTTTTATTTAAGAAACATTTTTTTTTGGGTGAATAAACTATTTAGAAAACATTATGAAGACAGATCTCAGAATCTACCTTTAACGTCCACCCTCCACTACCAAAAGTTAGTTTGTTTAGTTCCCCAAGTCAGTATTTGGAGGTTGAAATGTCCAAGGGATTTGGGAGAGAGAATTTAGTACTAAGGGAGAGATGGAAATTTTTGTGCCAAACATATATGAAATAATGTCATTTCCCCTTTATAATCATCAAGTGCTGCTGCCAGCCATTGGAAGATACAAGACAGAGTGACATTACAACAGATGATCCATACTTCTCACAGGTTAGAAACAAAACAGCATCCCTCCAAACTACTTAAGTGACATAAAACTTAACATAGACCTTCTCAAGTGCCCTTGACAGGTTACTTACCTAAACAAACTGTCGAGCTTTTAACTCGATGTTGACACACGAGAGGGTTCTCCAAGCATGGACAACCGAGGACTGGGAGTTTCCCTAGTTCCAGGCCCCTTCCCACTGAATTGTGGACTTTGCCCCACCCTTAGGTCACCGAATTGGGGGCTGGAAGCCTTATGTGACAACCGTGGACTGTACAGAGGCTTAATACCATCTTGTGAGGTTGGGGTTGAACTTGTTACTTTTGGACTGTATGTGTGGCGAATCTCACCACGGCTTCTCGTGATAATATCATCAAGAATTTCCCCACTGTCTGTACGGGCAGTTCTTGCTTGAGGATCTTGTCCCTGCCAAGTAGAGACAGATTAATGGATCAGTTAAGAAATTTTAGGACATGATCTTGGTGGAAGGATCACGGTAACAACTTACATCAAATGAGAGGTTGTATACTATAGCTGGGGCTTCTTCATATTCTGCAGCATCCAAGTCCTGAAGATGGGCCCCTTTGAAGAATTTGGGAAGCACATACTGTCGCACAGGGACTAGAAGCATGATCAATAGTGGGAAAAGGACACCAGCAATTGGAATCCATGTTAAGCCAAAACACAAAAGCAAGTAAACCGTCTGGAATATGGTAAAGATTGCAATGGCCTTAAAGGGAACCGTCTCAACAAATGTTGCATGATACTCCTCCAACACCCTGAGAAGTTTGATAGCGGCATTAGTGGATGTGAAGTAGATTTATTTTTAAAAGTTTTCTTTGTAACAGTGATGATGCTTGTAACAAGTTTTGCTAAGCTGATAGTCCTATGGGAACATCTCATGCAAGCAATTGACAAAAAAGGTGTGAAAAATCAAGTTATATTTTCTGACAGGTAACTGGACTTTCAGGTCATTTTCCTGACAGCCGGCCATCACACTAGCATTTTGTAATGGAGATGATGATGATGATAACAACATTATTTCATAACAACAGCATTAATTGGTAACAACAACAATAGTAATAATGAAAAATAATGACGGCAACATTAATTTTAATATTTTATACAAGATGCAATATGATTTAATTATCTTGATTTGAAACTATAAATTCTTTACAAAGATATCGGATATATGAATATGATAGACATAGCCTTGAGAAACTATTCTCTTAAAACCTTTTATTAAGAAGGGTATGAGTCAATTCTTTTTAATTCAAAATTGAGTTGGAGAAATTTACAAAGAAAACAATAAACAATAGAAATGGTGAAATTGGAACCAACCTGTTTAAAACTAAGTCTTTTATTTACAACAATCAATGCAACATACATTCAATATCAGTAGTTTGTGTGTGTGCTTTAATTGAAGGCTGAGAGAAGGCACAAGGGATCTGCTTTATAATATAAGTCCGAAATAATAAAGAATGCCGCAAGAGTTTTGAGATAAAATGGAAGTTATGACATGGAAGATGAGTGGGAAAATCATGGAAATTAAGGCTAGTACTGGAATATCCATGGGGAAACACAATTGTGCAAGTAATGCACGAATGAAAACTCACTTGTATCTTCGATTAGGAGCAGTGACCAGTAACAATATCCTCTCCCAAAATTGATTTCCAGGCAAGCTTTCAATGGCCATATAAGCGAAGTAACCCCAAAGAACTGAAGTTGGGATCTTCTTGATGAAAGGCATTGCACCAACACAGCCTCCAACCATCAAGGCCTGAAGCAAATTGCTAAGACGCTGTTCTTTAACTTCAACAGGTAAGAGATCATCAATATCTTTCTCCACATCAAACACAGACTCGTCAACTGGGGCGTCAATGTTGCCACTACTCGAAGCCAGTTGGATTGTGGATTCTTT
The DNA here is from genome assembly GCA_028583415.1 of Protea cynaroides. Classification (NCBI taxonomy): domain Eukaryota; kingdom Viridiplantae; phylum Streptophyta; class Magnoliopsida; order Proteales; family Proteaceae; genus Protea; species Protea cynaroides. The sequence continues at coordinate 7,803,765 of CM053273.1, forward strand.
TAGCTCTCTCAATCCCTGTTCACCCCATAAATATCAAGAAAAGGGCTGCAAGGAAAAAGAAGGGAGAGGGAAGGCAGAAAACAAAAATGACGACAGTAAAATATGTTTTGAAACATCTGGTATGTTCATTACCAGTCCAGGTGGAGTTCCAAAGACTAATGGAGTCTGTATTTGATTATATGCTTCTTGCATGCTCCCATACAACTGACCCAAACTTGAATTCGTACGGATACTTTTCCGAGCAGCTGATACAAGCTTACTGCGCAAAATCTGTAAAAAAAATTCCACACTAAACAAAGTAAGATATTATTGAGCAAGAAAAAAGGTAAATATTTATATCAATAGAATCTTGAGGCACTCTAGAATGGACACTAAAATAGAACAGGACGAATTTCTATTGGATAGCATATGGTGCAGCTGTGGTGCAGTCAAGGTAACCATTAGGTATGCTCCATCCAGGATGTCTAGCATATCTAAAGTTGATTTGTCCAGATGATCCTACCTATCAGTTCTATTACATTATGATGGAGAGTGCAAAGTTTATCAACAAATTGAAGGTTAAAATCATTCACCAAGGACAAATTTCCATCCTAGCAGCATGAGCTAAGAAAATCTTCTTTCGAAGCCCCTCTAAACAAACAGATAAGTTTTTTGGGGCCCGTGCACGAGTAACATGTGTGCACAAAAGGAAAGCAGGCCATATTTTTGTTATACCCCTATCCCCTTTGTTGAAGATATGGACTCCACCACAACTTTACCATGGTCCATTACTATATCTCCTTCAAAGAACAGAGATCCTTGGCATGCAAAAGTTTCACAATTTGGATAACTCTTGAACTACAAACAAGAGCATTTCACAACTTATAGCAATGTTAGATTTGGATATTAATCCCAAAAAATAACAAGATATTACCAAAATTTATAACATTAGAAACCATATCCATAAAGCACATACACTCACAACGTAAACTTAAGACAATTTATAGAACAACATAAAATGAAGACAGTATTGAATTTTTTTTCTTAGAAACTTCTATGGCCTACCATGTATGACTCAATGTTTACCTGATGCTTCAGGGTAGCCAAACTTTTTGTGTGCATTGGAGATTGTGGAATAACTCCATTGGAGGGAGGGATGCCAATAAGGCCACATATTATGACCTACTCAAAGAGAATGAGAAGAATCAAAAGAAAAGCTCTACTAAGTGCATGCTAAAAAGGATTCAAAAGCACAAGCTTCAGAATGAGAGAGAACTCGAGATTCCAATTCCGATAGCTTACCAAGAAACCCAAAAGAAGGAGGTCATAGTGGTACGAAGATGGCTTCTTAAGATTGAACTCCTTTTGTTGGGAAAGCTGAGATGCAACACTGTGATCAAAGTAATAGAGCACAGCAATCATGGTGGCAGGTATAAATGCTCCAACAATATATAACGGCGGCACAGTCAACATGTCCTGTTCATCAAACAAATACGAGTTTCTAATCAAGATTCAGAAGGCAGTGCAAGAAGAGGGAGGAATTCAAGGTTGGGGGTTCCTAGCCAATATTTTCCTTGACACAAAAGAAGTGAATCAACACTGATGGAACACAAAAGAAATTGGATTCCAATAAACACATTCCTTTTACAAGCCACAAAGATGCACACAAAACTCTTCTTCAGAGTGAATCTAAGTGCTATCTGGTAATTGGTAACTGTAACTCTAACAGTTCGGAAGCGAAAAGATGTTGAAACCGCTATAATTGGATATAAGAGCAAATACCTTGATAACTGTCCAATTTGAGTAAGCACCCGGAGACCATGGATTTGGACTCACAAGACGCCTTGGAATCCCTTTTGGAACATCATTAGCTGGTATGTAAGATACAGCAGTCCATACAAGCACCATAAGTGGAACTCCATAATCAGCAATTAATCCCCTAAGCCAACCTATATTTACAAACCATACAAGTTAGACATCCTGAAAAGAGGGCAGAAGAAGCTAGTATATTCTTATACTAAGTATGAACTGTCTTCACGAGAGTCAGATCAAGAGGAAATAAAGAAAATCAATCCTCATTATCCTAAAAGAAAGCAGATTATTCTTAAGAAGCCATTTCAGATTCTCCTATTCAGTAGGCACAATGGAATTGAACACCAAATCCATGTCGCAACAAAACCTGGCAGTGAATTGAACTTCAGACTCAGCCTTATAATATTTATAAATGTATACTACCTTTTTAACACATTTGAATAAAATATTTTACCAGTGCCATAACGCCAAGATCTAGCTTTGCGGCTCTTTAATGCAGTTAAAAGAAGGCCAAAGGATAGAACCAATGCAAACATTCCATTGCCGAAACGCCATGATGGTAACAGTGCAGTCTTGTTAAAGTTTCCCCTCTGGGGTATGCCAAACTCCTCAACAGCACCCTAGTGAATAAAATGCGTGAACTTTTGATCACTGAACAGTGTATATGATGGTAAGCCTTCAATTTCAGCAACCAAATTAACAAGTATAAAATTAAGTTATAGCAAAAAACATACTAAAATAAAGCAGATCAATAGAAAAATAAATATGCACATGAATAAGAAATAATTTGTGAGAAAGAATAATATGTTTCTTCCCTTATTGAATTGGGTGAATAAGATGCTAATAGAATCAAACTTGGCAATAGTCCTGAGTCCTGACTGCATCTTGCTCAAAATTTAGCTACTATCTAACACATTCTGTAAGATAATAAAAAATTCTTACCCGAATAGCCTGCTGCATGAAGAGCATTGCTATTAGCAGACCAAAAAGTTCACCTGCCACACGTGTAAATCTATTTATAAAAGAACATGCACCCAGAACAGCCAGAAAGAACAGCAAGAGTGCAGTCCACACACAAACCCTGAAAACAGGTCAAGATAGGAGAATTAGAATGCACTAGAAGAGTCATTTAAACATGTAGCACAGGGAGATCAAGTGGGGATCAAAAGCAACGAAGGTGTACCATCCTGCCCAGGCTAAAAAGAGCTTCTGCCCCAAATCTTGTCTATCCTTTGCAAAGTTGAACATGAATGTGTACATCAGAACAGTCGGCTCAGCAACCCCAAGAATAAGCAGTGGCTGTCCCCCAATGATCGAATGTATGATGCCACATAATGATGTCGATGCAAGAGTCTGCACTGCAGTTAAAGTTCCATCTGCAAAAATAATCAAAGGCACCATATCTAACCAAGCTTTCTATCCAGTTAGTAAAGAAAGCAAATGATGGTTATATTTAACTGTCCTACTTGTATTCGTATCCAGTTGCTCTCCAAAAGATATTACGGGAATTGCTGAAGCAAAGAATATGTATGTAGTCGGCGCGAGGATCCTGGCAATCAAAGGGATGTTAAGCTTCTGTACTTGCTTCCATAAAAATAACTAATCACAAACTAGTAATATTTTCCAGGCATTTGTTTCTAACTGAAACCTGTTCATATCATGTCAACCTGTATGGGACTAACCAAAAAAATGTTTTCCTTAAAACCAAGATAGGTAGGAAGATGGGAAAGATATCGATAACATAAAAGTTCTATCCAGGAGCCAAATTTCGAAATCATAAATAAAATCTGTCGCAAAATGATAGTGTCATATTGAAGATGGAAGCTAAGAAATGGATGAAATACAAACCTGTAACCTGAACGAAACCCACCAGTCCAATCTTGTTTGTAGCACAATAATCTTCCTTTAAGATCATTCTTGATCCCACGAAGAGGCACAAATGTTTCTTCCATGATAGTTTACCCGTGTTGTGGCACAAAAGGATTGTAGTCTATCACTCTCTCTCTCTTTTTCCCAAATATTAGAGATAATAGAAACACTGTAAGCTAAACAGAGACAATTTCAAGGGACTTGAGACGCCATTATGATACCTAAACTTGCATCACTTAAGATAGCTTTGAGAAACTATGGGCAGGCAGAATGGAAACTATTGATCATATCATATAATTTTGGATGAAAAGAAAAACAAAGAAAGCAAAAGGTTGGATTCATTTCGAATTGTTTTTTGGTCAATGGATAATCTAATGCTTGTATGTATAAAGTGGAAGATTACATCTGAAAAAATAACTAAGAATAATAAAAGAATGAATTTTATATTTCTCTATAAGGAACAAATGAATCAATTAGGAACGCACATGCACACAAATGTAAGCTCAAAGCATGGATACTTTCCCAATTTAACATGGATCAAAAAATCTGGCTTTCTTACATTCTATTCAGTGTCCACGAGATAAACAGTCACTAACGCATAGAGCTTACTAGGAGTAGCTACAGTGATGACTAACGATATAAACAAACAATCTCCATTTGCAAGGAACTCCAACTACCGGGAGACCACAACAATCATATCTACACTCAAACCTTTTTCCAAAAGGCAGTAAATGGATTTAAACACTAGAAAAATTAATTTGAACTGGTTTTACATGGTAGAGCCAACGGAAGTACTTCTCAGACTTGATTTCTAGTGGTCTACGGATTAAAAACGGAGAATTAGCAAAGACATTAATAAATCATAGCCCAACTGCCTCCTCAGCTTGACAGCGAAGTTCCAGGGACAGAGAACAGCAAGACTAGCGCAGAGCCATGGCTCTCAATGGATTTTAGCTCTGTTTAGAACCACTTAAGACGAAGGGGCATTACCCGACAAGAACCAGAAACCAAACAAGAGAGAATGGGCTCATAAATCACTGCAAACTTGCAAAGCCTCAAAACCAGAGGACTGCGGATCGGACACGGAAAAACTAGCGAGAACCCATGAGGGTATAGTGATTTGAGATGATTATAAGAGATTAAAGAAGCAAATGAGAAAACACTAGCAAATTTACATTATTCAAAACTGGACGCCTTCAAGAACAAGCAGTTTGAGTACTAGAAAACGAGAACAAAAGAAATGCCTGTAAGCTTGAGTTACATAAACTTGGAGGAAAGAAAATCGAAGGAGCAGATTGGGTATTTAAGCACAGAAGATTAAACGTGTACGCAGAAGGCAAAAAGGTGTTTGAGGTTATATAGAAACAACAAGAGAAGGCGTAAGATTCAGGAATCCTCAGCAACACAAACTCTGAAGTGGAAGGTTTTGGAAATGCGAAAGCGAAATGTACAATGACTTGGTGAGCGAAGTATAAACAGCCCTTTTAAGATTAAATCATGAAACAACAACGAGAACCCAAAAAAAAAATGTATAAAAAAAAAGGTGGGGTGGGGGAAACAACAAAAGGAAGATAAATAAGATAACAGTTGACAGTGAAAGTTTGCACTTTCAGTAATTTACATAGATGGATTCAAATTGGAAAAAAAAAAAAAAAGGGGGGGGGTGTTAGGATCGGGAGAAGCAAACAAAACAAGAAACACACGAAGAATTAACGTGGTTCAGACCACCATCGTGGGATGCCTACATCCACCGAGAGAAAAGAGTGACTTTCTTCTATTCCCAAGAACCTACAAAAATTCTCTACCGACAGGCCTATCTCATCCTGGTCGCCCTTACAATGTTCCATATCCAGCCTGAGGAGAATCCTCTACAGCCCTTGTAGCCTTACCTAGGTTTTCCCACACAGAGACAATTTATAGGGAAACCTAGAAACCCTAATCCCACCACAATTATAAGTTTAACCTCATACATGTAATAGACTCATACCCTAATACAAATACTACCCTTATAATTGTGTGGACCCCACAGAATACAAGACACCAACCCAACAAATCTCCCCCGGCTTGGATTCCGCAAACCACCTTGAAGAAAACCCATTGATGTTGATTCCAAATCCGTCTCGCAAAAACGCTACACCCAAACCAAAGATAGCCCACACCCCGTCCGGGTGTCCCGTCTGACTCACCGCCGGAACGATGTGAAGTGACTCCATCTCTCCCAGCTGCAGCATCACGGAAAGATCAGTGGTCGCGGTCCTCCCCGCAACTCCGGTTGCATCCGGAACCGAGTCTCTCACCACCGCACCTCCATTGCGGCCCTTGAGAACCGACTCCTTATCCCGACCCTTTGCAACTCCAATTGCACACGGAACCCAAGCCTCTCACCTCGCACCTCCAATGGCGGACTTAGAGATCCGACTTCTTGTCCCAACCCGCCAGTACTCCTTTACCCCACGGTGCAACATAAACTGGCCATTATGTGCATCGTACCGGGATTCAATCCCGCCGTCAGATCCGACACCCGATCCAACTAGATCCGCCAAGCCATTGAAAACCATCGTTGCCACACCCGAGTCAAACTCGCAAGTCTTGACTCCATGATCCCTGCACATGCGATGATAAGAAGAATCATCTTCCCAACCTGAGATTCTCCTTCATCTCTTCTTGTCGGCACAAAACTACTATTTGAAGAAACAAAGAGATGCAGAAATTTCACCCAAAGAAACAGAGGCTGCTGTACGGAGCAAATAACTTGACTTAGAAAACTCCAATAAAAAATCTGACCGTACAGATTGACGAACTATGTGTCCTCTACCTGCTGTCCGAAAATCAGCCCAATCGGACCCACGGATGACCTCCCGATCGTCCGCTTGATCACGGCTGCGCAAATCACCTACGCCCGGAAAAACGCTACTCTCTTTTCTTCTTCTTATGATGCTAAACCCTAACCCTAATCCGTTTTGTCTTATTTAAAAGATTAAATACAAGACAAAAAAGAATGGGTTTAAAACACACAAAGGTTTGGACCTTTATCTACAAACCCTAAGCATCATTGTACTAGGGTTTCCCATGAAAACCCTTCTCACGGATTCAGTCCTTTTTTTTTCTTCTTCTTCTTCTTCATACTGCGTACCTCCTTCGTTCTTCAAAGAACCCTAGCTCTGATACCACTTGTTAGGATCGGGAGAACGCAAACAAACAAGAAACACACGAAGAATTAACGTGGTTCAGCACACAGAGACAATTTATAGGGAAACCTAGAAACCCTAATCCCACCACAATTATAAGTTTAACCTCATACATGTAATAGACTCATACCCTAATACAAATACTACCCTTATAATTGTGTGGACCCCACAGAATACAAGACACCAACCCAACAGGGGGGGGGGGAGGGAGGAATCCCTCAGATAGGGGCGAAGGAGTTAGAGGTAAGAGTAGACGAGATAGCGACAAAACGCAAGAAACAGAGAGAGTGGACGGGACCCCAAAGGCTTCCACCATTGCCAGCAGAAACTGAATCAGCCCAGGCTGGTGTGGCTGTCTGGGAGGATTTGAACACGTGTAGTGTCCAAACTACCCCTCTTATAGTTAACTGACCTACCTGTTAGCAGACTGTTCTTCCCATTCCATCCAAGTCCAAGGCTTCAAGCATACTTGATCCAAAGTTGGCTTGTGAAAAGCATAGTTAGTTAAAACGGGAACGGTAAAAAAACAAAACGGGACGGAACGGGTTTTAAACAGAGCAAAACAAAAAACGATACGGTCAAAAAAACGGTCAAACATTTCGAGAACGGCAAAAAAACAAAAACGGACGGTACGGGTTTTAAACGGATCAGATATAATACGGTACGGTGAAAAAAACGACAATATACTCTCATAAATTGAAGAATTATATTAATGAAACATGTAAATCTATTGGAAAATCATACCTAAATCAATAGGAACAGATGACATTTATGAAGTGTTTGGTCATAAAATGGTGAGAATTATCATCATCAGTCAAATAGTTAATTGATATTTTATGTTTGTCTAAGACTTTAAGCATGAATCCATATGGAGAGAGAGAGAGAGAAAGAGAGAGAAAGAGATCAATGGTGGCTTACAATATACAATTGTTATGACTCATAACTCACACCCCCACCCTAACAAGTAATAAAGTAATGAGTTTATAAACAATTATGAGGAAGTGGCAGCCTTTAATCCCACATCGGTTACATGTAGAAAGCAATAAGAATATTAAACAATATGGGATTAATCGATTCATTATTTATTAAAGATGCAGGTTAAAATACGTTAAAATACGGATACAGTACGGTATGCGTTTTAAACGGGTTTTAAACGGCAAGGCTTGGAGTATGGAGTATTTTAAAATATTTTTGAGATCAATACGGCAATACGCATATTAAACGGTTGAGTATAATACGGCAGTACGGTACGCGTTTAAAACGAGTTTTAACTAACAGAGGTGAAAAGCATTAAGAGGAGGGGTGGGATAGTCATTTTCTATTCTATTGAGAGGATAGAGGGCACAGGACCCTGTCGGGTTTTTTTTTCTTCGTTTATTGGAGAAAGAATTCGTGTCCGGTAAGAGGTGAAATGACCATCCCACCCTATTAATTGGATGCCCATGCATATAATCTTGTTAGTCCCGCAATAGTATAGGAATCACACAATTAGATAGGGAACCCTTTCCCTTTTTTCTTTTTTTTAATGATTTGATATTTGGGAAAAAGCTTTATGCCCGATTTTGTCCTCCTATGCCTTTTTACATGAGCTGTAAAATGACCTCCCTATCTCACTTAGATACTTATGTTTGCCTTTTCATTGGACCCTGTGTTGACGCAAAATCCCTGAAACTGAACAGGAAACCTCAACCTTATATATATATAATTGAACATGGAAAAAGGTAAAATCCTATCGCATAGTTTGTCAGTCATCCATTGGACAGACTGGAATACATTGGTAATTTGACACGTGTGTCAAGCATCCCAACTCATACGATGGATGACATGACTGTGCTGCAATTGAACAATAAGAAAGAATTCAAGTCCTTTGAACATAGTGAATTTTCCCCCGAGTACTTTTAAGAAATCATCTTAACTATTGAAATAAATGTCATTTTTTTTCTTTTTCTTTTTTGTAAAACAAAAGTTTATTGAAATAAAATACACGAACAAACCAAGGCATCATAAATACATTACTCCCGAAGCCAAATGGAAATGGACCAAGTAAGCAACCCTCTAATTGTTACGGTCCTCCCGACAAGGGAATGGGTTTACAATATTAGCCTTCCTTGGAAAATGGTTGAAAGAACATGATTGACATTGAGCTGCTATGTGAAGAATATCTTGAATAATTAGGAAGATATTTAGATCTGCAAGATGCTTGGGATTAATAAGATGATTAATGAGTTCCAAACAATCTGTGGCCAAAGTAGCTCAAAACCTTCTTACTTTAATCTTGTCATCTTCTCTCCATCAAAATCTTCTTAAAACCTTCCTCAATAGCCAACTGTAAAACAGCTCTCATGGCCAAAGATTTCCCATTTTGTAAATAAACAATAAACCAATGAACAGGAAGATCATCCAAATTTGTGAATATAGCACCAATATAACCAATATCTGATCATTTAGCAAACGATATATCAACATTGACTTTTGTAATTCCTTTTAAATGAGGGGACCATCCGATTGAAAACTGCTTTAGTAATCTTGGGGAGTGGATTATAGAAGTATTAATAAATTCTGGATGGGCTCTTTCAACTTGTATAACCATTTCATAAGAGATCAGTTTTTATTATTAAATATAACATTATTTCTTGACTTTTCAAATAAAGCAAGTGATCACGGCAACAATAACAAATAAATGCCATTTCTCTCTTTTCTTTTGAAAAAAATTAGGATGAAAGAACACCTTTAAATCCATTTAAGTCCATGGATGGAAATTTAAATCCGAGGATGTCATCTTCTTGCAGCACCACGCTGGATACTTGCAAAAATCCCATCCACTGACTGGCATCTTCCAATAACTTTCCTTTCAGAATATTCAGTGTCGTTTTTTCCTAATTTCAAATCAAATCGATTAGTAGGAAATCCTATTTTTAGTGGTTTACACATTTTTCCTTGGAAACAAAGAGCCAAGCAAAGGTTGGAATCCATAGAGGTTCTTTAGGCTTCTTTTATTTTGAAGTAAAATGATATAAAAAATTATTGCAAAATAGAATTTTCTATTATTTGTTTTAATCTAAAATGAAAAAAAAAAATCCATGAAGAAAATTTATCATGTAAAATATCATTTGTATGAAAAAATTTATAAAGAAAGATCTCTTGCATCCATGTCAAGTTTCATCTTAATCAGTGTTGCGTAAGTGGACAAAAAAATAATAATAATAACAAGGGTTAATTACACAGACACCCCCTCTAGTGTAGTGAAACTACATAGAACTATCTTGTTTTTATAAAAGCTACACAGAATACCCCTCTAACAATCCTATCATACAATCTCACCCACACCGTTACTTTTAACTTAACGGCAGAGGGTCAAAATTTTTTTAAGACAAAAATACCCTTACTAAGTGTATTTTTGAAAATGAAAAAGAAAATAAAAAAATCACAAAAAAAATATAAAAATGAAATTGAAAAGTTTTGAAGGTAAAAAAGTCTTTTTAGCATCTAAAAAGAATAAACCCTTTTTTAAAAAAATTGTCTAAAAGACACTTAGTAAGGGTATTTTTGTCTAAAAAAAAATTTGACTTTCTGCCGTTAAGTTAAAAGTAACGGTGTGGGTGAGATTGTATGATAGGATTGTTAGAAGGGTATTCTGTGTAGCTTTTGTAAAAGCAGGATAGTTCTATGTAGTTTCACTACACTTCACTACACTAGAGGAAGTGTCTTTGTAATTAACCTATAAAAATGGTGTAAGCCAAAAAAAATGGGATAACTGACAAATACAATATTATATGCACACACACGAGAGTTTTTTTATTTTGTAAATTTGAAAATACAAAAATAAAAGGTATCCAAAGTGTAATATTTTTGAAACGTCAGGTATTTCTGGTATGATTTTTTAAACATGAGGTACCTCTCGTATGATTTCTCAAAACGTCAGGTACCTCTGGTGTAATTTATCCAAAAAAAAAAATTACAGTTTACCAATGGCGGTACCTTTCTCTCTCTCTCTTTCTCAGTTGGAATAAGACAAAATCCCATCACAATCGTTTTCTGAAATCAAGATCCCAAATCATTGAACTTAATCTATTATTTTGGATTGATTATTGCAAATTGGAGTTTTGTATTTATAAAAAAAAAAAATTGATGTTTACCAATGGCGATACTTCAAGAACCATTGTCATTTAGGTAAGCTTCAGGTTGGGGGATCACAAGAAACAAGGGAATGTGTTACGATTATCCCATTCCGTTCGAATAGTACTATACTGAAAAGAAGACCTCGTAGAGAATCTACAAAGTTTCCAATCATCGGATCATCTTTAAAAAAAGATCCCCAAAGGGTCAAAATAAAAAAAATTATGTTACATGTGTATGAGATAGAAGCTTGGAAGGAGAAGTTTCTCACACCGCCTTAAATTAAGGAATTTAAATAGGAAGATAATTTTAATTAGGATTAATATGGAAGAATGCAACGAGAAATTTTCTAATGATAATCGCACACTGCTTTAAATTAAGGAATTTAAGTAGGTAAATAATTTTAACTAAGATTAACGCTAGAGTTACTCAATGCGGCTCTGTTCCTTGGAAAATCTGAAGAATATTTTTTTTCTTATTTCTTGTTTCCATCATTCTCGGTGGATTGGAGTTGATAGGCGGATTTTGAGGGAGAGAAACCTAGAAAGAAAAAAAACCAGAGAGAGTGAGAGCCGTGAAGGGGTTCGGTCTCTTCTTTGCGGCAGATTTGAAGAGGGTTAATGGGGTTTGTGCGACTGGGGTTTCAAACCCTTGAAGAAAAATTGCAAGAAGAAAAAAATAAAAGATTGGAGTAATCGGTGTGATGATTTATTGCAGTTGTAGAGGATTTTTTTTTCTTTTTTGATAAAATGTTACAGAGAAATAGAGATGAAGAAGAAAGGGATAACGTCTATACACAATTTCAACTCTTTTCCATCAATTAATGAACTAATGTTTGAGAAACTTGGGTGGTAGGTGATGTTTCGAAAGTTTTTTGGGTACTACGTGAAAATTTTCCAAAAACAAAAATACTAAACCTTCAACTATTAAGAAATTGATTTTTTATTTGTTGATGCATCCCCAATTTTTCTAAATGTCTTCAATTCCCAAAAATCATGTATGATATGTTTTTATTGTAAACGTAAACGGTGTCCTTAAATATGATGATATGTACTTTGGATGCAATATGCATATGGTTGAGGAGATTGGAGGGACTTGCTAGTTAGTTGAGGTCGATTTTTCTATACGTATGTTTTTTCTCCATGAGCTCTATCACTGGATACTGTCAGTGGATTTCACATTCTTCAGTAGATCTTAGTAGATTTTACAGGTCTGGTTCGTCTCAAGTTGTGCGATCAATCTACTGAGTGATCAAACAGAGTGGCTGAAGTCACTTAGGACATAATAAACTCTTAGGGGTTGTTTGATAAAACTTAAACTCTGGAATTCTTACTTCTGGTTCAAATTTCTATTCCAACTTCAAAAGGATTCAGGAATATGATGGAATAGAAACATGTTTGTTAACCTAATTTAGTCATGAACTCCAGAGTAGTGTTGGTGGGTAGTGGATGGTGGCACTAGTGGTGAGTGGTGATGGTTGGTGACGGTGGTGGTGGGTGGGAGGTGGTGGTGAAGGGTGGCGGTGGGTGGTTGGTGGTGGTGGAGGGTGGTGGCGGTGGCGGTGGGTGGTAGTGAATGGTGGTGGCGATGGTGGGTGGTTGGTGGTGGTGGGTGGTGGTGGCGGTGGTTGGTGGCTGGTGGTGGTGGCGATGGTAGGTGGCGGTGGGTGGTGATTGAGGATGGTGGTGGTGGCGGTGGCGGTGGGTGGTAGTGGATAATGGTGGCGGTGGTGGGTGGTTGGTGGTGGGTGGTTGGTGGTGGTGGCGACGGGGGGTGGTGGTCGTGGCGGTGGTGGTGGGTGATAGTTGGTGGTGGTGGTGGGTGGTGGTGGCGGTGGTTGGTGGCTGGTGGTGGTGGCGATGGCAGGTGACGGTGGGTGGTGATTGAGGATGGTGGTGGTGGCGGTGGCGGTGGGTGGTAGTGGATGGTGGTGGCGGTGATGGGTGGTTGGTGGTGGTGGCGGTGATGGGTGGTTGGTGGTGGTGGCGACGGGGGGTGGTGGTGGATGGTGACGGTGTGGTGGTGGTGGTGGTGGTGGTGGCTGCGATGGGTGGTGGAGGGTGGTGGCGGTGGTGGCTGGTGGCTGTTGGCTGGTGGGTTGTGGTGGTGGTGGTAGTAGTGGTGTGAGGTGATTTTTACTTTAAAATTGTACTCTGAAGTTGAAAAGCATCATTTTGATATTCCAAAAAAATAGATTTTGGAGACTATTTTGAACCAGTTCAGCTATGAATTCTCCACAAGTTCGAACCAGGTTACCAAATAAACTCTTATTCCATTTATGCTCCAGAAATCAGAATCTAACTTCTGAAGTGTTATAAAACACCCCCTTAACTATCTGTTGGATCACCATTAAAAGAACTGCACAGCTAGAGACCAACTCCTTCCAAATCTCAAATCCCTGGATAATAATGATGGCATCAATCTTTATTATTGACCATGTTTAAGATTACAGCTGATGTTGGTGCAGTGCAGATGCAGATGCTGATGCAAGTGTAGATGCAAGTTGTAGTTGGTGCGGGTGCAAGAATGGTACAGTGCTGTGAGCGTACCTGTAACATGTGACCAACTTTATTAATGCCAAAAGAAGTTCTGGGCCTACTGTGACGCGCACGTGGCAAGTGGCAACCACCCCCTGAAAGCGAAAGAAGAGCGTCCTCTATGAGGCAGGAAGTTCCTGCCGCCGATCCAAGGATCGGAGTTCGGTCTGGCCGTCTGTCAATACGTTGGGGGTGGGCCGGCTGAAATCTGGCCCTTGGCAGGCGGTAGGACAGCAGGAGAGGATTTGGTTGCCCTCTATGAGGGGACGGTCCATCACTTACCGTCAACACTTTTAAACCTTTGTTTGGTTGTAAGATGTAACCGATTGGGTTACAATCGGACTTCGTCAATGGTTTTATTATGTTGGATCTTCAACATCATTTTCCTTAAATAACCATAATTTCTTTCTTTAATTGACTGGTTTTCCAGGGTACGTATGGAAATTTTGTTTGATTTCTTTGTAAATGACTTTGGAGACTGATTATAATAAAGGGGTTCGGATCCTCTCTTTTAATTGGAGGAACTTCAGCAGATCCAGCAGTTGAAGTTCACTCGGTGTGTATATCTAAGGGTATTAACGGGTCGGTCAGGACTGGTTTTGGTCCGGATTGAATCGGTATCGGATTTTATAAGTCCAGCCTAAAACATGTTCATTAAGAGTTCGGACTGGGTTGGGCTGCGCTGGACACAATAACTAACGGGCTGGTCCAATGTCTATTTGTTATTGGACTTATTTAGGTGATTTCGGACTGGTTCGGTACGGACTGGGCTTATCAAGCTTATCGGGCCTATTTTATATGTAAGATATATAGCTTATTTTATTATTTTTATCTATAAAATTAGCATCATTCCTTCTATATGTATGTAATTCAGTAAATTATAACAATTAACATACTCTTTTCAATTATAGATTCACATAATCTTTCGGATAAAGAAATGAACTATAATAGTGTAATATAATCTATCAAAATTTAAAACCATTAAAATTAAGAAACTGAGCCTAGATAGACCTTACCGGTGTTCGGATTGGGTATATTGATTCGGGCTAATTCGGGCTTCTTAACGGGTCGGTCCAATTTGGTTTCGGTCTGGACTAAAATGGTGTCGGGCTTTACAAGCCAAGACCAAAACCTATCCATTAAGGTTCGGGTTATATCGGGCCGGCTCGGTCCGTGTTACCGGGTCGGATCCATTTTTGACACCATTATGTATATCAATATATCCATACGCACGTCGAGTGATTTTCAACTGTTGAATCACGACTAAAGATATAGACAACAAGAGATAATTTTTCTCGTAGAAAAGATGATTACTTAGGAGAGAAAAGAAATTAGAACCAATAGTCTGCTGTAATAGGATGTATTACATTAAGATGAACCCATTTTTTGAATGAAACTTTTAAAAAATAAAAGAAAGAATGACTAATAAAAGGGAAAATGAAACTTTTAAAAAATAAGAGAAGGAAAGACTTAAATTCTTTATCAAATTTATTTTATTTCTTATTTAATTCTTACATTCCTAACACATTTTTGGACTATGTTTGAATGTCAAGAAAAAAAATAAAAAACATCAAACAAAAATATTGATGAAACAATAATCAATTTAAACGTCTATCCCTCTTTCAATTCAAAATTTTTCTTCTTTTTTCTTAGCTTTCAAACCGCCTTAGAGGTCGGTAACATTTCATAATCACGCTTTTGGTACATATGAAATTAGATGACCCTACTCCCCCAATTTGGCTAACTAGATTTGATTTATAAATCCTTTCATGCTATTCTTAGGCCTTTCCTCACCCCCACACCCCCCCAAAAAAAAAAAAAAACCCCAAAAGAAGGGTTTTTATCTTTTTATTTATTTATTTTTTATGGGAAAAAATCCCCGTGCCCGCTATGTACATCCAATGGCTAGACGTTAGGGGATGAAATGACCGCTATACCCACCTAAAATGAACAATCCGTCCCCTAGCTTTCCTCGCCAGCCATGCTCCCATTCGACCCACACTGATGCATGGGCCAAGTAGCTTGGTAGCGATCCCCTACCCATTTTTATTTGGGGGTGAGGATTACATCCATTTGGTGGTTCCTTCTTGTCAAGTTAATGCTGATGTAAGCTACAGTGTTATCCCCCTTGGCCTCTTCCTAGTTAACATAAGATGATCAACCGTGGATTTACTTCAAGGTATCATAATGGGTATTAGTGTAGGTATCAGTATTAGATACAAGTATCAGTCAAGTATCGATCAGTGTCAACTATGTATCGGCCAATATTGGCCCGCATTGGGCTGGTATTGATTTAGTAATCGGTTTTCATACCAATTCGGCAAAACAATCCCCTATCAATCACACCCGATACTGATACCTCAAACCATGTGATCAACTACATCGAACAGAGTTCGCCTCTAATGAGAAATTAGTATTTTTAATTAGAAGTTCTCCCCTCTTCCAATTAGTTTTATATATATAATAAGATCATATAAGCCAAATTACTTTGTGATTTCCCAGATCATGTCAAGCCAATCTGTTCTTTCAAAAAAAATTCATACTAAGGTGACGTTTGGTATGTATTTTTAAAAGTCGTTTATGTCAAAAATATATTTTGAGATAACAAAAACAGTGTTTAATATGCAAGCACAATTAAATACTCTGCCGCCATCTTAAGCACGAACAAAAGCTAATAATTGGTGCATCATGTCAACGGATTTGAAAATTATCACCAAATCCTTTTTGCATGGACCTTAATGAATGTTTGTTATTAACAACCAAACAAACCCTCAATACCAGCCAATCATGGGCCTCTTAATTACAAGTCCAACGTAGTCGTGTTCAAATCGTCTCCTGCGGTCCTGCCGCCTACCAAGGGTTGGATTTTAGTCGGGCCACCCCCTAATGTATTGGCAGGCGATCAGACTGATCCCAAACCCTTGGATCAACAGCAAGAACCATCGAGACGATTTGGTTCCAACGTAGCCAGCCTACCTATGACAACCATATCCTTTTCTAAGTTCTAACTCTCCAATAAATAAAGGAGATTAAAAAAATAAAAATTAAATTTAACACAGAGGCCCACTATATCAACTTTAAGAACGCTTTGCCGCTCCCATATCTTGACACGTACCACATTTGCAAATGATTTCATGGGGGCCATCTAATGAATGTCATATCGTGAGTGCTCTGGCACACCATCTCCTTTTTTGTATTTTTTTTTAAACCAATTTTCTCTTTGACTTGTATTATATAATGTATTATGTAATATATTATGAAATTTATGATTGTTTAACATGATTTATAATGTTTATTTATAATTAAAATAAATAGATATAATATATAATCTATAAATAGGTTATTAGTTGTTTATTATTATAACCTATATCTCATTATATAATATATTATATTTAGTGGTATCAAACGGTCATTATTTATTATTCAGAATCTATTATCATAATTGATTTGTCACAAATAACTCTTAATATATTATATAATACAAACTAAAGAGAACCTAAGATAGGATACCCATACTAAAACTGAGGTCTTGGTGATGTTGATTTTGGCTGAGCAATGCCTTAGGTGGAACCCACCTAATGGGCCCAATGAATCTGGCCTACATTGGGGATTAGATGAACGTAATGGTTAAAGTTGTGTTTGGTATGAATTAGTTTAAAAGAGTGAAGTATTTTTGTTCAAGGCTCTGATGAGATGACAATAACGGAGAATACATATCTAACACTGTTTTTGTTATTTAAGAATCGCATTCTCAGACATAGTCTAAGACTATTACACCAAACTAAAGATTACCCACTAAATAAATAGCCTCAGATATAGTAGTTCTCCTGTATATACTTATATCCTCTTTAAGATTTCATCACGGTCCATATTTAGTGAGTGCCACACTATATCACATCTATAGTGATGAAATTCCAAAAAAAAAAAAAAAAAATACATGCAGGAACTCCATATATAACACCTAATATTTGATTCAACACTAAATATGTGTCTCTGTGGATCATTGGATGTGGTGGAGATTGGATGTGGTGGAGGTAGATATCAGTCTTTAAAAAAGGGACTTTCTTTTGTCCATGTTTACCAATAAAAAGACCCCCTACATATCATCTTCTTGTCTGACCTTGTTGTTATCAAAAAGGACAATTGGGTTCAGATCATCAATCCTTCCCCTAATTCAAGAAAAAAAATAAAGTCCCTTTTCTTAAAGATTTTTTGCATTATCTTTAGATAGAGGGTCAAATCCTCTACGCATATGGGTACTCTTTCTTCGATTTCACATCATTCATGGTGCACGATCCACCTCTTTCAACACAGGCTTCATTTATATTTGGACGACATGAGTTTCATCAATTTTGGCCTGATTCATTATGAGGTAAAGATATACAAATCCGATTCATTGTGAAATGGTTTGGAATTTGAAATGATATTATATATACTGTGATTAAGGTACCCATAACCACAAAAAACAATCTTCAACGCTTAAGTATGTCACATTTAATTGTCTCTTTAAAGTTTCCATTGTATTCTAAAATACTGTATAAAAAGTTAAGGTTCATACAAAGACACTAACATGATTAAAATGTTTAGATTATAACCTATGTCACTTGTTTATAGAGACTTTTCAGTTATCCTTGATAATTTTTTAAATTATCAACACACAGAGTTAGCTCAGATTACATGAGGTCGGTGAAAAATAAAAAGGATGTATGACAAAAATACTAAAATTAAGAGGTTTTTTTATATGAGCGCATGCAGTTTCAATTATAAAATAGTGATTTGATAGGGGAGATAAGTGATTATCATCTCAATTATTTATACCTAATAATATATTTTTTTTAGGAAAAGCATATAAATATTACAAGGATAAAGAAGGTTTTGGCATCGTCAGAAGAACCTGGTTAGCTATACCTGTCAAGCTTAGATTGATTGCAGCAGAATCCTGAGATCAATATCTGCAAATTTGTAGGTTCCATGAATGGAGTCCATTTTCTATGGCTACCCTTTCATTTTTTTATTTTTTTTCGTGGGACCCATCAAAGTAAGGAAGTGAAGTTAAGCTAAAGCCCGAAAGATCACTTAAAAAAGTGTTTCATAGTTAGGTCAATGGTTATGTTAAGCATGGTGGACCCTATATGCTCTGCATGTTAACCTATAATTGAATGAAAAGAAAAAAAGAAAACAAGATTTAGTAAATCAGATTTGTAAATGATAGGTGGTAGGACTGTAAATGAGATGCATAAAATAATATGATAATTAGGAGAAAAAAATTGGTAAAAATTGCAACCTCTTCTTTTGAGATCCTTAAACTTAAATTAATAATTAATTAAAAGACAGGGTGATCAAGACGCCCATGGAATTTCCCATGCCAAGCTAATGGGAACATGACAAGTTCGTATACAAGGTGGTCGACATGTCAAGGAGTGACTGTGGGAGGAAGCATGATGTTGGCAGCATGGACATCATTTTTTTCCTTAAGTAGAGGTCCCAAAGTTTGAGTACCAAAACTAAGCTTGAACCAGTGAGTTGACATTTGGCAGTCACGAGGAGTTATGAATGAATGTGAAAAGCAGACCTAGGTAACATGCTATGTGGCTTAAATTGTCCTAAATAACACAAACATACAAATTTAAGTCTTGGTGGAATTTTATAATTTTTTTACTTATTTTTTAGGTCATCAATTCAAGACTGAAACTTAGGTCTTAAATCTTAAAATTTATGGGTAAAAAAGTTTAACTTACAGTTGTGCATATATGATATACCGACATACTTGACACCATTAAATAGACATATTTCAAATTTTGCTGATTACTAACTAACACCTTTCACCAAAATGGATCGAGACAAAATAGATAGAGCCATGATGCATTCCTAGCAAAAAAATGGAGTATCAATAATGTTGCATGTCATGCATACATCCTTTTCCATGCACTTCAATCATTGAAATGAACAATCAGGGCTGGTATATAAGTAGTATTAATTTTAGGTAAATTTGGACCCTTGTAAGTATGCTATGTTTGTCTTTTAAGGATCCTATTGGAAGTCAGCTTGACAACCATGGTAGGAGAAAAAGGAAAAGCTGGTTTTATCCTCCTTTTAAGTTGTGTGCTGTGTGGGGTTTCTTGGTTGCAATAATATAAAAGCAACCATTCCAATAATAGAACTGATAAAAACCACAAAAAATTATATATAAAAAATATATATATATTCTTGATAGGGAGAAAAGAGAATGCTAGGTTTACTTTGGATAAGATAATGCTAGGTTTAGTTTGGACTAGCAAACATAAATAATGTCATTTACACTGTTTCGTGGTCTATGTGGCAGTCATTATTTCGGCCAACTGGACGGCCGACGTACTCGCCCTTGTCAAAATGCATCCACTTTGAAGTTCATGACTGGGACATGGGCTCATTTACTTGCCCTTTTTTTTTCTAATAATGTTGTTTTTGTATTACTTTGCATCCAACTCTATGTTAAGAATAATCCCATATCAACAAATGTTGGGATCTTACCTACCTTTATATATATTAGATGGTCTCTACATTCAAAAGCTTAAGCTATTAGGTGCAGAGACACAACTAGTATATGAAGGCATCTAAGGTGTCAAAAGTTTTCTAATGTGGGATTATTCTCAACACTTTCTTCATGTGTTTCCTTTTTGGGGTGGCAGCACACGTGATATTTGTGGAATGAACAGAGGACCCTAATGGTGTAGATACCATGTTGAATTATCTATCCAAAAAACTTAAGCTACCAATTCATGTGGACTGATGTTATAAGAAACATCACCTACCATCCACACCTTTCAAAAAACATCAACTACCACCCAAACGTTTACCACCGTTAATCAAATAGGTCAAATTTCAACTACCCCCCATAGCAGTTGGTCACAATTGAATTATGGACATATGTAATAGGATAAGCAATTGAATTTGAGTCTGAAATTTATTCTTATAAAATATTTTAAATTGGTCACTTGTTAGATTTCAGACTCAAATTCAATTGCATATCCTACTACATATGTCCATAATTCAATTGTATATCTTCCTCTTATGTATGTTCATGTATATTTATATTTTTTTTGGCCATCCATGTTTGGTACGCATCCTCTTTGATTTTTTAAAGCTTTTGTCTTGCCACTTAGCTGACTCCTTGGACTACAACTTAACAATGAGTAGGGGAGCTCAATGTATGCTATGTCCACAAAATTTCATCTGTATATGATCTGCCACGTGATAGAAAATATTTGTGCATATTAGATAATTAGTCCTATTTCTGTGCAAGATCCCTCACCCATTTTTTAGAAAAATCTACTTTTCCATATTTATTTTATTAGGAAAAAGACAGTTACCTCCCTTATAACTTACCTCATTGACAGTTGACCTCCAATGGTTTTGAAAAAGACAATTATCTTCCCTAAACAAACTATAAAAATCCAAATAGCCCCAATTTTTAACGGTGTTAAAATTATATTTTTTGTAGACAATTCTACCCTCAAGTTTCTGAAACCAATATTGCCAGGAAAGAAGAGAAAAACCCCTCTTTCACTCCGGTGGAGAAGACGAGAAAACAGAAAAAAAATTGAAAAAAAACTGATGAACAGGAACGAGATCTGAGATGCAAGATCAGAAATAAAATAACTCCAGTGGAATGAGATCTGTTAAAACAAAACAGAGACGGAAAACTCTGAAATTTCAAGAATCACGGCCAGAGAAGATAAAGAATCATGGCTAGAGAAAAAATCTGAAATCCGAAGAGAGATTTCTAAGAGAAAACTAATGATAATGCATTTTTGTGGAGTTTGAGAACCAAAATAATTGTAGGAAATATATACCTCTGCAATGAAAAACAAAAGAAACTGTAGAATATCAACAGATAGAAAAACACAGACTCATGCTTAGTCAAACAAGAAATAGTGAAGCATAACTTCGAGAGAACTCTCGGAAAAAGAAATTGATAAGACTGGCTACATCATCTTGTGCCCCATCCGTTGGAGATTACAAAAACTGAATCGAAAGATTTCAAACCAGAGAAGAAGAAATGAAATTAGGACAAGAAAGCTTCAGAACCTGATTTCTTGAACATGTTTTCTTGATCTAAACAACTGTGAATGTGACGAACAAACTATGAAGCTTGATTCAAACTATGAAGCTTCAAATTCTTTTTCTCTAGGAAGTTATTAAATCCAAGCCGAAGAACGGAAAGCCGGTCGCAAAGGGTTCGCAAACAGGAATCGAGGCTGGTGCGAGCCTGTAACCTCTTGTAAGAAGAGGATGAGGGGGTTCTCCGGATCTAGATGAGATCAGTGACGAATTTGAAGAGCTCGCATGTAGATGGACAGGAGAGAGAGGTCCAAAGGCAAAGGGTTTGGGGGTGAAAGAGACGATGAAGGATCAAAAACCTCTATTCTTCTGAATCTGCTCATCGTTGTCCAGGGCTAATGGAGGGAGCAAATGTAATGGGTTTTTGGATGGATTTTTAATGTAAAAGGGAACGAAACATAATACAGTGCAGATAAGAAAGGTTTTAGATGGATTTCTCCTTGGGGCTTTTTTTTTCTTTTTTTTTCTCTTCTTTTTGATCAAGAGAAAGCCACCGCCATCTTCTCCTTCACTTCTTCCCTTTTTTTTAATTTTTTTTATATGTCAGTCACCCTAGTAAAGGGTTAATTTGGTCATTAAAGAAATATTGGCTCCCACCGTTAGCATCTAATAGAATATTCCTAACGACGTGGGTCTATTTGGATTTTAATAGTTTGTTTAGGAGAGGTAACTGTCTTTTTCAAAATCATTGGGGATCAACTGTCAATAAGGTAAGTTACAGGGGAGGTAACTGTCTTTTTCGGATCTGAATCGTCTAGTTCAGGGAGGAGGGAGATGCCCCCGTTGGATGACCGACACGTGGCTCTTGGAAAAATCCAAGCCCCACGTCCGAACCAACACCCCCTGTCGGCTCGGCTTGTCAGCTGGGTGTCGGCTCAAACGTGGGGCTCAGATTTTTCCGAGAACCACGTGTCGGCCATCCGACGGGGGTGTCTCACTAAGGGAGACGATTTGAATCCGTCTTTTTCCCTATTTTATTTGGGGATTTTTCTCTTGTATTTTTTTTTTATTATAAAATTTTATGTGCAAACGTTGTTTTACCTAATTCCTACTTTTTCAAAGCATTTCTTTACATATGAAAAAAAAAAAAACAATGATGGCCTATTTTGTAGAGAAACATTTACATTTACACCATTTTACATGAAAACAAACAGAGCCTTTATGTAGGGGTTACAAGGATGGCACCGCTTAGGCAAAAATAATTTGTGGAATGGCTTCATGGATAAATCACCTTGTTGCCTGGTAGAACAAAATTCTAAACAAAATTTTGATGTTTTCAAACAATTTTCAAAACATTTTGGTATTAATGGTAAAGTTGGATAAGTTTGAAAAGTAATCTACAGTTAAATAATGATTCAATTGGACAATTTTTTTTCCACTGAATTCGGGTGATAACTAAATTGCCAACAGCAAACAATATGGGCTTTTTTTTTTCTTTTTTTTTTTATAAAAAAAAAATCAAGGGTAGAGGTTTCCTACCCGAACTACGTATAATCTAGGTAAGCACAGGGGTCAATGGAAGGACAAACACTAGTATCCAACAAGAAAGATAAGAGGATCATTTCATTGGCCATGTGAAATGGTCACATGGGTACAGGAGGATACAAGAAAGACACAACCGGATAAAAAAAATAGCCATATGGGTTTATTTTTAAGAAAAAAAAGAGCATGAAGCTGAAAACCCATGAGCTTCTGCAATCTAACAGACCGCCAAACCAATTGGAAAATGAAAAACATAAAAGATGATGGATTGAAAATGGATGTTCTCGTATTTTCAGTTTGTTTTGATATAAAATTTTACGTGTAACATTTTATATGTAAAATAAATTTCAATATTTGTTTCCACTAAGTAAAAAAAAATTAAGTTCTTTTTCTATCCCCCCCTTCAGAGATCACTATATTTTACCCCTGAAAAATAACATTGAATTCTTTTTCACATATAAAATCACGTAAAAATTTTCAACAAAGCTTGCCTTTAACTGTTTTAACTTAGAAAGATGTCATCACGAAACTGTCTCAGTATGGAAGTGAACGAACTAAATTTCTCTCATGATAAAGCATCAACTTTCGTAACACTGAACGTGAAGTCATGGAGAAAGAGACTTTTTTTTTCATTAAAAAAAAGTGATTTATCAGAAGCTGTTTTTCTGGTATTATCATCACTGGTACATAACGACATCAATGCATAAATTATTTCATCTTTGTTATGGAGATGACAGCAGAAGAATTATTTATAATACTTTCTTTAGTCAATTCATTCGCTCTTTCTGAGGAATCATGTCAAACTTTCTAAGCTTGAAGAGATTAAGAAACATGGATTATATTAGACTTGATTGATTACATGTTAAACGAAATGAAACATATGATTAATCAAGGCGTGATCTAGTCCAAAGAACCTAGCAATTTTCTTTCTATCCAAGAAGATGACAAGACACAACTAGGAAATACGAAAAGACCCCAAAAGTAAAAGTTACGGTTTTATGTGGACAGTGGTTTTTGCAATAATACAAAAGCAACTAAATCAGTGTCATAGTATAATACTAACCTATCAAAGGAAGGAGGAGCTTCACGGGATCTATCACCCTCCATAGGATGTGTAGTGTCCCCCCCAATCCTATTTAGTAGGCTCCACCACACCTATGGACGGTGATGGTTCCCTTGAAGCTCTGGTGGAGAGGATCTAGGCTCAACATCAAGGAACCAACCCTCTTTGGCAGGCTTTTATTTTAAAACTGAAAGGACATGACAGCCAGTATCCACTTCCCACTGGATCCACTAGCATGGCTTCTTTCAGGCTTTTTCTCTCTTCAAGTTTTACTAAAAACCAACAAGAGTCAAATTACCAAAAAAACCAACAGTCATTTCACCCTTACTGTATATGAAAATTGACTACTGACTCCTGGGTATGGAAACTGACTCGACACAGCCTAACATACTTCTTTTTCCCATTTGTTAATTATTTGAGTGAACTCAACTGATGGTGTGGCTATGTTTTCATACAGTTCAATATTTTATTTATGCTTTGCCAAAAAAAAAAAAAAAAAAAAAAAGAACTATACGAGAAAACACTTGCCTACACTGCCAACTAAGATTGTTTTTCTTTTCCAACTATAAATGAGATGTTAACCAAATGAGAGCTTTTTACTCAACAAGGACTCACAAAAATCAGATGGTAGAGGACACTTATCTTTGCGGATTATCATTTCATTAAATCTTTCAAGGACAAATCCAGTTCAGGGCCTGATACCACGCAGACCAACATCCGTTCCTCTTTTGACCTGAAGCCACCTCTCAACCCAAACCTTTTCCATCTTCAATTTGAGCAACTCATCAGTACTGCACTTCCTTTTTCTTTAACACCAAAAATCAGGACAGTGAAACGTCTAGCCAAAAATGTTAAGAAATATAAAGTTAACAATTTATAACAAACCATTTGAAGCTGATCAAGTCACAATTGATCTTGGAGCACCCATACAATATACCACTTGTTCATTTTGAAACAAATGCATCAAGTGTTCCAACAATTAAAAGGAAAAAATAAATAAATAAAACCCACTAATTTTTCCCCATTATACACTTGACGAGGTCTAGAATGCGAAAATAATCATAAAATAAAGCAGAATGTTTACCCTCAAGCCCATCTCTGCTAACCCTGTTGCTGCCTGTTAGGTTATTGCATGGACTCCCACCAATAATAAGATCAAAGCCATGAAATGAGCCAATCAGCTGCTCTAATCTATCACCATTCAATTGTTGAACATCTGGAATGTCAATCAGATTACCTGTCTGGTTAGTTTGATCCCACCAACTCCGCATAATATCTCTGCTAGTTTCTGAAATTTCAACTGAAACAACATTCTTCAAAGGGATACCAAGCCGATGTAGTGCTACTTCAGCACCACCAATTCCGGAGAAAAGTGATAAGAGGTTGATTCCACCTGGGAAAATATCCTTTAAGACAGAGAGGTGATAGGCCACAGTGTCAACCTGAAACAAATTCACCTTTTTAACAAGAAAATTCATAGAATACCAAGAGAAAACTCTACCCGAAATGAGTTCAGCTTTTTAACAAGGGAATTCATGGAGATCATGGAAATAAAAGGAGAAGACCAAGGAATGCCAACCTGAAACGAATTACCCAATGCTTTAAGTCTATCAGTTCTACTAATTCCACCGCCCCTTGTGTGGTTCTTAGGAAACCCTAATAACATTTCCATCTCATCAGGCTCCAGAGGCGCAACCTTATTCCTTCCAACCCAAACAAGATTCCATTTTCGGCATTCATCAAGGATTTCCTTCTGGACCTTCAGATTTGGAACACCTTCACAGCCTTCAAGGGCCCTTCGTATCCTCTCAGTTGTCTTGGCACTTGCAGTAACAGTGAGTAAGCAATTTAACTTTGTCCTGCGATCCCATGAGGGCCACCATTTCCTGGTTAAAGGCAGGGCTTCATGTATGGTGCCTGGTTGAAGAGGCAGAAGAGGATGTCTGTTGTGGATTGGGAGATTGTGAACATAGCCTCTCTTTCTTGCAGCTGCACAAAAATGCAGTGAATCAACAAACTCCGGCTCAATATCATATAAGAATCGTGAAATTGTTCTCCAAACGCCTTTGGGAGCAAGTGCCACATTTTCATAATAGAAGTACGGTGGCCCAATGGCTGCCTCTGGAAGAGTTCTATGAACCATGACTGCTGGTTCACCAGGGACCCCAAATCCTATCATTGGGTTTGGAAGACGAACTGTGTCTTCATCTTCATCCAGGATTCTCTTTTCATACCCCCTTTGCCTTTTCCTTTCCCACCTCTCATTATCGAAGTGTTGCCTCTTCTTGTCTTTACGAGGAGCAGTTTGGACATGACTTGGGCCTGGCTGTGAAAATCGGAAAAATTGTATCACAAACTCCACATAGCTTAACGAGGAGGGAGTAGTGAACTTTCAAAAGTATTTCAAGATAGATCTGTGGGTGCTATAGATTAGATCTTAAGTCAGATTATGAACATACCTGATGTTCCCTCATTTGAGCATCAGCTGCCTTTGCCATTTGAGCAGCGGATATGAAATCAGTCAGCTCCATAATTGATGAGTCTGGACCTGCATACGTTTGAAGTAGATTTTAAAAAAACAAGAACTGGAAATGATTAACAAGCAAAGACAGCTGTGATACAAAGATTGAAAAGGCATGCATAATTGCATACATGGCTAAGAACATTAGTTGAAGGAATTCATAATGACAGTAGCTCATTATTATGGTGTTAATGGACAGGAAAACTAGGAGGCTCCAATCATTTTGATTGAGAGTCTAGTCCAGATTTAAACACAGCTTCGAACACATAAAATTCTTTCAATTGTGGAAAATCAAAGAACTTGCTGAACTGCCTAAGGAAGCATTGGAAGATTCTTAAAGAAGATCTCCCTCACGCACCCTCCCTCCCACCCACCTACCCACCCAAAAAAACAAAAACTGTTGCATGAAAGAAAAAAAATTCGAATATGAACAAGCCAACCATTCTATGCTGCTAACCAACCTCAGAGGTGCTTGAATACATGAACCAAATCGAGCTCAACTATTTCATATTTTCATCGAACTATAAATTTTCTTAGAGCCTGTCAACAAGAGTACCAGACCAAAGCCAAATCTAGCAAGAATGAGCACAGAAATGGGTTTGCCCTATGACCATGCTAGCAAGCATTTAAAGAGTTAGACAGCATGCACTAAATACTGACCACCACTAGCAAGAGCACATTATGGGGATTGTAATTATCAAATTGTTAGCAAAAATGTCAGTCAATGATTAGCGAATTCAGCAACATGGTGGGTATCTCGACCAAATGTAATATAAGAAGACCCAACAATGACAGGGAATGATCTCGCTCCCACTGAAGCATATTAGAGCATCTGATGGTCAAAATGCAATGACCAAAGAAATCGGGGATCCATCTGATGTTGCAAAATGTGCTAAAATACAAAAGCAATTTCAACAACATTAAGGATGAGACAGGAAGAGGATAATCCCTGTACTATTAAACTTCAAGTAGGTACCTAAATATAAGTCCACATTCTTGTAATTACAAGCTGTGTGGCCCCATGTAGATAACCTCTGGGACCACAAATCAGCATGAAGGAATAGCATATTTGTGATATACCAAGTCACCATTACTTTAGCATTCTCAAATATAGCAAGGTTGAATGACCAAGATCATAAATTTTATCGTTGTTAAAATTTTCAAGATGAGCCCTGTGAATGAATTATCTTGGATAGCAGATAAATAGTAACCTATATAACTTCTACGACCACAAATCAGCATCAAGGAATAACATATTTGAGACATACCAGGTCACCATTACTTTAGCCATTCTCAAATATAGCTAGTTGAATGACCAGGATCATAAAATTTATCGTAGTTGACATTTTCAAGATGATGCCCTGTGAATGAATTATCATGGATAGCAGATAGATAGTAACCTATATTACTTCTAGAATAAGCTATACATTATAAGCATCAGGATTGTCCCCATCTTTCCCAAAGTTAATAATATTATGATCAACATCAAAAGCAACACTTACCACCCCCCCAACACACACACACACAAAAAAATTGAAAATAAATTACAAGGTTTTCACATTGCAGTATGTTGACCTCATGTATCTGGTCTTTCACTCCACAAACTACCTAATGGGAAACAATCGAATCCCAAAAGCGTACACCTATTACCTATCAGGACAGTACTAATCATAGCTCCCTCCAAAGCACTTCATTTAAGTCAAAGAGCAAGTAAATCATACCAAACAAAATGGAAAAAGTCTTCTTGGCAGATAATCGACATTACTTCCCTAGGCTATCTTCACTATTCAGATGCAAGCAGGGATGATGTGGCAGACCCTAATCCTCCTTCAGATCGGATATTCTCTGGCTCAGTTGGTTTAGGTGTTCAGTGCCCCATTACACATCCACTCCATATCCACTGTATGCAATCTTTCCTCTAAGTGAGCTAGGAATTCTATCTACTGAGTTTAAAGTTGTTTTACTTCAAATGCCTACAGAATATGACTTTCTTTTGCAATGTCACCAGGGGCTTCTCATCCGGAACTTGCCAAAATTATAGAGGATAGCATGGTAAATGGAGCCCCTCTCTGCTACTAAAGGCTTCCCCCTGTAATATTCCCACATCCCTTATGTGTGCTGCACACAGAAAGCAACCCCATCTGTGAAACAGAATTATTTGGCCAAGCTTATATTCAGCTGAAAAAGAGAAAATTAATAAAGAAAACATAGTTTTTTAGAAATACTTCTTCAGTACCAACTACCATCCATGCACTAAATAATTATATTGCCACCTTAAATATACTGTCCATACCAATGGCTAAGAAGCTATAAGCATTAATATCAACTTAATACACACCACATCTATCAATAGCTGCTGAAGCCTCCTCTACGTAGTAGCCCATGTCCACCAAGTGCAACAATTTCTTCTCCTTGTCAGACAAATGATCCATGTTTTCCTAGAAAGAGAAACTGTTAAATCACAACTAGATGGCCAACCAATGGAAAGCAAACAGCAAGAGAAAATTTCATGAGAATCACACGAATGGTGACAACTTTCATTCATTTTTTCTTTTTCTGGGGGCTAGGCCAGGTTGCGGGATTGAGTGGCTTATTTATTGACAATATTCAAATTTTAATCAAAAAATTGGTAAAAACTAAAAACAAATACAAAAGGAAATACATTTAAGATAGAAAGGTGAAATGGGTTGATAGCTTATCCGTTCACAAGAAGGCACGTAAAAATCTTTTATGATTTTTCAAGATAGTTGCTTCAGAAAAAAATATTAGGTAGCGATTGTGAAGAAAAAGAAATAAACTAAAACAAACCCGCAATGACCAATTGGAGAGAACATGATAAAGGAAGAGAGAGAGAGAGAGAGAGAGAGAGAGAGAGAGAGCAGAATCAATAGTGCAGCTCTCCTCCTTATAGTTTATATTTATAGAAAATAGCAACCAACTACTACACAGGATCTAGGACTCTAAATTCTAGAGTCCTAGTTACAAACTAAGTATAAAGTAAACTCAACTAGGAAAAAGAAACTAACAAGCATAATTGGAAAAGGAAACTAATAAACTAACTAGGAGACCACCAGTCCACACAATTAAGATAGTCAAAGCAGTTAATTAGGATAATATGGTTATTTTATTACGCTAACACTATCCTCAAGCTAGAGCATGGCATGGGGGATGTGAATGCTTCAACTTGAAATTGGTTAAGCCTTCCACCAATCCTTCTCTTGTCTTGAGGCCTGGTGATGGCTAAGGTAGCAGTTGAAGATGAGCCGGCTGTTGAATGCAGCGAAGTAACTGTTCAAACTTGTGGGACAAAGTTCCCAAAGAAGATGGTGACGAGGCAGGGGTAAGTGCCGGCGTAGGTGCAGATGGTATGTCGGTAGGTATTGGATTGGGATCAGTAGAGTCAGGATGGGCTGAGTCAACCAAGGAATCAGTTCATTCAGGTCGCCCATGTTTGGCACAAGAAGATGATTAGTCTTCCCAGAGAAGGTGCAATATCGAGAAGACTTGTCAGTAGAGGAACCACTAGAACCACGACCACATCAACGGCCAGTGCCACAACCTCTACAAGGGAAAGAGCAGCGGTCATAGCCAACATGGAGGGCAAAAGTATCGTTGGTTGCAGCAATAGTGTCACCTTTAGGAGTAGTCAAGCGTTGAAGACAAGAAAAAGTCTCTGGAAGAGTAAGAACCCTTTCCCCCATCAGGAGCTACCTTTAACATAGTTGTAGTCAGGATGTGAGCCAACCATGAATTTGGTAATAAAGAACCCACTTCATTGTGCCTTTTTGTTGTTCAAGATTGGTGGTCAAAGGTTGATGGACCTGTAACTCTTCAATGATGCCCTTGTAATTGATGTAGTACTCATTAAATGGTCGATCGCCCAGTGAAAGGGAAAACAGCCGCACATATAAATCATAAATATGTGATATATCTCTGTTTGACCGTAGCTCTCTTGTTAATCTTCCCATACATCCTTGGCAGTGCTATGGAACATAAAATTGGATGAAATAGTAGGCTCGATACTATTCCAAAACCAAATTTGAAGTGTAGAAGATTCATGCATCCATTCCTTATGGGCAGCAATGTAAGTAGGTGATTTAGAATCAGTAGATGGAGGATCTTCAGTGAGATATTTTAGATACCCTGAGAGAGAATGAAGGCTTTAACTGCTTGAGCCCATAATAGGTAATTAAAAACACCCTTGAGTTTAATGGTAGTAATCTGGACAGGAGTATAAGAGGAGGTACCTCGTATGGAGGAACCAGCCAAGGATTAAAAAAAAAACAGTAGTAGGAGAGGGAGAAGGAGTAGCAATAAAAAACAGAAGTAATAAGTAGTAGTAGTAGTAGTAGTAGTATTAGTATTAGTACTTCTAGTAGAAGCAGCAGCAGTAGTAGTAGTAGTAAGAAAGATCTGCAAAAGAAACTTGCAACAGAACCTGAATTTAAACCAAGTCCAGAAACTCAAAGAGAATGACGACTTGATCTTAAGATATCAGCAGGATATCAGATCGGAAATCGGCAGCAGAGAGGAGATCAGATCAGGGCTAAAGAGATCTGATCAGATAGAGGTTGCGGCAGCAAAAAGGAGCAGCAGCGGTGTAGCAGCAGCAGCATAGAGGTTGTGGTAGGTAGTAAACAGTCCCAAGAAAAAAACTTCGGAAGCAGAAGAAAAAAAAAATAAAAAAAAATAAACTTGCGGCAGGAATAGGAGTAGTATCTTCTTTTTTTCTTTTTCTTTTTTTTTAAAGATTGCAGCAATAATGTCAGTAGCAGTAACTCAATGGAAGCAAAAAATTATAGTATCAATACGCAGCAAATTTTGCGGCAACCAGGTAGAGGAGATTCTTAGAAGACTGTGAAAACCAGGAAAAAATAAAACTAGCTTCTAATAGATGAGCTCTGATACCATGTTAGGAAAAAGAGATATCTAAAACAAACCAGCAATGACCAATTGGAGAGAACACAATAAAGGAAGAGAGAGAGAGAGAGAGAAAGTAGAATAGATAGTGCAACTCTCCTCCTTTTAGTTTATATTTATAGAAAATAACAACCAACTACTACATAAGATCTAGGACTCTACGAGCCAGGGTCCTAGTTTCAAACTAAGTATAAAGTAAACTAAACTACAAAAAGAAACCTAACAAGCCTAATTGGAAAAGGAAACTAATAAACTAACTAGGAGTCCACCAATCCCACGATTAGGACTAACTGCTTTAACTAGCAATGTTTTTGGGTAGACTAGTCTAGAGAAGGTTTCACAAACAGGTATTGGTTCAGCCATGTGACAAGTTAGACAAGGCTGTAATTTTGAGAGTGGGTGGACCCCAAAATCCCCTGCGCACTTGTCAAATTTTATCCCGACAGAGTTGGACAAGTAGCAAAATCAAGTTGAAAAATTAAGGACTACAGAAACGCTAAATGCCAAAAAATAGACGGTTGAGAAATATTGGGATGCATTGACATACATGGGGCCATAGCTATCATGGCGACAAGGCAACCCAAATCGTTAGAGGGTTGCAAGATGTCCAAGGCGCCCGCCTGGGTGATCAAGGCACCTACCTAGGCACCCTAGTTTCCAAGGCGCCTGGACACATAGGCGCCATGCATTGATAAACTTAAAAATTGACACATGGGCAATCCAAACCACTTCCTCAATAGTTGGAATTGCCAGATCACAACTCCACATGGCAATATAGACAGCCTGTTCAAAAAAAATCTCCAAGCAGGCCAGCCTAGAAAAACTTTTATCAAAAGATATCCTAACATCTTCACACTTTATTTAGGACTTTAAGCAAAAATGCCATCATCATACAAAACCCTTATAGGATACATGTTACAAACACTAAAATAGAATACACCTTTCCAGACACTCCTTGATTGTTAATCAAGAACCAGTTTCACTTTCGGAATGGTGATGTCAAGTCAAGAAATATAAATAAGGGTGTCAAAAATGAAATCCAACCGTGTACCAAAATCGAACCGAACCGTTTAAACTGAAACCGTGAAACCGATTATTAAATGGTTCGATTCTGGTTTTAGAAATGAAACCGTTTAGTTAAACGGCTCGGTTCTGATTTCAAGAATGAAACCGTTAAAACAGACTAAACATTTACTTTTAATCCCTTAGTGCTAAATGTCTATATTTGTAGAAATAAATTATATTTTAATGTTTTCCACATGGCATATTTCTAAATCATAAGTCCGTTTTCATATATGATTAAAATTATTTTAATGATTTCCTTAACTTTCCCTCTACTTTGTTCCTAAAACTCTATTCCTCTCCTTCTCGGCAACAAAACCGTTAAAAACCGGAAAACCAAAACCGATTTTGGTAAGCATTTTGAAACCGTTTAATAAATGGTTTGGTTTTGATTTTACTCATTACACAACGAACCGAAACCGAACTGCACCGTTTAACACCTTTAAATATAAATAAGAAAAGACTGGAAAGGGAACACCCAATCCATATACAAGCAACAACAGATCACTCCATGGAAATTTGCTATTAGTACTCATTTCAAACTTGAAAGAGCCTTCCAAACCTTAAATAATGGGGAAGAAAAGCGAAATAGTCCAAGAATGGCATTCATATAATAGTAGGTTTTTTGGGAGTACTAAATTGCCTTAATTCTTTCAGTAGGTGTGGTTTTATGCATGCATTGCAAAAAAAAATGAAGTATCACCAGAGAAGAGCAATCAATTGTGCAGTCTCTTATGTCGTCCATCATTTACAAACCCCAAACATAGAAAGGAAAATCAGTATATCACTACTTGGCATCAAAGCAAGGTCAAGCATCTTGAAAGCTCCTATTTTGAGAGTTCCCCAAATCCAAATTGAACTGGAGTTGTGTCTAGATTACAGTACGCTCTAAAACATTACTAATGCATGGGACAAAAGGATTTTGGGCCATATATATGTGTGTGCTGTCCATTCAAAATTGTTTTATGTAATTTGGTGAAATCTTTGTGCTCACACTAGCACTTCTTTGGAAGTGTTTAACAACACAGTTTGGTAAGAAAACATTGTGGTGAATTCTGCAATACTAGACTGATGTTTATTGACCTGTTGACATGTAAAACAAATATTAAAATACAATATCAATGACAATTTCTTGCTAGCAACTGTCTTTGGTATTGCTATGCCTTACTGCAACTTTTGGTTAAGAGTCTTTCCGGGTTGTGTTGCCACAGCTCTACAATGATAAGATGTACAGTGCTGACGTAGATGTGGGCAGATTTACAACACTGAAATGTACTCTTTTCCATACACAGTTCTCTGTGAAATTTATCTTTCTAAGCTTTGTGGTGGTTATATTTTTTGGCGCAATGAGATTCCACTATATTAACCAACAACAGAAATAGAAGAATATGGGCCCATTCGTAGGCCCATTTCAGATATGTCAGAAGATAAGTGATTGCTAGTTTGACTTGGTCAAACCAGCAGATATTAACTCATTGGATAGGTGACAGCAAAGAATTAGTTTCTTATTTCTAATCCTCATTACTCCCCTAATATAATTGGAACTCCACCCTCTCTTGTGGAGTTCCCTTCTCCATAATTAGAATAGGACTGCTTATCTTTATCCTTTTAATCAAGAGAATCATTGTCATGTTGACATGTGGAATTCTTATTTACTTTGTAACTAGGACTCCTTATCTTGTGGAGCCTAAGCCTATCACTTTATCCATTTTATTTTGTTTATAAATAGTAGTTGCTAGGAGGAGAGGAATACACATTGATTCTCTCCATCTTCTCTTATTTTCTATTTTGTTACATGGTATCAGAGCAATCAGCTGAGTTGCCGTTTTGAGAGTCGTTTAAGGTTCTCCATTAGAATTGTAGCCAC
This sequence comes from Protea cynaroides, assembly GCA_028583415.1. Lineage (NCBI taxonomy): Eukaryota > Viridiplantae > Streptophyta > Magnoliopsida > Proteales > Proteaceae > Protea > Protea cynaroides. Next base: position 7,838,281 of record CM053273.1, read on the forward strand.
CACTATTGCTGCTCCTGTTGCTCCTGCTACTACTACTACATGGTTTGCAATGACCTATATTGTGCTGCTACTACTACTTGATTCGCAGTGATCGATACTGTGTTGCTACTATTACTTGGTTCGCAGTGACCTAGATTGTGCTACTACTACTGTTTGGTTTGCAGTGACCTATATTGCGCTACTACTGCTACTACTATTACTGCTGTTGTTGCTGCTATGCTAAATTTGATGCTACTACTATTACTACCTACTTTACTAGGGATGAACCTTTGATGCTTGGAGTTCGTGAGTTTATGTCACTGAAGCCCGGTGTTGTGGTTCATATTCATTCTTATTATTCCAAGCTGGAGATGATAGGAGTTCGTGAGTTGGTGTAACTACCTGAAGACTGGTGTTGCGATTCATATTCATTCTTATTACTCCAAGCTGAAGCATGTTCCAGCTTGAAGGGGGTGTTCACCAACGACAGAAATAGAAGAATAAGGGTCCATTCGTAGGCCCATTCTAGATGCTTCAGAAGATAAGTGGTTATTGGTTGACTTGGTCAAACTAACAGATATTGACTCATTGGACTTAGTTTCTAATCTCTTGTCCTCTTTTACTCTCCTAATGTAATTAGAATTCCACCATCTCTTGTAAAGTTCCCTTCTCCTGAATTAAAATAGGACTGCTTCTCTTTATCATTTTAGTCATGAGAGTCCTTGTCATGCTGACATATGGAACTCCTATTTACTTTGTAACCAGGACTCTTTATCTTGTGAAGTTCTACACCTATCACTTTACCTCTTTTATTTTGTCTATAATAGTGAATGCTAAGAGGAGAGGAATACACATCAATTCTCTCCATTTTCTCTTATTTGTATTTTGTTGCACACCGTAAACCTATGATCATAGTATTGAGGGATCATGGAAAGTTCGTGGTTTATTATTGTGGTGTCGAACTATTGGTTGGTCGTAGTGACTTCATCAATAACTGAAGCAGATCAGCCCTCTAATGTCTGCCGACTTCCCACTAGTGGGCTTTGGTAGTTCCTATGGGTGTAAAGTTGAAATTAATACTTAATAGTCTTGCTTTCAGTCCGCCAGGCTAATTACACTGACAAAGATGAGATGGAATGCTTGGATGGGACTATTGAAGCACCTAATACCACAGATTTGTCTCAAAGTGAGATGGGGAGAATTCATGCATTCTGATGTGGTTGCTTCACACAATTCAACTTTCAACCTGAGATTAGTAAGGATTTTCTTCCCTAAAAATAGACAAGATGTGGATTTGGCTACCTAAACTCACTTCCAAAAAGAGAACACGCTGCCAGGACTCACCACCTTGAGCAGGATGTTTCCCAACCACATAAAGTGGAGTAGAAAACGCCATAATCTTCCAATGAACCAAGAGTCTGCCTAGTGAGGACTTTCAAAGTTATCTGAATTTAAGATGACTCAAACAACACTTTCACAATCTTCAACCATTAAATGAACCATTAAACCAGTAATTTCATCCTCGTTTTTGGTAAGAACTATTGTAAAATTTCAGGTTCTAGAACCTCTAAAAGGAAAAAAAAGGGGGGGGGGGGAAATGCAGTCTTCCCCATTTTCTTTCTGAGGAAGACAGCAACCAAATAAATTCATCAGATACTTTTTCGTTTTGAATATAGGAAATTATCAACAGATACTTTAAAATATACTACCAATACATACTCTTCCGTTCTATCACTGCTACAGCAGAATAATACATAACCATATTTTATAAACATAATCAACAACACATATAGGCAAGAAGCATCTAGTATTCTCAACAAAAGCACATCCATTGACTCAAGTTACTGTATAGTATTCTCAGCACAAACAAATTCATGCACAAAACAGTCCACAAGACCAAACAACTACATTTTCCTTTTACTTTACCATGTATTGCTGTGTGCATATGTATGCTTAGTTCTGATTATATAATTTTCTCTCCTGCATAACTTTATGCTTAAATGAACAATGGAGACCTAAAAACCGGGGTGTGGGGGGGGCCTACCTCATCTCCATGACAACCACTCATATCTGACAGCTCATCAAGAAAATCGCCATCATTTTCTGAAGAAAGAATATTAGAATCACCATCACTATCTGAAGAAAGAATATCAGAATTAACATTTTGGCCTTCTGGAGGTGACTGTTCAAGAGCCTGCAAGAATCAACATAATGCATACATTCATCAATAAACCAGAATAAGTAAGAGCGAATCAGTAGTAACAACCTAAAAAAAAGAGTGAAGCAGTTTCTTTCAACCACAAAACTGCAATTAAGGTCCAAGATCAGTTTTAATTGCATGCAATAGTCTCACAGTTCAGGTGGCAACTGGAAAGTTCAAAAACCTCCTGTGCTTCCTCGATTCAATGCCTCCTTTCCTTCAGTAGCAAGCTTCAACCCAATCATCATTTGCAAAAGATAAAAAAAACGAGCATGATTCTAATGCACAAGGATATTTCTATTTTGAATCGAGGAAACCAATGGAAAATTCCTTTTTTCCCACCACACGGCTGAGGAACATCTATCATAGAGATCAACCATAGCATTGGATGAATACAATGCCAATGTGAATTCTCTTGTACATGCTTCCCATTGCATCTTAGTTGCAGCCTTTGCTTGTCCACATATATTTTCAGCACATTTTTCTTTCTCTTCACAGAACAAGACATCAAAAGAACGGGTCAAGCTGAGACGCATTTATATGCAAGAAATTTTTTGGTTCATTCAAAACACCAAGGCACATGCACCTAATTCAACCATCAAATAAAAACAAAAGAACCAACATAGTATCCGAAAAGAGGGGAAAGATTAACCAACCACATATGTTAGTAGAGCTTCCAGTATTGCCTCTGTATTTTCTTCTCCTAAAAAAGATATCACAACAAACTTCTTGGTGAAACATCTTGAGATAAGAAGACAAGATTTCGATAAGAAACCCAAACCTTTACCATTTTCCTTGATTGCTTTAGCCACTAAGTTTTCAGAAAATCCCATTCCAACGAAATGACAAATCAGCTTGGAGTTGGAGGAGCCATTTGTTGCCAATGAATTAGCCTGGAACAGGACAAAGGCAATCAACAATAACAATGGACAGAAACGAACAGCAACGAACAGCAACAGAAGCAGATAAGTGTAATATTTAAAGATGGAAAGAAAAAAAAGACAATTTGTAATAGCACCGGAACTATAGTCTTTATTAATGGGCCTGAGTAACCCATTTGCTAATCCTTAATGCAAGAAAACAACAGGTAACCCTAAAGTTAATGCAGGATATTTGGAAATTAACAGTTGAGGAGAACTCAAGGCAAGGTTTCTAAGGCAAAATAGTCGAAGAATTAGGATGAAAATAAGGTTGCCATTGGGAAAAGAAATAGCATCGTCAGAACTCTATAGGCAAAAAAGATGAGAATAACAGAACACTGGAACAGATAATGAAGAAGACAGAAATGGTGGGTTTTTTTAATAGATTTAAACCTATGGAGCTCCCATAATCCACCAAAAGATCGTAATGAATCCATCACAAGTTATTATAGAAGACATCCACCTTCAAAATCTAAAAAACCACAAAAAAAAAAATTTGATTAATCAACTAGAAAAAAAAATTTTAAAAGTGAATATGTAGTACGTATCTATGGGGAAGCGAATAGCCATATAATTATATTACTGCCCAATAAGAATCTACTTGGTCTCCTAATTAGTAATTACATTAAGACTCTGAAAATGGAAATCAATTCACAGACCAATCAAGTATTTTGCCACAACTCCCCCAATTCAAATTCTTGATCTTGGACTCGTCAAAATGGCAACTGAAAACCTTTTGAATGACACCATTGACTGAAAAACCTTTCAAATGACACCATATTCATAAAAAGGGGGGAAATTTTCACACCAGAAGATTGGTCCAAAGAAAAGGGAGGGATATAGAACCCAATCACAACATTGATATCCCAAAACTACACAGAAAAAATAAAAAATTTGAATAGACACAAATAATTCAACATATAAACAAAATTAAGGCCAAAACCAATATAAGTGAAATTAAATTACTGTTTCGATACCACTCCTACCCAAAAAATAAGAGGAATCAGATTCATTCCCAAGTACTCCAGATAGAATATTCATTGAGCAATAATTTGTGCACTCTAAGGTCATGTGTGAATTGCAGAACGATGGACAGTCCAATATGATTTCATACCAAGGATCCTAATCTGTGTTAGAGAGCTTGAGTTTAGATTTTATGGGAATTTGGCCCAAGATAGTTGGTTTGAAAAAAAAAAGAGTTTATTACACAATTTGAAGCTTGATGTTCAGATTTAAAATCAGAACAAAAAATGGAAAAAAAACCCGTAGCCTATTTTGCCTTCTTCAGTTTCTCTTTTGTAATTAAATTCTGGGCAAGAGTTTTCCCATAACGCCGGTGTGGAAAACCAGATCAATGAGAGGTAAGGGGCCCAAATTTTGTCAGAGGAGTGTGGACCCCACAGGTCATTATGTGAAAGGGTGCTTTGGGGATCTTTTACCTTTAAATTCTCTACGATATTTGTACGGAGTAAAATAAATAGGTAACCCAATGTGTGAACAAATGGGTGCATACAACAACAACAAAGCCTTATCTCAACTAAATGGGGTCGACTACATGAATTCTTGTCTGCCAATTAGATCTATTCGATGTCATACTTGAAGCAAAACCTAAGATATACATGTCTTTCTTTACCACCTTCCCTAGAGTCATCTTAGGTCTGCCCCTCGCTTTTTTAGATCCTTCATTCTGAATCAAATCACCACTATGAACGAAAACATCTAATGGCCTACGTTGAACATGGACATACCATCTCAAACGACTTTCTCGTAGTTTATCATGTATCCGCGCTCCTCCCAAATTAACTCTAATACGATCATTCCTTACCTTATCCTTCCTAGTTTTGCCACACATCCATCTTAACATCTTCATCTCAGCTATACTAAGTTTATATATATGATGCTTCTTAACTACCCAACATTCTGCACCATTCATCATAGCCGGTTAAATGACTGCCCCATAGAATTTTCCTTAAAGTTTTAAAGTAATACGCTGATCACACAACACTCCAGACGCACTTCTCCACTTCATCTATCCTATTTTAATCCTTTGTGAAACATCATCATCTCTATCACTTTCTTTGTTTATGATTGAACCTAGATAGCAAAAATGATCACTTTGTTGTACCTCCCTCTCATGAATATTCACCACCTCATTATCTGTCCTTATGTGACTAAAGTTACACACCATATACTCTTCTTCGTTCTACTTATCTTAAAACCTTTTGATTCCGATGTTGATCTTCATAGCTCCAACTTGGCATTAATCCCTGCTTTTGTCTCATCCACCAAAAGATTATCATCAGCGAAAAACATACACTAAGGAACGTCATCTTGAATGTCTTTGGTTAGATCATCCATAATGAGGGCAAACAAATAAGGACTTAAAATTGATCCTTGAAGTAACCCCATTGTAATTGAGAATTCACGATCTTGACTCCCACGATTTTCACACTAGTCACCACAGTATAATACATATCTTTAACTATATCCACATATTTGCTTGAAATGTTTCTCTACTCTAGTACTTGTCAGATTAACTCCCTATGAACTCTATCATAAGTTCTTTCTAAATTGATAAAAACCAGGATACCCCATACATGAGTCTCCTAAGCAAGTAAATAGCCTCTGTCGTGGATCTACCTGGCATAAAACCAAATTGGTTCTTCGTAATGGTAGTTTCTTTTCTCAAGTGGGTTTCAATAACCCTCTCCCACAGTTTCATAGTATGACTCATTAGTTTTATGCCTCTGTAGTTTTTACAGCTCTAGATATCACCTTTGTTTTTGTAGATCGGAATCACAATATTTTTCCTCCATTCACTTGGCATTTTCTTTGAGCTCATAATTTTATTGAACAACTTAGTTAGCCAAGATACCCCATACATTTCTAGGCTCTTCAATAAGTTATCTATTTTAATCATAATTTTCAATAAAATGATTTAAATGGGTAACTAATTGAGAAACCAATATCATCAGTTAGAAAGCAACGTTTTTCATTCTGAAGCATGAACAACTATAAATGCAATATGCCAGTATATGCAAAGGCATTACATAAGAAAAAGAACCTGTCAACCGTCCCTGATTGAACGTGTAGGCATTGTCAGTAGATATAAGAATAGACGCACTGAGAAAGGGTCTGACCTAGTATGTCCAATGGGTCATCACTAATCTAAATGTAAAATCCAAGAATGATCAACTCCAGAAGTGTAAAAGGTACTTTAGTTAGTGAGGAACAGAATACTGGTAGAAAGAAACTACAGATATAGTAATCCAGATCATATTTACCGGGGTAAATTCCCACATTTCAATGGTTACAATAGTGCAACCAAAAAGGATATTTAATAGTTGCTTGGCATTATATTCACCTCCGCAAGGACTGTACCCTCTTCTCGACCAGTAATCGAAGAATTCAAACAAGATGATAGAGGTGATTTCTGAACTTCATTTTCATCGTCACTGTCCCAGTCAAATTCATCACTCCCATCACTTGCATTATTTTCATCCTGTACACATAAAAATGCATTATGAAGAAGAAAAGGCATGAATAAAATGAAAAAACGACAGTAATGTTATTTTTTTCTTTTTTCCTTTTTCTTTATGGGATTGATTATCAAGTAAAATAATTAGAAAGTGACTGGATTAAGAGGAGAAAATTACCATTCCACTACAACTAATTTTGCCAATCAATAGTACCCAAACTGTTCAAAAAACAGGAAAAAAAAAAAAAAAGAATAAGCACCAACAAAAGATGAACTGGCAAAACTAATAACTTTAGGCGAAATGTGGAAGGCAAATATATATTATACAACGCCAAGCCGAAGGGCATGAAAATAGTAGCAGACCTACGATCACAATAAAACTGCACTTACAGCTTCCCAGTCTCCAGCGTTCAGTTCAATTTGCCAGTTCTTTCCCCTGGTTAACCGCACTCTTTGTTAATATTCTTGGACTTATGCTAATAATCAGTATAAATAAATAAACTTTTCTAGAAGCACGAATGAATAGCTAGACTTGCAGTTAACAATTGATTAAAATGACTTACCTGGTTTCTTCTTCACTTTCTACTCTTTGCGACGGTATCGCTTCAAGTTCTACTAACCCTTAGCAAGTAAGGCCACCGGCAATGTTTGTTTTATGTAAGTATGCCTCAATTAGAAGGCACACAAACATTAGTAAGGCGACTAAACTGAAGCAACTTGATTTAGAACAGCTGGAGAACTACTCAATACTTCTAATTGACAATAATAAGATCGAACATCGGAAGAATAGAAAATTTTAAAGGGAAAAGATTGGAAGAAATAGAACTCAATTAATCCAATGTATTATAACAGTTTGGCCCAAACGGAAGTACGTAAGGGAATAGAGACAATTAAGAAAAAAAAATCTAAAAAAGACGAATTTACGTGCCGTTTTCGCATCAAGAAGGACTTAAAACCTCATAAATGTGATCACACACTAAGACCTACGGGAACAAAAGAATTCAGAGGGGAAAAAATGATGTAGTCGAGTAACAGTAAGATTTGCAATAGATACGAAGAACCTCTCAGTAGTTGAAGAAGAAATGACGGAAGAGAACGGGCAATGCACTTCACTCTGCTGAAAGTTTCCTTCCATGGCAAAGGAAATAGGGTTTATGTGCCCACAAATCAACCGATACTAACACAAAACACACCAGAAAGGAAAAGAAATTAACTGCGACCGAAGATCGCGTCAGAAAGGATATGAGACGAAGAAAAACCACATGCAGGTACTGTACATGACGCCTCCTAGAGAGTCGCGGCTCGCGAGCATGAAACGCTGAGGACTTCTCTGAGGAAGGTGGGTTGCAGGCCGCAACTCTCACCGTCTCACCTCGCTGAGCCGATTCGGAAAGAAAAGGTGTAGACGTTTTGCTTACGGGTTTTATTTTTTTAGTAAAGATTGGAAAAAATGGTGCCCCTCATGTCGGCTGAGGAAATCCTGTAGCGATTTATTCTGTGCATATATCGATGTATCAGTATACGTGCACAATGGATGACAACTATTATATTTTCTCGTGCCAAGGGTAAGAGAAAATTTGAATCCAAAAAGATGAGAACATTATATTGGAACAGAAATCGCCTCTCGCTTGGGTTTGGGCGGGGACTGGGCGGTCTGGATGGATGGCCGCCACCTGGCACTCAGAGGGATCCGAGCCCTTCATCTGAGCCGACCCCCCAGTCGACAAGCTGAGCCGACTGGGGGGTCGGCTCGGATGGAGGATTCGGATCCCTCCCAGGTGGCGGCCATCCATCCAGGCCACCCAGTCGCACCCAAACTCAGGTGGGAGACGATGTGGATCCATTATATTGGGGGAATCAAAATAGGAAATAAATCTTCTTATGTCTCTCTTGTCAGCATGATGAAATCTAATGGTTGTAATTTAATGTATATATATATCAATAAACGTACATAATGAATGATAACAATTAAATTTCCTAGTGTGAGGGGTATGAAAAAATTTGAATAAAAAAGACGAGAATATTATATGGGGAAATCAAAATGAGAAATAAATCATCATGCCCCTTTTGCCAGTATAAGAAAATCCAATGATTGTAATTTAATATATGTATATATTGATATATTGGTATACACACAATCCACGATAGCAATTAAATTTATTCATTTTATGATAGCATGAGAGGCATGAAAAGATTTGATTTTGATTAAGGGTTCTTTTTCTGACAAAATCAAAACCTAGCACGGGTTACTAACGGATACGAAATTTCTGTGCCATTTGCGATCATGTATTGGTCATTTGGTCCGTACACCCGGATAGCCTATTCCAACAACCGCAGAGGATCCACTACCTAGTGCTGAAATTTGGCGCGCTAGTTGAATTTTTTTGTTTTTGCACGGATGGTTCACACAGCCTCAAGTCCGATTGGAGGGAAATTTGTTGTGATAACGTGTCATTCATTGATTGGGCTGAGGTGAGATATCTCTACGGTACAACTCCGAGCTGATTCCAGTAGTTTACACTGGACGTCCAAAGTCCAAACTCCCAAAAAAAAAAAAAGACTTCAGACTTGAAAGGGTCATCTGTCCGTCTCGTGATTCCGTCACTGCGGACGGGACATGAGAATCTCTGTGGATACCGTACACTGTTTTACTGGTCTACGGTCTTCAAAGCTGACAGCTGGGACCGCACCATCTCCTGACCGAATGTGGGGAATCAAATCAATCTAAAAATGGAATTTTATTATTTTAATTAATTATAAGATATTTATTGAATAATTATCCAGATAACAACAGAAAATCAATGGAAAAAGCTGACTCATCCCTTTAATTTTACAGTTTTTTTTTTAAAGAACCATTTATTTTTAAGATAATGCATTATAATGTTTAGAGAATCATTATTCTTGCCTATGGAATCTTTACGTAGGTCTACCACAGGGGATCCAACCTTGAGACGATAAAATAAGGTAAAGGAGAGTCGAGCTTGGTGTCCTAGACCGTTCCAATGTTTAAGTTAAAAGATTAAGCCACGAGAGAAAAGAGTTAGGCCTTAGGGATAAGCCGACCACAAAGATAAGTTTGGAGGTTTAGAAGGATTATGATGGTAAATCCATCGAACTGAGATGAGATGCTCGAGAAAGGACACAAAGAGTCATGTACCTTAAAGCGCAATGGGTCATGTACCTTAAAGCGCAATGGGTTAAAACTCATAAAATATTCAATTGATTTGAATTTGATAGTTAAAACCTATTTATAGGGGTTTGAGGATCTGACGTCATTGTTGTCTTTGGAGTACAATGGAATTAATTTTACTTGATATTGTCCTTGATCTTTGCTAGTAATGATAATTTTACCTTTTCAAACATTTAAGATGGTGGAAAATCGTTTTTGTCCTCGGGAAGCTGAGATTTTAACATGGTCCATGTGTTACACTTTTAAAGAGTGATATTATTTACACCTAACAAGTACATATGCGGGGATATACATGGAACATATGGTAATACAATTGGAGATATTTAATTGAATAAAAATCAGTTACCCCCCATAATATTTTTGAAATATCACCTACCACCCACATTTTTTTAAAAACATCAACTACACCCAAGTAACTGACGGAGGTAACAGAAATCAGTGTTAGACAGTTTTACCCTTTATATTATTAATTTGAAAATTTTTAAAAACTAGTAAAATTGCTAAAATATCCCTTCTTTCTTCTTCTTCTTTTCCTGTCTCTTTATTTTTTTTCTTTTCCTGGTTTTTAAAAAAAAGAAAAATTAAGAGTAGCAACCATGTTTGGAGATGGAAAGAGCGGAGAAGGAAATGGGAGGGTTTCCCTTCAATAAATCCTCCGAATAACAAGGAGGAGAGGTCTCGACCCATTTTGAAGTCGTTTCAAAGAAGATATGTGATCCGATTTCTGCTTCGGTGCTTGTTCTTGTTTTTTCAATTTCCTATTGGAAACCTCTTTCTTGATGCATCTTTCTGCAATTACTTCTTGTTTCCTTTGTGCAAAATTTTGTAAATTTTGCGAGAGTTTCTTCAGTTTCTTGTGAGAATTTCTTCGGTTATTGTTTCGTTTATACTTAGGGTTTCTTATACCCTGTTTTCTGCAATTCTTGAATATTGAGGTTTCCACAAGATTGAATACGGCTGAATTGTGATTTTCACCTAATCTGGTTTCACGGTCCCACCATAGCTTTTACGTCCCCTTGCAATCAGCCTTTTTCTTCTGTGAAATTTTTGTTTTACTCTGCTTTCATCTTTCGGTGGAAAAAAGAAACTTCTACTGCTGTGCCTGATACATCTTCTAGGTTTAATATTTTTTTTATATCTCAATTATTACCACATAAAATGGGTAGCTGCAAATGCTTTGTTTCAACAAACTGCAATTGTCATGATCGTGGACAGATGGTGGATCATGGCTGATGTTTCTCATCACATGCCATGGATTTCTTTTGTTGCTTTTTCTATATCTTGAAAGTTGAACCTGACCTGATACTACACATTTCTAGTATCCGTCTATTTCATTCTTGAGTTTTTACCTTGGAGGAGATTTCAACATTGGCAGTCCAACTCAAAGTTGTGGAGGAAGACTTGCACTTTTTTCATTTCTTTTAGTTACGTTGTTGTCGTGTTGCCGGAGAAAAAGATAGGAACGAAGGAACCCTAATCGTCGTCGCCCTCGCAGGTGAAGAAGATAGGAACAAAGATGAAAGAGAAAAGAGTTAGGGATTTAAGGCAAAAACACTAATTTTTTCGTTTCACATTACCCATAAGAGTTCCTTCTCGTCTCCTTCGCTCTATGGTGTGAGATGGCGGAGGCAGCGATGGTGTGCACGAGGTGGAGAGAGAGAGAGAGACCATTTGGGGGTGTAGAGTCAATTAACTAAGGGAGGGTAAAAATGTCTTTCACTTTATTTTTAGGGTATTATTGTCCCAATTCAAATTTACTTTTGGATGACATCAGCAACTAACAGGATTTTATAAATGGAGTGAATCTATTTGATTAACGATGGTAAATGTTTGGGTGGTAGTTGATGTTTTTTGAAAGGTGTAGGTGGTAGGTGATGTTTCGAAACTATTATGGGGGGTAGCTGATTTTTATTCTATTTAATTTAATAAGATTTAAAAATTTAACTTGTGATTAATCTAAGCATATTTTGTCTATCCAACGATTGGAATGGAAATACATCAACCCACATGGCAAAATTGATAACTTCAAACCTTTAAAAAATAAAAATAAAAATAAAAAATAAAAAACATTGTAACACCAAGGATCAGAATTTCGGCCAAAATTTTGGATTTTATGAAAAACGAAACAAAAAGGGAGTTGGTACCAAAATTACCAGAATTCGGTCTGAAATTTCGGTTTCAACCGAAATAAGGTCGAAACCGTTTCGAACCAAAATCAACCCATTCGAACCAAAATCAAAATTAGGGTTTTTTAAAAGCTCTCTTTCACCGAACCAATCTATTTCGACTGGTTTCGTCTCCTTCTCGACCGAAAGAGCAGTGGGGCGCCAAAATTGGTGAGTTCCTTCATCTTGACCTTCATTCTTCCTCTCATTCCCCTATTTTTCTTCTATTTTAATCCATTCTAAGGAGCTTTCAATCCATTACAGTCGTTACTGCATCTCTTTGAAGACTTGAAGCTTCAAAGTTAGGTTTCTTCAAGCTTCATCTTTACCTTCATTCTTCCTCATTTGGAAATCAAAATCCAGGCAAGTTGTTTAGCATTATAAACGTACATGACAGAAGGTATTTTAGCATTATAAATGTACATGACAGAAGGTATTTTGATTGAAAGCTTGCTTTATTTGTGATGACTTTGATGATATAAAATGTATTTTGATTGAAATCTTCTCGGATCCACATCGTCTCCTCCCTGAGATTCGGGAGGAGGGGCGGCGACCCCAGTGGATGGTCGCCGCGTGGGTGTCGGATGAATCCGACCCCTCCGTTCGAACCGACAAGCCGAGCCGACAAGGGAGTGTCGGCTCGAACAAAGGAGTCGGATTCATCCGACCCCCACGTGGCGACCATCCATTGGGGTCGCCGCCCTTCCTCCCTGAAGTACAGAGAGGAGACGATTTGAATCCAATCTTCTCATGTTAAATATTGAGTGAATGTGATTGATGAATGTGAACAGAATGCTCTCTGTCCTGCACCTAATAGCTTATATTAATGATGCTCTCTAGTCTGATGAATGTGAACAGAATACTCTCTGTCCTGCACCTAATAGCTTATATTAATGATGCTCTCTAGTCTCTATAATCCTATTACTAAAATCATGTTTTTTTTTTTTTTACCGAGTTTCATCAAAATCTCGGCCGAAACCAACAAAATTTTGGTTTCTGGCCTAGCCCAAACCAGGCACGAAACTGAAATTTTGATCCTTGTATAACACTAATAATATACCTTATTATATAATTAATTATAATACATTTCAAATCTTATTTGATCCACTTCTTATCACATGACACTAAAGAGGTGAATTAAAAAATTATTACATTCTTTTGATATTTCATATTTTATTTTATTTTATTATTATTATTTTTTTGGATATGTAAATTTTCAAAAGTTATTAAAGATGAGGATAATGAAAGATTTTCAAATTCAATTTGAGAATTTGAAAATAATTTATTATTATCAAAAACTATAATTGAACCATTCATTTTATTTTGATATACGGATGAAATGATAAAATTTATTCTCATTGAAAACTAAAATATATATAATAAAAGTGGAAAAAAAAGGGTAAAGTTAAAAGTTTTTTTTACCAAGTTAAAACAAGTTTTTCTTAAATTATTATCCATGGTGGTTTTACCTCCCATGTATGATAAAATAAAAATAAATTATTATCTCTATGCACCGAGACCTCAAATTGATCCACTTAGAATATGGAGGTGAGACATTATTTTGTCACATGGTAAGTCTGTCAAGATGAAACTTAATGAACACGTAAATCACAAATCTCTTTTTGCCAAAAAAAAAAGGGAAAAAATATTGTTTCCTCCCCCGAGGTTTGCCTAAAAGATAAATACTTCCAAACGTTTTAGGAAAATACAAACACCTCCTCTACAAACACTATTAAAAAAACAACTAAACCCACGTTGTTAGTATATTCCGTTAGATACTGACAGTGAGAGACTAATATTATTTTAATGACCAAAGTAGTCCTTCTTCAACCTTGCGACCTCCAAAATTGAAACTTCTAAGATGCAGCTCCCAATGCCCGTGTAGAGCACCTCTCTCAAACTCTCAACTCAAATCTCACCCAAATCACTCTCAAACCGAAAGAGAGTGATCCAGACCATTTTACCTTCTAAGGGGCCCGTTTGATAAAACTTCTGTTTCTGGATTTTGGATTCTGGTTCAAATTTGGATTCTACTCCAGGCTACTCCAAGATTATTTTGGAGTAGAAACTTGTTTGATACGCCATTCTGAAATGGATTTCAGAGCATCTTTGAATTATAAACATGCTTGATAACACACTTATCCCCAATCGAAGTCTAAAAAAATAGTCACGGTAGTAGTGCATGGTGGTGGTGGTGGTGGTGGGCGGTGATGGTGGTGGGTGGTGGTGGCGGTGGTGGCGGTGGTTGTGGTGGTGGTGGTGGCGGTGGTGGTGGTGGTAGTAGAGGTGGCGGCGACAGTGGTGGTGGGTGGTGGCGATGGTGGTTGTGGTGGTGGTGGTGGCGGTAGTGGTGGTGGTGGTGGTGGCGATGGTGGTGGTGGCAGTAGTGGTGGTTGTGGCGGCAGTAGTGGTGGTGGTGGCGGTGGTTGGTAGTGGTGGCGATGGTGAGTGGTGGCGGCGGCGGTGGTGATGGCGGGTGGTGGCGGTGGTGGTGGTGGTTGTGGTGGCCGTGGTGGGTAGTGGCGATAGTGGTGGTGGTGGTGGTGGTCATGTGAGAATCAATTCTTTTCTTTCTCTCAAAAAATTGATTCAACAGCTTGGAGCAAGTATTTATAACTCAAAAAATCCGGTTTCTAGAGCTATTCTGAATCCGGTTCACTCTCGGGGAGTTGGAATCCAATCGGACTTATCAAACGCATTTCTACTCCAAAATAGCTCCCTGGGAGTCAGAATCCATAGAATTTAGAAGCAGAAGTTTTATCAAACATGCCCTAAACTCTTCATTACTCATTCAATTGCAAAATCCCTTAGCCACTTGCATTTCTAGGATTTTTGGGATAAAAAAATCTCAGGCTTTGTTCTTCTCTAATGACAACCCACATTTCAAATCAAAGAAAAAAAGAAAAGAAAAAAAAATTGAAAAAAGAAGAAGAATTAAAGAGAAAACCCATAAATAGAAGGGATTATTTTTCGATATTATTAGATTTATTCTTGAATTAATCAATTTCTTTCTTCATTATATCTGTAATTTCTTCTTTCTCTCACCTTCTTTTTTTGATTTTCCAGAAAATAGAATATAGCTTCTTTAATGGCTTTAACTAATTGAGCACACAAAAGAGTCAATGATCCTTGACCCTGACACGTGGTTGGAAATCCGTCTTGGTTGGATTCCTGCTCCAAGGTCTGGATTTTGATTGTTTTCCTTTACTTAATGTTGGATTCTGGCCTGGGCCTTATTAAGGGTGTAACATTTGCTTTGAAATCGTTTATTAAAATTGGATCGTATCATTTACATCAAAATCGAAAGATCATTTAGTAATCGATTTGATTTTGATTTAAAATTTGATATTGTTTATCAAAATAAAATTGAACAGTTTAAACCGTCAGGTTACACCAGCTAGACACCGATTAAATCGAATAAAGTGTATACCGTTTATTCCCTAATAGTTAAACTAATAAAACCTAATCTCATTCCCTATATTATTAAATATTATTTTTCAATACTGAAGATGCCAACTACAATCCCAACCCCAATTAATATATTGTTTTCCCAATAAGCCAACCTTAACTCCAATTAATATACTATTTTCCTAAAAAGACAATCCTAACCCCTATAAATACATTACTTTCTCAAGACCCAAGACTTAATTCCAATTCCTAAAAACCTAAACTATAAAACCAAAACAATAAAATTAGAAAACATAATATGCATTAACTATTACTCCATTAGGCATAACAATGTTGAATATTATTTTTTTAATTATGAAAAATCGATTAATAATCGATACTTTAAACCGTTTATAAACTGCAAGCAAATTCGATTAATGAAAAACTGTTTAAAAATCGATAAATCGAAATCGATTACTAATGGATTCTGGTTTCAATTTTGACATTGTTTAGTTAATCAGTTCGATTTTAGTTTTACCCTCTTATGCACCTCACCGCACCGAACCTAACCATTAAACTGATTATAAACTGTTTAACACCCTTAGTCGTTATGTTCGTTGGTTGATTTTTTTTTTCTTCCTCAGTTTCTTCCATTTTTTCTTCCTCAATTTGGCCCGAATTGTACTGTACTCCAATTGAAGAATGAAAATGATACGTGATGATAGAGAAGTAGAAGAAGAACTCGATTCACAGTATGGGAATCTACACCCGACCTTGAATCTCAGAGGAAAATGTTTGAAGAAGAAGAAGAAGAAAAAGAAGAAAAGTATTTGGAAAATTAGATACACACACCGAATGACCATTATTTACGTTGGATGAACAGATCCCATTTGTCCCCAAAGTGGTCCATCCATTCCTGCCGATTGTGGAGGTACAATGGATGACGAAAGAGAGGTTTATATTGGAGCTGACGAGATAAATCTTACCAGGAGATCGAAATTTTGCCCATGATATAAATCTAGAATTGTTAGAGAAATATGATAATTTTCATTTAAATCTAGAAGTGTTAGAGAAATATGATAATTTTCATTCTTTTAAAAATGGCATATGATTGAAAATTTAAACTCCACCTCTGGATTGTGTGATAAATGAGCTCAGTTCACTTGCACAGTTGCACAAATGTAGCCTCTTTCAAATGTTTTGAATTCTCACCACCTTGTATTGATTGTGATTTCCATATGGATACTTAACACTATATATCGTTGGAAGGTGCTGATTGCCAACAATTAGGACTATGGATTGATCCTGCTAGATATTGGGATCGAATCTCACCTTCGCCTTTCCTGATCCTCCAACCCTTTCACTTAAAAAAATAAAATAAAAAAAAATTTCTATATACTTGTTTCAGTTAACGATCTGTCTGTTTGATACAAGTTTTTGTCAATGGTCCAGCGAAATTGATTATCTTTCAAGGGGTGTCATTGGACCGTTAGTATTTTGATATTTGAGACGAGAGGGGTGGGGGTTTTATTTCCATTATTAGATTGATATTTGATACTAATCGTTGACGTTAATAATCGTTGACACAAGATCGATGTCAAGAAGATAATCCCTTTAGTTAATAATGCAATACAATATTATATGTATAATCAATAGAAGTAAATATAAGTAAAATGGCATCCTAGTGCACAAGGCTCCTGCTATTACATAGTTTGGGGAGGATAAAATGTATGCAATACTCTCACAATATGGAGAGGCAGTTTCCAAGATTCGAATCCATAACCACCAAGTTATAATATGACAACCTTACTGTCACACCACGGTTCGTCCTCAACAAAAGTAAATATAAGTAAAAAAAAATCATTAGTAAAAAAAAAATCATTAAAGTATAATATTTACTATGTGAGATGAATAATATGATTGTCCGTGAGGAGTCTCTCTAATCGTGATGCTTAACTTCCCATGATTTTATTATTCTCATATTTAATTTTAGCATGTAATTCCAATCAACGACTGAATTTATTTTTTTATTATAATTTTTTTATAAATAAATAATAGCAAAAAATGTTCTCATAGAGAAAACAAGTATTTGACACCACTGTCTATCAAAAACCACCCTTCAAAAAGGATCTAAATCCTCTCTTCCGAAAGGTCTGGGAGGAAAATTGGCTTTCACTAGTTGATGTCCGACATGTGAATATTGGTTAGATCTGAACCTTCCATCTGAATCGATACATAAACCGACATCTCTTGTCAACTTACCTTATCTACTCAAATGATGGACTTAGATCTAAGTCGATGCCCATGTATCAGGCATCGACTGATGGGAATCGGATCTTTCCCAAACCCAAACCACTCAGTGGAGAAGATTTGAATCCCATCAAAAACCAGAAACTCATCTCTAATTTAATGTAATCTATAAATAAAATTCATTAATAAAAACGATGTGACATGGTATGATAAGACACCCAAGTCAGAATCATCTTTTCAAATTTACACTCATTCATAGATGACAGTGTCAATTGCTCTAACTGGCCGCATAATCCGCTGGTGTGTGGTTCACGGAGTTAATTGGTCTCCACAGTTTTAATACTCTGCACCGTGATTGTTATTTAGTTAATTAATTAATTTCCTTATTTGCTAGGTATGAATATATTTATATTTTGTCCCATCAGTCTATTACATAGACATCCCCTCTACTGTAGTGAAATTACACAACACTATCTTATTTTTTCAAAAGTTAAACAGAATACCCCTATAATGATGCTATCATACAATCTCACCCCTACCGTTAATTTCAATTTAACGGAAAAGGCTCATTTTTTTTTAAGACGAAAATACCTTTACTAAGGGTGAAATTACACTTTTTTTTAAGCACGATTTGTCGAAGTCTTGCCCGACGACACCCACGTTCATGTCGTCGTCGCCAAAAGGAGAAGAAAGCAGGGTTATTTCCGAAGTGAAGAAAACAAAAACGACGGTTATTTGGGTCCGCTTGTAGAAGCGGCGAGATTGATTTTCGGAAACTTCAAGACAAAGAATCGAGCCGAAGACATCAAGCGAGAAAGGTGGGACTGATACACGAGCGTTAGGAGACTCTCAAATGAGAGCCGGGCGTAAACGAAGACGAATGAACAGGTCGGTTGCGAGATCAAAACGGAATCGGTGTTGGATGTTCGAATTATACGATGGTTTCGAGGACATCTCACCGTTGTGAGGTCCAAGCGTGGGAGAAACCGGGTATTACCTTCCAGATACAGAGACTCTGTTCTTGAGCCATGGAAATGGCTACCTCGGCAGAGATCAACAAGGGTTTCCCTGAACCTTCTTTCCTTTTTTCCTAAAAAATATATCAGGTGTTCCTCTTTATTTCTCCAAATTTAGTATTCAATCCAGAACGACGACGACGACGACATGAACGCAAAAGCAGAAGCAGCGGTGGCATAAGCAAGTTTAGTATTCAATCCATCGTAGCTTCAAGCAATTGAAATGATTTAGATTTTACGAGGTTGAATCGCGAAACGAATAAACGCTGAAGAAATGCAATCCCGAGGGAAAGAGACTATCCCGCTGGCAAAATGAGGGATGGATAGCCACTGCATCTTTCATGTCTCTTCTCCGGCCACAGACAGATGTCATACCATACTTAGGGCAACCGGTTGAACATCATCTTCTCGACCGGAGAGGAACAGGGGATTGAAGTTGTATTTTACCCTTAGTAAGGGTATTTTCGTCTTAAAAAAAAAGTGAGCCTCTGTCGTTAAGTTGAAACTAACGGTAGGGGTGAGATTGTATGATAGCATCATTATAGGGGTAATCTGTGTAACTTTTGAAAAAACAAGATAGTTTTGTTCATTTCATAACAGTAGAGGGGGTGTCTGTGTAATTTTCCCTTGATTTTATGTTAATTGACCTGTAAAAGGATTGAAAAAACTCAGCCAAAGTATAAATACAAATAGAAAGAGATGTTGGTATTCGAATCCATAATTATTCTCATGTTATCGATTAGATACTTTATTATAGGATAGTAAAAGACTCTTATTAAGCTTGCGATCACCTACATAGATGAAGACAATGACATATATGAAAAAGCGTAAGAGACAATTTAATTTAGGTTTTTCGTTTTAGGGATATATCTATTTGGTTTAAACAAATATTCAATTCTATTTACAGGTATATTCAGTTCATTCAATCAGACTACACATTTGCACTGTGGGGCAATCGGTTTCTGTCCATAATCAATCGGCACAGTTAGACTACACAATACAGGCCTGAAATTGACACCCCATTATCAGCCAAGTGCAAGATGCTTTTCAACTGGTGCACCATCCTTGGGTTAAGGTATTTGTATCTATCAGGACCATGCATAACGAAGCCAATCAAGAACAGACATGTGACATCTCACAGATTGAGTACGCATGTAAACATGTGTCCACGTCTTGAAGGTATCGAGTCATATACGACTTTGTGTACGTAGGTAGTAATTCATGTATGGGAAGTCAGCCCAGGAGAACAACTAAGGCGGTTACTTCTACGTGTAGCTTTCTCCAAATAAGACGAGATGTGTTCCATCACTCCATAGCTGGCCAAGGGATCTTCATCAAACGATCATTGATTAATTCAGCACCACCATAGTTCCTCCATTCAGGGGAAGAATGTGCATGAAGACTCCCTATCCGTTACGACAACCCCCTGAGATCTCGGAAAGAATCTTGGGATCAGTGCAACAATAGGGAGATGTCCCCAAGTCACTCTGTGCTTTATAAATACACTAATAACGGAGGTAAAATGACAGAAAAATTTTATACTCTCAAACTATTACATTGATTCTGCTACCGAAAAGCCTTACCCTATCAGTCTACCTTGAACTCAATCTTCTTCTTGAGTTCATTAGTTTATTGTCCTTGAATTAACTTAGGTATCAGAGTGGCCCCCGAGTTATTCAACTCATTCAATTCGATTATCTTTCTTTTCTCACGACAAATGTCTTAATAAGACCAATCAAAACCCAGCCATGACAGTTCCAAAATCAATAATGAGTATGATGACCCATATAAGATCCGAATCGAATCTCATGCGAATTTCCAAGTCACTAATTCATGCATGTGATTAAGCCTCTAAATATGGCAAAACCATAGTTATTTAATTCGGATTCGAGAATTATTCGGAAGGAGAATAATTCGGAATGAATCGTTTCGACAATTTAAGAATTTGGTCAAATATGCGGTCAAAAAAGCGGACTTAAAATAAAATTCAAATTCGGTTTGGTTCGGGAATTATTCTTTTGTCTAAAAAAATTCGGACAAAAAATTCGGATGTTAATTTTTAATATTTGGTGCTTCTATTAATCAATTATTATACTTGCATAATATATAAGTGACATTAGAATAATATTTAATTTATAAATAATAATATAATACATAATAGATGGGTATGTGTGTATAACGGTGGATTTATTAGATTTCATTAAAGTATATACTGTGGATCATTAGATTTTATTATGATTGCAATACCAATCTAGTGGAGCTGATGTTCATAAAATCAAATATTTTCTTAAATTCATCCTCATATTCATTAATTACTCCTCATGATTATTACAATATTTATTTTTAGACTCATATTAATCCCAATTGGAAAAACACACAAAAGTAATGATTTGCTTTGTATTATGGTATGATTTTTATATTCATATTTAATTTCATGTTGTCTAACAAAATTAATGATTTGTTTTGTATTATGATTTGATTGTCATAATATTTAATCTCACATTGGAAAAAAAGAAGAAATTAATGATCTGTTTTATATTATGACATGATTTTTAGACTTATAATTAGTCTTATATTGGAAAAAAATGCAAATAATTATGGTATTAAGTTTTTTTTTTTTTTTTTCAAAAAAAACTTTGTTTGAGAATAGTAGTTAAGGGATTAAGTGCTCCATCAGGATATTAATAGTTTTTTTAAGTATAAGAATTATTCGGTATAAGTCGAATTTGAAAGAATTATTCGAGATATTTATTTTTAGACAAAAAATGCAAGAATTTTAAAGAATAATTAAATATAATTCAAATTCGAAAGAATTATTCGTATCATTTGATTCGAAAGAATAATTTACGAATAATTTGAATAATTAAATAACTATGGGCAAATAAGTAATGATCTATCATCCATCGTCATCAACACGTACACCATCATATACCATCAGCAGATATGGGAGTAGTCGGTGCATCATGATCCAAGCCGCCACAAGAAACCCTATCTTCATCACAATCCGACGACATTCTCATTCGTGAACTTGCCCAAACTTATTATATAGTCTTAATCAAATATGATGTGACCAATCACTACCGATTTCGATTTATTTGAGTATAATATTTCTACCTGATTTCCGTAAAGAAGGCTGAAATCTGGATTACATAATTTATTTTTAAATAAGTTGCTGGTATCAATGGTTATCTAGTTTTTCTTTTTTATCTTTACAAAATAATATTAAATTGAATAAAAAATTACTGTATAATTAGATGATGATATGAATAAAAGTTTGATTACATGCATAAATGACACCTAATGCAATGGGTCCCACTTCAAATTGGCGTGCAAGGCAAATTCACATCTTCTCCTCCCAATGATTTGGGAGGAGGGGACATCTGATTAGGTGTCCACTCAGATAAAAAACTCAGATTCATTTGAATTTCATATGTCAATCATCCAACAGGGTGTCCCCCTCCTCCCAAATCAATAGAAGGAGAGGGTTTGAATGCCATGCAAGGCATTGCTTGAGTTAATTCCACTGTTGGATATTATTTAAGACATTTCTAGTCAATATCCAATGAATACTTTAATGATCTTAGCTGTACATTATGAGGTGGTATTTGGATGGTCAAAAACAGTTTGAAAGAGGACCCCACAAAAAGTAGGAGATGGCGGTGTGATCCATCTAATGGTGGGGCCTCAATCCTTTTAGATGAGGCGAAGGCAAATCAGATGCCTCATCTGGAGTTGAGTTCACTTGTAGTATTTGTATTTTTCATGAGAATTCATCAACCTCAATAAATGTATATGAGATCCACTTTAGCCGCTGGATTGGGATCCGACGGTCAAGATTCACGGGGCGCGCAGCCCCATGTGCTCTGACACGGTAGTGGTCTTTCAGTAATTTATTACAAAAGCAGGGGTAATTTTTGGTAATGTCTTTGTAGCAGCTGATTAAAGGCCAAAGGCCAAAGTTGTCTTCTCTCAAAATTCCGCGACCTTCTCTGCAGAGAGCTCGAAGAAGCTCGTTTGTCTGCAACTCCTTTGGTTACAGGTAAGAACATTTAAGAAAGGAGTTCTTGAGGTTTCCTTTCCTTATGCAATCATTTAATTTCTATTATCAAGTTATTATGTCCTCCCTCCCAGAGTTATGGTGTTCTTCGTTTGTTTTACAGTATTTAGTTTTATCAGACTGACTCTTCATGTATGTAAACACTTGAGTTTAATCTGGCTTCTGGTTTAGGTTACATGGAATCCACGTAAATCTGCAGTCTCAATCGATTGTTTTGTTTTATCATATATTTTTCTGCGGAATTAAATGGCAAAAAGCCACTTTAAATGATGCTTTATCTTACTATCTAACGAGTAATACAATTTACTTTCTTCTTTTAGAGGCCGAAAAAGATTTGATTTTTTCGTGCTCTAATCGTATCTGATGTTGGCTTTATTCTCAAATTATAGTCTAATAATTTTAATTTTCTATAAATTTGCTTGTTTATATGATTTTTTTTGCGACTCCTATGAGCTAAAGAAGTAGTGATGTATATACCCCTTCCCTCTATTTTTTTAATGCAAAGCATCAATTCTGATTATATTGATGTCTAATATTTGAATGTAATTGGCAATATGATCTTGCTTTGATTCTGCAGGGCTTGGGTAGCCAATTTCATCAAATATTGGGAACTGCTTCCGGGTCCGGTCTGAGATGGGATCTGAGGGGCCTCCTGCTATTACTGTTCACGTCACTGGATTCAAGAAATTCCAAGGTGTTGCTGAGAATCCTACAGAGACAATAGTTAGTAATCTGGAAGAGTTCGTGAAGAAAAAAGGATTGCCTGCAGGAATTACGCTTGGTAGCTGCACTGTGCTTGAGACTGCGGGAGTTGGTGCACTGCCCATGCTCTACCAAACCCTGGAGTCGGTTATCTCCAAGCCATTTACGGATTCATCACGCAATGAACAAGTCATATGGGTCAGCTTCAATTCTGCAACACTCTTCTTTTAGTCTAGGCTGAAATGAGTTCTGTTTATGGTTGTGGTCACGTGGAGGCTGGAGCTTCACTTGGAAGAGCTGGCAAGTGTCCCGCTCAAAATGTTAGTAGAAGAAAATATATATTGACTATTTAATTATTTATTTCCCAAGTGTGGCTACAACCCTACAATGGGTCTTTGTTTTATGAAATAGAGAGGAAGCGCGCGCGGGGGGGAGGAGGGCCGTAGTGAGATTCATCAATGAGCTGATATAATTTGGGAAAACCATCCAAATGATCGGTTCTGGGGGGAATGGAGGCCACAATCTCTGGTCTGAGTAGAGATAATTGACTAGAAACATTGCCTGTGCTCGGCGTTGAGAGGGAGATTCTAGGGACTAAATGATGAGGCTAGAACTGAATGTGACCTAGGCTGAAGTGATGAACAAAGACATGAGAGCTTATGAGCTTACTGCATGGCTTTCAATAGAATGGAGTGGCAGAATTGGATTTGTGTAGCGGTACAAAAAAAAATAGTTGGGGTATGGTTCAGAGAGTGTTTTTTTTTAGGTAGGCAGTTTAGTGATTTGATTTGTAGTTAGTGACTAGATATGTAAAAAATCAGAGTGCAACTATCATAAAATCACATTATGATGGAAAAACCCATTACTTCTATGGAGTTGCTTTAGGGGTTGTCCTCAGAAATGGAAATAGGAAGATTTTCTGGTGATGGGCCAGTTTCTTTGTCAGAAAGATAATGATTCTGAAGGAACAAACAGATTGTGTTGGATTCCACCTCTCAGTTCCCAGCTGTTAGTTCTGGAAAAATTACTTTTAGTTGTATGTAGTAGTAACCGTTTCCTTTTTCAATCTTGATGCTAAATCTGGCTTGCTCTTTGTCATATGATAAAATCAGTTATTTGCCCTCACTTGGTTGTTTAAATCTATCTCTGAAATTATATTTTCTTCACCCAGTTGCTAATTAGAAAACAACTCAAATGTGAAACAAATGCTTAGGTAGAAATCTGCCTTCGTTGTGTTGTATACATGTCTGGCTTGTTAACAAACATGATTTCATTATCAAATTATATTTTATTTATTGAGGGTAAGATGTGATGGTGATCATGATGTTATATGTTAGAAAATTAAAAGATAGTTCTGTTGAATTTGGAAAAAGAAATTAGAAGTAAGATAGAAGTATGTTGTTAGGTTTTTAGCTTTCTGAAGCTGTTTTTCCCTGTTATCAAGTATGGAGTTTTTTTCTTATACGTGAACGGAGATTACCATTCAAAATAGACATCGTCATTTTTTTTTTGGTGGTGGGGGGGGGGGGGGGGGGATGAAGGCAGGATTCTAACTCCGGCCTCAGGGATGACACCCTTTAGGCTTTACTATTGAATTTCTTAGGCACTTTCCTAGAAAGCCATTATCAAACGGATCCGGCTCCATCACAAAGCCCACCAGCTTCACCTCTTTTTTATTTTAATGCAGAAGCTTTCTACTATCATTAGCTTTTGACCCTTCACTGGTACACTTGGTACTTTTATGTTTTGCCTTTGCCTTTCCTAATGTGCACCTAGTATGTATAATGCAATAGGCTAACGAAAGACAGATTACATAGAAAATGTGGGTGTTTGGTCTTCAACTCTTGGCATAATCATTTGCTTTATTAGTTTTAGTTCCGTACAAGAAATTTGATCTGGAGGTATACTGACTTGCAGAAAATGTGATCCAGGCAACACCTATAGCAAATTTTCATGCAACTAGTAGGGAAAAGTATAACAATTATTATTTGTGTGTCATGATGTAGAGATAGGTGTAGAATTGGTTTAAGCAACTGGTTTGGTTAAACACAAGATCCATGGAACTTTAGCTCACTTGTACCGACACCAGCTAATGATGTTCCAATCTACTTGCCTCATTGGCTGTACACACAGGTGAACTTTTTTAATTGGTAGGGTTTATGTGCGGGAGAATATTGGAATAGAGTCCTTCATAAAAAAGTTTAGAACTATTTATCAAAATATAAAAAGAGGTTCAAACTGATTTCCATGTTTCCAGTGTATATGACACTAAAAATATTTATATATTGGGAAAGTTTCAGCATGATCAATTGATATTATGAATTAATATTAATAACATTATCCACTGTTCTTTTGATGAAGCATTGATAAAATCAAGCTGTTTACGATTCTTCTTCCAGATTCACTTTGGGGTTAATAGTGGGGCATCAAGATTTGCCATTGAGCGACAGGCAGTAAATGAGGCCACATTCCGTTGTCCAGATGAGCTTGGATGGCAGCCTCAGGTGGATATCCTTCTTACTTAGCATAGTCAGTGTTCTTCTATTTGATATTGAAATTAAATTGTCTTTTCGGTTTTAAACTGTTACTCTGTTTCATTGTATTGCAGCAACTCCCAATAATTCCGGAGGATGGGGGAATTTCTCGAACAAGAGAGGTAAATTTTAGAATTGTTTTTGTTGTAGAAAGCTCTTCAGAAGTTTGTGGCACTTAACTCTGATAGAAATTGAACATCAAACTGCATTCTAGGAAGCGTTTGTACCTAGAATAGCATTGAGTTGAAGTCATGCCTCACGATCGTAGCTTCACTCTTTCATGGGCGTTGAGAGAAATAATAGAAGCTAAGCACTTGCAAATTTAATTATGCAAAAACATTTTGAGTGAGATATGGGCTCGTTTCCACTTGTAAAAATAGCATGTATTTCTTTCAAAAAGATCAGATGCAGCTTGCAAATTTTAACCCTTTTTCTTCCGAAGAATGTTTGGACCTTATTAACGTGATGTTTTTGGCCTTGTTCTTAACTTCTTCGTGTGTATATATATATATGTGTGTGTGTGTGTGTGTTTATATATATATATATATATATATATATGTAATCCCAAAAGTTCTTTAAGTTGGGTAAAAGAATGATTTGAAAATTGTTAGAGTTGATATACATTGTTAAGCCCTTACTTAACAGCTCGAGCTATTAAGATAAGCTTTTGTAACATAGTATCAGAGTTGGGAGGTGAGTGTTCGATCCTTGGGGAGTGCAAAGGGGTATCCCGACACTTTCTCCCCTCGGTGCCACATGATGATGTTTTTGTGTGAGTGTGTCACATGCAAGGCTGTGTGTGTACAAGCCTGCATGTGCAGGGGTGTTGAGTTGATATACATTGTTGTGACCCTTACTCAAGAGCTGCTATTGTCTCATGCTTTTCGAGTACATATGTGAAATGACATGGTTTTACCCTCACTTATAGAAAAAGTGTGCTATATTAAGAGGGTGAAAAAACAAGGTTACAAATTAGTTGACACCTTAAGGGGTGTCAATAAGAAAATCCCTATATATATGTATAATACTTTGTTATACCATCTTAGGTCTTTCTGTTGTTGTTCAACTCTTACAAGTTATGATGTTCTTTCTCACCCCTCAGAGAGAGAGCTGCTTCTGTTCTCACCACACAATATGACTGAACACTTGTAATCTCTGAAGCGACATGCAAGAACTGGTGCAAAGTTTGCTTTGCACGCCTTTGATGCTTCAGTAGGGTGATCATCAGTTCATTCAATTCAATATCTAATGCACCTTAATGTTGTGAAAGTGCTGTATCTTAATGGTCATTATTCATTATTATGGGAAATGCCCAAGGTGGGATGAGACAGTTGAAGAGGATGTCACCTTCCCAGCTATAAACATGTGGAAACATGTAAAAAGGGTGGAGAGTATCTGTTTATTGGGCAATTGCTTTCATAATAGGATAGAAGGTTACAATCATCTGCCCAATTTATTACCGGGTTCTGGGGTGGTTGGTAGCTTCAAGCCTTTTCTTGTCCGCAACTTCGTCCCAAAGTTAGTTAATAACTTAATATCATTTGTTAAAGGTCACTGACATGGCGACGTAGAAAAAGGGTAAGGATGGGCATCGGGTGGGCGGTTCGTGTATATTTTGTTTACTGCATTTTTTTTACTTTTCTACTCGGCTGTTTCTTACCAAATTATCTATGCTGGTTTGGTGCTTGAAGACTTCATGCTCTATTGATGCGATTGTGAAGTTCTTGAAGAAGAACGGTTATGATGTGGCAATGTCCGATGATGCTGGCCGATTTGTGTGCAATTATGTCTACTACCGTTCACTACGGTATGCGGAGCAGAAAGGTCACAAGTCCCTCTTTGTCCATGTGCCTCTGTTTTCGAGGATTGATGAAGACACACAGATGAAGTTTGCAGCATCCATCTTGGAGGCTATTGCATCTACCAGCTGATCATACTTGGTTCCATATGTTTTAATCCTGTGTTTTCAATGATTGATGAAGACACACAAATGAAGTTTGCAGCATCCATCTTGGAGGCTGTTGCATCTACCAGCTGATCATACTTGGTTCAACATGTTTTAGTCCGTCTCTCATCTATGTAAATCAGTGATGTTTATTTATAAAATAAAAGACCCTTTCCAATTTGAGTGGCCTTGTGCTTATCCTTTGGTTTGTCTATTTCCTGGGTTATCATGCATGTATAGGACATATACCTGTATCAAACTGTTTTCTCTCTTGTTCCTTTGTAATTGTGGTTATGGAATGGTGTGTGGTTTTCTGTCTCAAAGAAAAAACTATTCAATCTCCATTGGGATTTAAGGATCAAAGAATCTATACATATCTCTCCCCCCCCCCACAAAAAAAAAAAAAAAATACATATCGGTTTTGCAAGAGAGAGGCCAGCAGATATTGGTCGGGGATCGGGCCAGGTCGGTTGTGTCGGATTACGATAGGTGGTCAATTCCCATTTCCGACTCATGATGTTTGAACACGTTTGATCGTTCACAGAACTGTAAATGTCTCTTACCCAGCTTCATTTTGGAGTATGATTTGGACTCTGAAATTTTCCATTGAGCGGCAGGCAATAAACGAAGCTACTTTCTCCTTGCCCAGTTAAGCTTGTGTGGAAGATCACACTTGCTCCATAGATATCTGACGAAGAAGAAGAAAGAGAAGGGCCACGACGTGGACGTCTCTTATGATGCAGACCTGATTGTCTGCAACTACTTCTACCACCATTGCTTCGGTTGGTCGCACAGCAAAGCCGCAAGTCTTTTTTCTAACGAGTTCTGATTTTTTCAGGAATTGATGAGGATCCCCAGATGGAATACTCTGTAGACCTCTTGGAAGCTCTTGATCTGACTGCGTATAAAACCCATTGAAACTTGAAGCGCTGCTGCTACTGCTGCTTCTTGCGATCTCTTGATCCTATCCTCTAGTTACCAGAGTATATGGTAGTGCGAACAAGAAATCTCCTATCCTTAGCAAGAGGTATCTCTACCTCCACCTTTTTAAGGAATTGCTATGTGGACGTTTACTCCTACAATCGGAAGATCGACGATTTGATAAAATCTGGTCGATTGGATTTAGCTGTCCAGTTATTTGAATCTATGCCAGTCCACGATGTTATCTCATGGAATTTGGTCATTGCTGGTCAGGCCCGCCATGGATTTCCATTACTGGCACTTAATCTTTTCAAGGTAATGGCTTCTCAAGGTGTTAGAGAAAGCTCATCCACATTTTCTTCCGTTTTGGCCATTTGTAGCAATGCTGGGTTTCATCGAGAAGGCTATCAAGTGCACTGCAGGGTGATTTTACTTGGGTTTGATTCAAATTTGTTTGTTGGGTCTGGGCTTGTTCATCTTTATATGTCTACAGGAAGCCATTGTATTGCTCTGAAATTGTTTGATGAATTGCCGGAGAGGAGCTTAGCCACATGGAATTTGGTTTTCCGTGGGCTTTGTTGGTTGGGTCGGTCAGATGAGCTGTTAGAGCTTTACTGGAGAATGGAATTAGATGGTTTTAAACCAAGTTCTGTTAGTTTCTGTTATTTGATTCATGCTTGTGGTATTGGAGCGTATTTGGATCAAGGAAAGCAATTCCATTGCCATGTGATCAAGATTGGATTGTCGCAGTCAAACCTGTTTGTTGCCAATGCTTTGGTGGATCTTTATTCAAGTTGCAGAAGCTTGATTGATGCAACGAAGTCTATAGAAATCATCCCTGCTGACGACGTAATTTCTTGGAACTCAATTATCTCTATTTATACTGATCATGGTTTATTGCCTGAAGCTCTGGAATTCTTTGCTCGGATGCAGTCATGGGGAAAGAAGCCTTCAGTTCGATCATTTGTCGGATTATTAAATTTAGCTAGCAGAACTGAGAATTCTCAATTTGGCAAGCAGGTTCATGGGTACGTTATAAAACTGGGATTTGATCATGGAAGTGTCTATGTTCGATCTGCGTTGATCGACATGTATGGGAAGTGTGGTGAGACGGAGAGCTCAGTATCCTTGTTCGAGGAGAGTACTGAGAGAACATTGGAGTGTTGCAACTCACTTATGACTTCTTTGTTAAATCACGGTGCCATTGAGGATATAATTGAGATGTTCGGGTTCATGATTGATGAGGGAGTGGGATTAGATCAAGTCACTTTTACCACAACACTGAAGGCATTATCAATGTCTGCAATGGTGAGTTTGACAAGCTGCACACTGCTGCATAGCTGCGTAATAAAGTTGGGGTTTGAATCTGATATCGCGGTTTCGTGTTCCTTGATCGATGGGTATTCAAGATGTGGTCATATCGAATTTTCGTGCAGGGTCTTCAAACATATTCCAGTTCTGAACACCTTCTGTTTCACATCTATCATTGCTGGGTATGCTCGAAACGGAATGGGTAGAGAGGGCCTAGAGACATTTGAGGCTATGATTCAGAAGGATTTGGAGCCTGATGCCATAACATTCTTGTGTGTTTTAACGGGTTGCAATCACTCAGGTTTGGTAAGAGAAGGGCAGTTGGTGTTTGAAGCAATGAGGTCTGTTCCTGGGCTCCGCCCAGACCAGCGGCATTATTCATGTATGGTTGATCTCCTTGGGCGAGCAGGTTTGTTGGAGGAAGCAGAAGAACTGCTGAAACTTGCTCCAGTCAAGGGTGACTCTGTGATGTGGAGCTCACTGTTGAGGAGCTGTAAGATCCACCGAAATGAAAAGGTGGGAAGAAGAGCTGCAAAAGCTCTTGCGGAGCTCAAACCAGATGATCCTGCAGCTTATCTACAAGCCTTGAGTTTCTATTCTGAACTTGGAGATTTAGATACTGCAGTGAAAATTAGAGAAACCATAGGGAGAAGGAAGATGAGTAAGGACGTTGGCTACAGTTGGATTGAGTTGAACACACCTTATACAGACTAACAATCTTCAGAGCAACTCTCCGAATGATAACCAATCATTGATAACCAGTATTTGAAAAGAGCTTGGCCATACCGGATCCGGTCACACCCCAAAAGATGCAACTATTGAGAGGTTTTTCTCTTCCTCACTTGCAACCCCATACCTCCCCAAAGCTAATCGATGTAGAGATGAGGAGTGGACTCTTGTAACCATGACAGTGGATTGATGATCATATTTGGTATATCAGGCCCCATAAAAAAAAAAATTTAGGGTACAATGGCATATATACAACATTACCATTTGAAAATTAGGATTATAATTTTGGCATGTATAACAAAATATTAATGTGTTTGTGTATATAACTTATGTAGTTAACAAATTTTAAACCACAAACGCAGAAGTACTTCAAAAACATGGACCGAAGTTTCGTACCATAATGGATTCACGAGATCATTTTCCTTAAAAATTAATGCCATTGATGTCAAATAAATTTTCATCTTTGAGAGCAGCCCCCCCCCCTCTCTTCTCCTACACGTATGGGAATAATATGAAAATTTGAAATATCACTGATATTAATTTATATTAAAAAATGATAATAAAATGATCAAAATGTTCCAAAATACTTTGTCCATCAAAATTTTTTTTTTATTGGAAGGATAAAGTTCAACATTATATTTTTTTTAATTTCTATCTTTATGACATCATAATGGTGTCAATGGTGTATTGACATTGGTGCCTTTTGGAACATAGTCATTGGGACATAATGGGAACCTTGTAATTAGGGAGGTATTATTGATATTTGGGTCAAGGAGGGATTGCGTTTTGCATTGATCCAATGAACACCAATACACGGTGTCCCATTGACACCGGATCGGTTTTTATAAAGAATATCCCTACTTTTTAACCTTTGATTTGGATCATAATCATACATAGAGCATTTTGAATCATATCAAACATAATGGAAAATTTTGATTCAAGATAACACCATCAATAGCTTAAAAAATTCTAATCAGAAGAGACAAGATTCAACCATAATATTTTAGTATTTTTTAATGTTAGATTTTGATCATGACTACTCAATTAACATTTTAAATCATGAAAAATAAAAAATCTAAAATTGACCATCGGAAAATTCTAAAAGATTCCAATTAGAATGATAAATTCAAATCATCAGGTGTATGTGTGGGCGTATTCAGAAATATTACTTTCTTTCACATAATTAGACCAGGAGAGGAGTTGAGAAAGTTCCGAAGGCTGTCCCCCATGGGGTTGGGGAGGGGGTGTTCTGGATTAGTGTTTCCCACCAGATGGGTCAGTCACTAGTTTTTTTTTTTCTAGTAAAAAACAGATCTATTGCTTTAAAAGATCAGGATACAACATAACATCTTCATTACACAAATGAAGCACATCACGGAGTGGATTCAGGCCACACCACACGTCCTGATACCGATATGGCCCTCTTTGTCAAAGAATGCACCACTTGATTGGCCGACCTTGAAATATGCTTAAAACTAATATTTACAACACGCTGAGCAAGAAGTAAAATATCAGAAACAATGGGACCCAACAGAACATTATCCTCCTGCGCCACACCAATAAGAAGGTTGATCACCTCTAAGCAGTCGGATTCAAGAATGACATGGCTAAAACCACAAAGGATAGCTTCCGACAATGCCATGCGCAATGCTAAAGCCTCCCCAACAGTTGGGGACAGAATAGACAATGCATGTGAGACCGTCAAAAGAGGAGTGCCAGAAAAATCCCGAAACACAAAGCCAACACCACCCTCTGTGGAATTGAGATTCACCACTGCATCAGCATTAACTTTGATAACACCTGGTGAAAGTGGACACCATGGCTCTACAGTTAACGGCACTAAAGAGGGAATAGAAACTGTATTTGATAGTCCCAAGTGTTTATGAAATTCAAAGAAGGCCTGCTCAGCTTTCTGAATCACCTCTTGTGGAACCCATAAATGATTCTCAAAATACATTTCATTTCTCGACTTCCACAAAAACCAGCAAATAAACGCAGCAAAAGAGAAGACCAACCGACTGTGCGACTTGGAAACCAAACTAGTGTTAGAAAGGGGCAAAAGCCATTGATAAATATGAAGATGGTGATCCTCAGGAACCACAAAGCTCATAAAAGACCCTAGCCATACTGCTTTTGCAAAAGAACAATACATTAATATATGATCCAGGGATTCCTCACCGTGTCCGCATCTTCTGCAAATCAGATCCACTTTAATCTGTCGACGAACTAAGATGTGAGTGGACGCAATACCATTAGCACAGCAACGCCAAACTACGTCAGTTACTAGTTGAAGCACTGTTGAGTGTGAGAATCTCATTTTGGGGAATCAAAACTGTAAGATCTCATAGCAATTCTCATCCGATGAGTCTCATAATCTTCATTTTAATTAATAACCCATTCGGCATTAGCCGCAACCTTCAAATTGAATTTAATTATTGAAAGCTGAAACTTCTAGGGAGAAAAAAAATCATGACCAATATAAGAAACTACTTTACTGGTTCTATGCCATATACACAGCAGTCAAGGTGATGATAAGCCATTAGAGAGCCGGAATTTGCTATTTCATATTATAAGGGAGAGAAAAATTAAAACTTGCAATTATGACTTTGAAGAAATGAACACACATGAAAGAACTTTATTGCCATAAAGAGATATTTGTTTTCCTGCAGCCACTAAAGTACAATTTCATATTAACTAGTGTGCTCAAGTGAAGCGAGACAAGGCATGGAACCTCATTACCAGACTATGATACGTTTAGATGCACTGTCAAATGAAGTCAAAAGTTTCAGTCACAACATAACATGAAAAAACTGCAGTATAGAGGTTTAAAAGATCCACAATCCATAACTCAAAGAAGGCCTACAATTAATACCTTCAACTAAATGTAGTTTTTTTCTTCTTGTCAAGCAGCTGTATCTGGGTAAAACAAGATAACTAATTCCCATCTTCAGTGCCATTTCCAGTTCAACAATACAAAAGAGAGGATGTGAAACGAAGTTTACCCAGAAGCATTCACCAGTAAGTGTTTTGTTTTTTTTGGGTGGGTTGGGGTGGGGGATACCGAAACAAAGAATAAGCAGGGGGCTTCCGTACTTCCTTCAAACTCAACAACAAACATATATGGTACATTAGCACAACTCCATACCCTTCATCAAGAAATTATGATCTAGAAACCAAGGAACGGGCACTGCTTGCGAGCATGTTCTGGTATCAGTTTTGCCAGAAGTTCTAGAGACGTTCCTTTCAGCTCTGCAGATTTGCATCGTCAGTGAGAAGGAGGATCAAGTCAAGACTCTCAAGGCAGCGAAGCAGAAATAAATACAGACAAACATAGATTAATTGAAGTAGGAGAGAACCTTGGGTTTTAAAGTTAAAAAGTGGAGGCAAGGGGCGTCCATTAGGAAGACGAGTACTAGGATCACGAAGTTCATCGAAAAATGGATGTACAAGAGCCTCCAACTGCATTAAATGCATACAAAACGAAGACAGATAAGCACTGTGATAATCAAAACAAACAGCATAGAAGGCTGCGCTCAGGTTCATGGCTGTATAAAATATGTATTGAAAGCAATCCTCCCTGATTGATGCAATAGGAATTGGAACTTTAAAGTAGCAGAAACTGGAAATACTCACAGCAGTGCACCGCAGATTTGGAGAGTACTGAAGAAGTCTGGAAACAAGATCTACTGCTTCTGGGGGCATGCGCTTGTGGAATATCTATAGAAACTACTTATAAATTATATGCAAATAAAGCCAGAAAGCCATGCATACAATAAAAGGGATAAAAGGTGCTCACTTTGTGCCATGGATGAGCCTTGATCTGTGGAAATTTAAACTCTGTATAGTTTGGATTCATACATTTGATCTCTTCTCGGGTAGGTGTACCAAGTACCTGTTAAAAAAAAGGGGAAAAGATGAAGTAAATTAAATTTGCCAAGTTAGGTCAATCAAAAGATTAGTTCCTCCTAAAACAGAAATATTATTCTATATTTCACATGCACAAGAAAGTTTCACCTTGATTATCTCAACCAGTTGGTCAACACCACTCTCCCCTGGAAAGAGAGGCTGTCCAAAAATGGCACGATCAGAATAAGAGCAAAAGATAAATTCAAGGCTTACACCATATTATTTTTTTTACAAATAGAAAAAGTAGTAAGAGCATGTAGCTTCTGGCAAAAAAACCTGTCCAAGAAGCAGCTCAGCAAGGACACAACCGACAGACCAAATGTCAATTGCAGTTGTGTATTCTGTTGCCCCAAATATGAGTTCAGGTGCCCGATAATAACGTGAGCAAATGTATGATATGTTTGGCTCGCCTTTCACCTGTTAAAAATGGTTGTTGGATAAGCAACAGCAATAGCATGCATGAAGGAGAGACCCAAGCGAAAACATCAGGAGCCAATAATATAGAAAAGCATACCTAACACAAAAATGTGAAGACAGGAGAACAAAAAAAGAAACATAGAGAACCTGACAAGAGTAGCACTGCAAGGTTTATGCATGGTTCCATCATTTTGCTCATATGTGCATCTCAGAAAATGAAATGGAGACGAGTTCTATACAACAGTTCTGGTGTAGAGGGTATCTCTACACCAGCACCATAGTTATGCTACGTTTCAAATTGGGTAAGGCTGGAATTTCATTGAAAGGTAGAGCTGAAGCTCTGAAAAGGGCTAAGTGTGGAGAGAAGGTGCACAGACATATAGTGGGTAGTATGTGTTACGGAAAATTCTAAAGAGAAAAGAGCAAGAGTGGAGAGAAAAGAGATGGAAAGAGGAAGAAGAGACTGCTGTAACTTTGGGAGTCTCAATTAATATATTAAGATCCCTAATCACTTCAATATATATGATAAGGACACTAAAACAACCGTAGATGGGCAGATTAGTAAAAACCCAGAAAATGACAAGAGAGGGAGAGACTAACATCACTCTCGGGTGGGCGCTATACAGTTACAGAAACATTAGTGCAAAAGATGAGTACAATTAACAAGCTCCAGATCTGCATTAAAGTCCTCACACGCAAAATGTGTGCACGTTCAAAACAAAAATGATAGGGATACATGTCAAGATAAGATTTAGACATTGGAAATGGAGTCCTCTAATATTTTTAAGAGAGCATTGAAATCTTATCTTCAGAACACCCAGCTTTATACACAGACATTAGATAGTATCACCAATTAATTGAAAATACAAGTCACCCGTTGCAGAATATTATGATTCAAGAATTTTGGCACTTAAAAACATAAATTCCACCTTGATTTTCAAAACCTCCTACAAGAACAACTTAATTACTTAAAGTTAACAGAAAGACACTACACACAGAACAAGCACATATCCTACCAGCACTTTTGCACTCCCAAAGTCGCAAAGCTTGACCTGGTGAGTATGAGGATTAACCTGAGGAGGGAAAAATAGGATATCAATAAGGAGCATCTATTCATTAAGAGGGAAGGTCGCTGAGGTTCTGTACAAACCAGTAGATTCTGAGGTTTAATGTCTCGGTGGCAAACTCCTATACCACCATGAATATATGCCAATGCCCTACAGATCTGTCATTAGTTATCAGAAGTTAGATAATCTCCTATTTCAAACTGAACTTGAGAGAGTAAAGCAATAAATCATAAGATTCTAAGAGAAAAAAGTAGTAAAGGTAATTGGAAGATCTTTCAAAAGTTAATTTTCAGAAAATATAGAATATTAAGAAGATCAAACCAAACAAAATCATGGATCTCCAGAACATTTTGTTGAAAAAAGGCTTCTTTCGAAGAACACTTCCTCCTCCTCTACCTTGTGATTATGGAAATACAAGATAAATCAATTTGATCAACTACACTTCAGTGCTCCAAGAGACCAGAAAATGTCATCTAAGTAGAATAGGCAAAACTCAATCTAACATAGGATGCAATGAATTTTAGAAGAATTTTTTTTTTGTTATCTAGCACATACTAGAGCCAAATATGGTCTCTACTCAATATTAAATACCTGATAAGTATAGAGCTTGACATATATCAGAAGCATTCTCTGATTTGCCCTGCTGTAGTGTTTTGCTACACGATACACTGTCTCAGGTACATATTCAAGCACCAAATTGAGATAAAGCTCATCATTCTCTGTTGTTGAAAAGAAGCAGTGTTTGAGTGAGACAACATTGGGGTGATCAAGAAGGCGCATCGTTTGCAACTCACGGTTCTTGTATCTCTTATCCTGCAAAACCTTTTTGATTGCTACAGTCTCTCCTGTCTCTAGGCATTTGGCCTGCAAAATGAGATTAACAGGGCTGAATCGAAATAATGATGATTTTGAGAAACTGTAGGTCAACCAGAATACAAGACAGCACCTGAAATACAATTCCAAATGACCCATGTCCAACAACGCGCTCGGCCATATAACTTATTGTCTGAGACACAGAAAAAGAAAACTTGAGCACACAAGCCATGATATGAGGAAAAAGATTCTATTTTACAATGGGCAAACTCAAACTTTACCATTGTGACAATATTCTTGTGCATGCCCCTATTGCTAAACTAGTATGGGCCGTTGCTTGGTGTAAAGGCAAAAAATTTGAGCTACCTGCAACTTCTAGTCAATGGGTGCCACTTTATGCATATTACGCTGGAGGATAGGACCAACTCCAGTCCACTCTACTGGCACCCCACAAAAGAGGGACTTGCACCATTGTTTTTTTTTTTTTTTTTTTTTTGGGATATATAGGACTTGCACCATGTTACTAGCCTTTTATTGTCCTCCTTTTTTCCCGCTACAAGGTAAGAGAGGCCTTTTATGCCTCTTAATACTAAAATAATGAGAAAACAAGAAAATAGAGAGAGAGCCAGAGAAATAATAGATTTCTGAGTGCGACTTTGCCCTGCCCCCTCCCTATCCACCTTAAATATCAGTCTCTCATTAGTGATCAATCGGTTTGCTTCTTACCTAACATCTACAGCATGTGGTACTTATCCAAGGATGATGGTCCAATTTTAGCAACAGATTTCAATCTATGCCTTACATTATCAATGTTTCATATTTTTTTAATATTTTGATCCAAATTTTCCAACTTTTTGTTGAGATTTTGACCCAAATTTTTGTTTCCTGATATATGATTTTCTTTTAGGCATTTTCCCGAACAAAAACTCCACTTGCTCTAGAAGGAATAGTTCTTTCGACACGTGCAACGTTCATATTTTCTTGCCAAGAGATCCAATTCTTCATTTTTGTTTATACACAAGATTAAGAAACTTCAACCATAGGCAGGAACAACAATAATAGTCGTGAATATATACCTGTTTTGGTTGACCATTTCTACCACCAATTGTTGTTACAATTATGTGACCTGTCTCAGTTCCATTTCCATCCACTACAGTAGCTTCCACTTCCTACCACAAACATGTGCACACACAGAAATTGTACAAGATCAACACAAATACTTAGAAGGATACTGAACACTCCTCTGGAGTTGAAAGAAAAAGTTAGAAAGAAGAAATAGGAAGAAACGAAAAACCATCGACACCCCCCCCCCCCCCCCCCCAAAAAAAAAAAAAAAAAAAAAAAAGGAAAAAAAGAAGAAGGGCTATATATTCAACCTTATCATCTCTGATTTTCATCTCATTTATTTCCTCTGGAAGCTTATCAACAGACATTGTATTGTCACCAGACTTCCCAACTGCTGGAGGAGGGGCTATGCCAACTGAAGTCATTTGGGTCACGAGACACGGACAATCTTTCTGTATCTGAAAAGATGATTCACTCCCTCAGCTCAAAGAAACCCGTCTTTCAATCTAAATAGGAGAAATACACAAGAGACATCAAATTTCTATTTACATCCAACAAGGACATGCTCAGTTAAAATTGATGGCTGATCATTAATGGTGATATTTATATGTTCATTCACCAATTCAAGCCTGGGGTTCCATTTCCTGTTGGCCAGGTACTGCATACATTTCAATTAACATCAGAATTTTTCTAATTCTAAACAGAAAAATTGTGTGCCAGCTTAGGCTCCCTTAGGTTCGATTTCTATTTCAATTTCACAGGATTATTTCAATCTTAATGGCTGCTTGATTGGATTTCTGCCCTCAATTTCATCGGGTTATTTACACAGAGATTGTACTGATCTCAATCAAGAATTACGCAGGCTTTGTTGGAATTGATGCCAATGGAACATGGGCCTTGCACAAGTGATGGCAAGCGGAATTCAGAGAGGTATCTCTGAAGAAGATTGGCCAATTCTTCACTCAAAAGAGAATTGAAGAAGACCATTGAAACTCAATTTCTAAAATTGAACAACCAAATAGATTTCTTGTTCTTGAAAATTTTCAAATAATATAACCAAACAAACTACAATTTCTTGACCAAAACCTATTTGTTGACTTCTTCCATGAAATCACTGTGAAATTGAAATAGAAACTGAACCAAAGGGAGCCTTAGTCTTTTGACTTCACTAGAAGCAAAATAATTTTGGTTACAGCAACTCAGAAACTGTTTAAAAATGTTAATGGCAGTTCTAAACCGCTTTTAAGTGGAAAACAGAGGATAGCCGTGTTAAACCCAAAAGAGAGAAAGAGGGGCATCACTTAGGCTCTCGTGATCTACATAATTTCTTGTATCATTTTCTTCTCAACTGGTTAAATTCCAAATCTATTGTGAGGTAAAAAAGAACTTCAAATACAGATCATTCCTAACCTATAAGATCTCGTTTTGATGCCTTTCCACTTCTTACTCCTAAATAATTCTCACACTTCAGAAACAAGGTGGCAAACATGACCTGGAACACAGCCATGGTGCAAATGAAGGACCTATACGACAGAGTTCGAACATTCATCTGGGTAGTGAGAGAGGTCAAGAGAAAGGAGACCATTAAAAGAGAGCATTGATCAGGCAAATCAACTATTCTTTGTCCACTTCTTTTATGCATGCACATGTATATGTTCCCCAAAATTTTGTTTACCACCCAAATGGGAGGACGGCTGGTGGTAATCGGGTTCTGAATTGTATTTTTTTTTTTAAAGATCAGTTTTAAGTTGCATTGTTTTTTAATCAATCCTCGAAGTTGATACAGGAATACAGGTTTCATTATTCAAAACTCAATGTGAAAAACAATTTCCTAATTCTACGCACTAGTAAACACCAAGGAGTTAGTGAGTGTTGTCATCCCGGAGCGAAATGATTATGAATACATCCAAACCTTGCATCACCTTTTATCTCAGAATTTCAAGTTCGAAAGCAGTAAACGGCATATATAGAAGAGGCGATCATTTACGTCAAAATGAAACCTGCGGATCTAGGAAAATTGTTCGCAACTCATGCATGAAAGTTTTATTGACAAACAGTTCTAATCTTTTGAACAATTGGTCCACTGCATCACCCGATCACCATCGAGAAATCATTCAAAAGAAAAACGATATAAAATTCAACCACTCTTCCGTTTCCACAACACACATACCCACACTAATGCAAACAACCCAACAAGGAATGAAAAGGAATTTTATAACCGCAATTTCAGCTTTCAGCTCTCAAGTGGAAATTAGAGTGAACAAAAATCAGAACTAATATACTCTCCACTTCCACGATGGAGCACAACCATACATGAAGACAAACCACTAATACTCTCAAGAGAAGCAGGAACAAGAGGGAAAACAGGTGGAAGCTACATCTTTTCTTTGAAGTAGCAGAGAATAACCCTAAAACGACAACAGCAATAACAACGAGAAACAAATCAGACATGAAACGACAAGCAAAAATAAACCATGTTTTAACAGCGCCAAAATTACAGATGCCTACCTTGAGCTGTAAATTTCTCCCATTTTCCACCACATACAGTGAGACTGGAGCTTTTCAAGCAAGGATGAAATGCAGGAAACCAAGAAAAAAAATATTAAACGAACCGGTCTTCCCACCTTCAGAGATCTTTCTTCCAGGTTTGACCAAATAGCCCGTACCTGCATTTCTGTTCCCGAGCAGAGCGGATGCAGCAGATTTCTTAAATTCACTTTAAAAACGCTTTAGATGTCCTAACGCAGACTTCCCACCATCTTCCAGATCGACACGTGGCATTTTATGATTCGAAAGTTTTATCACACTGCTGACTGGAACTCCGGCCTGATATCTTTGTAACCTGGGTGGAATTCAAATCGTCACCTCCCTCAACCGCAGGGAGGAGGGAGACGTCTACGATCAATACGTGGTTTTGGGGAAAATCCAAGTCTTACGTCTGAGACTTTGAACTGACACTTAGCCGATAAGCCAAGTTAACTGGGGATGTCGGCTTGGACATAGGGCTCAGATTTTCTCGAGAACCACGTGTCAGCCAACCGATGGGGGCGTCTCCCTCATCCCTGTACTTCAGGGAGGAGACTATTCGGATCCACTTGAGTGGGC
The DNA here is from genome assembly GCA_028583415.1 of Protea cynaroides. Taxonomy (NCBI): domain Eukaryota; kingdom Viridiplantae; phylum Streptophyta; class Magnoliopsida; order Proteales; family Proteaceae; genus Protea; species Protea cynaroides. The sequence goes on from CM053273.1 coordinate 7,879,438, forward strand.
CTTGATTTGATGAGATCCTCCGCAGTTTTGATGTGGAATTAAAGGACTGAAAGAGAAATCACATTGAAGCTCCTTGTTACTCGGAATCATTGGAGTTTGGATCAGTGCAAGTATATGTGCTCTTTATGGGATTTCATTACCGATGATTTAGTGTGAGTTTCACCTCTAGGGTGTAGGACCCACGTGATATGAGCAGTATATGAATCTCATGGAAGATACAAGTATATAGATGAACTATTCTCAAACCATTAGCCAGAATTTAACTTATTTTACATAGGTGATTTTCAAAAAATGTTGTAGGGCTATGCATCCAATTGAGATTACTCCCTAAAGGGGGTTAAACGGTGTGATTGGTTAGTGGTTGAATTCGGTTTCGGTTTGGTAGGAGTACAGTAAAATTAAAATCAAGCTATTTATTAAACTGTTTCAAAATATTTATAAAAGATGATTATTAGTCAGTTTGGTTATCCAATTTTTAAACAGTTTCTTGGAAATGATAGGAAGAGAGAGTTAGGAATAATAAGAGAAAGCATTAGTTTCTATCTTTAATTGTTTTTGTAGTCAGAATTATGAAGGTGGGAGTTTATGATTTAAATTTTTAGAAGTACTAGACTATGTGGAAAGTATTAAAATAATCTAATTTATTTCTACGATTAAATTTTCAACAATAATGGATTAAAGTAAGGGTTTAAGTGGTTTTAATGGTTTTAAACTGTCAATTTTAAGCGGTTTCATTCTTGAAACCTAAATCGAACTATTTACCTAAATTGATTCATTTTTTCAACCAAATCAAATTATCTAATCATTGGTTTCATGGTTTGGGTTTGAATGGCCAAGTTCGATTTCTGTAAATGGTTTCGGTTCATTTTCAACATCCTTAGATGATAGAGTCGAGCCCATGATGACCTCTTGAAATGCCTGCACTCAATTAGAAGGATTAGGATACAAGCACATTGTTTACTTTCCATTGTCTTTAGTAGATAATGAAGTAACTAATCTAGTTTTAACTGTCATATTACCATATTATCCCTATTAAACGGATCTTGTTAGAACACTGTTGTCTATGGTTGGTAGTAACATAACTTGTTGTAAACTCTACCTGCATGCCCCGTTTTATTAAGTGGAACAGACAAATGGTGTGGCAATAGTGGACCATTGAATGAGAGGAAAAAAAAATCCTCTCTTATCGCGCGCAGCACACCAGTTGCGATTAGCGAGTTGGGATGCATCAGCATACGTGTTGAGCATGCCAGTTAATCCAAAGGATGGTTGACGTGACTGGACGATAGGAGTGGATCCAAATCTTGAATAAGAGGCAAGGGAGAGAGATGTCATTTCAAATAGTAAAATCCCCAACAATTATTTGTAATTGGCCAGTTAAATGGATGCTTCATTTGAGAAGATGGGGGACAGCTTTAGCCTACTTATATGCGAAGCCCCAATACTGACTCTATAGGGGGAAATGCCTTACCATATAGGGGCGCTCCTACGCCCCGCAAAGAAAACTACTACTCTATCACGTTTTATTTACTCTAAACGGCACACCTACAGGGGAGGCAACAACTGCTATGGGAAGGAAGCTAATATTAGTAAGAAAGCTACATACATAGGGGAAGAGAGCGAATACCTACACCGTCCCATTAATGTTTTGTGACAACAACCTCTTTTACGTTCTTGACAACCCATCTTTGTCTATTATGAGCTTCCGACACCCATTCATGCCTTAAGGAAATGCATAAGTGATAAAACTCTTTTAGTTCCTTTTCTTGCTCTATGCTCAAAACCTTTAACAATTTAAAAAAAAATAAGCCAAAACTTGATTTGGATATGGGTCATAGAATCATCAAAAACTTAATCCAATAAAACAAAAATATGCTTACAGAAAATCTTATGATATCTGACATCTTACTTCACACAGAGCTAAAAGAAGGAATTTGGTCTTGTAATGTATTGTTTAAGATATTATTACTAGTCTCATTCAAATTTTTAAATTGGAATGAGATGTACTCTTCTTCTCAATTAATAGAAAAATATTAGAATATTCTTTTTCTTTAATGACTTAAGCTTTTCGATTATTATTATTTTTTTTTATGTAACACGACGAAACAGATAGAGATAAGAATAGAAACCTTTTGGAGTCTTTTCTTGACCTAACCAAACGTGATGAGGATGCTTTAGCAGCTCGATTGGGACCACTAACTACGCACTTTTTATGGTCGATATTGCGCAAGAGAAACCTTTGCCATCTCGATTAGAGAATCAATTGGCACCACTAACTATGCAATTTTTATGGCCAGTATATGTGCAAGAGAAACCTTCCCAATCTCAATCAGAGAATCGATACATACTATTGTCACATGTGACCTCGCACAACCTTTTTTACATTGTCCATAAACTTCATTTCAACATAGATTGATGAAGATAAAGAGAGATACCAAGAAATCAACAGAAGATGAGGTCAAAGAAGAAATAGACCTCGATGCTGAAAATGATCTCCCCCCCCCCCAAAAAAAAAAAAAAAAAAAAAAAAAAACGTGTGTTCATTAGTGTAAACTTGAATGGGGAAGGGTATCATAGGGGAGAGAGAGTAAGACTCTAGCATAGCTCCTCCCTACAATTCATAGAATCTTTCACAACTTTAAACAAAAGGGAGAGGGATCTATACGCTAGTAAGGTATATTGGAATTTTATATGCTAGTGGGAAAAATAGGAGTACAGGAAGGACTGGTAATTGATCACTTGGTGGAGAGAGAATTATGCACGGATTTCAGAAGAGAAAGATAAAAGACAGAAATACATAGCTCATTTTCCCTAAAAAAATGTCACTCAAACAACCGCATAAGTGGGCAATTAAAAAACGGGGCGAATAGGTGGGCTGGGATGGTATTCAAAGTCTAGTTCAAGCTGGGCCACGAAAAACACTGACAATTGCGTGGTTATGGTTTAGATCATTCAGTTTAGACATTCGATCTGGGCCTCGATCAGCAGCCCATAAGAACTTACTCTATAAAGCCCCCTTTTTTTTTTTATGGCAAACACAATAAAGCCCTTTTTAAAATTTTTTTTTTTATTTTATTTCTGTAAACACAATAAAGCCTTTTTTTTTTTTTTTTTTTTGGTAAAACACAATAAAGCCTTTGAGGATACTATAAATGTAACACACGTTAGTTTTCACCAGAGCTGTGAATTTTATTAATTTCCAATTGCCTTATACATTCCCAAGCTGGGGCTTGCTGAGTGGGCCCATTGGCAAGCCCTGGGCTAGATATCTTAAACACTACATTAAAAGTGTGGCCCATCTTAGGCTCTATATGGACTTGGGCGTAACTCAAGTCTCAAACCATAAAAAACCGAACTTGGGCTTAGCCCAACCAGTTGACTTCAGAAAAAACTTTAGTAAACCGTACTAGTTTTAATTGGTATGCATTTTTTAATGGCAAAATTTCACCTTTAAATCAACAACTTCCATCCTAGCTCATAATGTCAACCACCTCCCCTACATTCTATCAGTCCATAAAGTGATGAGACGAATCGTAACTATTATTTTCAATGACAATATTACTCTTAAGATTGTAAAATGTCATTTTTATTCATTTGAAACTCTTTATTTTTTATTTTTTATAGATTAAGAGAAAGGTTATGAGTCAAATAAAACAAAATAATTTTTTTCTATGGGAATCGAACCCACGACCACAAGTTTTACTTTCATCTTCATCCCCTCCACTGCCATCTCCATCACCATCCTCCTCTTTTGGCTCTAAGTGCCCACCACTGCCATCGCCGCCAAGTTACTTTTCTGCAATAGTGTAATGTAAGCAGCTTTACATTTAGCTACCCAGATCAGCATTCAAACTATTTGAGGCGGGGCAACTTCCTTCAAGAAGTTCTAGCACCTGAGTCTGTAAACCTTGGAAATCTCTAAAATCTCATCCAATATGATTGAAAGATAGAGGCAAGAACCCCCAAAACATCATGAAAATGGAATCCAAAAAGTCCAATTAGGAGTCCTCATGGATTGGAGCTGGTGTGTCGGAGGAGAATTGGAGCTAGAGCTCGTCTGCTACTTCGCCTCCTCGCGAGGCCTTGTTACCCACCATGACACCCGCTTCCTCTCTTTGGCATCCCAAAATTTGGTCCGGGCCATTATTGGGTTCGGGCTCATTGGTTTGATTTTTCGAGCTAGTCCGGACCGGACTGGGACCAATAGGATATGTCATACCTCAACTCGAAACATGTCCAATAAAAATTTGGTCAGGATTGGTTTCAGGTTAATTCGAACCGGTTCGATCACAAAATTGACCTGGATAGGACCCCAACTACCCACCCACAGCTTGTGGTCAAGAGACTCAGCACATGTTGGTAGAGCACTAGAGCATGATATTCATAACCCATTAGCCATATATACAAAATGTTTTAAAAGACCCTCAAGAAGGAAAAGCAATTAAAAACAGAGTAGTTAAAAATCTAGTAGTTTAGACCAGATCCTATCAATCAATTAGCCCAGTAATTAATTAAGCATACAAATTAAATGACATCTTACAATAGAGACCAGGCTTCTAGAGCCCTATAGCTTGAAGTGGGTTCTCTCATCTCTTGAGTGCTTGCTTTGCGTTGGGGAGAAGAATGAAAATGTAATAATAATAAGGAAAATTTACTCAGACACCCTTTGATAATTGGTATACTATATAAAACTATCATCTCTTGACAAAAGTTACACATACTACCCATAAAATAATGTTTTATAACAGTATAGTCCATACCACCTGTTAGGGGTAAATATAAACCCGCGAATGAACGCACGACACCTGTAAAGTGACTTGCAACTAGTCAACTAAAATCAAAATATCACCCCTCGAATGACTAGCCGACATGTGGACAGCAAGAAGAAGACTCGTCAACAAAGAGAAAAAGGACAAAAGCGGGACATTATCCATATTCAGAGGGGTAAAGATGAAATTACACCCCAAGGCCCCACATGACGTCAGTAATAATTGTTAGTATAAATACCCCAACCACCAGAAGTCAAGGGGGTGAATATTTTAATAGCTTGTCCCCTACTTGCTCTGACACCTTTCCACTCGGCCTCGGATTGGTATTCACTATAACCTTCCAACCCCGCTTATTATTTAAAGATCAGGCTTAATCCTGATTGTCTGTGGCATAAAGTTCTGACTTTAGCATCGGAGAGGTCACGGGACGGCAAGCCCGACCCCACCTTTGCCCTATTCATTTCGTCCGCAGGTCAGACTGGTGGAAGACGAAAGGCGAACGAATTCTAGCGGAAACAGATTGACGCCCACCATGGGGCCTTGGGAAAATTAGTGAAAAACAGTCAGAGAGGCACTTACCCTCAAGAATCATGTCCCATCGTGTCACACTGAGTCAAGGTTTGAACTTACCCCCTCCTCAGCACAACCAAGCAAGGGAAAATGTGATAGAAAAAGAGCAAGAGGCGGACAACGTCAGTAATGGATAGACCCGCACCCCACGGCGTCAAGAGCCAGTGCATGGCCATGAACCTGAGTTTGTCACACGAGAAGAGTTCGGAAGGATGGCCGAAACTATGGGTAACCTAACGAGGTTGCTCCAAACCTTTCAAGTCGCCCAGCTGCCTCCTCTAAACAGACAGGTTCCCGATGAGCCAAGGCCAGTCAACATCCCACGGGGAGAGAACCGTGCGCCCCAGGGACATCCTGGTAATCACCCACCAATGGATCCACTACACGGGCGACAAATTCCTTTGGATTGACAAAGAAGGGATGCTTTCCCCCAAGGGCTGAAGAGTCATGTTTCGTGCTCCTTCAGCTTATCTTCATACAAAGGGGTCCGGTCATAATCAAATTCATCCATCTATGGACCCCGGATCCCTGTAAGGGAAAGGTTAGGGACTCGTTGAGGTGGGGTAGCAGCTCCGAATCAGTTCCCATACCAAGTGCGGGAGGAGGCGCCCCTTGGGAATATCCCCCCTCTTCCGCCTCTCCATCGGGAGGGAAGAGAACCTATCCCGATCGTAGTAAAGGAGGACCTCGAAGGACAAGTGGCAACATTACATGAGCAAATGAGCAAGGTCTTGAAGCAGACTGCCGAGGTGGAAGAGAAGGACTATAGTGTCGACAATCCCTTGTCAGACATAATCATGAGGACACCATTGGAAAAAGGGTTCAGTCTGCCTAAGCCGCCTTCATACGACAGTACCACTGACCCAGAACAACATCTAGGAAGCTTCATATCCTTAATGCTTTTACACGGGTATAAGGACGCCATCATATGTCGTGCGTTCCCCTTTATCCTGAAGAACATAGCTGGACTCTGGTTCACAAGCTTGCCCCCAAGATCAATAAACTCTTTCATAGAATTCAGTGCAAAGTTTCGCATTCATTTTCGAGGGAGCAAGGACTAGAAAAAGACAGTAAAGAATTTGATGAGAATGAGACAGCGACACGATGAATCCATTAGAGTCTTCGTCTCCCGCTTCAATCAAGAGGTCCTAGAAATCAAGGGTGTAGAGGATCATGTTGCCATGACAACACTATAATTAGCGATCACGGACCTTAAGCTTTTATTCTCCGTCAACAAGAAAGAGCCGACAAGTTACAAAGACCTCTGGGATAGATGTGAGAAATTCACAGCTGCTAGCGAAGCGCTCCAATTTCATTAGTTGTACCATCAGACAGAGACAGGTCCGTCCGATAAGAGGAAACAAACGGCTCAGTATAAGGAGCTAGAGAGGGAGAGAGAGGGAAAGAAAGCAAGAAGGAATGTCGAAGAGAATCATCTCAGGAGGGATGACCCAGTCAGGGGGACTCACAAACATTTCAATCATTACACTCCCCTAACTCGACCAATCACATAAATTCTCACTTTCATCCAAGGGGATCGCAAGTTGCAGAGATCAGAAAAGTTGCTGACCGAATCTCGGTTACGAAACTCCTGAAAGTACTCCGCATTCCATAGGGATCATGGGCACGACATGGAGGAATGTTGACATCTACAAGGAGAAATTGAAGACTTAATACGGAGAGGTTATTATGGACAGTTCGTCGATCGAAGAGTCGCCCAAGAAATAAATCTTCCCCCTAGAGAGAGGGAACACCGAAGAAAAGAAAGAAGAGATGAAATAAGAGAAGATAGAAGAGATCTCCCTAGGGAGGAAAACAGAGAAAGAGGGGACAAGAGAGACCTCAGGATCGAAGGATATCCACCACCACCAGCACCTAATCATCGGGTCGGAGTCATTTCAACAGAAGCTAGGATTATCCCAAGCCACTTTTATCAAAACAGTCAAGAAATTAAAGAAAAAAACCGCGGTAGAAGCCTCTGAAGGGGAGATCCCCAAAAAAGCCGAAGGAGAATAGATCATAGCCATCCTAAGCCGCCACGAATCATCTTAGGTGAAGAAAAGGAGAAAAATTCAGGCGGGAAGACATCCTTGGCTAAGTATGGGGAAACCCCTCAGCTATGCAGAGCAGTTTGGACCGAGGGGAATTGTGCGGATCAACGAAGCGGAGAAGCCCCTCAGCTATGCCGAGCAGTTTTGGCTGAGCAAAACTGTGCGGACCCACCAAGTGGAGAAACCCTGTAGCCAGGCTGAACAGTTTGGGCCGAGGAGAACTGTTCGAAAGGACCAAGCAGGGCCCAGGAGGCCAGTTTGGTTATATCTCCCTCGGATTATATGTAAGACCCGCATTCCACGAATTCGGTCTAACCTTACATTTTCATATCGCGACCGGTCTTTCCATCATAATCAGCTCAAGTGAACCAATTGTATGAAGAACCATAAGATAAGGTAAGCAACAAGTCAAATTTAATTGGCGTGGTTGACTGATCAAGTTTATGTGGAAGAAACAATCAAAAACTAAAAACCAATAAATTTTGGACGTTTGGTGGCAGTTTTGAGGGGTGCGGTCGATACGTATGATCACACATGAGACCACACATATGCGATCACACGTTATATGAGACCACACAACGTGTGATCGCATATTTTGGATGTATGGTCTATGGATTCTGCGACCCCACGTGCGACCACACGATACTGAACAGACTCCATGTTTATAAAACTTTCCTAATTTGAGGGGGAGACTCTTTCCTAATTAAAGTGGGACTCTATATGGAGGTTTTCCTCTATATAAGGGACGTTCTTTAGCCTCTCTCACTCTTTTAGAACTCAAATTGAAACCCTAAACCTAAGAGAGAAAGAGAAAGGAAGAGAAGGGGAAGAAGGAGATTTGGAGAAGAAGCTTGGAGAAGAAGGTTTTGTAGAGAAAAGTTCTATCACTCTACAACAAGCTTAAGGTATGGACTTGACTCTATGGGGTAGATCAAATAGAATAGGTTCTTTTCAAGTTGTTGTGTTAAATCTAATGTAATGATTTCGGTTATAGAATTTCTAAGAAAAACCATGAGAAAATAGGTTAGGAATAATTGATAATAAGAAACTGTAAATAATGGCCATAGGATAACCATAGGATGAACCCAAGTGATGAGCTGAGGAATCGACTTAGGAAGAACTCGAATTGAGATGAAAAATTGACCAAACATCATGTGGTCACAGTCTGTGGTCGACCACAGGGTGACCAGAGGGTCGACCACAGCTATTCGGGAAGTTCCCAGGAAAGGTGTGGTCGCATGGTGTGGTCGCATAAATTGCGACCACAGGGTTAAACCACACAGTGTGTGCTCTTATATATTGCAACCACAGGGTTCGACCATACGTGCGACCACACGATAACAACAAGCATATTTTGAGACCAAACAAGGTTTTTGACTACTGTAACTTGGTAAACTTGAACCCTAACTTAAATACATTAATTGTTTAGGTTCCTAATAGATTCAAAGTGACTTCCAAAGCTTGGGAGAGGAACAAACATCGATCAAAGGTGAGGGAACAAGACCTAAACTGATTGGATAATAATAAACTGTTTACTTTATTGAGTCTAATGTCATGATTGATTCTATGCTTGTATGCTTGTAATGTGCATCTCACATGTCATCCAATATTCCTACTATTACTGTTCATGCATATTTAATTCTATTTATTTATAACATGATGATGATGATGATGCTTGGAATAGGCATGTGAATGTATGTGTGTGGGTGTGTTAGATGCGAGTGGAGCATCAAGGGGAGTACGTGGCATGGTGGTCTTTGACCTCGTCACCAGACTCTAGCTCTATCTTTACTCAAGTTTTGATCACTAACATCGTCGTATTACCATTACCTTAGCAGAAGTATTACGTCGTAAGGCATCAGGGGAGGTGGTCTCGGATCGTGTAGTCTTTGACTCTGTCAGGGGGCCTTAGCTCTATCTCTATGAACGAATTGGGGGATGCTGAGGTAAGGCCTTGGATATACTGTTTGGCATTAATTGATTAGTTGCGAGCCCAGTTTGCAAGCCCTCGCCAATAGGGGCTTACATTTTGGTATGGATAGGGCATCAGGGGAAGTGTTGGTGGTGTTTGATCTAGACATGTTAGCTCTATCTCTATTCCATTGTGGGTGCATGTGGGACGACAATGGTGTTTGATCCATTGGACGGATTCACACACTCGTGTATAGAGGTGTGGGGGCCACCAAACCTTTCTATAGCACATTGCAAACTTATAAACCATACCAAAGATATGAATTAAATGCATGCATATGTTTATTGCATTGTTTTGTTTTCTCACTGAGCTCAAATTGGAGAGTTGACCCTCCTGTGCGTAATTCTTTTTAGTTTCTTATGTTGCAGGTGTTACGATTGATGATTATATGAATACGCAACGTATGGACATGCAGCAGCTATGGATGTACAAGCTGTGGAGGACGAATATGACTCATCAAGCTAGTGTTTCAACTATGTTTATGCTTAATGTTTAACTTTCGTATTTTGATACTTGTAATATGTATTAATTATGTTTTGATTATTTGGAGATAACTGGATCCTTTAATTATTTATCATGTAGACCTCAGTTCATTATTAATAAGACTTTTGCTATTTATTTATTTACTCTGATTATTACTGTGGAATGTGTTTTGGTTTAACATGGTTGGCATAGCCTATACGAGATCCTGGTTTGAACCGTTGGTTTTCATTACGGTTCATCACACCATTGGTTAGTCCAAAATTGGGGTGTGATATTGTACCAAAAGGGTTCATATAGCTGTACAACAAGCTAGAGAAAAAGAGTACTCCCGTCTGGGATTTCGATGCGGACGAGATGAAACAAAGCATCTTGAAATAGTCTGTACCATCTAGGGTGGACCAGCCGCGGGAAACACTTCAGCAAAAATGAGAAATGAATATGCACAAAGCGTGAAGTCAACAGAATGGCCGGACAAGAGGGCTCGGACGGGAGAGATCCTTACTTTCGGGTATGAGGACTTGCGAGGGTTTGAATTGCCACATGAGGACCCCTTAATTGTCACCATGAGAATCTCTGATTGCGAGGTCCATAAGGTATTTTTCGACACCGGTAGCTCGGCTGACATTATCTATTATGGAGCATATAAAAGGATGCAGATAGGCAATGACAGGCTCATCCCCACTAACATACCCCTGATCAGTTTTTCTGGAGATATTGTCCCACCCATAGGCTATATCAGGCTTCCCGTTCGGATTAGAACTTACCCCAGGGATTCCAAGTATACATGGTTTTCATTGTGGTGGACCTACCTTCGGCTCATAATGTTATATTAGGTAGACCAGGGATGAAGGCTCTAATGGCCATAGCTTCACCTGTGCATTAGGTCATGAAATTTCCTACCCCAAGAGGATCTGGAGAAGTCCGAGGAAACCAATTGCTAGCTCGTCAATGCTATTCCATGGAGTTGAAGACTCACAAAAAGCCAATTGAAACAATGATGATCGACATTGAAGACTTGAGGGACGATCTAAAGCAGCAGCGTATAATTCCCACGGACGACCTAGTATCAATCATCTTGGATAAGGATAGGCTAGAACATACTGTACAGATCAGTGCGGCCCTAGAAGGAGAACAAAGAGAAGAGATGGTAGCATTCCTTATGAAGAACGCCGGTGTATTTGCATGGTCTGCCGCAGATATGCCAGGCATCCTGAGGGAAATAATTGAACATAGACTAAGTGTTAAATCTCAGCTACGCCCCGTTAGACAGAAGAAGAGGACTTTTGCTCCGCACCGGTAAGCCATCATTGATGAGGAGGTTAATAAACTCTGTGCCACTGGTTTCATCCATGAGGTAACTTACCCGGAATGGGTGTCGAATGTGGTAATGGTCCCTAAGCCTGGGGAGAAATGGAGGATTTGCATAAACTTCTCGGACTTAAACAAGGCATGCCCAAAGGATAGTTTCCCTTTACCTTGAATAAACCAATTGATTGATGCCACTGCTGGGCATGAATACCTCAGCTTCATGGATGCATACTCTGGGTACAATCAAATTAAGATGTACCACCCAGACTTGGAAAATACATCCTTCGTCACGAATCATGGCTCATATTGCTATGATGTCATGCCTTTCGGACTGAAGAACGTCGATGCCACGTACTAAAGGTTAGTCAACAAGCTCTTTGAGAAGCAGATAGGAAGAAACATGAAAGTCTATGTGGACGATATGTTGGTCAAGACCCTTAAAGGAAAGAAGCATGTAGATGATCTTGAAGAAGCTTTTGCCATACTAAGGAAGAGCCAGATGAGGTTGAATTTGGCCAAGTGCGCCTTTGGTGTCACATCAGGAAAGTTTTTGGGATTTATGGTCTCAAGCAGGGGCATTGAGGCTAACCCCGCAAAGATCTCAATCATTCTTGATATGCCACCCCTGACAAGAACAAAACATGTCCAAGAATTAACAGGAAGAATCGTGGCATTAAGTTGTTTCATGTCAAGATCGGTAGACAAGTGCTTGCAGTTCTTCCAAACTTTAAAAGGCACGAAGGCGTTTGAATGGACCGAAGAGTGCCAAAAGGCATTCGATGAATTTAAAGTATACCTTTCGTTGCCTCCTCTATTGGTTAAACCTCATCCCGAAGATCAACTTCAGCTTTACTTGGTGGTGTCAGCAGAAGCGGTCAGTGCAGTCCTAATCAGAGAAGAAGACAAGGTGCAAAAGCCAATTTATTACATCAGCAAAGTCTTACTGGGGGCCGAGACAAGATAACACAAGGTAGAGAAACTTGCACTAGCCTTGGTGATAGCCGCGCGGAAGCTACGCCCCTACTTCCAAGCGCACATCATTTCAGTCCTAACCGACCAGCCCTTGAAGAAAATACTTTCCAAACCTGACATCTCAGGTCGGGTAATCAGTTGGGCAGTTGAGTTGGGGGAGTTTGGCATCAGATACCAATCGAGGACAACTATCAAGGCGCAGGCCCTAGCCGACTTTTTAATAGAGACAACCATTCCAGATGAAGTCCCGGTTGAGGTAGAATTGAGCCCAGTCAGGCCTCAACCAATGAAAGCACTCCCACTCCCTAAGCATGGTCTCTATATGTGGACGGCTCGTCTAACCCCAAGGAAGCTAGAGCCGGAATGATACTGACAAACCCTGAAGGGTTTTGCCCTTAAATTCAAGTTCAAGGCGACGATCAATGTAACTGAGCATGAAGCGTTACTGGACGGATTAAGAATAGCTCACACACTTGCGGCACGATGGATAGAAGCATGCAGTGACTCACAACTAGTGGTCAGGCAAGTAAACGGGGAATATACGGCCAAGAGAGGCTTACCTATCCAAGGTCCGAGAATCAGTGGCTAAGCTGGATAGTTTCACACTTCGTCATGTCCCCCGCAATCAGAATGAACAGGCGGATACTTTGTCTAAACTGGCATCCGAAGACTTGGCCGAAGTGGGGCACGCAGTTTACATCGAAGTATTGAAAAAATCGAGTATCCGAGTTGGTGAAGGAGATATGGTAATGGCAATAGAAGTGGAACCCATCTGGATTGATCCAATCTATACATTAATGAATGATGGAACTTTGCCGATGGATCGGGCAGAGGCAGGAAAAACTCAATCAAGAGCACACCATTATGTCATAGAGGAAGATATCCTCTATAAGAAGTCATTCACTTTTCCCCTCCTCAAATGCCTATGCCAGACCCAGGTGGAGAAAGCAATGAAGGAAGTCCATGAAGGAATATGTGGCGCTCACATGGGTGGTAGGGCTCTGGCCCACAAGATCCTCCGACAGGGATATTTTTGGCAGAAGATGGCGGAACAATGCATGGAATATGTGCAAAAATGTGAGAAGTGCCAGTTGTTTGTCCCAGTTCCACACTTACAGGCCACCCCCTACAGCCCATAACAAATCCAATTATGTTCGCACAATGGGGGATGGATATTCTGGGTTCGTTCAAGCCAGCCTGCCACCAAAGGAGATACCTGATTGTAGCCGTGGATTATTTCACAAAGTGAATCAAAGCCGAGGCCGTGGCGGGAATCATCGAGAGCAAAATCTGAAAGTTTTTCAAAAACTTTTTCGTCTATCGATATGGGATTCCTCAGATCCTTATAACACAGACAATGGGAAGCAGTTTGATAATAGAGCATTCACCAAGTTCTACTAGGAGAATCGAATCATCCACAAGAGAGCGGCGGTCAAACACCCTCAGTGTAAGACCCGTATCGAACTAACCCGGTCTTCCACCTTGAATCAGGTCTACCCATCATGGTCGAGCTAAATGGACCAAGTGCGTGAAGGAGATCACGATCCCAGGTATTAAACTGACCCAAAAACACTAAAATAGGGGGGAGGGTCGCACACCCATCTAGACAGGGTCGGACCCCCTCAATATAAAAGTCAGACCCTGAGTTTCTAACCGGGGATCGAACAATTTAGAACCAGGGGTCGACGAGATCTCCGACCCCCTCATCGACCCCCAGTCTGTCGACAGAAACCGTGATTTAGAAACTTTTCAAATTACAATGGGATTCTTTCCTAATCTCAATGGGACTTATTTTGGGAGTTTCTACTCTATAAATAGGACGTCCCTAAGCCTCTTTCACTCCTTTTAGAACCCTAATTGGATTGAGAGAAAGAGAAGAGAAGGAGAAGAGAAAGAGAAGAGAAAGAGAAGAAAAGAAAAGTGGAGAAGAAGATCAAAGAGAAGGCTTCAGAGAAACAAGCCTAATTCTTCTCAGGTATGGATACTATCTCCATGTAATTCTAAAGACCTTAGAATAGATAGTGAAGAGAGTATGATCTAGGAGAAACCCAAATCATCCACTCATGGTTAGGTTTCAATGGAAAACCATGGGGGAGATCATTAAAAACCATGTAGGTGAATAAACTATGTTCTAAACCATAGAACATGTATGGAATGGATAATAGAAGCAAGCCATAGGACCCAAACACGAAAGAATGGACTGTAGGATGAAAATTTCGACTAAACCCACGGGGGGTCGCACGGGGGGTCGATGGAGAATCGACCCTACCAGACCCTAACATCGACCCCCAGTGTTCGGGAGAATGTGGGTGGTAGCACCCAGGGTCGATGGAAGATCTGACCCTGGCATCGACCCCCAGTTAACAGCAAGCTTTTTAAAATCAGAATTAATTCTAATTAAATTCTATCGACTTGATTAGGTCTTCTAGTGATATAATAGTGATATTTAGTTGATTCTTAAAGTTTGAAAGAGGATCTACGATCAAGTAAAGGTGATGGAACAAGACCTAAACTAATTGGTTAATAATAAACTATTTTATTATTGAGTCCAATGCCATGATTGATTCTATGAGTGTATGCTTGTTATGTGCATTCAACATGTCATCCAATATTTCTATTATTAGTGTTCATGCATATTTAAATTATTGTTTATAACATGATGATGATGATGATAATAGAAATAGACATGTGAATGTATGTGTGTGGTTGGTGTGCTTGTTGCGAGCGAGTATCAGGGGGGTGTCATAGGCTAGGCCTCAACACTGTAGCTCTATCTCTAACTCAATTCTTGTCTACTGACATCGTCGTATCGCCATTACCTTAGCAGAACTATTACGTCGTATTGTATGAGGGGAGGTGGTCTCGGACCGTGTAGTCTCTGACTCTGTCGGGGGGCCTTAGCCCTATTTCTATGGACGTATTGAGGGATGCTGGGGTGAGGCCTTGGATACATTGATTGGCATTAGGATTGGTTAGTTGCGAGCCCTCGCCAGCAGGGGCTTACGTGTTGGTATGGGTAGAGTATCAGGGGAAGTGTCATAGGCCGGGCCTCAGCACTTTAGCTCTATCTCTATTCCATGGTAGGGTGGATGGGGACGACAATAAATGTTAACCTTTGGACGGGCCTCCACACCTTGTGCATAGAGGCGAGGCGGTCACCGAACCCTTCTATAGCGCATTGAAAACTTATTTACCAGACCACAGATATGAATTGAATGCATGCATATGATTGTTGCATTGTTTTATTTGCTCACTGAGCCATGATGTGTACTCACCCTCTCGACGTCGAATATTTTTAGTTGATGATGCAGGTACCACTGTCGAAGATTATATGAGTGCTCCAGTGTACGGGCGTGTTGCTGCGATGAAAGCTGAAGACTGAGTGGATACGCATGATCCCTCATGCGAGTGCAACTCATGCGTATTCGATTAGATTTTGTTTGAATTATTAAGGGAATGTAATTGATATTTTATTAATTTATGTCTCAGTTGATACAACAATAACTTGATATTTTATTTATGATTATCACAGTTAGATTTCTCAGTTCATTTACTATAAGACTTCCGCTATTGTGTATTTATTCTAGTTATGGTTGTGGATGTGTATGATTTTATTTTTAATGGACATAGCCTATTAGAGATCCTGGTTGAACCGTTGGTTTATTAGCGGTACATCACACCATTCTGAATAGTGTGAAATTGGGGTGTGACACTCAGACTAATGGTCTGACTGAAATTTGTAATCGAGCTTTGCTGTATAGGCTTGACACGAGGCTAAGCAAAGAAAAGGGAGCCTAGATAGATGAACTCCCAAACTTCCTATGGGCATGGCGAACTACTCCCAGGACTGCTACAAGAGAAACTCCCTATATGTTGGTGTTTGGCTCTGAAGCCGTGGTCCCTATAGAGGTGAGAGAGCCGTCGCATCGGATTTTGACCTTCAACACGAAAACCAATGGAGAAGGCCTCCGTGCTAATCTGGACATGATTGAAGAAACAAGGGAGAAAGCTAGGACCCGAGTTGCTCACTATCAGCAGAAGACGGCATAGCTCTATAACAAAAAGGTGAAAAGTCACATATTCCGAGTAGGAGACCTTGTATTGCAGAAGACGGCGGCATCTGATCCCACCAATCAAGGAAAGCTCATGCCCAACTGGGAAGACCCATACAAGTTCATCCAAACCACTCGTCCTGGTTCAGACCATCTGGAGGACATGAAAGGGAACCCCATCCCACGAGTATGGCATGCGGACAATTTTCGTAAATTTTATCAGTGAAGAATTATCAAAAGCAAGGTAACACCTTTTTGACATCAATGAAAGCCCAACAGTCTCTACTTTAACACTCGTCTCTACAACAAACACAAGTTCAAAAAAAAAAAAGAAGCAAACTATGCGGCAAGGCCGAACAGAGTTGACCGAGCAGTTTGGCTCGACCCAAACTGTTTGGACAAACACAAGTTTCAAAAAAAAAAAAAAGGCAAACTGCGCTGCAAGGCCGAACAAAGTTAACCGAGCTGTTTGGCTCGGCCCAAATTGTTTAGACAAGCACAAGTTCAAAAAAAAAAAATCACAAAAAAGCAAGCAGTGCGGCAAGGCCAAACAGATTTGACCGAGCCATTCTGCTCTGCCCAATCTATTTGGACAAACAAAGTGTTAAAAAAAAAAAAGAAGGGCAAAGCAAAGTGAATGCAAATTGTGCGGCAAGGCCGAACAGAGTTGACCAAGCCGTTTGGCTCGGCCCAAACTGTTCCGACAAGCACAAGTTCCAAAAAAAAATCTCAAAAAAGCAAGCAGTGCGGCAAGGCCAAACAGATTTGACCGAGCCACTCTACTCGGCCCAATCTATTTGGACAAACAAAGTGTTCAAAAAAAAAATAGAAGAAAGCAAAGCAAAGCAAAAATGCGCAGCATGTCCTTTGCCGGGGCCGTTCTACGCGACTTCAATGTTGCTTAGACAAGCAGAATTTTTCGAAAAAAAAAAAAAAAAGGAGAAAGGCATGGACTTAGTGAACTATCCTAATCAAATAGACCGAGATGAAGTTTTTCTTTACAACTGATTTTCTGCTAGTTTAGTCCGACTGGCATGGATCAAGGAGGAAGGCAGAGGCAAAGAGGCCGACCAAAAGTTTTTATTTACATTTGATTTTTTGTTTGGATAAGCTGTACAACACAGACCGACCAAGATTTTTTGCTACACTATAACATTACGCTCAGAAAGGCCGATGGGAATGGCCGGTAATGACAAATCTTCAACTTAATGATTCCTCACTTATCGGCTAAACAATAGAAGCCGCGAAGGAAATGCAATCTTCACTCGACTTGCTCGAACTGGCCTGAACCCATCCCACTAGGAAAGACCGAGGAAAAGACGCAAAGCAAAATTCTCTATATATCCTGTTCGGCTCAGATCTGTTCGGAATGGCTGAGGAAAATTTATGAAGTAAGATTCTCAATTCTATGTCCAAATCAGATTGATCTTCAAATCGGACAAGCCAAGGCAAATGGCCTCAAGGGCTCGCGTCAGCGTCAAAGCAGTCATTCACCATCCCTCTCGGACAAGCAGAGGCAAATGGCTTCAAAGGCTCGTGTCAACATCAAGGCAGAAATTTAGACCATCTCCGTTGTACGGACCGAGGCAGATGGCCTCATGGGCTTGTGTCAACGTCGAGGCAGAGATTTAGGTCATCACCCTCAGACGAACAAAGGTAGATGGCTTCAAGGGCTCATGTCAACGTCAAGGCAGAGATTTAGGTCACCCCCCTCGGACGGACCGAGGAAAATGACCTCAAGTGCTTGTATTAACGTCAAAGCAGTCATTCAGACAAGACTTCGCCCCTCAACAAACTAGAGGAAGCTAGCCTAAAGAGGGTAGAAGGGTGGGGAACACCCCACCCCAAAATTTTCCTTTTTACTAACTCATTTGTATCCTACAGATCCAAAAGAGCAAGGAGGCAGCAAAAGGGGAGGGAACACCCCACCCCAAAAAATTTCCCTGTTACTTACTCATTTGCATCTTGCAGATCCAAAAGAGCAAGGAGGCAACTGTTAGGGGTAAATATAAACCCGTGAATGAACGCACGACACCTGTAAAGTGACCTGCGGCTAGTCAACTAAAGTCAAAAGATCACCCCTCAAATGACCAACCGACATGTGGACAGCAAGAAGAAGACTCGTCAACAAAGAGAAAAAAGACAAAAGCAGGGCATTATCCATATTCAGAGGGGTAAAGACGGAATTACACCCCAAGGCCCCACATGATGTCAGCAATAATTGCTAGTATAAATACCCCAACCACCAGAAATCAAGGGGGTGAATATTTTAATAGCTTGTACCCCCACTTGCTCTGACACCTTTCCACTCGGCCTCGGATTGGTATTCACTATAACCTTCCTACCCCGCTTATTATTTAAAGATCAGGCTTAACCCTTATTGTGTGTGGCATAGAGCTCTGACTTTAGCATTGGAGAGGTCATGGGGCGGCAAGCTCGACCCTACCTTTGCCCTGTTCATTTTGTCTGTAGGTTGGACCCGTGGAAGACAGAAGGCAAACGAATTCTAGCGGCAACACCGTTAAAAACTAATGGGAGAAATTCTGAATAACTGATGGGAGAAGTTCTCTTGCAGAGGCCTCGTTCTAGAGATAGACGATGGTATATTTATGTAATGTTACATTTAGTAAGGGTAATATTGTCTTTAAAAAAATTCATCAATTTTTTACGCCCGGTGTGGACTATGTTATAAAATATTGTTTCAAGGGTAGTCTCTGTAATTTTTATCAAGAGAAGATAGTTCTGTATAGTAAACCAATTGTCAAGAAAGGATCTGAGTAAATTTCTCTAATAGCCCCATGTATTGAAATCTTCATGTGTCAAGTCAATGAGTACATAAGAGGAAGTGTCTCATGATTTATATACAAAAAACCTACGTGGCCAAAGAGAGAAGAATCTAAGTGTCATGGAAAAGAGAAAGTGTGACAAAACATCATTTTCCCATCAAATAAATATAACTGAAGTTAACTTACAAGAGATGAATCTAAACTCTAGAGGGGACGACCAAAGCCCCTTGTGGAGGACTATCTTCCCTTTCAAAAAGGTTACAGTGCTCCAACCATTGTCTGTTGTCCTTTGAAAGTTGAAACCCATAAAGCTTAATACACATGCACCCAAAAGAATCAGTACCAGAGCCGATACTCGATCGACAAGAGAATCAGTGGGACTATTCTCCACTGGATTAATATTATTTTATACAATATCCGTTATATGTCAATTTTCTATTGGATCCGTATCAGATCAATTTTAGAAATGACCAATACTAAAAAAAACCCCTTGGATTTGTAAGCTTACTAGAATGGCATCCTTTACCATAGATCCCAAATACCATGGTGGATAGATGTCACGTGAAAGTTTTAAGAGAGAGAGAGAGAGAACTAATTTGGAATTTTAAATTGAATTTAAAATTATATGGTGAAGAACAAGACGTCCGTATAACCTGCAAATATACTAGGAATGGTGATTAATTAATATGTCCATCTAATTGCAAATTTAATATTATGAAATACCTATATTAGAACCTTTAGGTGGGATTTGATGGCAATTAAGATCCACTATTATTATAAACAAAATAAATTCAAGCAAAATGTCAGAGATCTTATGTTGTTCACACATCAATGCAATATGTTATATTTACAGAAGAAGATGAAAATAATTTACTATGTCAATGAGATAATACAATGAAGATCTCTCAAGAACAAATACTATCACAAAACCCCTAGAAAACTCCATTTCACACTGCTAAGGTAATAAGACAAGAAAAGAAAATCGATTAAGCCATTCCATCGGGTCAGTATATCGGCCCAAGTCCTCCACTTCCATTACATACCTTTGAAAAATTCATATTCGGATCACTAACAAATTTTGTTATCTTCAAAACGACTGCCTTCTATGCAACCTCATCACCAATTATATCCAATGGATCCCACACCCATGTGGTTATGTTTGAGGCCAAAATGTACCTCTCAAGGTAAGTGTTTTTGATTAATATCCTCAAATAAAAAATTTGGCAACTTCATGAAAACAAAAGAGATAGATCCGTGAATATTGGTAGTACGTACGTCTTGATCATTAAATATTAATTCGTCCTCACAAATACCAACAAAAGAAAGATGACACAGGTCTCTTGTCTTCTGCTATTTAGGAAATCAGTTTTCAGATTGCAGCCTTAAAAGCTTCTTCACATGTCCAACAACAATAGAACCAATGATAAATAAAAAATAAAAAATAAATCTCACTTGGAAACAAAGATAAGACACCTTGTTTTTATGTGAATCATAATATTATTTTTGGTTACAAATTCTAGAATGATCCGTGACTGTCTTTAAAAGTTGACCTCATGAGGGTTTTTTTGACCATGTCATGAGGGCTTTTTTTAACAATTTTAGTTATCCTTTATTGCTATTTATTTTCCTACAGATTTGGACCATGTGATAAAGGTGATCAGTTCAAATTAAATGCAAATGGTACTTATGAACACCAAAGAACTTTGAAAAATTCTCTTTTTATACTTAATTAATAGGATTAGATAAGAGACTTTATGGTCTCAAATCATCATTGTAAGACCATAATTCTCTATCTTTCTCCCAAAATCCTTGATTTCTCTGGTCTTCCGACTAGAAAATCTCTCCCGGTTGATATGATATTTGAATTAAATATTTAAAGAAAAATATTCTCCGAATGAGTGAGAGAGCTCTTCTCTCTCTCTCTCTCTCTCTCTCACACACAATTGAATGATTTGCCACTGCCCATGCTCATTAGTAGGTGCCAGCAACAGTGTGCTATTCCCTTCCCTTCCCTACCCCTTGTTTAGCAATTTGTTGTTGCGCATGGCCCCATGCCCATTGGTGGATGCCGGCAACAGCATTACTGCATTCCTACCCTTTATTGAACGGTTTGTCATCGTTCATGGGCATTGGTGGGCATTGGTGGGTGTAGGCAACAGTGCTACTAGTGAACTTTCCTCTCAATTATAAACAACTGAGGGTCTCGACCTGACTTTCTTGCTTTATTTCCAAGTTAAGAAACCAAGATCTGCTAGTGTTTAATCTATAAGTTGTTTACACTGAAATATAAAAATAAAACAATAATTCAGGCCAAGCTATACTTCTAGAAACCTAAATTCTGAGAAAGAACAAAAGGAACACAACTCATCAGTGTAGGCCCCAAAATTCACGAGCATTTGAGCACAAAAGGACGGCTAACTAAGAAGGTCCTACTCAATCCTTACTTTTCAGGAAGTCTACAATATTCGTTCATGAAGGTCATAAAATAGTTTTTTTTTTTTTTTTTTTTTTTTTTTGATAGATCAGAAAACAGAACCCACTAAAAAAACCCAAATAGAACGAATAATAGAAAGTAAAAACTGTTTATAATTAAAATGAGGAAATAATGGGAGAAAAGAACTAAACATTGTTTTGCTGTGTATATAAACTGAAGTGCTAGTAAGACAAGCAAGTGAGCAATGGATGGTTGGCAAATTGTTTACTTCAACATGATTGATATATATATATATATATATATATATATATATATATATATATATATATATATATATATATATATATATATATACAACTAAGAAGTCCTCTAGAGATTATTAAAAATAATATTTTTTTTTTATCTCTCTTTTAATACTCTTCTTTTTCATTTAGTATTTAAGTTTCATTTTGGCTATATTAAGCAGTATTTGCTTGTTAAGCTAACTAATATAGAATAATATTATATAATGGTGGTATTCCTCTGGTCAGCACCGAAAACCTTGGTTAATCCTAGGAACACCGATCGGTTTCTAATGGTTTTATGAAAGATCAGATACAAAACCTTTCACATGTACCTATTTAAAATTTTGGTTGACATTATTATGCATAGTTGTGATCACTTCCATGATCTTAATAGCAATTGTTATAAAAGCTTTGTCATTCAATTCCCACACCAACAAACTCATTATTTTTTGCTATTTTTACCTAGGTCAAATACATGTGATAGATTCATAAGAATTTTTTTTTAATAAGTAGGCCCGAAGAGAGTGGCTCATAAGATTTTATACTTTCATATAACCTTATATTTTCCCACGTTTAAATGTTTTATCTTCTTTCATTTGATTAATCTCTATCTTTTCTTTATTATTTTACTTTGTTGGTGGGTTTGGGATTCTCTTATATCTCAGTGCGGTTATCACTGAACTCACTTCTATTTCTAGGCCTCCTTGTGTGTGATGTTACATATTTGCTTTCTATTTATGTGTTCATTAATATGCAGCTGCTTAATCATCCAAAAAATATATTATGCGGTTGCCAAAGCTTGCATCACGGGCTTGCATGGTTTGCAAATTCGTAAATTTCTCATTTTGTCTTTCATTTTCATTCACTAGCAATATAGAAACAGGACTGCTATTACTTGGAAATTGTAGATGCAGAGGGCGTGGGAGGTGTGGAGATGTGGCCACAGTAGCTTTCACAGAAGAAAGAATGGAAAAAGTAAGAACAACAGCGATGAAGGGAGGTGAAGATATGGGAAGATGCAGAGGTTAAGGCCAAGGCAGGAATAGAGGCAGAGGTGAGATGCTGAAGGGGATGGAGAAGGGAATGAATCAGGGGTAATTTGGGAATTTAAATTTATAGGGGAGAAGAGAGGTGAAAGTCAGTTTTTTTTTGGAGGAATCTAAAAAGAAGTATAAGATAAAAAAAAAGTCTGAATAAATATAAGACAAGTATAGGAGAGTGATAAAAAAAATCTCCCCTTCTAATAATCAATTTGTACTAGCAATTCTCCACTAAAACTGTTGGTATGCACATGTTGTATCTTGATTCTTGGCAGAATTGAAATGAAAATGGACTCACGTAAATATATAGCCAGGACAACTATATATCCACTTAATGTTAACACCATAACTTATTATATGCAAGAGAGAGAGAGAGAGAGAGAGAGATCGGTACAATATTTGATAGGAAACCGTTATAAGCATGATAGTGTTGCAAGGAATGAAATCATGAAAATGAAGTGCTTGGATACAATGACAATCCTGTATTTGTAGAAAATAAATCTCGAAAATTGTATTAAGGAGTATATATCCAAGTTCCATATGGTGATGAATGGGCTTTTGCACCTTGTTGATCCAATAATCATAGTGACCTATTGATTGCGGTTTTCGAATGATACGGTCCCTCCATCAGCTCCGAATGAAAGGGGTAATCTCGTAGTTCTTGATCAGTGAAATGCATTGTTAGGTGTTCCATTTTTCCATTGTGGCCAACCTAAACCTACTACAGGATATAGACCATTATGAGCTACTGCAGCCCAACATAAAAGTACAACCATGCTTCTGATTCTCATTAGAGATATGATATTCTCCACTTATTCTTTGTAGTTCAGATTTAATTCTTCTCTTCTATGCATGATATGATAGCTTAGAATGAGCCTTTATTCCTCTCCCAGAAAAAAACTACATTTTGGATCCCTTCAATCGTCCAATCATGAATACAAGGACACTGGACTCATTTTCCTTTTTAAATTCTCAAAGAGCTCCACAAGAATCAAAATGTGACCACAGATAAGTGTTTTAAAAGGAACTCACACCCTAAAAGTAATTATAATACTTGGATTATATTGAATGGAAAAAGAAATGCAACTGAGGGCATTTAATGATTTCCTTGATTCTTTCTCAAAAGGTTAGAAAACAGTACTCAGAATCAGGTTAGAAATCAGTTCTTAATTGAATTATATATTCTTTTCACCTTTTCTAGGTCACTAGAACGATAGGTTTATTGATAAAAATAAAAAAAAATAAAAAAAAGAGAGAGAGAGAGAAAGAGAGAAAGGGAGAGAGAGAGAAGCTTTGCCTGGCATTTGTTGCTTGTTAAGAAGACAAAATACAAAACTATCACCCGTGAAGGTTGCATGTGAGCAAGAAGAGCTGTTATAATCAGTGCCCTTGACAAACTATGGACCCATTCACGTGTCTCCTTGGCTTTTATATGAAATATCACAACCATAAAGCCAACTCCATAAAATTAAATAAAATAAAATAAAATTGAAACCAAAAAGGAAAGAAAAAATGGGAGGAAAAAGAATAAGCGATGAGATCATGAAGGCAAGCCAAACCAGTAGGAACAAAGTTACTTTAATGGAAGAAAGAGAAGAAGAAAGTTCTGTGGCTACATTCCTCATGGGTATTTATTTAAAGAAATGGGTTAGCTTGCATTGGATCACTTTTGTTCCTGACAACTTTAAAGTTGCATGATTTAATTATTAATATGGATTTCAATCCTTTAAAACTAGAAGTAATGTGATAAATCCTATTATGATTGGTTCAAATTCTTGTAATATTTTTTCTATTTGCCCTGTTTGTTTCATTGTAAAATCTATGTGCAAATGATATGTTATAAATTTTTTTTCTCCACATCAAAGTTTTCTACTTTTTCAATACATTTTTTTTTAATTTATGTTAAAATAAACAATGGAAAATTTTCTTTTTTGGAGCCATTAGACAAAATGAATATGATTATATCCCCAATTTTTCATGTTTATAGAATCCATTGAGTTGAAGCAGATCTCCAAAAGTGCAACTTTAGATCCTACAGTACCAGTACCCAAAATCGATATAAATGGGATCCAAATCCTCTCCTGCGGCCGGAGGGTCCTGTGGCTGATCCAAGGGGTTGGAGATCAGTCGACCCGCCTACCAATACATGGGAAAGTGGGTCGACTGAAATCCCACCCTTGACAGGCGGCAGATCGACAAGAGACGATTTGATTGCATATAAATGAAAGATTTAAGGTGACCTGACATGAGCAACTAGGGGGTACGTGCAATGCTCAATCAATATATAGCATAAATGGGAATATTTCTATTGTGTTTAATAAATACCAACCAATTGTCAACAAAAAGAAAGTACCAAATAATACAGTGCACTAAATACAAGATAATTAATTAAAGTGGGGGAAAAGAGAATGAATTTTAGGTGCTCTCTATTTAAACCCAACACATTCTCTCCCCTTTCTTCACTGCCTCTCCTTCTCTCTATCTCTATCCCATCTCCACTTTCTCTCTCTCTCTCTCTCTCTCTCTCTCTCTCTCACACACACATAGAAATGAGTGGTTTTGCTCTTAAAACCCTCACATTCTTTCTTCTCATATGCTTCCTTGTTTGGTCTTCTAGCTTTGAGCTCTGCAATGCTAGAAGAGGCAGGCATTGGAGGCAAAGGAAGGATGCTTCAGCCTCTCTTTATAAGAAGAAAGTTAATGGCCATTTAAGCAGTAGCCACCATCATGGAATCCATGGAGGTACCACAAAACCAAAGCCTCCATCGCCACCACATAAAGGACACACTGGTCCTCCAAAAGTGGTAACTCCACCACCTCCGACGAAAGGAGACAATGGCGGCCATTCTGCATTCTTCAACGTGTTGGATTTCGGTGCTAAGGGAGATGGAAGTACTGACGATACAAAGGTGATGGTCACATTTCTTCTTTCTTCACATTGTTATCTTTAGAGATGATCTTCTTGGTACTGCATTTCAGCTGATAGCAGAAACGAAGAGAATTCTGATCCAAGAGAATAACAGTTCATTTTCTAAAAAGTGGAGGGTACCTTGGTCAAATCGCCCACAGTTTGTTAGCAGCAGTTGAAACTAACGGCAAAAAACTGCATTTGTCGTGATTCTATTTGCTAGTTGTCCATTGTCTTTGCTACTGTCTATATATGCTAGGTGTGTAAGCGACGTACGATATAATAGGAATAATAAAATAACAACCAAGCTCGGGTGGGGTCAACTGAATCAGTTTGGCTCAGATCCAACAATCATCATCATCATCAGAGGAATTAATCATTAAACAGATGATTATGAAAAAACCAATTTAGTTATTGATGTTTGTTGGTTAATTCACTCAAATTGTATCATGTGGCTGCAACACAGGCATTCGAAGATGCATGGGCAGCCGCTTGTAAGGTGGAAGCATCAACGGTCGTGGTGCCATCAGGGTTTGTCTTCCTTGTGGGACCGATTTCATTCTCAGGACCTTACTGTCAACAAAACATTGTTTTTCAGGTGAGTTGCAGGATATCATCCATTATGGATAATGATCAAACATGGAGCAGCAATCTTATCATTTGATGATTGCATTGCATCCGTTGATTTATTAAGTAGTGTTTTGAAGTAGAGGTTTAACTTACTAGATTCCTTGCAGCTTCAAGGTAAAATAATCGCTCCTACAAGCTTCAAGGCTTGGGGTTCTGGACTCTATCAATGGCTTTTATTCACGAAGCTGAAAGGAATAACTGTTCAGGGTGGAGGTATCATCGATGGCCGAGGTTCAGTCTGGTGGAAGGATGATTCTCTAGATGTTCCAAGCGATGATGAAACCAGATTAATTGTTCCAATAGACCAAGATCCAGTTCGTAACTCCTCACAATTTCCGGTAAATATCAATGACCACAGCAGCTCTCTTAATAATAAATGGATCCTAGCACTTAGATGAGACTATTGGGACCTTAATCTAGTGAGAGAAGTAATAATGAGATCATAATGGTAACTAACATATATTCCTTCCTCCAATTTTTTCTGTTCTTGGCAGATAAGTAACGGTGAAATCAGTGGGAAAATGCCAAGTCTCAAACCAACGGTAATAACTGTTTTTCTAGTGATCTTTCAGGACAACATTGTATATAGCTAGCTCCATCCTCATTGTGTGTTAAATATTTTGATGATCAGGCACTGAGGTTCTATGGAAGCTTTGATGTAACAGTCACGGGCATAACAATGCAGAACAGCCCCCAGTGCCACCTGAAATTTGACAACTGCGTTGGGGTAGAAGTCTATGACATGAACATCTCCTCCCCCGGCGATAGCCTCAACACCGACGGAATCCACCTGCAGAATTCTAAAGATGTGCTAATCCACAGCAACAACGTCGCTTGTGGTAAATTTTCTCTCTTCAAGAACTTCGAGCAATAACTCTATGGTTATGGTAAAATATTTCTTAAGAGAATGAACACAAGGAAACCAAACCCAGAATGCTTCTAAGTCCCACTAGTCACCTGGCAACACCATCTCCTAGAAAAGTTTTAATAGAGTCCAAGCTTAAGCTTCAAGGCCATTAGTTTATCGACACATGTCATGCCCCGAACCATCAACAGTTCATCCAAATTTGGCCATTTAGGATAGGGTTCAGGATCCTACACACTCATTGCACTACCCTTCCATTGTATTGTCTACTCTTTTCCATCATCATCTTCCAACAACAGCATTCTGTACCCTCCTCGCCTATCCTCGATTTCGTCCTCTTCGGCCCTTATACAATTATGTTTTTGAGCCAATACAATTTATCAAAAAAAAATTATAGTTGTTTCTTACCCCTCCAAACAGCTAAAAGAAATATTAAAAGAAATCAAACATCTCTTACCTTTAGGATATGGGGCTCTCAGGACGAATTGGGCCCAAAAGAATTAGGTCAAACCACATGATAGTGCAGCACTTTGTCTGATGGTCAACCATCGAACCAACCAGGTAACCTGTGAGTTCTGAGCCTCAAGAAGTATTTTCACAGCCAACACAAATTGTGGTCCTGTATTACTTCGCATGACAGAAGAGACCACTAATATATACTGTTAACAATGCCAAGGAACATAGTTATTAAAGAGAAAAAAACGCTTAGGTGACAAAGCACCTGCCTAGATGTCGCCTAAGCACCCGAAGCGCTATGCTATTTTTTTTTCTTTTTTTTTTAATATTAAATATGTATCCATTATATCTTGTATAATATTGATATGATTATGTTTATACTACATTAAGAATAAACATTTAAGTCACATGAAGAAGTAACATTTAAGTCATATAATTATTATTAAAAATAAATAAAAAATTAAAAAAAATAAATAAAAAAAAAATGCCAGAAAATGTAAGCAAAAAATCAAAATTATACACACAGGCACTTCCAAATACAAGAGGCAGACGCCCAGGTAGCAAAGCAACCCGCTTTTTGTAGATAACTTAAAGCTAAAGCACCCCACTGCCCAGACCCGTTAGGTGATGCTTTGAGCATAAATCCCTACTTATTTCAAAAATTGGTCCACATGGAGGTGAGCAAAATGGCTTGTACAGCACGTTCTCCCGTGCTAACTAGTTGTCCACTGTAAACTGAAACCTACTTGGCAAACATTCCCTGCCAGTGTATTGGAACCAATCCTTTCAGATTCCATTTCGAAGGTTGATACCTTAATTGCAATTAGCAAGTGCTTTTCCTGAATCCGGAAAGGAAAATGACAACTGAAAAAGTAATTAAAAAAATTCTCAACAGCAACGTCAAGGATTGCCCAACTTACCTTACTTCGACGAGAGATGAATGGTTCTTTGCATTGAGTCGATGCTAACAAAACTCCTATGCATCATGCAGGAGATGACTGTGTCTCCATCCAGACGGGATGCTCGAATGTATACATACACAATATTAACTGTGGTCCTGGACATGGCATCAGCATCGGAGGGCTAGGAAGGGACAACACCAAAGCGTGTGTCTCAAACATCACTGTTCGAGATATCATGTTGCACAACACAATGACTGGTGTGAGAATAAAGACATGGCAGGTAAATCTACCACAATACCTCCCTTACAGCCTCCCATACCCAGGTGATATGTCATCATCTTTGATGGATAATCACCCTACCAAGATTTAAGAACTCAACCGATTTAGTGAAACTTGCTGAGTTCCCGTCATTCAATCTAGCAGGTTGTTCTGTGGCTTAAGATATCACGAATGGGCCAAAAAGCTCTGTACTCTTGTTTGATTGCTTGGACCACTCTGAAAATCATATCAAACACTAGACGGAAATATGTCCTAAAAGTTTTTGGTCCAAAACTTACTGAAAGATTTAGTATATTTTCCTTGCAGGGAGGCTCAGGTTCTGTACAAGGAGTACTCTTTTCAAACATTCAAGTTTCTGAAGTACAGCTTCCCATTGTAATCGACCAATTCTACTGTGACAAGAGCACATGCAATAACCAAACATCGGCTGTGGCTCTATCGGGCATCACCTACGAGAGAATAAGAGGAACATACACAGTAAAACCCGTGCATTTTGCATGCAGTGACAGTTTACCATGTACAGATGTCACTCTAACAGCCATAGAGCTAAACCCACTCCAAGAAAAGTACCACTTGTATGAACCTTTCTGCTGGCAGACCTTTGGGGAGCTGAGCACTCCCACCGTTCCACCAATTAGCTGTTTGCAGATTGGCAAGCCATCTAGCAACCGGATTCAATCCGATCACGATTACTGCTGAGCCTAGCTAGGATATGATAGGGTATACATGTGTGTGGTTGTGTATTGCCGACCCCTTGATACCATTAGCTGTTAGCTAGAGAAGCATATATTGAGAGTGATATCAGCCTCTATTCTTGTTGGAAAGATTACATCACTTTCCAATTGAAGGAATATGCAGGCTCTGTTATATTCCCAGAAGTCTAGTCCAGTTCCCTTGGTGGATTTCCCCATTACTAGAGAGTGCACAGGTCATATGTTTACTAGATGTGTAATAGATCACAATCCCCATAAATTTTATATTTCATCATTCTCTAGAGAATACATTAGCTTAGTTCTTGAAGCATGTGGCAACAAATAAGTATCAACAGTTCTGCTTTTTTAAGCATTAAAAAAAATGTTCTGCTTTTTCAGGTTTTATTCCACAGATAAGTAGGAAACGACAACAGCTATATTTTTAAATTTCAGAATAACATCCAATGGTAAGTGGTAAAGAAGCATGGTAATGAAAAGCATAACTAAGAACTCATGAAACACTTGCTTCAAGTAAGTTGATAAATAGCTTCCATAA
The DNA here is from genome assembly GCA_028583415.1 of Protea cynaroides. Taxonomy (NCBI): domain Eukaryota; kingdom Viridiplantae; phylum Streptophyta; class Magnoliopsida; order Proteales; family Proteaceae; genus Protea; species Protea cynaroides. The sequence continues at coordinate 7,909,447 of CM053273.1, forward strand.
GAATGTAATAATACATGGATGAACATTCATATATGCGATCATCTCACACTAACTTGTACAACGTAAAAAAAAATACGCTCATCGTATGGAGGATCACAGCAAGATTGCGGTATTTGAACCAAAAGTAGCTGGCAAAACACATAAAATAGGTAAAATAGCAGGGTTCAAGGGATCCAATCGTTAAGAGTAAGAAGCATCGTATCTGACTTTTCTTCTCTATATTCTTTGTTTCTAACTCAGAACTCTCTTCCAACTATATCTAGCTCACTTAATCATACTATCTGATAAGGCACTTAGTTGTGGAGAAGTAAATATTGATAAATTTATGACCCTCCATATTTCAGTAATATGCACATAATAGAGAAAAAAATGTCTTTAAGATGTATCACCAGAAATCAGATGTTCTGCAACCTTCGTGCACACAGAACACTTTTCCCTTTAAATGATAGCAGTCATATCAATAAACACAAAATCAAGCAAATAAGTAGCATGAGAACTATCGGATTTACATGAGTTAACCTCCTAGACTTCAACTTGAAACCCGTACTCAATACAATAAACCATCTTGCACGGCAGAAACTATCACTTGCAACATGGTTTCAAGGCTTGTCAGCAAAGACAAAAAGATACAGCATCAACAGTGGTCAATTTGCAGAAGCAGATAAGCAACTCTCATAGTAGCACAAAGAGCTCCACAAAATTACAAGAAGACCGAGTTTTCTTAGATTAACATGCCCAACCAAAGTGTTGGGTGCTGCACTAAGAAGTCTTGAACCAAGTTTCCCCATCTTTTCAAAAATTTCCATCAAACCATCTTGTTTGGTTGGCAAATTGGCACCCTAAGTGCCACTCTCATAACTGATGGACTTTGTATGCTATATTCATGCAGAATAGATCCAGGATAATGAGAATCCATAACCACTTTGCTTCTACTTTGAAATAAGAAAAAGAAAATTATCCTACTCAAAACTTGAAGGAGTAACATAAGCAGAGATCTTGTAGAAGTGATACTCCTGCTACCTCATCCAAACCTTGCAGTAATTTCTTAAAATATAAGAACAACCAATAAATCTGAAATGGCAAGAGCATGGAGGGGAAAAATAAACAGGGCAGTTCTTTATGAATTGCTAATAGAAATTCAGAAATTGCACAATTGTGAGCGAAAGTGAGAACACAATTCTAAAAAATGGGCCCAGCATGGAGATCCATTACTACTGACAATAACTGCCACTAACCCATCTCACTATATATATATATATATATTTATACACACACACACACAAACACATGTATGCTTGATTTTATCTGTTTATTCATTCAATCCACAGCAGCCTGATTCTAAAAATCAAAAAGCACTGCTGAGTCGTCAGTTAGGAGGCTGGTACACCATGCAGGAGGTTTTGAGTCAGAATCTGCTCATTGGCATGTTACAGAATAATATTTTTAACATGACGTGCATATCTAACCACATCATGGCCGGGCAGTAAAACCTTCTACTTCCGAGGATCCAAATGACTGGATCATTTGGACAGGGCAGTCCATTAGCCAGTCAACAGTTTCCAAAGGACATCCAATCATTGGGGTGAGACAGACCACTCAGGTTTGATGGTAGGCAGTTTGAACTTTGAAAATCTGGCCCAATGGTACCTGAAAACAGTGATTCATCCCCAAAATGCTAAAGCAGTTAAAAATATTTTTAACTTTTCCTCAAGATTAGACTTGCATCCTTTGAATTCTACCAAAGCCCCTCCCTCCAAATAATGATCTCTAAAATCCATGCCAGGATGCTAACTGAAAGATCTCCTTCAGATCAATTTTTGCCAGTCACCATCTCTCCTTTTTTTATGTTTTTGGTGAATACATCATCACACCTCCCAGATGTAGCTATTTCATACATCCATCCAATAACTTCCATTTAGCCCGAGGGTATGAAATGAATTTCCCAATGGTTTTTTTTCTTTGGTGAAACGAAATTCCCTATGGTTGCTAGCTATGAAAGGATGGTAGCTGTCCCGACTTTCTTTCTACGAGAGTATAGACCTCCATGATCTATCTCCCACATAGACTCCCATGGAAAAGCATCAGGTAAGCTGGTCCAGACTCTGTGATTCATATATCGAAGTCCTACTACGGAATACAGCTCCACAACAGCAGAATTTTAGTCAATCTACGGAATATTAAGACGATGGATATTTGAGTCAATCATGCTCCTCATGAACTCAAGCTGATCTTCAAATGGGCTATGTTTAATCTTAATCTCAAGGCATCTTTTCCATGGACTTTGATTCCCTATGGCATTCGTTGGGGGTATTTGGAAAGAAAGGAATAGACGCCACTTTGATAGTAAAGTCAGAATCTGGCCTCATATGATTGCCATTATTGGAAGATATTTATGAGGTGGACAAGGGCAACAAACAAATTCAGAGAAGTCAAAGAATTTTTTTAAGGGTTCTCAGTAGCTAGACATTATTTATGGTTCAACCATCATCAGATAAGTCCTTTCTTTTTTTGCTTTTTGAGAGGTATATGGCTGTACTGTAAATTCTTCTCTTCTTTTTCCTAATAAAATTCTCTTTTTCCAATCAAGAGAAGAAAAAGGTTGGATTTAATAAAAACATAGTGTTGTAATTTAAATCCAATCTCGCCAAGATATGCAAGAGAAGAACCCAATGACAGCACACAGTCTATGTAGTGCTGTGAATTGAGATGGAGCTTTCACTGTCCTTGAGTTAAATTGTATTTCTTAGTTTTGAGAGGGATCTGGTTTTCATTAACTCCCTTCAAGGGAAATAGTCTGCTATTTTCAAAATTTCCATTTTACATTTTCTCAATAAATTGAAATTTATCAAGGAAAATAAATAATAAATATTCAAACTGCTCTCTCTCTCTTCCCCCCTGACATGTCAACCCCTTCCCTACCCCCTCCCCCACGACAAAGATAAAAAATAAAAAATAAATTGTAAAAAGATATGGAGAGGATGAAAGACCATGGTTAAGAGCAGCACCGAAGAATATATGACAATCTTATATGTTTTGTTGAGAAACTATGCCAAAAGAGTGGATTATAAGAGCAAAACATGGCAGATCATTATTCATAATTCCATACCATGCTTTTTGTTTAGAAAGGGCTCCTAATGGATTTGTCGTGTGCCGGCAAAGCATTTAGTGATCAGCCAGCTGAGCTTTAAGGTAGTTTGAAGGTCAATTTTGTGGGAGGATGTGTATATGTGCCTCTATACTGATGGTGTTACCATCAAGACTACCAACAATAAAAGAATGAATTTTCCATTCATGTGTAAAAAAGAGTAGCTTTTATGTCTTCCTTTATCTGCATCACTGATGCCTATCGACATAATTTATAATATATTGAATAGCTTCAAATGAAAATATCAATAAGCCAATATCTGATGCATCTATTGTGTTCTTCGTTTTGTAAGATAATCTGCCAAACCATGAACTCTGATAAGATAACTTGTAAACCTGCCACCCATGGTTTCAGAAACATCGCAAAGCTGATGCAATACGGTCTATGCTTCTCTTTATTAGCTAATTAAATCATGGAATTCCTTGTGCATCAAAATTGATATTAATATCTGTAATACTCTTTTTTTTTTTTTTTTTTTTTTTTTTGGGGGGGGGGGGGGGGGGGGGGTCAGGAAACGGTATTTAAAGAATTAATCCAAGTGAACACAATAAGATGAGAAAGGTATACAAAAATCATTTGATATATGACCTGTTAACCAATAGAAGCCTGTATTCAAATTCATGGTCTTCCAAAACCAGCCACTGCCTTCTGGGCTTTACTCTGGGCTTTACAGGTATCAATCTTCTCAGGGCTTGGAAATCCAGTCGTGTCTTCATACTTCTTTTCTAAGGCCTGCCAAAGGTACGACCAAGATGGTAAGCAAACTATGCCATATCTTATTCTTCTTAGGCTCTGCTTATTCAATCTAAAACATGAGGAATTTAAAATAATATAAAAAATAAAAAAGAAAAAAGAAAAGGAAAGTCAAATTTTTAATCCTTAAATTTACTTCGTTGGAAGCAAACAGGTGACGTAAAGTTTTGAAGTGAGAAGTGGGAAAGAAAGAGGGGGGACACTATTTTATGCCCAAATAAATTATGGGTTACGTCACTTACTTTATTTACGTACACTTATTTTCAATAAACAAAAAACGGAGTCCTAATAACGATGGACCTGGAAAGCCCCCTGAGAATGCAATTTCAAGTTGACTTGATCAATACTTTTGAACACATTGTAATCCAGTGTTTTGAAGGACTGTCAGAGTGAACGATATGACAATGGTCTGATGAGTCAGAATGTTGACCTTTTTCAGCTAAACATGAGAAAAAGGTAAACTAGTTCCTCATGAGTACTTCTGAGTTATTCTGGACATGAAGGAACAAACATGTATCAGAAATCTGTCCCTTTATGCTAACAGAATATTGAAACAACTTCTTTGGCCTTTCTAAATCCACTTGATGCAGCAGCCATCCAATGGATAGATAATTGCGATAGGCTGTGAACCCCAAGCCTAGGAAAAGTCCAGTCCAAAATCTAGGGCAGTGGGCCCTATTTTCAACCCATAGTAGGCCCATGTTAGAAAAGTAGTTCGGTTAATCTTTTCTTATTTCAAGTAGTCAGGGCTATACTCATGATTTCAAAAGTCCTGCCAAAGAGTGTTGGCTTAAGTCATGCGGACCTCTTTTGTGCATGTGGGGGTTAGCTTTAGTTCGTAGATGTTTTCTAAAATAAGTAGGAGCCAGATTGATAGTTAGTTTTAAATCATAGTTCAAATCTCTTTTAATTACTACTGCTTTGAGTCATTATAAACAGCATAAAACCCCTAATCCATTTCATGAGAAATAATATATAATTTTTTAACTGAACTGTGAACCGTACCTGTCCTTCCTCTCCTCTCCACGATTCCCTCTTCCTCCCTGCACTCGATCCTCTCAGCTGTTCTCTGTTTCATGTTTCTGATCCATATCACAGGCCTTCAGGCCCCATTTACAGCAGATTTACATCTTACAGCAACAGGTCAGATCCCTTCTTAGTACAACGTCTCTAGTTCTTTTCATACTTCCATTTCTAGCCCCTTTCTTGCTACCAGTCCTTAACTGAAACCATATTCTTTGATTTCTCATCAATTCAGCTCCACATTCTTTTATCGCCTTTGCTTATCACATCTTGTCCAGATTTAAAATATCTTCTTATTCTTACTAGTTTTAAGTATCGTATCGTATCGGTAAGTATCGGCTGTATCATTACCTACTGATAAAATACATATAAGTTTCATATCATATCTTATCAGTATCAATTATCAAATGTGAAAGAAGTGCAAACTAAGAGTCTAGTATCAGCCATTACCGATATGATACTTTAAACCTTGCTTAATAACCAGTTTCGCAGCCCCAGTTTTCTCTTTGAGTTTTGATCTAAAATCGTCCTTAAGCCTATTGGACATATAAGCAGATCAGGGAATTCTGATCCAGTTGTGTCCCTCACAAGCACTCGATCAGATTATTGGGCTAATTTGCACTGAGAATTTATTAATAATCAATTTTCTCCAACAACAACAACAACAAAGCCTTATCCCAACTAAATAGGGTCAGCTACATGGATTCTTGTCCTCCAATCAACTCTGTTCGATGTCATATTTGAAACGAAGCCTAAACTACGCATGTCTTTCCTCACCATCTCCCCTAGAGTCATCTTAGGTCTGCCCCTAGCTCTTTTAAATCCTTCAATTTGAATGAAATCACTCCTCCATACTGGAACATCTAACGGCCTCCGCTGAACATGACCGTACCATCTCAAAAGACTTTCTCATAGCTTAACATGTATCGGCACTTGATGCAGCAGTGGGCCCACAAGATGAGATGGGCATGGATTAGAATCTTTCTAGGATTTTATTGGGATAATTGTAATCTTTTATTTTTGGGAAATTTAGATGAGAAGTTTAGGTAATATTTTATTAAGCAATTAGTAGATTATGATTTCCATCTTTCATTTAGGATTTTATTTACTTACTGGTTTTATTTCATTTAGTTTAGGAAAACTTTTCTTTTAAAAGTTTATGTAATAGCAGTAATATTTTTCAGAGAAGAAGAATAAATGAATGAATTGAGAATTGTGTTTGATTGCCTGCGGGCAGAAAGAAGTAGTGTGCTCTCTTTCCCTCTCTCTCTCTTATTCATCTCTGCGACCATGGACAATCTTTCCTTAGACTGATTCCCCCCCCTCACCCCCTCTTCTTCCTCCTCCTCCTTCCTACTTCTTCTTTCTTCTTAACCTACTCTGTTCTGGGCGGTAACTCCAGCCCACGATTTCTGGTTAGATCTCCCTCCTCCCTCTTCCTTTCACCCTGAAACTCTGGGTAAGAGTTCCTCTTCCATATACGACCTAAAATCCCAAAGCCCATGATAAGAAAACTCTTTTACATTGAGTTTGAAAACCTGCAACTTGGTTGCAATAGTAACCTCCGCCCAGTTCTTGTTCAGGTGATTGAAACTCCCTTGATGCTTGATTATTGAACCTGATATTCGGAGGGTTTCAGAAGGTTAAGGATTGCAGTCCTTTCCCCAAAATTTCAGATTGAAAGAGCTCTCTATGAGAGAGATCTTCCATTAGTAAGACTGTCTCTCTACTGCTAGAGTTTTCTGTTTCAATCGTGAGATAGAAGAAATAAGATAGTTACTGAATTTACAAATAAATCCCTAGTCTCTAGAATTATTCTCAATCAGTTCATTCTCATTTGTTCTTTTCCAAAACTATCCTTAACTTAAAGTTTCTCCCAAATCAATCCTAAGGTCTGTTTGTTTCATCCCTAATTACTAAATTCTGATTATTTACAAATCTGCCACTACATTATTGTTTGAGTTGATTATTGTTTGGGTGAGCCTACTAGCGGATCAATTAGGGTTTCTCAACCCGGATCCTGCATCAGCACTACTCCCCAATCAACTCTAATACAATCATTCCATACCTTATCCATCCTAGTTTTGCCACATCCATCTCAACATCCTCATCTCAGCTACACTAAGTTTATCTACTAAGATGCTTCTTAATTGTCCAACATTCCACACCAAACATCATAGCTGGTCGAATGACTATCCTATAAAATTTTCCTTTCAGTTTAAAGGAATACACTGATCACACAGCACTTTAGACGCACCTCTCCATTTCATCCATCCTATTTTAATCCTCTATGAAACATCATCCTCTATGTCACCTTCTTTATTTATGATTAAACCTAGATACTTAAAATAATCACTTTGTTATATCTCCCTTTCATCAATTTTCACCACCTCATCATCCGTCCTTATGTTACTAAAGTTACACACCATATACTACGTCTTCGTTTTACTCATCTTAAAACTCTTTGGTTTCAAATTTTGATCTCCATGGCTCCAACTTGGCAATCCCTACTTTTGTCGCATCTACCAAAACAATATCATCAACTGAAAGCATGCACCAAGGAACTTCATCTTGACTGTTTCTAGTTAAATCATCCATAATGAGGAGAAACAGATAAGGACTTAAAGCTGATCCTTGATACATCCCAATTGTAATTGGGAATTCAATACCTTAACCCCTCACGATTCTCACACTAGTCACCATATTATAATACATATCATTGACTATGTTCACATATTTGCTTGAAACACTTCTCTTCTCTAGTACTTGCCAGAATAACTATCTAGGGACTCTATCATAAGTTTTTTCTAGGTCAATAAAGACCATATGGAGGTCCTTCTTGCCTTCTCTAAATATTTACATGAGTCTCTTACGCAAGTAACTAGCTTTTGTCGTGAATCAACCTGGCATAAAACCAAACTGGTTCTCCGTAATAGCAGTTTCTCACTTTCTTGTCTAATGCGAGTTTCAATAACTCTCTCTCTCAAAGTTTCATAGTACGACTCATTAGTTTTATGCTCTGCAGTTATTGCAGCTCTGAATATCGCATTTGTTTTTATAAATCAGAACCATAGTGCTTCTCCTCCATTCATTTAGCATTTTCTTTATACTCATAATTTCATTGAATAGATTAATTAGCCAAGATACTCTATACATTCCTAAGCTCTTCCAAACTTTTAATTAGGGCCTCATCTGGGCATAGTGCTTTACCTACATTCAACCTCCTTAAAGCTTATTTTACTTCTGTCACCCTAATTTTGCGTATATATCTATGACTTGTGGTGTCATGGTGGGTAATGTAGCCTTCTGGAACACTATTACTCAAAGTGTCTTCATTTAGTAGGTTGCAGAAATCATTGCTCCATCTCTCTTTAATGTCTTCACCCCTTACTAGAACTCTATCATCTGCACTTTTAATACATCAAACCGGGTCTAAATCTCTATTCTTCCTTTCCCTCATCTTTGCTATCTTATAGATTGTTTTTTCTCCTTCCTTTCTGCTTAGATTGTTATAAAGATCTTCATATTTCATTGCCCTTACTTTTCCCACAATCTTTTTTGCCTCATTTCTGGAAAGTTTATACCTTTTAGGTCCTTTCTAGGTTTAAGTCTTTTGCCATGTCTTAAAACTATCATCTTAGCTTTAATGGCTGCTAAAACCTCATCATCTCACCACCAAGACTCTAGGGGAATACTGTTTTCCTTTTGATATACCTAGGACATCTTTAGCAACCTTCTTAATACAAGTAGTCATCTCGTTCCACATTGTACTAGTGTCTCCCTCAAAGTCCCACTTTCCTCATTTGACCACATTATCAGTAAAAGCTTTCAAGTCATTTCCTTTTAAGCTCCACCACTTTAAACTAGGGCAAAAAACCTGACCTTTCTTATGATCAGTTTTCTCTCCTAAAACTCTAAAATTAATTTTCAATCATTTCTACATTTATTATGCAGTTTTGTTACTCTGTCTTGTTGACTATTGCTCTATTCTTTTCTCCTGTTGATTTTCTTGTTCTGGACTCTACATCAGCAGCTTCTTCGATCCAAATTCCAATTCTAGTGTTAGGATTTTAGAGGCTGCATTACCACATCAATTTGATTTCAATTTTGATGGAAAGATAGATAGCGATATAGATATAGACAAACAGATAGATAGATAGGGAGGATGGGATAGAGGAGGACAATAGGAAACTTTGAGCTACTATGGAGTTCAGTGAAGACTGAAGAGTTCAATTGTATGGTGAAGTTACACTTTTGTTTCTTCAGAATATTATTTCTTGAAGAAAACTCAAAATGGCATTACTAAACTAACCCTAGTTCGGAAAATTCTCCTCAACTGGAACCAGAATGACCAAATCAGCAGTGATTGTAGCGGCCAAAGGCCCAAAACTGCAATAGGGGTTTTAAGTTGCACTACAAATCCAAGGAGATCCCCCCCCCCTTTTTCAAATATAACTAAAAACAAATAAGAAACACGAAATTACTATTTCAATAGACACTTTCAGATCATATTTGTCAAGGTGCCACCTTGGCGACAAGGCACTTCTGGCTACCCTAAGCAAGCTGTTGTCTTTCTGTATGCATGTAAGGTGCCGCAACTTCAGCGACAGTGAACTGTAAGTTTCCTTCTTCTTCTGTCCCTGTTTTTATTTCTGTTCCAGTTCCTCTTCCTATTCCTGTTTCTGTTCTTCTCTGTTTCAGTTGCTGTTCCTGTTCCTTCTTCTTCTACTACTTCTTTCATACGTGGTGCATAATAGAAAATTATAGATCCAAATGTAATGCGCTATCAAAAGCATTGTAAAACATCATAAATTCATATCAAAACTCACAAGAGTACAACAATCAACATCACCAAATAAAAACCAAACACTTTCAAGAATATTTCTTTATACATCTTGGGACCTATATTTCTGTGGTTGCTACTTGCCAGAGACACTTGGTTAGAGCACGTTGTTATTTCTTAACCACAATAACTGCACCCAAGACAATTTCTGTCTCATAATCCATAATCCAATGTTTCCATGACAACTTCTGTTAGAACCATTTTCACTAAAAAAAATTATAAAACCACAAGCAGATAGTTGTATAAACAATGTCAATGACACATTGCACGAGCATTCTAATTCGTAAGCTTTTGCAAACTTTACATGGTGTGTTTTAAACCTTTCTGACACTTGGGATCTTTCAATTGATTACCTTGGTAGGAAAAAGTAGGAAGGGGAATCTACCCCCCTTCCCCCAACTTCTACAGTGCAAGGAAGTGCTCATGAACTGGACTTCTAGACTTTTTCCTCCCAAATAACTGTATCATTCTTCTCTTCATTCTATTTCTACCTTGTTTAACTCATTTCTTATTACTTCTAGTAACCTTCCATACATTGCTTTTACTCAGTCCCATAAACCCAACAAATCGATACTCTAATTAATTTACACTTGCCCTAGGGCATTCTAGTTCAAAAACCTAACTCCTCAAAGGCTCATACCATATAACCCCTTTTTTCTCTTCATTTTGATTAATACACCTATTTTCTAAACGATGCTGCCATTTCACCCAGGCAATTTCTTCTAAAATCCTATCCATGCTGCTAAATAAAGATCACTAGATCTTTTATTTCCTTCTTCTTTCAGGGGCATCATCATTTTCATTCCTCTCACATGGCATAACTTTCTGATTTCATAGGAGGCATAGAGACAGACAGAAATGGTAGATATTAAGGGGTTCTGCATAAATTTACATTTCACAGCTTCACCATCCAAGTGCAAGAAAGCAGAACCGCAAGCTACAAAGCTAATAATGTTGTAATATCAACTAATATCAACCTGCACAGACTATCCATAATGCAATTCAAGACCATTTCTACTTGAGTGAAATTGTCAAACGCCAGTCCTTTTCACAAATTTGTGGCCATCATTTGTTTTGTTTGCCCACATGTACAGAGGTGATCTTGAAACAGGGTGGGATCAAAATAATAAAGAGAAAACTATGATCAAGCCCTTTTTTTTTTCTTTTTTTTTTTTTTTTGGAGAGGGGTGTGGATTGCGAAGAAGAAGAAAGGTACATTTTTTTTTTTTTTTTTTTTGGGTATGGTTAACAGGTTTATAAAAAAAAAATAGCAGATTTCACAAGATAAGAACAGAAGGGGTGGTAAGTTTGTGCTTCTACTCACCCGTAGATCTGCACAGATATTCTCAAGTACTTCTTCAGTCATTCTGTCAAAGAAAAGAGATCCCTGCAAGTTCACAAGCCAAATAAGAAACTACTTTCACATGTGAGCCACCAAGACTTAATCTCAAGGAAGGCATTAACTGAAAGACTTGAGTCCAAAAATTTTGCCCAATGGACTTCTATTATTCATGCATGTGTTGTCAAATTCCCTGTCAAAGAGCAACACAATATGCTACATCGAAATTCTGTGATTAATCAACTCATACACTATGATCCACATCAGTAATGGATTAGTAGTCATGGCTTATCGTAGTCTGTCTTCACATGTCAAAACATGGAGATGAATGTAATTCTATTTATAGGGTTAAATCATGTTGTAGTTGTGGTCCCTTTTTAAGGTCATTTAGGTTTTATATTTACTGTTTTTAGTAAATGCCACTTTCTTATTCATAGTAATTTAAAAAAATAATATTTATAGAACGTCTAGTTTTGCCATTTCTATCCAGTTTCTGTTTTGAGATATATTGAAGTTCAGTTTTTTTACTCCAATTTTTAGAGTTTTTTCTTACCAGTTTTTCCATTTCTATATTTACTGTGCCATTTCTGTATTTATTGTGCCATTTTTTTTTAAAGGCACAGTTTCTCTAGAGACTAGATTGTCTAGAGAGGTACTCCCTTCTGATGGGTTCCCTAAGGTGTTTTCATCAGTAACATGGAAGCACAATTTTGTGGAACAGTTTTCCATATCATCCTTGACTCATGCTGTGTAAGTTTCAAGTTTTCAGCCAATGGCAATTGTTAACGATATATTTATAATCCATGTTAGCAATAATAACTAACTGCTTTAGCCATACCGGGAGGACTTAGTCCAATCTAATTTACTTTCTGTTTTGCCTTGCTTTCTAGTATCCTTATGCAACTAGGATTTTCTACTGTTTTTTTTTAATCTTCTTATGTAATTAGGACTGCTGACATGTAGCAGTCATATTTCCTCAAGTTGTTTAGTCTTCTACTATTATAAATAATGACCGCAGGGAGGGGTTGAGGCCAGCAAGAAGACTGCAACTAGGAAGACGTTGATATGGTACATACCAATCTCCTGGGTTGCCGTTTTGAGAATCTTTTAAGGTTCTCATCTTGGTGTGCAACCATCAATCATCATTGATGCTTTTGTTGTAGTTTATTATTCTCTACAAGATCTGATCTGGTTTCAGATCTGGATCATCTGGTTCTGTCATTCATTTATGTCATGCAACTGGAATTAATTTTCTGTTGTTGTCACCTTGTTGCCATTGATCTAATCTGCTGCAAGTATCTTGATGCAGCACGGGATCCACAAGACTTGGATAGGAATCTTTCTTTATTTTAATTTTAATTGGAAAAGCTTTGTAATCTTCTATTTTTGAAAGTTTAGTAATTTAATTAGGACTTTAGTTTTATTTATATTTTCATTTGATATAATTTGTTTTTATTTATTTAGTTGTAGTCGTAATAGGAAAGTGGATCAGTCCACGATTTAGTTGTGGATATGCCCACGTTTTAGTTAGTTTCCTTTTTTATGTTTTTATTTGTTTCTTTGAGTTATCTTGTGGGCCCCACTTATACTGGGTTTGTAAGCCTATAAAGGTAGATTTCATTATTGAAATTCATTATGCTCTGATTAAAGAAAAGAAAAGCAAAAGGCTCCCACGGCTCCCTCTCCCTCTCAGCTCTCAGTTTTCTCTCTCCCACGTAAGTTCACTTCCCCCGCCCCCCCTCTTTCTCTCCCTCTCTCTGTTTCTTGGTTCTCTCCCCCTTCCCCTTTCTACTGTTCCCTTTCTACTGTTCCCTCCCCTCTGTTTGACTCTCCTTTTAAGATCCCTCTATAGCTCTCTATCAGCTTCCCTTCCCCCCCTCCTTCCCTCACGATATTCCCCCTCCCCCTTTCGGATTACCGCCACCCCTTCCCCCTCCCTTACGGCAACCCCTCATTCTCCCTCCTCATTCCCTCGATTTCCCCCCTTATTTATCTCACGGTACATCCCCTCCCATTCACCTTCCCTTTATTATCCCTTTCCCTATCCCCACAAGTTTGGTATATACCTTTCATACCGTCTGCATTATATCTACTTCAATCAGTTCTTCTGCTGATTTTGTCAGCTACTCAATCTGTTGCTAATGATCTATTGCTCCTAGTTACTGTTACTTATTGCTGCAAGTTGCTGCCTCCTGATCTGTTGCCCATGCTGCTTCTACCCTACTGATTTGTTGTTATATATTGACCAACTATTACTACTACTTGGTTTGCAGTAACCAATACTGCAATATTACTACTGCTACTACTACTGTTACTACTCCTACTACTACTACAACAACAACAACTACTGCTGCTACTCCTACTGTTACAACTGCTGTTGCTGCTAGCCTGCCACTCCTACTATTGCTGCTGCTACTCCTACCACTGCTACTACTACTGCTACTGAAACTGCTACTACTACTCCTAAAACTATTACTGCTGCTACTGCTGCTACACTGTTTCGAGCTAGGCATGGGTGATTTGTATATAATTCATGTTAGCAATAATAACTAAGTCAAAGCAGTTAGCATACCGGATGGACTTAGTCTAGTCTAGTTTACTTTCTATTTTGCTTTGCTTTCTAGTATCCTTATGTAACTAGGACTTTCTATTTTGCTTTCTAGTCATCTTAAGTAACTAGGGCTGCTGACATGTAGCAGTCCTATTTCCTTAAGTTGTTTAGTCTTCCACTATTATAATAAAGACCGCAGGGAGGGAGAGAGGACTACTCTTGATTCTCTCCCCTTTCTTCTTCTTCTTCTTCCATATTCCTTCTTATGGTTGTTGGTTTATATTTTCTTTACATTGTTACAGGAATATACATTATTTAGCACAATCAACAAGTCAATTTTGATAAAGATTTGAATGGTTGGGGTAGATGGTGGGCCATCATATTTTAAGGTAACAATGAAATTTGGCTTGTATACAATCTAAAAGGTTCCCTATACAAAATGGCCATATTGTCCACATCAGTATTATACACAAGGTTTCAAATCTTGGATTTCGGTCTTGTTTTTGTCAGACCGAGATTTTTAAGAGATCTTGTCCAGACGCCGCGTTTTTTTTCTGTGGTTTTATAAGATGGAGCCAATCTAGCGATTAAGAGGTCGAGATTCTCGAAATCTCCAAGATCTCACTCAGATTTTGTTTAATTTGGTCCATGGTCCAACCAAGATTTCCGATTTTTTTAATTCAAATGGCGGGTTCGATATTTCTGAGATTCTATTATATGATTCAACATGGCACTGGCCATCAAGAGATACCACTCTAGAACTAGAAGCGCTTGTCAAAAGAGGCTTTTGTCTTTATCGTTTAGAGAACTTTAGGAGTGAAGTGAACATATATTTCAAAAAGGAGTGGCATGGATATATATTTTATAGCAACATAAGAAAATAATATTCTTGCTCTTCATTAAACAACAATGCCATATAGCGACACTAGTACTTAAAGCATCTCATAGGCAAAATCTAGCCAACTCTACCAGCCAAGACTTTATCAACTGCTTTAAGGTACAGTAACATGTCTTACGCAGTGGATTAGTCCATGCAAAGTGAAACTAGTTAGTAGTCTATATGTCAATTGCCTGAGCATTATGCTTGAACTTACATATTAAGGCTAGCAAACAATATTGTTAAATTTGACTGTTGTTAAAATGATGAATAAAGTCAAGCTAAGAGTCTTGAGATAGATGCACGACAAAACTAGCTATGGTACAATTGTGAATTTGTGTGTTAGAACTTTGAAGGTACTCACACATACCACCAATAGGCAAAAAATGAGAAAAGGTCAATTGAGATGAGACTGCATTATCAGAATGTGCAAGTAAAAACAACAAATAAGTTAGGAGAACTAATTTGGTGCAGATATAATGACACACTAGGAAAATTTAAAAAAAAAAAATCTACTTTAAATTCTGAAGGCTTAAAAAACCATGAAACTCATCCTTAACAACTACTCTTAGGCCTTGGGATCTTATGCAAGTTCAGTTCAAAAATTGGGCCTATTTTAATATCTATGGGTATGAATTTTTCATTCTTTGGATTTTATTTGTAATGGGATGAATAATAAGGACCAAAAGTGGGGATCTAAAGGCATGTACAGAAATAGTTATCTAATTACTAGTGGTGTCCATTAGGTAGTTGGCTTTAGTTCAGTCACTAAAGAGTTCTATTGTGGTTAATTTTGTAAGGCCCAACTTATCTGGAAGACTTAGATTTCAGCAGTTCTAATTAGTTAGATATTTTAGAGTCCTTGACGTTTTAAGCTAGTCTAGCTACCCAAGAGTTTAAGATTTAAGAAACTTTAGACTAGTGCCCTCCCATGATGCTGGTTAATGGAACACAATACAGAATTAGATTTTAATTGTGTATCAAAGAATGCTCTCTGTCTCTCTCTCTCTCTCTTCATTTTATTTAGTTACTATCCACTGTACTGTTCATGAGTGCTGCTCACAATCGTTAATTTATTACAATTCCTACCGCTTCTCTGTCTTATTTTCTTTAATTTCTCTTTCTTTCCACATTGCAAGCTACTAGCAAATCAGCAAGCCTTTTTCAACCCTTGTTTACTATAAAATAGTTCAGATATGGGCCTGTGGGGCAGCGGATCTGATCTTTGATTCCTAATCTGGAATCCAGGTTGGCTGGTTGCATCAGATTCCTGACGTCAAACACATGGGCTATCTATCATGTCTAATCCATGTAGTTGCTAGACGAAGAGTAAATTGTAAGGAAAAATTCACCAAGAGCTAAGCAATGAAGTGTAAGTCCCTTAAACACAATCCTTCCAAGACAGTCAGAATTGGATATTTTGCTTTCAACATGCTAATTAATTAAAGAGGCAATAGCTGAAGAAAAATAACCTGCAAATGGTCAAATTCATGCTGGAAAACCCTTGCAGGAAGGCCTGACAAGTTAACTGAAAACCTTGCACCAGCAATATTACGGGCATCAACCTTCACAGATTCTGGTCTCTGCAAGAAAATAGCATAGCAAATGGCCTTATTTAGTTTCAGGGGAGAAGGTTACCTTATTGATGAAAATCTCCACAGAACCCAAAAATACATGGATCGATATCAAGCCTTGAGCTAGGAACAATATTTTTCTTTTAATAAGTAACAAAGTTTCTACTAATGGGAAAAAGTAACAATACACCCCATGTATTGATAGAGTCTTTTATCTGGATCAAATCGATCTAAGCTTTCATAGAAAGGCTGCACAATTTTATTTTTCCATTCTCAGGACCATGAACAACCCTGTTTTTTTCTAGAAATTCTTTCAAATAAATTCTTCTTTATCAGAGGATTCAAGAGTATATACTATTTCTTTGTCAGAATCTGTCTCGCTGGAAGGATGACCACCAAAGAGGTGGAAACTGATGCAGATGGAGACCCCGAGCTTGATGCACCAGAAGTCCCCAAAGTCCCCTCCTCAGGTAGCATCATATACTCAGCTGTTATGGTTATAATTAAAGCCCTGAAAACGACACCAATAACCAGGTTGAGCACCCTTGAGCATCCAATCTTTCTCACAATGAAAGATAGGGTCTTCGATCCCCCTAAGACCCACCTCCCCCCTTTGATAGAACATAAACAAAATAAGACAGCCATCCCATTTTCCAACAACGAATATAGAAAAAGATCACAATAGTTATTAGTAATAGGAAAGGAATGGCCTGTCATTTAGCAAACCTTTTTTCCTTTTCATTGCTCGAACAAAACATCCTTGCAACCCTAATGGTGTAACAACTCAAGGGAAAAGGTAGAGCATTGTTGGCATTTCTCAATTTCTCCTTTCTTAAGGGGTTCCAGAGTCCGGACGCTCCTTGTCCTAAGCCCCAAGCATCTTATTACCTTTGCGGATCTCCGCCGCCTACCTTTGCACTATTGTTACTTAAGACGTCTCTTATCTTACACAATTCCTGACTAGTAGTGGTTAGCCCAAGAACCGGAAAAAGAGGTTTCAGCAGATCAGGGCTGCTTTGAAGGAAACCCGTCACTATCTTTTTAGTGTTCCGTAATATCCGTCTTCTAGTCAGCCTCCTGTTTAAGGAAGTCAGTCCGTCCCTTCCAACGAATAGGATTTATAAAAGTGGAAAAGGTAACTCTACACCCCCTACAACAGAATCAAGAAACAAGCATGATTGACCAAAATTCCCCGAAGAAAATAAAAGGCCTAACCACTAACCACCCTTTGCTTAGGGTAATTATTAGCTAGGTAGTACTCTTGCACCATCCCAAAAGATTAAAACAAGATATTAATGGTAATTGTTTTTGCACATTCTATCCAGGATTCATCTTCCTTTATCCAGGGCAAACAAATCCTGTTCTGGTTCCTTTCCTTTCTAAGAATTGAGAAGTTTTTTTCAACTGAGGACCTAACTGAAAGTCATTAAGGGAAAAGAGACAGAAAAGATTGGGGGGGGGGGGGTTCTTTTTCTTTTTTTGTAGTCCTCGTAACCTAAGGAAGATGCTGAGGTTGCATAATATTGTTATAATATTGTTTCAGGTTATATAGGCCAAGACAGTGAAGGAGAGAAAAACATTTGTGTAAATACCACCAAAACAAACCTGGTTTATGACTTGGATGATGAAAAGTTTATTACTATTTAAAAACACGATATAAAGCATTCCAATATAAATATAGGTTTTAGACAAGGGCAATCTTGGATTCAACTATGGAATATGATGGATATATGGATGAAGGGTGTGGCAAATCATATATTTTACAGGGGACCTTCTAGATTATCGTACGTTCAGTCCTGTCATCCAGTCCTGTTGTATCATGTATCTCATTGATGGCAAAGAGGGTTCAAAGCAAGTCAAATTAACAAGCCCTCTTTGCTACAGGATCTTAATTCAGTCCAATACAAAATCTG
This sequence comes from Protea cynaroides, assembly GCA_028583415.1. NCBI lineage: Eukaryota > Viridiplantae > Streptophyta > Magnoliopsida > Proteales > Proteaceae > Protea > Protea cynaroides. Next base: position 7,927,465 of record CM053273.1, read on the forward strand.
CAGAGAAAAGTAATGAAGAAAACCACTTATCTTGAAATCTAACCCTTGAAATCACTTGAAACTTGATGGGAAATACTCTTTGGAATGATTATGAAGACATATCAAAGTTGGAGATGATCCGATCACGGATGAGAGAGATGTGATTTTTGAAAACTACCTATCATGAAAACGGGACTGGTTTAGTTAGAGCTGGTCGATATGATTTTAATCTTTAATCCAACGAGCTTCGTTGATCAAATCAGCATTTAATGGTATCGCAATTCAGTATGCAATAATAAGAACTTGAAGGAATTAACGAAGAACAAGAAAACCATAAAACAGAATATTTCGGTTGAGTCTCACAACCTATGAGACTCAACCAGAAAATCAGAGCTAAACTCTCTTCTTTTTCCGGTCTAAATCTTGACTCTCTTCTTCTTTATCTTATTTATAGACTTAAGAAAGATTACAAAATAAGGAAGGATTTAGTCCTCTTTAAAAAAAATATCCTAAGATAAGTTAAAAGGGAAACTTGCCTTTATAGATTTAGGAAAGTTTCCAATCTAAAAAATATCCTAAGATAAATTAAAAGGGAAACTTGCCTTTATAGATTTAGGAAAGTTTCTAAAAAAACAACTTACAAAATATCAATCCATAACTTAACTTTAGGAAACAAAATCTAAGAATAATTTAGGAAAGAAATAACAAAAGAAGGAAAATTTTTGTTGTTGGTACTGTTCACGTGAACAGTACCGTGAACACTGTTCACGTGAACAGTGTGGGTTGGTCCTTGGGTTGGTCCAATGGATCAATACCGACTGGTTCTTTGGGCTGACCCATTATCGACTTGAGCTTGGGCCTTGGGCCTTCTTGGACGCATCAACTCCCCCCACTTAAAATGAACCGTCCACGAGTTCGATAATGATGAAGAATGATTTCGGTGGGTTCGGTAGGCAACGTCTTCGATTCCGAAATTGGCGTGTGTTTGCAATGTTGGAAGAAAATCCATCACTTTGGGTCCACTTTCTTCAAGATATTTAGACGGTATCACAAAACAATATGCCAACATCTTGAGGAAAGTCAAGTAGAATTGTGGTATTCATGGGGACTATCGTGTTCAACTCTTCATCTTCCGCAATTGTCTCCATAACACCGTGGTCTTCATCAAAACTGTGGTCACCTTTGTCAATCCCTGGAGCTTTAGCAAAGGCATCAAAATTATCCACATCTACTTTTGGGGCAATCAAAACCATACTGCTAATTATATGGATTCCATATGAATCCTCACCATCTTCCATGACATCCGTATTAGGAATAGAAGTGTCATCACTTTGCGGCTCACATACCTGTGTATCTGGATTGGCCTCGATTGCAGCAACTAAGGAGTTTACCTTTAATTGTTGTGGACAATCTTTAGCAAAGTGACCATATGCATTGCAGTGATAGCATTGCACATCCATAGCTGCTACCATGAGAGTTTTACCTTTATCTGTCGTTGGAGTAGCATGAGATGTAGTCCCTATGGCTTTACTGTTTGGTGTAGGGCGCTTCAATTCATAAGAACTGGAGGTGGGCTTTGGTGTTGACTTCAAAAGGTCCTCGGCTTGGAAAGCTTTATCAACACAGTCGTTAAAACTAACAATATCAACCACTCCCATTTTTTCTCTAATTTCAGGTCGTAGCCCCAAACGGAACCGAGATATCATTTGATCATCATTGTCTCGTGAACCTGACCGTGCACACAATTGGTCAAACTGATAGACATAATCTTCCATACTCATAGTGCCTTGTCGAAGATTATTCAGCTGGTCATGCAACCTTCTTTGGAAGGATCGTGGCAAATATTTTTCTTTCAATTCTTCCTTCATCTCCTCCCAAGTAGTGGGTTCTCTACGACTCCTCATGAGACTATATTCATAGTTACGCCACCAATCACGAGCACCCCCCACTAGTTTGGAGCGGGCCAATTGTAGCTTTCTAGGTTCGGGAAGGCTAAACCAATCAAAGTAGTCATCTAAGGCATTCACCCAATCATGAAAAGCTTCGTGGTCTTGTCTCCCATGAAACTCCTTGAGGTCTATCCGTACTTTATGGGTTTGGTAACGGATAGGTTCATCATAGTCGTCATAGGGTGGGTTGTGGTATTCCTCTCTAGGGACTCTTTGAGGAGCCCTAAGAATACGTCTTGGCATTAGGTTGGCATTAAGGGCTTCCCTTCTAGGGGCTTCCACTCTAGCAGGCCTAGGATGATTTAGCTCCTCCAAATTACTCATTCTCCCATCCATGCTATCTAACTTGGCATCCATTTTGGCCAATCGTTGGAGAACCAGATTAACAAGGTCATTGGGATTGTTGGACTGATTAGGAGAGTTAGAACTCTCCTCGGCCATGCTCGATACCAATTGATGGCAAAGAGGGTTCAAAGCAAGTCAAATTAACAAGCCCTCTTTGCTACAGGATCTTAATTCAGTCCAATACAAAATCTGCGAGAGAAAAGTAATGAAGAAAACCACTTATCTTGAAATCTAACCCGTGAAATCACTTGAAACTTGATGGGAAATACTCTTTGGAATGATTATGAAGACATATCCAAAGTTGGAGATGATCCGATCACGGATGAGAGAGATGTGATTTTTGAAAACTACCTACATCCGAAAACGGGACTGGTTTAGTTAGAGTGGTCGATATGATTTTAATCTTTAATCCAACGAGCTTTCGTTGATCAAATCAGCATTTAATGGTATCGCAATTCGGTATGCAATAATAAGAACTTGAAGGAATTAACGGAAGAACAAGAAAACCAAAAACAGAATATTTCGGTTGAGTCTCACAACCTATGAGACCAACCAGAAAATCAGGAGCTAAACTCTCTTCTTTTTCCGGTCTAAATCTCGACTCTCTTCTTCTTTATCTTATTTATAGACTTAAGAAAGATTACAAAAAAGGAAGGATTTAGTCCTCTTTAAAAAAATATCCTAAGATAAGTTAAAAGGGAAACTTGCCTTTATAGATTTAGGAAAGTTTCCAATCTAAAAAATATCCTAAGATAAATTAAAAGGGAAACTTGCCTTTATAGATTTAGGAAAGTTTCTAAAAAAACAACTTACAAAATATCAATCCATAACTTAACTTTAGGAAACAAAATCAAGAATAATTTAGGAAAGAAATAACAAAAGAAGGAAAATTTTTGTTGTTGGTACTGTTCACGTGAACAGTACCGTGAACACTGTTCACGTGAACAGTGTGGGTTGGTCCTTGGGTTGGTCCAATGGATCAATACCGACTGGTTCTTTGGGCTGACCCATTATCGACTTGAGCTTGGGCCTTGGGCCTTCTTGGACTGCATCACTCATGCTGCCATCCCAAAAGATGGCACTTGAGATTTCAGTTTCCTTTCCCATTTGATACCAAGAAGGGTGAGAAAAATGTTTCCTTAGTAATGTTCATACAAAGACTGAACTTGCATTGCAAACTCACAAGAAGACGTGTAAAAGGAGAGTCCAAGAAAAGGAAAAGTAAAAGGAACCCAGCATCTAGAGATTACCTCTACATCTGCATAAATTCCAGGAAAGGATAAGCAACCTTCGTTGAAAAGCACCATCTTTTTAGAATATTTGGAGACTCTAGGGTTTATTAGAACAATTTCCTCTCCTTCACCACGTTCACCAACAGGATTAAACACCATAAGTCGAACATTGAGTCCTACTTGAGGTGCCGAGAGCCCAATGCCATCAGTTCTGTGCAAAAGGAAGCCAACAAGTATTTTTCACACTCCTGTAAATAACAAGCATTCTTTATAAGAATAAATTGAGCAATACTTAAGGGGTTAAAAAAGAAAAGGGTTGTTTTGTAGGAGCACAAAACTCCTTCCGTTAATCAGGTTTTGAAGATGCTACAATTGGCTTATATCCCAATCCTTGAGACAGTTGTTACAGAAATAACAATTTGAAGTAAAGTTGAATTGAGAAAGTGGCGTGCACCCTGCTGGAAGGGGAAGGAAAGACCATAATCATATCACTCTACTCAACTAAACCTTATCCTATAATTAACTGGGCTTAATCATAAATCTTTTATTTGTTGAAGCAGAATGGTTCAAAGAATAAGCACATCTATGAAATATTCAAATGGCTCACAATTCATAACATACATGTTATGGAAACAATAGCATGCATATGAAACTAAAGATGTATAAAATAGATGAATACAAATCACAGGGGTGGGGGGTATGAACAATAAGTTCATAATTGCCTTTCTCTTTTATGATTTTTTTTTTTTTTAATTATTTCAAACTTGGGGCGGAGGGGGGGAGGGAGTGATGCAGATCTGGATTACTCAAGAAAAGGGGGCCGCCAGATGTTAAATGGGCTTGGGCCATTGGGCCAGCCTAAGGTTAGTTGGACAGAAAAGGAACCAGCCCAACCAGACCAGATCTAGTTAGTACCGCCAGCCAGCATTAGTCGACAGTAGTATTAGCATAGAATTAGGACTTTTTTATTATTTGGACTCTTTTGATTGAGAGTGTCAATTAGTTTCCTAAAATATAGTATTTAATAGTTAGAAATTTCATTGTTTAGAATCTCTTAGTTTCCTAGTTTCAAATGTGGAAACTTTCCTTTCTTTTGTTTAGGAAACTTCCTATTCTATAAAGGAGGTTTAGTTTCAAATTTCAATTGAGACTTTCCTATTTTATTTGTAATCTTTCAAGCTATGAATAATATAGAGAGGGCTGGCGGCAGTTTCAGATTTTCCAGAAACAAAGAAAGAGTTAAACTCCTATTTTTCTGGTTGAGTCTCCTACGGTTGTGAGACTCAACCGATTGTGTTACTTTGTTCCTTCTTTTCCTCTAACTCTTTTAAGTTATTTTCTTCTTTTGTCGACTGTTGGGCGAAATTGAAACTTGCTGTTTGTGGACCAAATCTTTGCTGTTTTAGTCAAGGCATCATCAACATTGTCTGAAACACATCCAGGCTGGGCGGTAGCTACTGCAGTAGCCCTGCAGGGACTGCAGCAACTTCAAAACTTTCTTGATCGACTTCAAATTAGTGTTCATAACTGAAGTTAAGAAAATTTCCTATCAATTTCAAGTGTGTTCAATGGCTGGATTCTCAGATAAGTTGATTTTTCTATTGATTACTAAACCTGTTTTTTGTGATTGGATTGTGTAAGATCCTGTAGCAAAGAGGGATTGTCAATTTGATGTATTTTGAACCCTCCTTGCCATCAGGGTGACTCACCAAGGGGGGAAATACCTGTTAATAGTTAACTCAGTATAGTAGTAGGGACTACAGAGATCATCGGAAGCCAGAAATACCTGAACCGTTGGATAGAATGAAAACACAGCTGGAAAGAGAAAGGTGACCAAAATCTGAACAATTTCCAACTTAAATTTCACCAAGTAATATTTAAAGTAGCCATTGCAAGTATCATACTATGAGTCACTTCCATGGCCACCCTTTTCTATTCAATGCCATAAATAAAGCAGGCCTGTAGTTTATGGTGAACTAAATGATAATTGGTTTCAAAGTACTAATGTTTTCATTATAAGACCATCATTAGGAACTCTCGCAGGAAAAAATATCTCAAATTACTTTTGCACCCACTAGTTAATTCATTCTAGTGTTGTAGGTTTACTTTCTAATTTATTTACCTGTATTGGAATTTATGGATAGGTTGTAATAGCATTGGAATTTATGGATAGGTTGTAATAGCATTGGTGACTTCTAAATAAACCGTTAAATAAATAAAAGAAAAAATTTCATCTACACCCCATCAAGGATTACTAACATCACCTACATCCACAAGATTGCAAAAACATCACCTAAGTCCACTTAATTGACGGAAATCACTAAAATTGTTAAAATACAATTTTACCCCTCATATTATAAATTGAAAAATTAAAAAATTATATTGATTTACTAATTTGACCTTCAAATTAAATTTATATTTTTTCTCCCTCCTTCCTTTTCACTCTCACCCAAGCCCTAACCCCAAACGTTGGAACTCCTTGTTTGGTGTTCCGGCCTTGATTCCCTGAATCTTGTTTTTTCAACGTTTCCAACAGCTCAAAGCAAGTAGAGTCCCTATTCACCTGCTGAAATCCCAAAAAAAAAAAAAAAATCATCTTTAGAAATGAAAAAAAGGGGAGAAAATAGAGATGGAGAAGCTCCAGAAGAAGAAAACGCCTGTAACAAATCACATAAAGGTGTTATGATTGCTTTCTAATCTTCTTTTCACCTTTCTTTTTACCTGCTTTCATCGCACTCTCATGAGACCCATTAGAGCTCCCTCCGTGTGAATCGTTTTTAATGACCTGTGAACATGAGACATCGGTCTCCTCCATCTTCCATCCTTGGAATTGATCGGTTGTTGAGTTATTGCCATGATCAATGTCATCTATTATAGCATAAGAGTTTTACCACATTTGAAGAGAAGGGAAAAGCAACTGATGCTGATGATGACGACGATGTTGACGAGGAGTAAGGGAAGAAGAGAGGGTAATTGTCCATGTCAGGCAGGCTGAGTGAGCAGGAGAGAGATGACTCTGATTTTTAATTCCGGTCGTTTGAAAATAATAGAGAAGAAGAAAAATCGATGGTTGATTTGTGCATATATATATATATATATATATATATATATAGAGGATGGGCAGGAGGGTGTCGGTAGGGGGAAATGGAAAATTAAAGGTGAGGCGGCTTCAAATTTGAGAACCAGATCTAGTAAACCAGTATTATCGCACGGCTTTCAGAGATCGAACTCTTCGTCCTCGTCGACTACTTTTGTGTCTGCAGGTTCAAGTTCTCTTCTCAATCTACTGGTTTCTTTAATAGATCCGCTTCTCCAACTCGTATCTCTATGGATCCGTTGCTGCTTCACCGTTTGTTTGGTTTTCTATCGACCGATAATCATTTCCTAGCAGATCGATTGTTGTTTCTTCTGGTGATCAGGTCATTAAGAAACAGAGTAATCCTCTGTCTGCTCCTTCGTCTTCGAGAAGGACGTGTATCTATTAGCCGATGAATCATCCTGGTTCGTTTCTCTTTTAAAAGGGTATATTGGTCTTTTCAAACAACCAAAAGGGTATTCTCGTCTGTGAAAAAACTCCAATCCACCTGACGTCAGTATCTAACGGGAATCAACTGATGGAGTGGACTTCTTTGATTACCACAGCCAAAGTTTTGGGACCTAGGTGATGTTTCTGCATTCTTGTGGGTGTAGATGATGTTACAATCTTTGATGGGGTGTACATGAAATTTTTTCTAAATAAAAACTAAAACTTCAAAATAAAAAATAAGTGAGGTGACCACAAGTTCAGATATTGTTATATTTCCACGACAGTTACAAAAAACAAGATGATTCAAGTCTCAATTGGTGTTTCTTGTGTGAGGTTTCTACGTCTATACACTTCATAGAAGTCATTAACTAAAAAATTCCAGTGAGATCAAAGAAAACTTACTTATACATTACATCAAACATCTCGTCGACTAACTTCTTCAGATTCTCATCAAAGGTACCAATAAGCTTGTTTCTCGCCCTCAGTATGGGATCGGGGTACTCCACAATTTTGAGAGGTGCCTCGAATGAGAGATCAGCAGCTACAAACAGTACATATTCACCAGATTCAGATCGTAAATAAAAAAAATCAGAGTTCACTTTTACTCGGGTGATTCTAATCCTTTCGACTACTCAAAATACCCAACAGAAACAGTTCAACAACAAAAGATTGTTCACAGCAAATACTGAAATAACCATCCGAGTTCCAAAACACCAAAATGTTTTGAGACAGATAACAAGTAGACAACATAAATTGCACGTACGTATGCAATAGATAACGCAACCAGGAAGCTGCGTTGAACTTAAAGACTAAAAATTTACTTACGAGATGCTACTTCGTCTTCTTTAAATAAAAATGTTCGCCTTGTCTTCGCAGAAACCTCCATTACTGGAGCTCCGGTCATGGTATTGCAGAAGCGTGATCGACCATCGGAAAAGAAGTGGCGAAAACGGAGCGGGTTAGGGGGAAGCCTCGCTCGTCGAGAGACGATCGGAGAAAATGCGTAAGATAAGGTCGAGGGTTGGAACCGAGTAGCACATGCCATATCAAGGTCGGAGGAATTCAAAGAACGACGAACTCAAAACTGGTCTCGGTGCTCCTGGATAATATACAACGGTTTGGGATGGGGAATTGTTACAGTTACTTCTAAAATGCCCGCGCGACCTCGAGCCTCCTGGATATTTTGGCCTTTTTTGGTTTTTCATTTCTTACATTTTTTTTCTCCATCCAAAATTTAAAAAAAAAAAAAATTTAATTTTTCCTTATCCGTCCCGCAATAATGAAAAATTAGTCAGACACTCTTGATAATTGATTTATTATATAAAACTATCATCTTTTGAAAAACGTAAAAACTACCTTGAAAACAATGTTTTATAACAATATAGTCCACATTGGGTGTTAAAAATTGACAGAAAAAATGTTGAAATTTTTTTAAGAAAATACTACACTTACTCGATGTAAAATTACATGAATATACTATTGTCTATCTTTGGAATGAAGCCTCTGCAAGTTCTCCATGCATCGTTCCAAAGATAGATTATGGTATATTTATGTAATTTTACATTGAGTAACGGTAGTATTGTCTTCAAAAAAATCTCTAGTTTTTAATGTCCGATGTGGACTATACTACTATAAAACATTGTTCCAGAGATAGTCTATGTAACTTTTGTCAAGAAAAAGTAGTTCTATATAGTAAACCAATTGTTAGGGTGTCTGAGTAAATTTCGCTACAAATTTTGATATGTGACATTATGACTATTATTATCATACATGTTAGCTCTATTGGGATTACATGGAAACCATAATGGATTCAAAACGTCTCATGTCATTAGACGTTGTCCAGTCATGATCTAGTGATAGGAGTTCACCCGGTGCACATACCGATATACTTAATGAATTCTAAACGTTGGATCATAACTAGGAGAACCAGACTGCATGAGACCTTTTTTTTTTTTTGCAACCACGATATGATCGTGGGATAATAAAAAATGCATTTTTTAAGGGAGAAAATAACGATGTCAACAGCTTTCATTCAATCCAGGCCCAACCCTAGCCTCTTATAATCAACCCTAATCCCAATCTAGCCTAAAAAACGTGCAGTCAAGAATTGACCTTGACAACAAGCAAAGGGGTAAACAAGTTTAAGATGTTAAATCTAAAGGTGCAACAATTGCACCGGAACTTTTTATCGAAATGGGACCGAACCATTTACACCGAAATGGAGAGACCACTTAGTAATCGGTTCAGTATTAATTTGAAATTTTACACCGTTTATCGAAATCGGACCAAACTGTTTGAACCGTTTAAACCGTCGGGTTACACCGGCTAGACACCGATTAAACATAATAGAGTATATACTGTATATTCCTTAAAAACTAAACTAATAAAACCTAATCTCATTCCCTATATTATTAATATATTATTTTCAATACTCAAAACGTCAACCCCAACTCCAACTCCAATCAATATATTATTTTCTTAATAATTTCTCAATAAGCCAACCTTAACCCCAATTAATATACTATTTTATCAATACCTAACCTCAATTCCGAAATGCCTAAACCATAAAACCAAAACAATAAAACTGGAAACACAAAAGACATTAACCATTACTCCATTAGGAATAACAACGTTACAACATTTTTTTTAATTATGAAAATCAATTAATAACCAATGCTTTAAACCGTTTATAAACCCTAAGCAAAATCGATTAATGAAAGACCATTTAAAAATCGATAAACTAAAATCGATTACTAATTGATTTTGGTTTCAATTTTGACACCGTTTAGTTAATCGATTCGATTTTGATTTTACCCTCTTATACACCGCAACGCACCAGACCGAACTGTTAAATCGATTATAAACCGTTTAACACCCTTGGGTAAATCTACTATATGTACAGCTGGTTCGATGTACTTTGTGTTAATCCATCACATGGATGTAAGTAATTAAGAATAATCAAAGATAAGATCTTATACTCTGGATTTTAAGCATATATATTTTTTAAAAATATTTGGAATCTATCAGCATCCCTAGTAGAATAAAAACATCCAAAAAACACTTAAAATAAACAATCTTGAATACTAACATAATCAACAAGTTAGGAAATAATAATAAAATATTATAAAATAGATCAAGATTTTTTGCATTATTGCTTCAAGGAACTGTGAAATAACATAAACTCATCTTACCAAAAAAGAAAAGGTAATTTACACCAGAGGTATATGACGTTTTGAGAAATCATACCAAAGGTACATCACGTTTCAAAAATCATATTCAGAGGTACCTCTTATCATATTTTCAACAATAACCCTACCTAACGTTAGCATCCTCCAAGTTAACCATTAGATCTATCTCAAATTTTCAGGGACTGATCGTTTATTGTTGAACTATCCTTATTTGGTGTCTGATCTTAAGTACACCCTCCGAAAAAGCAGTAAGTTTGGGTGTGGAGTATTCACCGAAGGTGAGTTGTAAGACCCGCACTTCATGAACCCGATATAAACCTCTATTCATGTCGTGACATGTCTTTCAATAATAATCGGACTAGATGGGACCAGCGGATGACAATCAAGTACGAAATTGGATAAAAACTGATGATAATTTTTATACCGGTCTCATGATACCGGTCTACATACTAGTCGACAAATATTTCTGCCAGGGCAGACTAGTTAGATCAGGAAACTGATCTTTGTGGGTCTCACGTGTCAAATCTCAATCCTAGAGACTTTCCTAAAGTAGAAAACTTTCATAAACTCCATTATAGCCTATATAAGGACTCCTAAACCTCTTTAAATCTCTTTGATTGATTCCCACAAATACTAGAGAGGAGAAGGAGATCTGAAGAAGAGAAAGGAACTGAGAAAGATGGAAGAGGAGATTTCGTTGGACGAAAAACACCATAGTTCGTGAATCAACGGCAAATGCCTACACTTTTCTCTAGTCCAATCATTCAATAAAGGACGAGGCTAGAACCAGCACATCAACTCATCTGCTGTCGAGCTAGGTGGTATGGCTGGGCTCTAAGACCCGTGTATAACTAATCGGTCTTACCACATTGTATCAGGTCTTCCTATCATGGTCGGACCAAATGGACCAAGTGCATGAAGAAACCACAAGACCAGATATGAAATTTAACTAAAAAACAGTCAATTATGAGCGTGTGATCGCATACCTAAATAGGTGTGATCGACCACACCTCAAAATAATGTAACCACAAGAATTTTGGTCGTGTGGTCGCATGTTTCAGAGGGTGTGGTCAATGGGTTATGCAACCCCACTTCCGACCACATGGATTTCAAACAGAATCGAATTTTGGAAACCTTCCAATCCGAAGGGGGTTCTTTCCTAAACACAGTAGGGCTTATTATGGATGGTTTTTCTCTATAAATAGGACATCCCTTAGCCTCTTTCACCTTTTTAGAACTCAAACTGAAAGTGAGAGAAAGAGAAGAGAATGAAGAGAAGGAGAATTGAAGAGGAAGACTAAGGAGGAAGAAAATTTGGAGAAAATTTGGAATCTTCAACAAGCTTAAGGTATGAAAATATTCCCAATGTTAAATTGAGAGCGTAGAATAGTTCATAAAATAGATAGGATTTAGGTGAAACCCAAATCATCAATCCATGGATAAATTCCAAGAGAATCTATGGGAGAAAATTATGTGGACAATGGATTGTGTATAAAATAATAGTTCTGAGCCATAAAACAATAATATGAAGGACCATGATGATAAGCCAAGGGATCCAAACATGAAGAAATGGAGTTGAGGATGAAAAAATTGATCATCACACATGTGATCGCATGATGTGCGACCACACGAGACACACATGTCCGACCACATGCCCTCGAGAAGTTTCTAGGGAGGATGTGGTAGCATGTGTGGTCGCAGGATATGCGACCACACTTGCGACCCCACGCCCTGTGGTTGCAGAAACTGAGACCACAGGTACTGCCACACTTGCGACCCCTCAGTTTCTTAGTCTAAATTCATGAAAATTAATTATAATTTAAAAATCTATAAATTTGTTAAGTTTCCAAGCGGTATAAGAGTGAATTACAAAGCTTGAACGAAGATTTATTATCAACCAAAGGTGATGGAACAATACCTAAATTAATTGGCTAATAATAAATCATTTTTATTTATTGAGTCCAATGACATGAATGATTTTATGCTTGTATGCGTGTATTGGGCATTTCATATGTCATCCAATATTCATGTTATTACTATTCATGCATATTTAATTCAGTTTATTTATAACATGATGACGATTATGATGTTAGGAATAGGTATGTGAATGTATGTGTGTGGTTAGTGTGCTTGATGCGAGTGGAGCATCAGAGGGAGGACGTAACACTGTGGTTCATCTTGGTCATCAGACTCTAGCTCTATCTCTACTCAAGTCTCGCCCATTGACATCGTCATATTGACATTACATTAGGAGAACTATTACGTCGTAGGGCATTAGGGGAGGTGGTATCGGACCGTGTAGTCTCTGACTTTGCCAGGGGGCCTTAGCTCTATCTCTATGGACGTATTGAGGGATGCTGATGTGAGACATTGGATACACTGTTTGACATTAGGATTTATTAGTTGCGAGCCTAATTTGCAAGCCCTCGTCAATAGGGGCTTACGTGTTGGTATGGGTAGGGCATCAGGGGAAGTGTCATGCGGTGTTTGATCCGGACACTTTGGCTCTATCTCTATTCCATGATGGATGCATGTGGGACGACAATGATGTTTGATCTATTGGGCGAATTCACACACTCGTGTATAGAGGTGCGGCGACCACCTATCATTTCTATTGCACATTGCAAACTCATGAACCAGACCAAAGATATGAATTGAATGCATGCATATGTTTGTTGCATTATTTTGTTTGCTCATTGAGCCATGATGTGTACTCACCCTTTCGACGTCGAATATTTTTAGTTGATGATGCAGGTCCTACAATATAAGATTATATGAATGCTCAAATGTACGGGCATGTTGCGGCGATGGATACAGAAGCTATTATGGAGTCGCATGAATCGTCGTACGAGTGCAACTCATGTGTCTTTGATTTATTTGTTGGATTATTCAAAAGATGTAATTGATTAAATTATTTTATTTTATGTCTTCAGTTAATTGAGATAATTGAATATTTTATTTATGATATCACTGTTAGATACTCAGTTCATTAATATTAAAGACTTCAGCTATTGTTTATTTACTCTGATTATGGTTGTGGATGTGTATGATTTAAGCAAAGGGACACGGCCTATTCGAGATCCTGGTTGAACCGTTGAATCATAGACGGTTCAACACCATTCTGGTTGGTTCAGAATTGGGGTGTGACAACTTCGCTACGTAAAGTCTAAGAGCAGTGCGGGTTACTAAAGTGACAACGCAAGACTGCTGCTTTAGTGCACCTACTCTCTTCTCTTTTACTTTGTACTTTACCTGCTCCCTCCTACTTAAAGCCTAACCGTACCAAGGGGAACTGATCAGAAATCAGTTCACCCAAGCTTAGATCACCCTGATTTAACCTACCGAGGTTTTCCACAAGCTAAGCAAGAGGGTGCAGCTTGAGGAAAACCTCGTACAGCAAGGTATCCAATAAAGCCACCGCTTTCACTCGTTGTGTTACATTCCATTATAGTACATGATTCAATGACATGATTTGGCCTGAAAGAAGCGCTCCTGCTGTCGTACTGCAGAGACCACTCCTTTGTGCTTTACACCTGTTTGTTACTAGGGTTAGAAAAACGGTGGCGGACTGACCTTTCCATATCCAGTGGAACAGCCAAGCGTTGTGGAAACTCAACTTGTGGTACAGGGACAGGGAAAACCCAAGCAGGAACCTTTTCCAACCATTGATGCCCCACATCAGGCACCACCTGTGGGAGGTCAAGTGGCATTGAAGAGATCAAAAAGAGAGAGGAGACCTGCCATAGGGGCGAGGGGGCTAACTGTAAGACCCGTATCAAACTAACCCGGTCTTACCACCTTGAACCAGGTCTACCCATCATGGTCGAACCAAACGGATCAAGTGCATGAAGGAGATCACGATCCCAGGTATTAAACTGACCCAAAAACACTAAAAATAGGGGGAGGGTCGCATACTCAGCAAGGGAGGGTCGGACCCCCCCCCAGTATAAAAGTCAGACCCCCAGTTTTATACCGGGGGGTCGGACATTTTAAGAACCAGGGGTCGACGGGATCTCCGACCCCCCCATCGACCCCCAGTAATCGGTAAAAATATCACAAACCAAAAATTAGGATACTTTCCTAATTTTAATGGGATTCCTTCCTAATCTCAATGGGACTTATTTTGGGAGTTTTACTCTATAAATAGGACGTTCCTAAGCCTCTTTCACTCCTTTTAGAACCCTAATTGGATTGAGAGAAAGAGAAGAGAAGGAGAAGAGAAAGAGAAGAGAAGGAAAGTGGAAAAGAAGATCAAGGAGAAGGCTTCAAAGAAACAAGTCTAATTCTCAGGTATGGATACTATCTCCATGAAATTCTACAGACCTTAGAATAGATAGAGAAGAGGGAATGATCTAGGAGAAACCCAAATCATCCACCCATGGTTAGATTTTCATGGAAAACCATGGGGAAAGTCATGAAAGTCATCTAGGTGAATGAACTACGGTTCTAGGCCATAGAACATGTGTGGAATGGACTGTATAAGCAAGCCATAGGACCCCAAACACGAAGAATGGACTGTAGGATGAAAAATTGACAAAACCCACAGGGGGGTCGCACGGGGGGTCGATGGCCAATCGACCCTACCAGACCCTGATCATCGACCCCCAGTGTTTGGGAAGTCCAGAATAGGGGTGGTTGTACCCAGGGTCGATCAAACTCCGACCCTAGCATCGACCCCCAGTTAACAACATGCTTTTAAAAATCAGAATTAGTTATAATTAAATTCTATCGACTTGGTTCGGTCTTTTAGTGATATAATATCGATATATAGTTGATTCTTAAAGCTTGAAAGATGATCTACGATCAAGTAAAGGTGAGGGAACAAAACCTAAACTAATTGATTAAAAATAAACTGTTTTTATTCTTGAGTCCAATGTCATGAATGATTTTATACGTGTATGACTGTTATGTGCATTCAACATGTCATCCAATATTTCTATTATTACTGTTCATGCATATTTATTTATTGTTCATGATGATGATGATAGGAATAGGCATGTGGATGTATGTGTGTGGTTGGTGTGCTTGATGCGAGCGAGTATCAGGGGGAGGTGTCATAGGCGGGGCCTCAGCACTCTAGCTCTATCTCTAACTCAAGTCTTGTCCACTAACATCGTCATATCGCCATTACCTTAGCAGAACTAATACGTCGCAGGGCATCAGGGGGGACGTGACACTGTGGTTCATCCTGGTCACCAGACCCTAGCTCTATCTCTATGGACGTATTGAGGGATGCTGGGGTGAGGCCTTGGATACACTGTTTGGCATTAAGATTGGTTAGTTGCGAGCCCAGTTTGCAAGCCCTCGCCAGCAAGGGCTTACGTGTTAGTATGGGCAACGGGTACAGCAATAAACGTAACATTTGTGTGTACATTGTCCATGAATTGGGTGCATGTGAGTCGGTAATAAACGTTACCTTTGGGTGGCTTCACACACTCATGTATAGAGGTGCGGCGTCAATAAACGTGATCTTTGGCCACCTATCCTTTCTATAGCACATTGCAAACTTATCTACCAGACCAAAGATATGAATTGACTGCATGCATATGTTTGTTGCATTATTTTGTTTGCTCACTGAGCCATGATATGTGCTTGTAAGACCCGTATCAAACTAACCCGGTCTTACCACCTTGAACCAGGTCTACCCATCGTGGTCGAACCAAACGGATCAAGTGCGTGAATGAGATCACGATCTCAGGTATTAAACTGACCCAAAAACACTAAAAATAGGGGGAGGGTCGCATACCCAGGAAAGGAGGGTCGAACCCCCCCAGTATAAAAGTCAGACCCCCAGTTTTATACTGGGGGTCGGACATTTTAAGAACCAGGGGTCGACGGGATCTCCGACCCCCCTTATCGACCCCCGATAATCGGTAAAAACAGCACGAGCCGAAAATTAGGAAACCTTCATAATTTCAATGGGATTCCTTCCTAATCTCAATGGGATGTATTTTGGGAGTTTCTACTTTATAAATAGGACGTCCCTAAGCCTCTTTCACTCATTTTAGAACCCTAATTGGATTGAGAGAAAGAGAAGAGAAGGAGAAGAGAAAGAGAAGAGAAGGAAAGTGGAGAAGAAGATCAAGGAGAAGGCTTCAAAGAAACAAGCCTAATTCTCAGGTATGGATACTATCTCCATGTAATTCTACAGACCTTATAATAGCTAGAGAAGAGGGAATGATCTAGGAGGAACCCAAATCATCCACCCATGGTTAGGTTTTCATGGAAAACCATGGGGGAAATCATGAAAGCTATATAGGTGAATGAACTACGGTTCTAGGCCATAGAACATGTGTGGAATGGATTGTAGAAGCAAGCCATAGGACCCCAAACACGAAGAATGGACTATAGGATGAAAAATTGACAAAACCCATAGGGGGTCGCACGGGGGGTCGATGGCCAATCGACCCTACCAGACCCTGATCATCGACCCCCAGTGTTCGGGAAGTCCAGAATAGGGGTGGTCGCACCCAGGGTCGATCAAACTCTGACCCTAGCATCGACCCCCAGTTAATAGCATGCTTTTAAAAATCAAAATTAATTCTAATTAAATTCTATCGACTTGGTTAGGTTTTCTAGTGATATAATATCGATATATAGTTGATTCTTAAAGCTTGAAAGAGGACCTACGATCAAGTAAAGGTGAGGGAACAAGACCTAAACTAATTGGTTAATAATAAACTATTTTTATTCTTGAGTCCAACGCCATGAATGATTTTATGCGTGTATGATTGTTATGTGCATTCAACATGTCATCCAATATTTTTATTATTACTGTTCATGCATATTTATTTATTGTTTATGATAATGATGATGATGATGATGATAGGAATAGGCATGTGGATGTATGTGTGTGGTTGGTGTGCTTGATGCGGGCAAGTATCAGGGGGAGGTGTCATAAGTGGGACCTCAGCACTCAAGCTCTATCTCTAACTCAAGTCTTGTCCACTAACATCGTCGTATCGTCATTATCTTAGCAGAACTAATACGTCGTAGGGTATCAGGGGGGGACGTGACACTATGGTTCATCCTGGTCACCAGACCCTAGCTCTATCTCTATGGACGTATTGAGGGATGCTGGGGGTGAGACCTTGGATACACTGTTTGACATTAGGATTGGTTAGTTGCTAGCCCAGTTTGCAAACCCTTGCCAGAAGGGGCTTACGTGTTGGTATGACACTATACAGCAATAAGCGTTAACCTTTGTTGTACAATGTTCATGGTAGGGTGCATGTGGGACGACAATAAACGTGAACCTTTGGACGACTTTACACACTCTTGTATAGAGGAGGGGTCAATAAACGTGAACCTTTGACCTCCAACCCTTTCTATAGCACATTGCAAACTTATTTACCAGACCAAAGATATGAATTAAATGCATGCATATATTTGTTGCATTGTTTTGTTTGCTCACTGAGCCATGATGTGTGCTCACCCTCTCGACGTCGAATATTTTTAGTTGATGATGCAGGTACCACGGTTGCAGATTACGTGAATGATCCGATGTATGCACATGTTACTGCAATGGAGGCTGAAGACTTAGAGGATACGCATGACCCCTCATGCGAGTGCAACTCATGCGTGTTTTATTAAGATTTTATTTGGATTTATAAAAAGATGTAATTGATATTTTAGTTATTTATGTCTCAGTTGATACAACAATAATTTGATATTTTAATTATGATTATTACATTTAGAATGCTCAGTTCATTTACTATAAAACTTTCGCTATTGTGTATTTACTCTGATTATGGTTGTGGATGTGCGTGGTTTTATTTTTAATGGATACCGCCTATTAGAGATCCTGGTTGAACCGTTGATTTGTAGCGGTTCATCACACCGTTCTGAATGGTACAGAATTGGGGTGTGACACTAACAGCTAAGAGCGATTACACCTGGAGTTTGGTATGAATGGGCTAGCACGAGAGAGCACGCCCTTTGACCGTATGAAGCGCAGCCACCTTCCTCATCATATCAAAAGAAAGAGAGACAAAGTCGGACACTGATTCCAAACTTTCAAAGCTTCATAGAGAGCGAATTCCTTTTCATTTTAAGTAGTTAGTGTTAATTGATTCATGTATTGTGAGTGTTACAGATCTGGCTCTTCACGAGACGTTGTTGGTATGGCTACCATAAGACAACCAATGCGACGTTCGCTGCTACTGAATCGCTACCACTTTAGCTACTCAAACTCGAAAATAAGAGCATTAGCTCACTCAAACTTGAAACATCCTATAAGCGAGCTGAAGGTGTGACTATCTTCAAGTTCTAGCAGGCCATTATCTCGAAGAGTGGGTTTTTGTCCCGGCGCGTCTTCTTCGTTTATACCGCCGTCTAGGATTCCGATGTCTATATTTGTCGCAGAAAAATTGTTGAGAGGGAATGGGGCAGAGTTGGGCCAGGGTTGGGGAGTCCTATCTGGTATGGTTTGGTTGAGGTTTTTTTTCCCTATCGCCTACAGTTAGGGCATCGGGTATGGGGGATGGATGAAGCACCGTCGCCCGCCGGGATAGTGGCGACACTACGATATAAAATCCTAATTCACCATTAAACCTTAATTGTTCGATAAACCTTAGATTCAAATTATAGACCAAGGTTCATTAGAACGTAAAACTTTAATGGAAGATAAAACAAACCCTATTTCATTGCTTAGGCCTAAAATGCATAGGAATAACCCTATAAGTCATGTGCAATAACTGACGAAAGACGAACTCCAAATTGATGGCCTTTAGAGACATACCGGTGGCACTAGGTGCGACCGGTATATGCGACCATCACCTCTCGGGTAGCCTGCCAAGGCTGTCTGGTAGACTATATCGGTCACGCTACTGTACAGTGACCTACGATCGATATGTACAGAATGGGATGATTTTTGACCCAATTGGTTTTCGACCAACACAAACCCGATGGAATTAATTCTAATTAAACCCTAATGTCATGTAGGACCTTGTGATAGCTAGATTGGACTCTGTGACGCGGAGCAAACTAGCAATCAAGCGTCAAGTAAGGGAATCGGACCTAAACCCTAATTAACTAATAACAGTTAAATATTGCTAACAATTACCTTGTTCTATGGAGTATTGCTTGTGTATATTTATATGTCATCTTTACTTTCAGTTATTATATTCTGTTCATGCATACTCGCTATGCTAGGATGTAATTGTTAGGCAAGTGAATATTTTCGTTGGTCTTGGATCATTCCTCACACTGGCACCTTTTCGTACCGCTACTATCTTAGTATGCTTGGTGCGAGTAGAGTATCAAGGGGAGGACGTGGCATTGTAGTCTCTGGTCTGGTCACCAGACTCGAGCCTTATCTCTATGCCATGGAAAATTATGTTGGGATAGAACCTATTGTGATGACATATATGATTGGTTAGTAATGAACCCACTTGCAAGCCCTCGCCAATAAAAGTGTAGGTATTGGTACGATAGATGGTATCATGAGGAGGACGTGGGATGGAGGCGCAGTATACCCACTAGACTCTAGCTCTATCTCTATATCGGAGTGAGTGATGTGGGACGACAGCAGTATGTGATCCATTGGGCGTGCTTACACTCTCGTGTATGGAGGTGCGGTGATCACCAAACTTTACCATAGTATTATGCAAGTATATCAGAGCAAATATGAATGTTATTCATGTATATTGCTTATTGTATTGTCTGATTTTCTTATTGAGCGTAGTTATGAGCTCACCTTTGTGTGCATACCATTTTTAGATGTTGATGCAGATTATACTGTAGAGGACTTTGTTGCTGCTCCAGCATATGGAACTGTTGCTGCTCTGGAAGTGCAAGTAGGGGAGGACGAGCATGACGCATCCTGCGAGTGGCCTTACTGCGTGTACCTCTAGGATGTTTTGACTTAGTTATTTATTTCAGTTGGATTTTATAAATGATATAATAGATATTTTATTTATGTTTTGGTGTGGAGAATAATTGATCACTATATTTACAATATAGAACTCAGTCCATCTAATTAAAGACTTTCGTTATGTTTATTATATTCTGATCATGGTTATGTGCAATGGTTTGTACAAATAGACACGGTCTTATCGAGATCCTAGTGTGAATCATTGGTTTAGTGGCGGTTCACTCACACTTATGGTTCAACGAAAATTTGGGTATGACATGTGTATCATAGTCGAGATTTATGACTTGATGATAAGAAAGTACCAGTGAGAAAAGGTTACGGGAGAGGACAGGGGCATAAGAGGGGGTTGGCAATTGAGATAGCGATACTCACATGGGGATCCGAGTGATGAGTTGTTACAATGACGGGATGATGAGAGTGATAACCAAAGGGGACCAAGAAATTATGCTAAACAGAAGTAAGTTTAGAAGTACAAAAATAGAAGTTACCCTAAGTGTAATATTTTTGAAACGTCAGGTACCTCTGGTATAATTTATCAAAACGTTAGGTACCTCTGGTATGATTTTTGAAACGTGAGGTATCTCTGGTATAATTTCTCAAAACATCAGATACATCTGATGTAATTTATCCAAAAAGAAATAACATAAACCCATAAACCAACAAGACATCAGAATGTATTCAACATATGTTATTACGTAAATAGTAAATCATTCAGGTAAGGCTCTCTTTGGTATAATTTTTATGTTTATGAGTTATTTATTATAAATAATTAATGAGAATTAAATATGAATCATAAGTACAAACCATTTAATACCACTAGACATAAATAAGTGATAATAGATTATTACTATAATGATATACATCTTTTAATCTATTTGTACATTTTAGATTATATCAATTTATTCTAAATATAAATAAATACCATAAATGGTACCGAACAACTATATATGTCATAATGTATTATATAATTATTATATAATACATATCAAAGAGAGCATACGATGATTCTAAGAAAATGTATACTAAAAATAAAAAATAAAAGCACAGACTTGCTTTTTTATAGTTGCTCTCAGGGTATCCATACTGTATTATTCTACTCCAAGGTGAGTATTGAAGCTCAATTGAAAGTTGTGATGACAAATGTCTACCCACATTGAAATGGACGATGAATGATTTGGAGTCACCACCTAGATTAAGGTCTAGGACCTAAAATATAGTCTCATCCTGAGATAAAACTTCTATTGACTCATGACCCAACATATCGATTTTAGTCTATCAGAAAACAGATAAGCGTTCAAGGTACAGTTTGGGAAGGTGTTAGGCACCCAAAGCTGTCCGATCTAAAAATCGACCTTCTATATGATTATACTTTCCTTAAACTCTATGGTTTTGACTGTTCATGGTCAATGAATGATGACTATGGCTCATGGGGGATCCTATGCCAAGTTGCTAAATTCTTTTAACCTAAGTTCAGCCAAACATGTTCTCAAAGTAAATAAACAACCAAAATAATATACAGTGAACTGAACCAAAGATGATTCGGTGATGGACTGAATCTGAGATGTCCAGAACATCTCAAGTTGCCTACGTATTCCAATATTGAAAATCAAGTCCAAAACTTAGTTCGAAACAGAAGGTGATTAAAGTTTATGGATGTGGATTATGATTAAGTTTCCTTAGATTCAATTGTTCAAATTAAAATTTATGCTTGATGATGATTGAGATTGAATCTAGAGATCGCATATATGGATCGAAGTGAATATGGATTTGAAAATGGATATGGATGTGGATATGGAGGACCTAAGGATACTAAGATGGAGTACCGTACTTGGAGAGTCCTCCAAGTTGTCTACATATTCCAGAGGTCATGGAAATCAGATACAACGTAGTTCATTGCTGAATGGATTGGATGGCCTCAGGGACTAAGATATGCAAACACTCTCAGGGAGTAAAGTATGTGTACTCTTAGGAGTAAGTATGTCTCTCAAGGAGTAGGTATGTCTCTCAGGGAGTAGGTGTGTCTCTCAGGGAGTAGAGTGTATGTCTCTCAAGGAGTAGGGTGTGCCTCTCGGGGAGTAGGATATGTGAGGGCATATTGATTGAGGTGTGGAACCGTATCTGGGAGTTTCTCAAACTACCTACGTATCTTAAGGTTTGCCCTAAGAATTAGGATCCGCGTAGTTCGGAATGATGTTCTTTGGACGACCCGCTTGGATCAAAATATAGGTGGTCCAGTCGGACTGAATGATTATCCTAGATGATCTATGGTTGGATTCACATCACAATTATCTTGGTTTCTGCGTCTTAGAGGAATGAGTTGAATGATAGGGATCCTCCTAAAGCTACCCTTTTAACCTAAACCCTAATTTTTTGAATTGTTGGACTAGGCTTCATGATTATTGATTAAGGTTTTTATCTTTTTCATTTTTATCCTTCCCCTGAATGTGGGTGCCTACATGCACGTTCCCACACCTAGGAATGTCTTCTATCAATGTACATTAACGACAGTTCGACTAGGGTGTAGCAGAAAATAAGTTATTTATCGACAACAGATATCATTCAAGCATGACATTAACAGACATGTCACACATGGTAGTGTATGCATAAAGTTAACAGTGTAAGCATTCTAAACATGGTAGTACACAATATGGCAGTGTAATCAAGTGAACATGGTAGATGTGTGGATATAACAATGTAGACAATATCATATCCTCAATCTAACGGTTATATCTCTTAAAAAATTGATGATTGTGGTAAACACTTAGATTTTATCAAAATAGCTAAGATCAACAGCTCAGATCTCACAAAATGATAATCTAATGGTTCAGATCACTCAAAATCATAATCTAATCGTTCAGATTCATTTAAGTCATTTCCAAATATAATCTAGCGGTTTAGATCGCTCATCATGATAATCCAACCGCTCAGATTGATTAAAGTCACTTATCAAGACAATCTAATGGTTCAGATTGCTTAACATCACATCTAAATACCATATTAAAATTCACATTAAAAAATTATGATCAATGATGTATTTTAATCACATCAAAATTTCAAATCAATGACCATGATCAACTCATTAAAATCCCAATCATATGGTCATGATCAATTCTCAAAAAATTCGGATCATGTAGTTGCATCAACCAACATTAAAATTTCGATCAAATAATCGGATCAATTACATTAAATCCCATCATATGGTCAGACCAATCACATTAAAATTCCCATCACATGGTCGGACCAATTACAATTCTCATCATATGATCGGACCAATCACATTAAAATTCTCATTATATGGTCAGACCAATCACATTAAACTTCCCATTATATGGTCGGACCAATTACAATTCCCATCACATGATCGGACCAATCACATTAAAATTCCCATTATATGGTCTAACCAATTACAAAAAATTATTATCATACAATTGGATCAATTTTCATCACATAAAGTTTTCATAATTGGATCAATTCCATTCAAATTTTCACAATCGGATTAATTCCATTTAATTTTCACAATCGGATCAATTCCATGAAATTTTCAAATCAATTGGGACATAATTACTATCAAAATAGATCAAAACAGATTTTTCCAATCAAAGAGATCAAATTTAATTAAAATATCATACTAACATGAAATCAAACAATCACAAGGAATAAAAACAAAAACTACCAACTTGGTTCGATTTTAACTTGACCAAAAGACTAGTGATGACTGATGAGGTTTTACTGCCGGGGGTAGGCCGATGGTGATGGTGAGCAACAGCTGATCAGCGGGAGATCACAGCGATACAGGTCCGATGAAGGGTGACCCAGATCAGGTTAATGGCCGCAGGCTAGGTCACTTGGGATGGTTGCAGTAAGTGAGGGTGATTGGTTTTGCAGGAAGTATGGTGAAACAGGTTTGAGGGTCATGGTTCAAGGGTGACTGCTGCAAGGCAGTGGCAATGGGTTACCAGTGATCGCAAATAGTGAGGAGGAGGAGCAGGGGTGGTCGGGCTGGTATGAATGGTTGCCGCAAGTGAATTCCCTCAACTCCCTCTTTTCTTCTCTACTCCTCTTTTTTGTTTTCTTTTCTCTCTCTCAACTTCACTCTTTCTTTCTAACTCTTGGAGCCTCTCTGTATTTTCTCTCCCTTGTCTCATCCAGTTTTTCTTTTTTTTTTCTTGGCTTCTCTCATCCAACCTCCTCCCTCTGGTTCAGTGGTCTGCGGGGTTCTTTATAAGAGAAGATCTTCAAACAGTGATGACTACGGTTGGAGTTTAATGGGAGATGGTATATATATATAAACATATATGTATAACAAAAATACAAAAAAATACATGCACATGGGTTGAATCGACTTGGTCTGGACTGGTCTGGGCTGAGTAAGGCTGGACTGGTCGAGTTTGACGGGATTCGACTAAATTGGGCTTGAGCTGGGTTGGACAGAGTTGGGTTTGAATTGATTTTTCTCTCTCTATTATCGGTCATTTCAACTTGCAACTCCGCATGAAAAATTTTTGACGGCCTCTGTCTCAGATTTTTCACTTCCACTTTGAAGAGGACAAACAATGGAGCACATTGGTGTTCGAATCACCTGATTCGAACGTTAGATAACCAAAATATGAAGAATTAAAATTTTGACGATAATCCTACTGACAACTTTGCATGAAACTTGCTGGTGGTTTTTGCCCGGAATTTTCTACGTCCGCTTTGAAGAGGACGTAGCGCACTGGCGTTTGAATCGCCTGATTCGAACGTCATATGACCAAAATATAAAGAATTGAAATTTTGACGATAATCCTACTACCAACTTTGCGTGGAATCCGTTGGCGGCCTCTGTCCGAAATTTTCTACATTCACTTTGAAGAGGATGGACAATGGAGCGCACTGGAGTTTGAATCGTCAGATTTGGTGTCAGATGATCAAGATATGAGGGCGTGAAGTTTAAATAATTAAACTCACGGTAATTTACATGTAGGCCATTGGACAATTTATTATTATTTTTCAGAAAAAAAAAAACTCTTGTACTTATTTTCGTACTGAAATTGTCATATTTTCTTCCTTTGATATCATAATTGAATGATTCTGATCTCATTTGAAATGTATTTCTAAAAAGCTATGCATCCATGCAAATTACAGCCCATGACCTTGCTGTGGTGCCTGCTAAAATCAGCCTCGAAGTTATCGTTTAACATTCAAATCTCGAATTTGACCCGCAATCTTTTTGAATATGATCATCAAGACTCTCGCTCTGGGGCACTTTGGTCTGCTCAAAACACCATCGAGGGCACACAGGGATTGATTAACTGTTAGTTTGAGAGAGTTTCACTCGTTTCCCCTGTACTTTCTAAATTTCCATTTATCTCTGCTCTCTTGTTGTTTATACACCAATAAAGCTCTGTTTGATTGGGGATGACAAAAATGACATACTTACAAAAATATAAATTATCATTATATTTTATTAAAACATTAGGGTATTAGTGTGAGCAGGGTTCAAGTGTACAGAATCGAACACGAAATTGATTAGGGCCCATTAAGATTGGAATCGGCATGGGATTGATAATATTTTCAATAAATTTTGCCAACAATATTTGAGTCGATCCATGTAATTTTTCCATACAAAATCGATTCTGATACATTCAGAAAATGATAGTAGGCACAAAAACAGTAAGGACTTGTATAATGTGGGAAAAATTTAGGACCATCTTAATTGCGATGTGATGGATAAAAAGATCCCAAAAGCCACCATCAAGAAATCTCTCGTTAAAGATTTTAGAGAACTTTCTCTCTAATAAAAATATTTTAAAACTCAATAAGGAAAATATGATTTAAAAAAGATTAAAATATGGCATATTTCGAAAGTTACCAAACTATTTGATTTTAAATTGCAACTTGGAATTGAATATTAGGATGTTGGACATAGAAGTCATTACACCATCTATATATTTAAATGTTTAATTTATTGGGTAAATTTCTCTCACCTCCCATTTAAGAATCTTAAAAGACGACCACTTACAATTTGATAGAAAATGTTTCTCACCTCCCTTGTTTTTTAAAATAACTTCTCCTATTCAGTTTGATGATGACATCTATCGTCATCAATATTATTTGGATTATTGTATCCTCAGATTAAAAAAAAAAAAACTTAAAAAATAATCTATAATATAATTTAAGAAAATAAATTACAAAAAAATAAAATAAAAAAAAGCTCATTCTTCAATTTTTACCCTCTTTCACTTTACCCTCTTCTATTTTTACAGTAAAAAAACTCCCCGGAATTGCAAATCATGGATTTAGTGGCGGTGGTGGCATACAAGATCCATCTTCTTTCTTTTTGTTTCTTTCTGTAGATTCCTCAATCTTTCCGTCGCCCCATTTCATTTTCTCTGGTGCGTGGCAAGAAGGACCACTAGAGAACGGCAACCACGCAAATTCACGGGAGACCCATACGGCAGGAAGCTAGCCATGGCATTTTGCTGACATTGACAAATCTTTGCCACCAAACGTTATCTGGTCAAGGAAATCTCTGATTAATACAAGCTATTTGCTGGTTGGAAGGATCAATCGAAGATTGAATGTTGTAATGCAATATAAATTAGGGGAAAAAATGAAATAGATTTAGATAAGATGGTTATGATGATCAAGATCAGTGGCACTAGGATCTTTGCTTAGCTTGTAGATTTCTAGTATCGTTGTTGTCGTGCTGGAATCTCTGAGTATTGCCGCCGCTGCTGCCACCATTGCTTCCAGTGGATCCTTTAGGCCCTTGGAAGGCCTGAACGGGCTACAAGAGGTTACCTCCTCGTAGTCTGAGCATCTAGCACCAGTTGCCGTCAATGCCGTATAGTTGTTTGGGTGGGAAAATGAGTAACCAAGATTATCGTGCAAGGGTTAGAATACTTGCCACCAAATACTTGAACCTGTGACCAAGTTGAAAACGAAGAAACAGATTATTTAGGAGAATCCCTGAAAAAATCAGATTCAGTTCTAAATATATTCCAGCCGCATATATTGTCGGATCCACATAAGAACGTTAAATTACTTTGATTCAAAAATGTTTTAAGTTCTGGTTTTTAGTGGTCCTTCTTGCCATGCATTAGGGAAAATGAAATGGGGCGAGTTCTTGTATGCCACCACCGCCCCTGAATCCATGATTTGTAGTTTCGGCGAGTTCTTTGCTGTAAAAATGGAAGAAGGTAAAATGAGAAGGGTAAAAATCGACGAATGAACCCCTTTTTTTTTTTTTTTTTTTTATTTTATTTTCTTAAATTAGATTATAGATTTCTCAAAAAAAAAATTCAACTTTCGGGGTATTATTATCTTAAAAATATTGGTAATAACGAATGTCATCACCAAATTAAATGTGAGATTATTTTAAAAAATAAGAGAGGTGGGAGACATTTTAACTCAAGTTGAAGAGTAATAGCTTTTTAAGATTCTTAGAGAGGAGGTGAGAGAAATTTACCCTAATTTGTTTTGTTGGTTTGGCATCCTGCTTCCATGCTTTATGCGTTTGTCATAAATTTTATATATATATATATATATATAATAAAAAATTGTTTTTTATTATGAACAAAAATACTTAAGCGCTAAGAAAAATGATTTTTTTTCTTTTTTCTTAGCGCTTAAGTATTTTTGTTCATAATAAAATACAATTTTTTTGATAAAAATAAAATAAAATTATATATATATATATATATATATATATATATATATATATATATATATATATATATATATATATATATAGTGTGTGTGTGTGTGTGCGCGCCCGTGGATTTTATTTCTTATTTTTATTTTTATTTTTATTGAGAGCTATAAGAAAACTCTGATTGACAACATAACGCGTTTTGTATCAAATCTCAACCAATTGGTCTCAATATAATTCCTTTCTATCATTTTTTTTAAATCAACATTTCAACTCATATTTATGCCATACCAAAATGTATTTTAGGGATTAAAAAAAAATGTATTTAGGGCATAGTTTGAGGATGCAAAATGGGTGGTTCATCTTGATTTGATTCCGAGTCAGATCAAACCAAGTCAAAAAATGGTTAGTGTGATGCCATTCACAAGTAAAGAAGAGAGCTGGAGACAAAACCATGAGAGAGTGCTTGTGGTGTTGTTTGCCGAAGAAGGATTTACCTTTAGAGATAGAAAAAAAAAAAGAAAAAAAAAGAAAGACTAGCATGCCATATGTTGTTATGCTCCTAAGATACTAAGACCCCTTTTGATAACACTCCAGTTCTTTATTTCTTAGTTTCGGAGTTAATCTGGAATAGAATGGTGATTGATAAACACGGTTCAAGTTTTGACTCCCATGGAGTGAACCGTTCAAAAAATGTCTCTGGGAGTTAAAAAAATGGAGCTAAAAAAACTTAATTCTCTTGCTCCGGAGCTATTACCACTACTGACTGTCATCACCACCACCACTAGCATTGCCATCATCACCACCACCCCTCCACCGCCACCATCCCCACCACCACCCACCACCCACAGCCACCACCACCACCGCTGCCGCCGCCGCCACCACCACCACTTACCACCGATGCCGCCACCACCACCCACCACCTTCCACCATCGCCGCCACTACCACCCACCACCTTCCACCATTGTCGCCACCACCACTGCCACCACCACTGCCGCCACCGCCACCACCCACCACTACCGCTGCCACTACCCACCAGCACTGTTGCTGCCGCCACCCACCAGCACCACCACCACTACCACCACCCCCCACTGTCACCAACACCACCACCACCACCACCAAACAGCATTGTGGAAGCATAGTCTTTTGATTTTAGAGCAGCGTTATCAAACAACATTCTACTCCAAAAATCCTGACTCTGAAGAAGAAGTATAAAACAACTTCGGACCAGAAGTAGCTCCATAGGAGCTGGAGTGTTATCAAACGGGGCCTAAGATACTTCCGGAGAGCTAGAAGACACTAGAAACACTTTTGGATAAGAAACACTTTTGGATAATGTTACCAAACGGACCCTCTTAAGGCCCGTTTGATAATTTTTCGTCTCTGGATTTCTTAATCTGTCCCTAAATCAAATTTTGCATTCCTAGTTTTTTTAGAACAAAAACATGTTTGATAAACACCAATTTCGAATTAGTAAAAAGTAAAAATAACCAAAAGAAAGAGTCATAGACTAGTGTGCTCTAGAGTAGCGAGAACATCTTCTTTTAGGGTCTGTTTGATAAAATTTCTGCTTCTGAATTATGGATTCTGGTTCAAATTTGGATTCTACTCCAGGCTACTCTAAGATTATTTTGGAGTAGAAACTTGTTTGATAATACAATTCTGAAATAGATTCCAGAGCATCTTGCATTAGAAACATGTTTGATAACACACTTATCTCCCCAATCGAAGTTTAGAAAAATAGTTATGGTAGCAGTGGGTGGTGGTGGTGGGTGGTGGGCAGTGATAGTGGTGGGTGATGGGTGGTGGCGGTGATGGTGGTGGGTGGTGGGTGGTGGTGGCGGTGGTTGTGGTGGTGGTTATGGTGATGGCAGTGCCAGCGGCGGCGGCGGTGGTGGTGGTGGTGGAATTGGGTGGTGGGTGGTGGCGGCAGCGGTGGTGGTAGCGGGTGGTGCGGTGATAGTGGTTGTGGTGGTCATGATGGGTGGTGGCGACGATGGTGGTGGTGGTGGTGGTGGTCAAGTGAGAATTATGTGAGAATCAATTTTTTTCTTTCTCCCAAAAATTGATCCAATAGCTTGGAGCAACTATTTATGATTCAAAAAAATTGGATTCTGGAGTCATTCTGAATCCAATTCACTTTGGAGGAGTTGGAATCTAATCAAACTTATCAAATTCTCTTATACTCCAAAATGGCTCCCTGGGAACTAGAATCCATAAAATCCAGAAGCAGAAGTTTTATCAAACAGACCCTTCGAAAATCAATTTTTAAACCGATTTATTTTCTAAGAATGTATCAAAAAATCGAATACAACCATTAAATATTGATGAAGATGAAATCTCGTAGAGGATACACGTTCCATCTTGGTTGACCATGTTTACCTCCACCGTCCAAGTAAGGTAGTAAACATATCACGATGGTCAAAGTCAACCATTTGATTTTAAAACCAGGGTGGCATGATCTCGTTTTTAATTCTCATTCACAGCCGGTCACGGAGATTTCGTCCTCCCACGTGTCATATTTATTGGACCAATTTTTTTTATTATAATTCATAATTGATGATCATTAAAAAAAATTTATAACAGATCTACTTATTTAATATTTTCCAATATTCGTGAAACAGGATTATTTCGTTATTAAATTAAAAGCAAAGGATGTTTTCGTCATTCGAGGATCTTTTTCCCCACCACCCCTCCACAGAATAAAAGGGCCACTTTTTTTATCATCTCTCGTCGATCATTCATACCCCACTTTGCGCGTTGGTGTAAGGCTGTTCTCTTCCCGCCGCGCTCTTCAATTCTACCCTCTGCGAAGCTTTTCCAAAGGTAACCGTTTTCGTCTTTCGCTAAGTTTTGATTACTTTGAAACCTGAATTTCTTATTCTCTTTTGTCTATATCGATCTTAAACGTATGATCGGTAGGTACCAGTATAACTCTGATTTCGTGTATATAGTCTGTTCATGTTTGCACCACCCTTAAAAATCACGGGTTCTGGATGATTTCATTGCTGATTTGGGAATTATGGAGGCCGATTGAGGGATATTTTACAACGTTTTTTTTTTGGTCGGTGGATTAAATTATATCTCATTGAATTGATTCAAGGGCTAAGTTGTTTAATGTTTTTCGCCGCTTGGAGAGCGTTTCGATCTGTATGATGCTTTCATCTACCTGTTGAATTTGTCTAGATACGTTTTTTAACGGAAGCTTTTTTTTTAATTTTTTTATTTTATGCTTCTGGGGTCTTTTTGTCTATTGGGAGATGGTGTTAGGGTTTCGTTATACTCTTGCTGTTGAGGTTCATGCTTTGATGCTCAGATCTGTTAGAAGGGTTAACATTTCTGTTTGAAATTCTGTCTCAATTCATCCCTTAGGCTTCTTTTATGGTTTATTGAGGCGTCTGAAGAGTTTAAGCTTGCTTTAGGACTTTTGGACGGTTGTTCCTCATATTCCAATAATTTCCGGAAACTATTTCGATATATCTGTAGCGTTTCCTTTTCTTTTTTTTTTCTTGGTGAACTCTTTCCGAATCATAAGTCAACTGTTCCAGTATCATGATCTAGCTTCGACGGTAATATTTTAGTATGTTCTTTATTATTTTGGATTCTTCCTTTGCTAATTTTAGCTTTTTTGGTGCCTGAACTTTGAAGGGACCCGTCACCCGCAACAAACATGGGGCTGAGTTTCACAAAGCTTTTTAGCCGGCTTTTTGCCAAGAGAGAGATGCGTATTCTGATGGTTGGTCTAGATGCTGCTGGTAAGACCACCATATTGTACAAGCTCAAGCTTGGTGAAATTGTCACAACAATTCCCACCATTGGTAAGTCCAGATTATAAGATTTTAGTTAAGGCAGGTTTTATTATTTGTGTATTCTTTTTCATTTGCTCCTATTCATGTTGAAATGGTTCATGGTTTTCCTTTTAGTTTACTTTCCATATTGAATTGAGGTGTGGCTTGTTTTTTAATTTTCATTTCTGGTAATCATTAGCAACATAGAAGTCCCTTGGAAAATTTTTGTTTAGTCTTATTTGAGATGATGAGCATTTTGTTGAGTTGTCATGAAATATTGACGAAGGGAATTAAATTTTATTTACTCTGTATCATGACTGCATGCGGATGTCTATGATGATTCGTATGTTTCTGTGGCATCATATTTCGTTCAGTCCCTGATCCTTGCATTTTTTTTTATCTTATGGAAAAGGACTATGTCTGATGGATGATGCTAATAAATAAATATTGATTGAGTTTAGGGTGGACCAAGGGCTTGCCATTTACTAAAGGTCAACATGGCTTATCATTGAACCTCCTCTGTTCTTCCCATTAGTAATTTATTATTTGTGTTACTGATATGGCTAAAGAAAACTTCGATGTTGGTATTTTCTTTCTCGGCATTGTATGGATTCCTTCTGAACGATTTGGTGTGTTTTCACTTTTCAAAAATAAAAAGATCATTTGGAGAGCCCTCTCATTTTCTTTTTATTTGGGAATTTGATTTGAAATTAATAGGAAAATCTTCCTTGAAAGCCGTAGTGGTTTTAAGGTTTGGACACTTGGCTCCTTTGTTTTTCCCAGTAAATGTTTGGACCCTTATGTAGTTGGCATCACTGTAATATTCTTTGGGTTGCTGTATTTGGCATCACTGCAGTATTATTTGGGTCATTTTTTTTTTTAATTCCTATGCTGAAAGAGAAGTCAGGTTTCTTTCAGAACTCTCCTGGATGAATCTTGTTCAAGGAAGCATTGCTTTGAGACATGATGGTTGTGCCATCAGAAATTATGTTGTCTTCACATTCTTTGGAATTTACTACAAGAATATACAGGTTTAATTTTGTTTGGTGGTATTGGGAGGAAATTGGGTGGAATTAGAACAGAAAAAGTTTATGTACTTGGAAATTCCTACACGAGAAGGGAAAGAATGAATCTTACATGTTATGGCAGAAAAATTAATTAGGAAAATCAGTTCCTGGGGCAGTCTCATAATATCTAGTTGGAATCTTCCTTACCTAGAGAAGCACAATGATGCAACAACAAACCATTGGAATGTCCAATAGACTTAATTTTGAGTGTCCAATGGGTTGTATGGGTCTTGGGCTCTCCATTTTGGGGTTTTTATTTTTATTTTTATTTTATTATTATTTTTATTAATTGTAATGGGCCAATTCTATAAGCCCAATAACGAGGGAGCTGAGTGCTATACAAGATTAGATGTTAGTTCTAATTTCTTTTTTCAGTTTTTAGAAGGTTTAGGTTAGATCTGATTTAGAACTTGCAAGATCTGATTCAGTTTTATTTTTGTTTCTATTTTGGTTAGTAGATTTTATTTAGTTTCTATTTTGAATTTGTCAAGACTTGTAAAAGCAATAGCTTCTAGAGATCTTGAGGCTTTCTAGAACAGATAAAGCTTTGGCTTGTGTTGTGTTGCAAAGCCTGCAAGGTCCAAGAAATCACCTCTGCTGTCCCTTAAAACATTGCAGACCCCTTAATACATAGAGCAACCACTGGAAAGGAACTTTTTCTTGGTAAGGATGTCTTTTCTGTTTATCTCCTGAAAGAGTGCAAGGATAAAGATCAAGAAAGATCCTAACCATGAGGTTGTTCATAATTTAATTGAAGGTAAGAAGTCTACCTATTTATTTTCTCCCCAATAACCTTGAAGGATAACTAACATGGAGCTGCCTGTAGGAAATTGTAAAATCGTGCGTGTCCTGGAAAACGTCTCAAAATTATGATTAACGAAAGTTGTCTAATGCTTCCAGGAATAGCTCATTATAAGTAAAACAGCTTTATGGAATGAACTAAAATGTTGGAAGTTGGAAGTGGCCTTATGGTGTGTGAAAATGTAGTAATTATCTTTACACATCATCCTTATATTGGAAGAGATAAATGTTCAGTGCTTTCTTTGGTCCCCTTGGCACACAAAGCTTATGCTGTGCAGACAGGTACAATTTGAATGACCAATAGATATTTATAAGGATTATTGGTTTTCTAATAGTGTAGTTGAATTCAAGTTTGGTCGGTGTAGACTGGGCAGAGATGGGGGAGTGAAAATATGTAGACTGCTGGTTAGGTTGTAAATTGTAACAGGTATATATGTTTTGATTAAGCCAAAATGCATTATCATACCAAAACTTTGCAGAAAGGAAAACAATGCTAAGAACATGGAGAGTAGAAAAGAGTTATCTTAAAGTTACTTCAACATAAAGTACAAAATAAATATATCACTCTTCTAGAAGCTCTCTTTATAATTTAATTGGGTTGTTTGGATCATTCTGGACTTATCTCTATGACCCATGTTGGAATATTTTAGAGTTTTTGAAATTTATATTGCTTTTGTTAAAATTTTCCTGCCTTTTATTGGAAATTTAATAATGTCCTTGCAACTATTCTATGATTTTCACAATAAGTGGAAGGTTTGTACAATTGTGTAGTTACTAAGTTGGAACTTGCCAAACCAAGAAAAAAGCAGGTCCAATTCAAATATAATTTTGAATCTTAATAATTATACTGTAGCTATTATTTTCAGGGTTCAATGTGGAGACAGTTGAATACAAGAACATCAGCTTCACTGTTTGGGATGTTGGGGGTCAGGACAAGGTAATAATTTTGCATTTTCCTGCTGAAGAGGATGCTGTTGTCCACTATGCATCTATATATTCTATTGTTCTTTAAGTTTGGGACTCTTCTCTTGTTTTGTTTCTTTTCAACATGCAAACTTTTATATTTTTTGTATATCCTATCTGTGTCATGATTTCTCTTAATCACTATGAAATTGTGGCTGCAATTTTTTGTATTTGCTAATCAAAATTGCTTTTGTCGTGCAGATTCGTCCACTCTGGAGGCATTACTTCCAAAACACACAGGGTCTGATATTTGTAGTGGACAGCAATGACAGAGATCGAGTTGTTGAGGCAAGGGATGAGTTGCATAGAATGTTGAATGAGGTATATTACCATTGAACCAACCTTTTTTTTTTTTTTTGGTTTGTGAGCGCAATGAATGAACTTGATTGCTATATGCATTGGTTATAAATGGGAAAATCATCAGTTGTAACGTGTGCATTTATGATTTAACTTTTTTCCCCCATGATATAACCTGCCTTGGCTCCTGTCTTTTTGTTTGAAACATGACATTTTATGCTAATGCAAGTTTCTCTTAATTTGTTTATTAGAATCTATTTCCCTTTGTCATGTGTTCTTAGCTATATCTTAGAGCATTTTCCAAATGGGGCTTTTATTGTTTAAATGGGGGTGGAAAAAAATGTTTTCAACAGGCTGTGGTGTCCCCCGCCTCTACTCATATGGAGGTTTGATTTGGCTTTCTGATAAGTTGAATGGGTAGTTTACTATCTGGACTGACCGTGTCAAGTTCTGCATTTTCTCATACCTCAACTGCTTAACGATTCCATGTGGTGATATGCATTTTGAATGTGTGTTTGGGTTGAAATTTGCCTAATGAACAGAAGTTGATGTGGACATGTGCACACAGTTTTCATGCCAACAGAATTGCCACTTTCCATTTTGTCAGAGCCCATTTCTTCATCTAGTCATTGTAGAAGATTTTCTTATTTAATTGCTATTGTTATATTGGAACTTGAGAACATGGCTTCTTTATTTAAAATTTAGGAGAAAGTTTGGCTGGTCTGCCCCTCAGCTAAAGAGGTAAAAAAGGTGCAAAGCCCCCCTCCCCCCTGTATTTGAAGTTCCCATAATACCCTTCCCCTTTATCTGAACACCCACAAAAGCCCCCTTCTAAAAACTGCTCCCCCATCCAACCCCTCCCCTAAAATTTAATATTGTTTTGTTGGATGCAACTATTGATTACTGTACCTCGAATAACTTTGCTTGATATGGAATTATTGCCATGAATTGTAATTACTATGCATACTAGCAGACTAATTGAAGTGGTTAGTATTTTACTAATGCCAGAATGGTCTCCTTTAAAAAGTGCCGTTGTCCTTGTTGAGGGTATGTGTTGCCAGCTCTGGATCAAGTAGGAATGTGGATGGATTCTTTTGGGTGGTTCATGCCATTGATGCTTAATTGCTTTCAAATGAAGTATCTGGATAAAGGCAAACGAATGCCAGCTTATCCTACCAATCTGGTACTTTAGTTAAGGAAGTTCTGGTTTAAGTGAGATTTTTTTTTGCTGCTTCTGATGTACCATCCTTGTTATGATTTTGGTTCTCTCGTAAAGCTTGTGTAATAAGTTTCTGGAGAAGGCTGTCCGAAGTTCAGATGTAGCATCTTATTCAATAGCAAATATGCCAAAGCAATTAGAGAATTAGGCCAATTATGTTAAGGTATTTTTAGTGGGCCCTTTGGTTTTTGCCATAGTTATGGCACCTGGACCAGAATGGGGTGCAACTGGTCAATCTGTGAAATGCATACCTTGATTTCTCTCCCACCCCCTTTGTGCAGGGTTTGTTGGGACCATTTGAAACTGGCTAATTCCAATGTGTTTCATCTACCTTGAGGAAATTTCTATGAACTTGCGTGGCTCACTAAAAATTTAGGTGAAAAAGTTACCTTGCAGAAGTGAGGGCAAGGTTCCTTCTGCTTCTCTGATGGAAGAAAAAATGGAGGATGAAATCAATTCTAAGAGAATTTGATCCTCAAAAATAGGAAGGAAAAAAAGAGAGGGCTGGCCGTGACTTCTGAATCTGAATTTGCTTGTAGGTCCATTCTACATATATCATAATTCTGGGCAGCAACTGCAGTTTACGTGTACTATTTTCATTTATATGATGTGGCTAGTATGATTGTCAACCATCCCAACCTGGTTGTCACACCAATGGATCTGGGATCTGCTCCTAATAACCATGTTTTTTTGTCTAATACCGGATAGCTCACAATGGAATTTTTGTCATTGTCTTGTTAGGTTTTCCTCCCCTTTATATTAGGGTTAGGACTTAGTAAAATCCTTGGGATGTCATCCAGTTTCTTCTTTTTCTTCTCCGTGTGTGTGTGTGTGTGTGGATGGTATCATAATTGGTATATGGCATGAACACATATATTATGCAGCAAGTTACCATCTTCGTAGAATACTTAGGATGCCTGATATTGCTTTGCTGTTTGTGTAATAGTTGACCGAATTTGATGCATCTGGTTTCAGGATGAGTTGCGAGATGCTGTGCTGCTTGTATTTGCTAACAAGCAAGATCTTCCTAATGCAATGAATGCTGCGGAGATTACTGATAAACTTGGCCTTCATTCTCTCCGCCAGCGCCACTGGTAATATGTTCTTCTATCTTGCCATCCTACTGATCTATAATAATATAGTCATTTTTTTAAGCTGATTATTTTCTAGTTGTCGTGCTTAGTCTAATTTTTTTATTTTTTCCAGGTACATCCAGAGTACTTGTGCAACCTCTGGAGAGGGCCTTTATGAGGGTTTGGACTGGCTCTCCAATAACATTGCTAACAAGGTAAGTACTTGAACTATATTCCTGTGTCCAGTTTAAATGGCTATTTAACCCTAGTATGGAGCTTTAATAAATAGTTAACTGAAGCTTCTGTTTAGCTGTTTTAAGTTTGCTTTTTACATGTTTTATTTGTCTTGTTTGGCTCTATCTAATCGATTTACCCTTCTTGCTTGTTTCTAGGCCTGATGAGGTGGATGGATGCTGTGGTTCATCAAGAGGAAGGCGTGTTACAAATGCAGGGATTTATTCTGTCTATGGCTGTTTTTTTTCCTGAAAAAAAAAAAAAAAAGGGTTGGCTTGGGCTGTGTGGTATAATGAGAACGGACCCTTGTATTTCTTGACTGTGGTTGAACTTGTAATAGTTTTGGATGGTTAGCCAGATTACTTCTATGGGCTATTTTTCTGGGGTTTAATGTAATGACGGATGTAGCTAGACCCTTTGGGTTGTTTATGTATGGTGTTTACCTTTTTACTCTCTCTTTGAGAAAAGTGATTTATGTTTTGTGATCCATTTTGGTTGTTGCAACCTCTGGAACCATGGAGGTTACTTTTTCTCTCTTTCAGGACAGGGATTATTTTTTGTTCATCCACCACTCCTGTGCCCTGGTATCTTAATCATTAACTTTATTATCAATCCTTGGTATTAACCTAACTGATCTAGGGATGCTGTCAACTTGGGGCAAAGGAGTGTAGAGAGAATCATACTGTCAAAACTGATACACATACCATTAGATACCTTCTTAGCTGATTATTCTAGTATTTGGATGGGACTCCATGGGCAATGCTAGGAACATATTCGTCCCATGGTAAAGTAATTATGAGATTACAGGGGGAAAATTCCCCATACTGTGCCCAAGAATATGTTTTAATGGCGCAATCTTTGTTTAATATCTGTAAATTTTAGGCAACCCACTTGAAAAGGAATCTCTTCATGGACTTCACGTTTGTGCTAGTGGAAGGGTGACGTTACTCTTATCAAAAAAAAAAAAAAAAAAAAAAAAAAAAAAAAAAAGGGGGGTGATGTTACAATGATAAGCATTGATTACTTAAGAAACAGCATATATTACCATGTGTCAAATTTCATAGTAATTTTAACCATTTATCTCTCCCACATAATGTTATACTGTTCACATGTATTTCTATCAAAAAAAAAAAAAAAAAAAAAAAAAAATAATGTATGTGGATGCACCCTTTCATAGTCCTGAATTTTTGTAATGTTTTATTTTTATAATCTGATATTCTATTTGAGTTGAAATTTGACATCTTAACAAAAAAAAATCTTTAATCAACTAATCCACAAAATTTGAATCTACCCAATTCTTTGGCAAATACTTGAGAGATTGTAAATAAATTCCTTTCTAAGCAAATTTCATAGAAAACTTCTTCCATTATTTTTTAAAAACTTCTAACAGCCCTTTTTATCCGGAAGAATCCACTATTTTCAATATACTGAAAATGCAATGCTAACTATTTTATCTCATGAATTTCGGAAAAAGATCATTTCCAGTTTTCTAAGTCTATCCATATGTGACTCTGTGATCCAATACTGAAATTCACTCGAATAATGATATAAGGATATATACACTGGGTGAACTCTAACGATTAAATCACGATTGAAATCCTTCCAACAACAATATCTGCTCTTATTACCTAAACCATTCTTTCTTTAGGTTTGAAGATCAAATGACATTGATTATCCAGTTGAATTCGTCGCTGAAAAGCCTGAAATGAACGGTGATCAGACCCCTTTATGCATGCAGCGTTTCTCGAACCCGGATCATATATGCGCTATCCACTAATGGTTGCGTTATGCGTGGACGACTCTATACGTGGACATACACTTCCAATCCATGCTGACGAAAAAGTATCTAAGGGTATTTTTAATTTTACAACAATTGTTGGTTACATTTACAGAAATACCCTAGATGCTTTTTCCCATCCTATGATTTGTGATCGGGCTTGTAGTCGGTTGTTTTCCGTCAATCCGATGGTTAAAGGGCACGTCATATCATAGGTGGCTAACAGATCGTCTACAGCCCGTCCCAGCAGTTCAGCCGAGATTGAACATATTAAAATCATAAGACATGCACACCAATACATTGGTATGCTCGTCTTCTGAATAGAGCCTGTCCAATCAACGCTGGAGCTCGTCCAGCGTTGGAGACGATCTTTAGGGTTTATTATCGTCTCCAATTGTTGGATCCTCCAATCGAGGATCCAGCGGTCTTTCTTAACCAGTGCACCTACCGATGTATTGGTAGACACATCAAGTTAAAGAGAGACTGATGGATCTTCGATTGGAGGATCCCGCAATTGGAGAGGATAATGACTCCGATCTTTATGTGGGGTATGTGGTGTTAATCAGATAACTATAAATATCTCCCTTTCATAGATAAGGCCAGATCTGATTCCTTCAGCTGTTGCGTCGTCGCCAGAAGGTGGAAGAAAAGAGCGCTGGTTTTTTCAGAGAGACCAGATAGAATCCAGATTCAGATTACGGAAGAGAAGAGAAAATGATTAGGGCAGGTTGCAAGAAATTACTAGGGTTGGTGCCCCAGAAGAACAATCAAGCACCGGTTTTGGTTCGCCTCTACCATGAGAGGGTTGTGGATCACTACAATAACCCTCGAAACGTCGGAGCATTCGATAAGAATGATCCCACGGTTGGGACGGGGCTTGTTGGCGCTCCGGCTTGTGGCGATGTCATGAAGCTTCAGATAAAGGTTGATGAACAGACAGGGAAGATCGTTGATGCCTGCTTCAAGACCTTCGGTTGCGGATCAGCTATAGCTTCTTCTTCCGTAGGTTGGTATTGTTATAATTTAGCAATTTGCTAGGTTTCCTGTATGTGTTTATCCTGTGGTTTTTCATTGGAGGTGATGGAATATTTGGGGTTTCCCGTTTATTCGATTTGGTGGTATCAGCAATTCAGTTGCTGAAGTCTCTAGGTTTACCATACCTTGGGCGACTCTATTTCCTTATGTTCTTTTTGTTTCAACTACAAATATTGTACCTGAATTGTCTGCAAAGGAAAAGAAAATTGGATAGGGAATAAAAAGAAGCAGAAAAAATTTACCTGGATTTGACGGTGCGACGAGAAACATTAGCCTTAATAACGCTTAACATTTTCCTTCTCAATGGTTGAAATTTCCTGTTGTCAATTAATTGATTTATGCAATGGCCATCATACTGATTCCTTGTTGGTTTATTTTTTCAGCTACAGAATGGGTAAAAGGGAAACAAATGGAGGAAGTCGTAACAATCAAAAACACGTACGGCACTTCCTTCTTTCCTTTATCTTGTTCTATGTAACCGTTGTCCTTTATTTATTTTATGATTACGAAATGTTATTATTCAATTATCTTTTATGTACATCATTACTTTAGTGATTGATTGGTTGCCGTGACGTATTCTTTTGAAAAAAGTATTACTTTTCAATTGGGCTCTAAATTTAGATTGTTTTAGGAATCTCTAGAGCTTGAACTGTCTTCATTCTTTGTTTCTCATTCATTCATTTCTTGGGGTATAGCTATTCTTATATTCAACGCTTTGTCATCATGGTTAACTTGCTACTTTCATAAGATGCTAAGCAAACTTATGGATGTACATGTTGTTTTTCGTCTTTGATAGTAACAATAATATTGGGGAGGAGCGACATATGATGGTTCTTTTCCATTCCCAGAAAGATATTTGGAACTTTAGCCTTATGTATATGTAGATGGTTGAAAGGTCAAATGGACTTGGTTCAAATAAAATGGTATACAAACTGAGACCATGGACAGACATGGACTTGAAATTTTCATAATTAGGTTGTGAAAAGGTTATTTTTCTGGCGAGGCCTGGCGATTGTGCATATCTGGTCAGTCTAGTTTTTGGAGTACATCTCTAGCCAATTTCACTGACTAGGATGTTTATTATGATACAGTCCACATACCTGGGATTGTTAATATAGTTTCCATCTATTTTGAAAAAAAGAGAGAATATGTTGGTTTGTTAAATCTCTCCATCATATATTTTGCATGCCTATTTGGCCTTGGGAATTGGGTTCATTCTTTTGTGGCATGTTCCTTAGATTTGGGGTAGTTGAAAACTAAAGAAGGATTCTAGCTTAGAAAAGAAATTTGGGAAGAAATTGGGATAGGTTGCACTGAACTACCAACCAGATGACTTGCTCCTGCTTTATAAACAATAAACCAACAATAGCTTGGTTCTTAAGAGAAAAAATCGGAATGTTGACTCTATTTGCATTTCCAGACTTTCCTTTGATTTTTTTAAAATTAAATGTGCCTAGATCAGCCAGCCTACATTTCCTGGTTTCCCTTTATTTCAGGAGAGCATATGATAACTGGTGGGGAGGCTTCACTTCTTCCTTCTAGCTCTTGCTTTTGTGTTTTCATTTCTTGATCCTGCTTCTTGTGTCACTTTGGTAACTATGAGCTAGAAATATCAGATATTAGATTCGTCAACTTTGTGACTCAGCTCTTCACTAATACATGATAAATTAGTGTGTACTCAACGCCTTAAATAAATTTATTAATTTCTATAACTTACGACCAAAGAAACTGACGTTAGGTTCAAGTTATACTGCAGCAAGCTTGTTGAATCTGAAACTTGAAGAAATTGACCCAAGTATAAAAAAAAGTCATCGGAAATTTTTTGTAGCAGGGTAGATTGAATCAGAACTGCAGTAATGGCTAAGCAAGTCTTAGCACAGTTTTAGAGCTCTGATTATTGCCTCAGGAACCTCTAAACCCTCTCATGGAGGCCTTGAAATCTAATTCTTAAATCAAAATTTAGCGTTAATTAGGCTGCTTACAGGACCAAGTATAAAGGTGTTCAACAGGAATTAAATGGACTGAATATTACAACAGAAAAGGAAAGTCATGTTTCTCTAAACAATAAAAATTATAGAATACAGAATTAAGAAAAGACTGAATTTTAAAATGACAGGTTATTAGTGTAAGGAAGAAACAGAAAAGAATTATATAAAAGAACTATTGGCAGGTACTGACAGATTGGCAGCGAATAGAATTGAAGAACCGATTCAGGAATCAGACTTGTAACATTAAAATCAGAGAAGATAAATCTGAGATCAGACAGGAAGCAATAAAGAGGAAAGAAAGAACGAACAGTAGGTTAGCAGATTAAAAAAACTAGAAAGAATACCAGAGGAACAGCTCAGAGGTTGAATAAACTATTAACAAAATGAATGAGAACGAAACTGACATGCAACTTTATAGATCAGCTGTTGAAATCTCTTTGTTTCAGTACCTGCAACAGCCAGAAAATGGGAGGAGAAAACAGAGTATTGAAAGGAGGGAGGAAGAGAGATATAAGGAGAGAAAATAGGAAGAA
Source organism: Protea cynaroides (assembly GCA_028583415.1). NCBI lineage: Eukaryota > Viridiplantae > Streptophyta > Magnoliopsida > Proteales > Proteaceae > Protea > Protea cynaroides. The sequence continues at coordinate 7,969,966 of CM053273.1, forward strand.
ACTAAGTTGCCGAGAGAGAGAGAGAGAGAGAGAGAGAGAGAGAGAGAGAGAGAGAGAGAGAGAGAATGATTCAGTTCCACTCCCTTCTTCCATGGAGGTTACATAGATATAAATAGGATTCTTTAAACAAGAAAATAGAAACCAATAGAAAATAGAGATCAGAATAAATTAAATCTCTTGCTTGCTATGTCAGTGAATTCCTAAAATACAAAGTTCAATACTAAAATTAACTTGTGATTGACTACACTAGAGTACTAGACCCCATGATCAGCTAACGTACCAAATTCGGGAGAAAAATACATGGATACCCGACAATTAATTAAAAGACTCTAATAGACTAACTAATACTTTGGAGTCTTGTTTGTGCTTAATATGGAGCCCATTGGATGGGACCTTTTGGGTGGATTTCTTGGGCTTTGGTTTCTAAAGTCTTATCATATTTATCCAGCAACTTTGATGCCGCTGCATCACCTGCTCGACATCTACGAAATCTTAGTTGCAGTGCCGCCCATGTCGCTTATTTGTAGAACAACCTTCACCCCCCCCAAAAAAAATCGAAGTTGAATTGAAGAAAATGTAAATGTGTTTGAAGTTTTATTACTTATTAGAATGCCATTTCTCTAATAGAATCTAGTGGCATTCTTGTTATTTTGTTTTCGTTTTGGACTCACTTTAACTTATTTCCATTTTGGTGAGAATGTCTTTGGATCCTGTTGGTGAGATTGAATTGGGATAAGCCTGTCAGTGGGTTGTTTAGTAGTTGTCAATTTTTTAGGGTGGATGGGTGTGTGGGGTTGTGACACTAAAACCTCAAGATCATCAGGTTGACCTTCACTTGACTACATCTTCATCCCAATATTGACACCCATTTTTTTTTCCATGTTTGATCCTTGAGGAGCATCAGCTTTAATTGCATTCCTTTTTTTTTGGGTAGGTAAAGCCCTAAAGAGGATTGAACTCATGACCTCTTCATTTTGAGGTGTTGGTCTTTTGCCAACTGAGCTATCCCCTTGGGGTTTAATTGCATTCTTGTTTGCATATGGCAACAAATGTGACAACTGGGTAACACCATGCAAGGGTTTGAGAACAGCTAATGCTTTATTTTTTATTTGCTTGCCTATGACTTTGTTCAACTTCCTTGGATACTAGGGCAATTGATTGTCCATTGGATAGTCTTCGGTCCAAGAAGCAGAAAGTTTAGTTGTTGAGACTGCATATTAGGGGCCTGTTTGATAAAATTCCAGATTCTGGATTCTATGGATTTTGACTCCTAGGGAGCCATTTTGGAGTAAAATCGCGTTTGGTAAGCCCGGTCGAATTCGAGCTCCCACAGAGTGAACCGGACAAATTGACTTCAGAATCCAAATTGTTGGAGTTAAATTTTTTTTTTTTGGTTTTGGAGCAATTTTTGAGAGAAAAAAAGAGAGTAAAATAGAGGCTCTCCTCTCTCACTCCTATCTTCTTCACAAAACAAAGGCTTGACCGCGGCCACCACCACCCACCGCTACCGCCACTGCCACGGCCCTTACCACCACCACAACTGCCACCACCCTCCACCCTCCACCCTCCACCCTCCACCACCACCGCCACCACCACCACCACCGCCACCACCACCGCAACGGAAACCGCACCGCCACCACCACCACCACCACCCCCACCACCACCACCACCACCCTCCACCACCACCCTCCACCGCCACCACCACTTACCGCTAGCACCACCCACCACGGTTACCACCACTGCCACCTCCACCGCCGCCACCACCTCCACCTCCACCACCACTACAACCACCAGTTTTCTAGATTTCGATTGGTGGGAGAGTGTTTATCAAACATGTTTCTGTCCCAAAAATGCTTTGGAATTCATTCCAGAGCTGCGTTAGCAAATATGTTTCTACTCTCAAAAATCTTGGAGTAGAAGTAAATCCGGAACCGGAAGTAAGGAATCTAGATCAGAAGTTTTATCAAACAGCTCTAGAAAGACTTGATTGATTTGGATGTTGGCTCTTAGGCATCTAGTGATGAAAACTGAATTTTCTCTCTTTAATTATGGTCATTTGGAAATTTCACTAGTATTTGATGATTTTTTTTGGGGTGAAAGTATTTGATGATGATTGTTTGGAAAGATGTTCGTTGGTAGTGTTTTTCGTACTTTGCTTATCAGTAGTTAATTATTAGTGCAATGTACATTCTTGTGGAGGGTCCTTTCTAATTTTTTGGTTTTTCTTTTCCATTAACTTGCAGGCAAATAGCAAAACATCTTTCACTCCCACCAGTGAAGCTTCATTGTAGCATGCTTGCGGAGGATGCTATCAAGGCAGCCGTCAAAGATTATGAAGCAAAGCGGGGCAAGTCAGTGGAAAATGGTGCAGCTACTGAGAAGGCTGCTGATGGCTAATTAATAATTAATAGTTAATAGTATGCATGCCAGGGCACATTTAGAGAAGAGAAAATGGTTTTGGCTGTCAACTACGTAGTCATAATAATGTATGATGTTTGAAACCTGGTCTGCTCCCACATCTGCCTTCGGGCCCCTCTGTATATTCACATGCTCAGCCACTCTTTTATGTGCTACAAGCTTTACTTAATACCTTTTTTTTCTGTTTGTTATGTTAATACGTGCGGAGTACAGATTTTGTTCTTTTCTGTATAATACAAGAAGACAGGCTTCTTCTGTGAATGTATGTAGTCAAGGTGAACCTTGTTTGTCAACTTGAGATGTAGGTGGGGGAACTCATTACGTAACTCTCGGTGGAAGTTCGTGTTAATTTAGCTGCTTGTGACAGGACAGATCAAACTCGTAGTGTCATTGTAATGGGTGTTTAATTTCTTCTTCTTTGGTTCGTAATGGTGTGATTGTTTGAAGAACCCTAGAACAAGGCGTTCTTATGCATGGTAGATTCTTATCCATGCCTTGTATCATTTGGTGATGTCATCTTCTCTCTCCAAAGGAAGAGGTTCTTGGTGCTGACTCAGGTGGGAGGTCATGTTCCATGCTCTTCTCTTCTTACCTCGTTTTGGTCCACACTTCCCAACAAATTCTCCATTTGTTTCCTTTTGTTCTTATTAATCATTCAGTGAGGAGAATTCCATGGTTTTCTTGACCATTGCGATGCAACAACTGGGTCAAGAGACTCAAGGCTCAAGAGTAGTGCTGCAAATCAAATCAGCCCATGCCCGATAGGAAATGTCATCCAGGATTGTGCCACAACGTAAAAATTCATAAAAATTCTATTTTGGAACAATTTAAATTATAGTTTGGAAAATCTAGTTAAAATTGAATTTTTTTTTTTCTTTTAAAAAGAGTAGATGATTGAAAATGCAAGAGAATATAAATATATGAGAGATATAAGAGGGAATTAAATCTAAATTGTTAGCCGTTTTGATTTATCCCCAAGTGAGAAGTTGTAATCTATCAAGTCGGCAGCACATTTTTAGGTGACTGTAATGCCAACTTTTTAGGTGACTCTAATGGGATGTCAAAAATCAAACTTTTGATTTTAGTGATCATTTTTTTTTTCTACTCTTCCTCTCTCTTGCAAGAGAAAGGGCGGTCGGGCTTCTTGTAGCTGTGATGGTCCCAGCTTGCCACCCTGTACCCCAAAGAAAAAGCCCTTAGTGGGCATCCCTCCATTTCTCTCTTTTTAGTATGTTGATGTTTTCTGTGTTGTACTTGTGTAAGGTTTTAAATCTCGGTATTGGATACAATATTGATATTGTTTAAAATCCATTCGATCCTGATTGAATTGGTATACAGATCCAATGATAAGTTGACACATGATTGATACCTATATAATAATCTTAAAACAGGATCAGATCCTCGTCAGATTCTAGATACGAATCAATCCATCTAACCAATTCGATACCAAATACTTGAACCATGTTCTAGTGCCCATACCGGTGTGCATTAAAGAGCCCATCTCACTTGAGCTGTCCCATTTTATCCTTTTGTTTTCTACGTTCCAACGGGAGATGGAAATACGGACGAGAGATGGATGGAGGGGTGAGTCGAAAGAATTTGATGGAATTTTTTTTTCTTTTTCGAGTAATCTCCAAACAAAGTAGTGGATGAAATTAGTCTTATCTGTGCCGCTGAGAGTGTATCTGCATATTCTCGAATCTTAACGACCGGAATGAGACCATAGAAAATCCAAATCCTATTTTATCAAGTGAAAGAGTGATGGGAATTCTTATTATTTGATAGTTAAGAAACAATTTAAATGGATCAATCACATATCCAATTTTAGCCTCATAATTAATTGTTTATCATCTCATTTACTCTATTCTTTGATTAATTCTTGATTTCTTTATATTTTATTTTACCACGTGGTCAATTTTGATTGAACTACCAAAATTTTTTATTTTTATGTTTGCTCCGATCCATCGTCTTTTGTCCCTGGGTTGACGTCCATTAAAACTGCTCCCATAATTATATTCTTGGTTCACCATTCTGCTCCTCATCGTTACACGTGTACCTCTCAGCCAAATGGAAGGCTATGGAGGCTCGACTCGAATTCTCCAATCTCCATTGTCATCTAAAGAAAAATTGCCTGTGACCATACACGTGGAGTCTTTTGGGTGGTTGTCTTCTCTCCTCAGAACTCAACCTTCCACGGGAGACAGGACTCACCACTCCTGTCCGAATATCAAATGAGAAAAAGGGCAAGCGAATGATAACCATCAATATTGGATTCAAATCATCTCCAACCGTCGATTCATTCTTCGTTCATTGGGTCAAGCTCATATGCGGAAGAGATTCTATCGATGATGGGTGGGTTGGGCGAGTTGGATGACTTGAATGCTTTGTTTGGTTGTAAGGGAAATTGAATAGAAAGAAAATAAAAATTTTTAACTTTAAATGAAAACTTTAATAGTTATAATATAGCATTATTAAATTATATAAATTTTTTAACATAAATAATAATGATACTTAAAGTAAAATTTATTTTCCTTTTCAAATGGGAGGGATTTGGATGCAAAATAAAATATAAGTTAATAATTAAATATAAAATAACTTAGAATTAATTACATACTAATGCGATAATATAATCATTACAAAAATTTTCATTTTAGGTTTAAAATTTTTATTTTCCTTCCCTCTAATTTTCCTTACAACCAAACAAAATCTAAAAATTCTTTTCTCACAAATACTATTGTCAAGTGCGAACTCACAGCCAAAGTTAATACGGCTCGCAAGGAAGTGAGCTGGTGAATTAATTATTTGTAATTTTAAAAACCCATGAAGGATGCCAGGTAAACGAATTTCAATTAGAATGCTCACCTTTGACAATTACCCTGGGAAAACTCCCATGTATTTCATGGCAACCAAGTATCGAGAGAGAGAAACATATCTCCATATCCCCATATGACCATATCACTTTTTGAATCACTTGCATTCTGGTCGACACCCACTTTTTCCCGAGGGATCGGTATTAGGGCAGACTGACTTTTCCAAAAAAAATCACATTAAAAACCAAATACTCATGATTAGAAAGTTTGTTTTATACGACTATAAATATCTCCACGAAGAAATAATTTTATCCTTGTCCTTTGTTTAATGTATCTTTAGTCCTTTGCAATTTTTCCTAAAAATTAGATTCGAATTCTCTTCTCCAAGAGAATCTGGAGGAGAGGTAGCGTTTCTATTAGAAGGATGACACCTGGGGCTCGGATGAATCCGAGCTCTCCATCCTAGTAGACAAGCTGAGCCGACAGGAGGGTGTCCACTCGGATGGAGGGCTCGAATTTACCCAAGCCCCAAGTGTCATCCATCCAATGGGGGCACAATCTCTCCTCTAGATTCTCTTAGAGGAGAGGATGATCCCTAAAAATCACATAAAAAAACTAAATAGTCATGATTAGAAAGTTTAGTAATATATGAATATATGATTATAAATATCTGACGAAGAAATAATTTTATCCTGATCTTTTGTTTAATTTCTTAGTCCTTTCAACGTGTTTGGATCTACAAAATGAATACGTGGAATATAATCTTTCTCAGAGATATCTTCTAGCTAGGCATAGGTTTTTCGCATTGCCACAACAGTCGGGTGTGAAAAATGATTTTGCCAATAGAAAATGCACATGATTAGAGAGGAGAAAGAGTATCAATGCAGGACCAACATAATTAGATTGTGAAATGATATGAAAAATGATCCACACATTAATAATGTGGGGATCTTTTTCCCATATTTTTTAATCATAATTGGAAATCGAGGAGGCAAATTATATCAATCTCTCTTAAGTGTGAGCATTGATTTGTTTCGTTAATCCTGAAGTCTTTATTTACTAAACCATTCCGTTAATTTGTCCTACCCTGGCCTATCGTGCATTGTCTTAATACTTATATATAAAGGTAACTAGGTAACCATTGTTTTAAGTTGAGGATATCTTAAATTTAAGGAAATTTTTTTTCTCCCTAGAAGCGTATACCTGTGTCTAGACACAAGAGGGGTAAAATGATTGTCTCGCCTCTTATCTAGATGCCTATGCATGTACTCCCATTAGTCCTCACACTTGTGCAAGAACCATACAATCGAACAAAAAACCCTTTCCTTTCACTTGCAAACAAACTCGATAGTCTCAACACTAGATCACTAGATTAGAGGTGCTAGCTTGCTCACAATATAGACCTTTCCAATGTTTCCTTGATCCTGATATGCATAAAAATAATCCACCAATTGCTAGACGACATGTGGTGGTGACACGTCAGAGGATTAAGTCAAGGATGGTATCGTCCTAAACGGATTATAATTCCTCATAAAGATAATTGTACGTCCTAGGCCACTAGGCCACCGCTAACCATGATTAGGGCTATTCCCGTCACCATCTTATAAATAGGCAAGTATGCATACGATAAAGAGATATTTCTCTATCTCATTAATTAATTTCTTATGGCTCTTTCTACTCCTCATACTAGTGTTGTTCAGATATTTGACTTAAGCATTGGAGAATTCCCACGGACCCCAGTCTAACCTTCTCAGTGGCCTGGTTCTAGTCTTCTAGTGCACCAATCTCTCCGATGATGGATCGATTCAGATTTCAGTGGCAACACTAACGTGAGGATGCAAGCGTTCTTCCTTCCTATCATTTCCTCGCAAGAAGACAGTGACGCTTCCACTTGGGAGTTTTGAGCTGTGGAGTTGTGACTTGGCCTTCCTTTCCATACCTCCACATAAAAAGAGGGGAAAGGAAAAAAACCATTCTTTTCCCATTAGATAACACTACGACAACATCATCGAATCTCACCCGTCCATTTTGATGATAAGACTAGAATGGACGGTTGATTGCACGATATTCATACGTTTAATCTATGGGGGAAAACTGAAGCAAAATTAAAATGCCAAAAATACCCTGAGAGAAGCTTCATTTGAGTTTCAATTTGGTATCATTTCGCATGCATGTAACCCTCATTTAAGGTTTATTTAAAGAGTGCAAGGGGTACCATGGAAGAACTCAGGAAGAAAGGAGAGTAGGTTGGCATCCTAAGTGTTGCTTACTTAACTTTCCCAACACTCCTCAAACACCATACCCATCTTACAGGACGTGAACTGCCGCCGGCAACAACTAATTATGGCTCCACCGGAAGTGCCCGACGGCATATTTTCAAATTCCAGGAAGGTTCCGACCCTTAACACAGGTTACTCCAAGAGGGCTTACGTAACATTTCTAGCTGGTAATGGTGACTATGTTAAGGGAGTGGTGGGATTAGTAAAAGGTCTGCGTAAGGTGAAGAGTGCTTACCCTCTTGTGGTGGCTATCTTGCCTGATGTGCCCGAGGAACACCGTGATATCTTGAGATCTCAAGGTTGCATCGTTCGTGAAATCGTGCCCATCGATCCCCCTGAGCACCAAACAAAATTCGCTCACGCCTACTATGTCATCAACTACTCCAAGCTCCGTATATGGAATGTAAGTGAATCAATACAAATTAGTTTACAGTTTATATCGATGCTGTCGAAACTTAGCTTAAACTATTCAGTAAGTAGAGAAACCAACTAATATATTAAGACATCTCAGTATTTTTTAATATCAGACTATTACCAATACTTCCTATTGATGCATTCTCTTTTTGGTTTGTGCTGTAAATAATTGTAGTTTGAGGAGTATAGCAAGATGATTTACCTAGATGCTGATATCCAAGTGTTTGAAAACATTGATCATCTCTTCGATGCACCGGATGGATACTTCTACGCTGTGATGGACTGCTTCTGTGAGCCATCATGGAGTAAGTCACCACAATTCTTTATTGGGTATTGCCAACAATGCCCTGATAAGGTGAAATGGCCTGCTGAGATGGGTTCACCACCTTCCTTCTACTTCAATGCTGGGATGTTCGTCTTTGAACCTAGCCGGTTAACTTGTGAATCACTTCTTGAAACTCTACAACTCACAACGCCGACTCTATTTGCAGAGCAAGTAAGTCATGCATGGTTTAATAGGTTATTATCTTTAGTTTCTTTTTAAATAAAATCTTATTAAAAGAATATTTGAAGTTCACTGTCTTGTATTTTTTCTGGGATCTCATCATCCTAGTTGTGATGTGAAACTCATTCAATATAGAGGATGATGAAATCCAAAAAATATACAAGTACATGCTAAGGAATTATTCTTGAATATTTTCATATCGATTTCAATCATTTTTGTGGTTATCCTACAATGAACCAAATTTCTGATGGTGACAACTCGAGGGGTGAGGATCAGTTATTTTCGTGGGTCATTGTTATGACCCTACTTAAATTGTAAAGAGATTAGCTTGAAATTTTTGCAAGACCCCTAGAGGTGTTGGTTTATTTTTTTTATTTTTATTTTTATTTTTATATATCAGGCCAGACCAAAATCGGACCAATAAGATATTGGTCTACAAAAGTCAAACCAAAACTGATAACTATCGTTTTCTTTTGGTCTTGGTTTTTTATATTGAGTTTTATCGGGTTTTCCCCGGTTATGTTCCAAACAGTCAAATTTAGTTGAATTTATCAGCCAGTCCTGTAAATTTTGGTATTTTAATGATTTCTAAAAACCAAAACAAATACCAAACCAATTCTGGTCTGTTGGTTCAACCGGTTCTGGTTCATTTTTGACACCCCTATATCTACGTTGGTTCTGTTTCATTTTTCACCTCCCTACTTACGGGCATCCATTGGGGCGTGTTTGTTTGGGCTCACAAACGTGGGCGAAAACCTTATCAATCATTATGTTAAGGGTGGTTAAAAGAATCTTACTTCAGATTCTAATTGATAAGATTTGTGTGTCCGTTCAGGATTTCTTGAACATGTTCTTCCAGCACATGTACAAGCCCATCCCTCTGGTGTACAACTTGGTTCTAGCCATGCTCTGGCGCCACCCTGAGAATGTCGACCTGGAGAAAGTTAAGGCGGTCCACTACTGTGCTGCCGTGAGTACTCTACTCTACCTTGAAACTCTCTTCTATCTCAAGATGGAAGGTGAATTAAAATATGAGAACAATGAATCTTATAACTAATCATTTCTTATGTGTTTAAAATAGGGGTCAAAGCCATGGAGGTTCACTGGCAAAGAAGAAAACATGGACAGAGAGGACATTAAGATGCTAGTTGAGAAATGGTGGGAGGTTTACAATGACGAATCACTGGACTTCAAGCCAGAGGATCCTGAACCGGAGGGAGAAACGTTCTCTAAGCCATCGATCAGGGCTAACATGCCTGAGCCTGAGATTTCTTGCATTCCGGCACCTTCTGCTGCTTAAAGAAATTCGTCAGAGAGAGTGGTTTAGACTTTCACAAGTACATATAGATTAAATTTTTTATGTGGGTTTCTGTTTTTTTTTTTTTGTTTTGGTATGTACTGCATTGCCCGTCCTTTCTATATCCGACATACTATATATATAGTTTACAGAAGATTTGAAAATGATATTTCTTGTATGGTGTCTTAGAGATTAACCCTTCTTGTATACCTTTGTCTTCATGGCGGATCATACACGTAGCTAGTGGTAATTCTATATATGGAGAGCATAATTTGGAGTTACATTTCGGAGAAGCTAACTTCTGTGATTGTGAGTGTGTGCCTATGTGGGTAATCAACCACTGGTATTAAGGATAAAAACACAGAATTACAGAAGCAAATAGCCTCTTCTAGTGCAATGCGAGGGCAATTTTAGGGTTTTCCTGATTGCGAATGCAATGCTGTGGAGAGGAAGTCGATGGATTTTGGTCATCTCAGTCTCATCACAGCTGCTGGATTGGTATTCGGAACCACAATGTTTTTCTGGTACCCGGAATTTTGGAGCATGAATGACTGACCTCTAAGGTTTGATGATAAGATTAAAACTATGAAGGTCGAGGAGGCGTATGAACTCCATAAACCACCTCTTTCACTTACAAAATGACAATGGCTTAAACAATAAAAAATAAAATTATAACTAAAATTGTGTGAGTGGAACGGGCGGTTTATAGTATATGTTCGTAGGACCTATTTGTTTGTATTGCTAGAATTTCTCAAAGCCAAAAGATTCAACTTGCACATTCACCCACAGAAAGTTCCTAAGCATTTGATAAAGTGCTAATGGAAGAGAAGTATCAAAAAAAAAAAAAAAAAAAAAAAAAAATGGAAGAGACACATAATATATCAGTGTGTTCACAATTAAGATATATCAGCAACTTAATCAGACTAGACTGGGAACTGCCAATTACTTCCCACTAATCCCCGAAGACTTGGCAGCCCACCATAATATAATTCTTATATTGTCTTAATGAAATCACTTGGCTTAGAAGAAATAACTGATAATAATAATATGATGATGATGATGATGATGATGACAGTATTTGCATACAAAATTAATAACAATAGTAATAGTATTAGAATGATTATCCAAATTTTCTATTAAGCTACTAGGGAAAACATCTTAGTAAATAATGATATCAACTTAACAACACCACCCCCCACCCCAACCCCACTCCACTCTAAAAATATGTTTACTAAAATGGACTCCTAACAGTATAATCGGAAGAGGATGTCCTCTTTTCTTATTCAATCCATTCTTATCATACAGGGGTTAAAAAGAAACGTTAAACTATGTTAGCAATCTATAAAGACAGATCCTCGAAAGTGCTAAATATTATTTATTTACAACTGTATGATGAAGATTAGGATATCAAATCTTCAGTTAATCAAATCAGAAATAACTGATAATGATGATGATGACAGTATTTGCTTAATAATTAATACTAACAGTAATAATAGTAGAATGATTATCTAATAATCTATTAAGCACTAGGGAAAACAACTTAGTAAATAATGATATAAACTGAAAAACCCCACCATAAAAAAAATGTTGACTTAAATGGACTCCTAACAGTATAATCGGAAGAGGATGTCCCCTTTTTTTTTATTCAATCCATTATTATCATAATGGGGTTAAAAAGCAAGGTTAATTAAACTATGTCGGCAATCTATAAAGACAGATCTTTGAAAATGAAAAATATCAGATATCGAATCTTCAGTTAAACAATTCCTTTAAACACTTTTCTATGGACCAACCCTCTTTGGCCTTTTGCTTTTTTATTTTGTCGAACACGCATAGATTTGAATATACTATGTTACACCAGTTTGTTTCTTCAATCCATCCAAATCTAAAATAATATAAAAAAAGAAAAGAAAACCAGAAACCAAATCTTGGTCCTAAGTCGGATTTAATATTTGGTTTGTTGCAGTTTTACTGTTCATCAGATGCATACGGTTGTACAAGTCCTGGTTCTATCCCTCCCCCAACATTCCCAACCCCAAAAAATAAAAGAAAAGGGAAAAGAGAAAATTAACTTATTCCGTTTAATCACCTCATATCATTTTGTAGTACTTTAAAGATGAAGCCAATATATAGGAATGACGACAAGGCAGGTCAAACAATTCACACTTGAGGGCTTCCCGATTACCATATAGGTAATATTTAAGGGTACTAAATAACTGCGTAAATGGGCCACTCTTGTGGATATAGCAAAATTAAGTGCGAGGCAGCCCGTCCCAATTACCATAGATTGGGCCCAGGATTCAAAGATGAAAGCCACTATACGAATGGGTCAACCTTAGTACCACCCTCAACAAAATCCAAGACCAACCCCCTTGCGTCCAAAAACACAGCCAGAACTGGGGAGATGTTTGTCTCAAGTTGAGTAGTCTCTCCAGCCATGATCCAATAATTGGAATCATTCAACACGTACACCAATACAACTTGAGATGAACTGCACCCATCAAAAAAGTGAAGAGGCATTGTGTTGCCAGCCGTTTTGGAGCAAAGGATGTTTCATCCCAACAAAAAGAATCCATTGGAGTCCGTTGAAATATTGCTATAGACGAGGCATTTGCAATTATTTTTTTTCTTTTTTGACAGACAACCACATGAAAATCTGTCTCCCATCACCCCCCCCCCCCCCCCCAAAAAAAAAAAAAAAAACAGCAATAATAATAATAATTCCCTTAAGCTCAATATGTTGCAAGAGAAATTAAAAGGAAGGGAAGTAATTAGGTTTAGGGTTTCCTAATACGGATAAGAATGCATTCTCATAGTTGACAATACGTTCTGTGAATGCATTCTAGAAAAAGTATTGCCCATAATGCATTCTCGAATCTAAGATCCCTATAGGGCCTGTTTGATAAAACTCCTGTTTTTGGATTCTGGATTCTGGTTCAAATTTAGATTCTACTCCAAGCTACTCCAAGATTATTTTGGAGTATAAACTTGTTTGATAACGTAATTCTAAAATGGATTCCAGAACATCTATGAATTATAAACATGTTTGATAACACACTTATCCCTCTAATCAGAGTCTAGAAAAACAGTTATGGTAGTAGTGGGTGGTGGTGGTAGGTGGTGGCAGTGGTGGGCGGTGGTGGTCATGCTGGTGGTGGTGGGTGGTGGGTAGTGGTGGCGGAGGTTGTGGTGGTGGTGGGTAATGGCCATGGTGGGTGGTGGGTGGTGGTGGGGGTGGTTGTGGTGGTGGCGTGTTGGTGGTGGTGGTAGAGGTGGCAGCGGCGGCGGCGATGGTGGTGGGTGGTGGTGGGGGCGATGGTGGTGGTGACAGTGGCGGCGGCAGCGGTGGTGGTGGTGGTGGCAGTAATGGTGTTGGTGGTGGTGGTGGTGGTGGTGGTGGTGATGGTGGAAGTGGGTGGTGGGAGGTGGCGGTGGGAGGTGGCGGTGGCGGCGGCGGTGGCGGGTGGTGGTGGTTGTGGTGGCTGTGGTGGTGGTGGTGGTCAAGTGAGAGTCACGTGAGAATCAACTCTTTTTTTTTCCAAAAAGTTGATCAAAAGAGTTTGGAGCAAGTATTTATGACTCCTAAAATTTGGATTCTGAAGCCATTCTGAATCCGGTTCACTCTCTGGGAGTTGGAATCCAACCGGACTTATCAAACACACTTCTATTCCAAAATAGCTCCCTGAGAGTCAGAATCCATAGAATCCAGAAACAGAAGTTTTATCAAACATGCCCATAATGTACTCTTGAATCTTGGGAATGCATCCTCATAATTGGGAAACAAGGCATTTCTGTACAGAGTAAAAAGCACATTCCAGAATTAACAGCATTCTCTACACTGTTTTTTCATCTCAGAATTCCTTGGTTATTAAAGCCTCATTTTGCAAGAACATCTTAATGTTGAAATTTTAGTTTATAGGTCCAGGATACTATAGCCATCCTCACCTTCATATTCATCTTGGAACTCTGGTTCATGAATGTACTCACCATCAAAGAGGAGGGGTGCAGATTCTCTGTGTCGCTGTCCCTTTTTATCATTTGTCTCTATAATGGCAACAATCTTTTCCGTGATGCAATCTTCGACTTTCTTTTCTACCCCAATCACATGAGGCTGCATTCCAAGAAGAGAACAGCATTCTTTTTGGAACTCCGTATCATTAGATGACAGAATTAGGCCAGTGATTGTTCTTGCCAGATCAGGGGCATAACTGCAAATCTGAGGAAAAAGTCCGTCAAATGAAACACAGTTAGCAAAAGAAAGATATTTGTGAAAATCGCCAATGCCATTGCGATTGTTCGTATGGTTTACCAGTTAAATGACATGGAATTGGAAGGATAATGTTAAGTTATGTTCTTCATTTTTCCATTTTTTATCCACAAGTTCACAGGAACTAGTCACGTTTTCCTTCGTTTTTTTTTCCGCTAAAGGTCAGCAAAGTGATAGTATTAAAAGAAAGAGAAGTAAACAGAGTACATGAAGGACTATTTAGGATAGTAAAAGCTCCACCTTCGGCATGGCCATCAGTAGAGCCCTATCCTATAGCCAAAAGAAATCAAACAAAAACAAATTATCCAAATCGGTATCTTGGACGCTCAGAGGCATCCCAAACTACTACAGGAGTTCAAGAATGCATATTCTATCATTCTTTTATAGCAGGGAATTTATGATCAATCCACATAATGCGATTAGTGAACTTCTGTTCGTTCTCAATCTATCTGTTGCCTAAATTCGAACAGCGAGTCAGCGTGGCTGTCCACAAATGAAGAAGTTGCTTGGACCATTAAGAACATGAACAAAAAGTATACAAGGTAGGTAGGTTTAGAGAGAGAAAGATGCACCTTGATAGCATGTGCACTGAGGAGAGTTCCTTTATACCTCTGCTTCAAACTATCCAAGGCAACTTTAATTGCTTTCTTTACAAGGTGCTTATAACCTTGATTCTTTTGCTGTGCTTGTGTTATTATAACTTTGGCAACAAGTCAAGGAATGGCTAAGCACATTTAAATACAAGAGCGGGAACTCGAAAATATGCAACGGCAGTTCTTAAGGATTTTTAAAGAAAATGATGCATTTAATATTATGATATACTTGTCCAAAGAAAAAACTTTATGATGGATATTTCTTACGGTAACAGTGGATGACAATATCAATGTGGGTATGTGGTGGCAAATTTTCCCATTCTAGCATTGCACAGTCATTGCCATCCAAAACACTTGTTCTCAAGTCCAAACCATAACTTTTCCAGTCAATACTTGTCAATCCATCTAGAGATGATTGAGGGATTGAACAAGGTGTGAAGTCTTCAAAATATAGCACCTGTAAAGTAATTCCCATCAGTAAAAATGTATAAGAAATAAATTATATCAACTGCTAGGGTACAAGCATGGAATTGAACAAAGGAGAAACTTCAATGATCTCCCCCCCCCCCCCCCCCCCCCCCCTTTTTCCCGGCAAGACAGTTGTCTTTCTCGTTCAATGAGTAAATTAATTGCAATCCCTTAACCAGAAGTCCTGATAGACATATATATGTCCCAGTATTGTCATTCATGGAATAAAAGTTAACAGTTTTCACATTTTGTTAAAGGCTCATTTAGATAATTTATCTTTTCTTTGGTTTCATTTTCCTGAATGGTCAACTGCCTGGGTCAAAACAGTTCAGCAAAGACCCTACAGACACCCATCGTGGATTTAATTGCCTTTAGGTTGAGTGATATCACAACTGAAATTGTCATTGGGCCCTGGGTCAACCAGTCCATCCATTCAAGTTCAAATAATTGGATATTCATTAGAACCTGATCAAGAGGGGAGCCTTGGTGTGATGGTAAGGTTGTCATATTGCAACCTGGCGGTCACAGGTTGGAAACACGGAAGCAGCCCCTCCGCCCTTGTGGGGAAAGGCTGTGTATGGTCTGCCCTGCCATAGGATGGAAATAATACTTTTCAATCAATAAAACACATTTAAATAAATTATCGCCTACAATAAATATGTTATTAACCTCTGTTCTTGCACTGCATGCCCTGAAGCAGGACGGGCTTGATGGCTCTGGTAATCGACTTATTATAATTACAGCTTCCACCACCTGTCCTGTGCTTCTGGTGCTTTCTGTACTGCATTCTACTCCGCTTCCAACCTTCAAATGTTCTCTAACAAGTGGAATTAACACATATGAGATGCATTGAGAAGATTTATGCCCATATGAAGAGAAGATGTTATGTACAGATCCACAAATTCCTTAAACTGGTTAAATTTCCAAAATACCCAATGAAATTAATGCCATTCCACCACCCAGACCACCAATGTTCTCTTAACAACTTATCGGCCAGGGAGCAGATACAATCAAAACAGAGATTGGCCTGGAAAGTACCATTCCCTTCTGAATAATTCATTCTTATATTGTCTCTGACAAAACTAATGTTAAAATCAAGAGTCAAGGTTGATGAGCATAAAGCCATAAACCATATAGCAAGTCAAAATTCAGCTCATAAAACTCACCTGCTTAAGAAGCAAGATGAACATTGTTGATCAAACATATTTCCATGCTTAAGAACATAATCTTCAAGTCCTGAGGTCAGGCGTTCAACATTTGACATAGGAAGAGTAAGAAGAATGCCCTCATTTGACAGAAGAAGATTTTCATATCCAGATCCACGGCCATTGGCTCGTTCAACTACCAGTTCAATTGCTACCTTCTGGACAAAATGGAAGACAACCAATTCATTTTGTATCAGTCATCATCTAACTGTGCAGCTGAGGGAAGCAAAGGAATATACCAAATCGTTCAGTTGGGCAGCAAACAATATGCTCAAACTTACAGAGTATTAATCAATGCAAATATGATGGAAAACGAGGGCAACAAGTGCACTGATACAATGGGAGAAAAGTAATGATGCTTGGAACTCAATAACTCAATTTCCCCCTTTCTGTGCTTCTCATAAATACCATTACCATATATTAACACATTTATTCGAGAACTTCATTACTTAAGGAGGCCATAATTTTCAAAATAGAACTGGAAAAAGCAGAATCAAATCCCTTTTCAACACAGGGAAATGGAACAGAGGACTAATGAGAGGACTACTGACAAATAAAAGTCATATGCAAAGAAATTGTGGATATACATGAAGCATTGAGCAATAAAAATGAATTATTAGTCAGTGAGCTGAACTTACAGGAACTTTTAGGATAAGGATCTGCAAAACAGTGGCAAAATAAAATGGCAGTCAGCAAATAAAATATAGTATTCATATGCATCGGACAAAATAGCATTCATATGCATCTGGCAAAATACCAATACAAAAGTTCAGAATCTGACAGGAATGCAGAGTGTTGGATTCAACTGTTCGACAAACCCAAAACATAACACAATACACTAGTGTTTTTCACTTATCTTGGTGGCTTCTGATGTACTGTATCATTGGGGTTGCTTTCCATTTTAGGGTTTGGGAAGAATAGGTACTCTTATTGATTAGCTGAATTTTGCCTGTAAATCATCCCCAATTCTCTCTTCTTCTCTATATGGCTAAGGAGATTAAGATCGGTTAGTCACTGAATAAAACATTTCCTCCTCACCAATATCTTCTTGCTTTGATATTAATCTATGTTAGTATCAATTAATGATTTGCTGATTGTATGTGTAAAGTGTAAACCTTCAACTATCAGAAATTAAATCATATATAATATATAAGTTAAATATGAATGAACAAAATACATACCATTGACAAGTTCAATTTAGAAAAACATACTACAAAACCTATGGTGGTAGCCAAGAAATTTTTTGGATAGTCAACAGGTACCTAGTTACCCGATTACCCCACAGACAGATTCCAATCAATAGCAGCAGGGAGCCATTCTTATCACCTGATAAATACTTGGGTTGTGTCCACTTCCATCTTTCGTATCTGAATGGGAAATGGGGCCTATTCAGGTCAGTTTTGGGTTTCTTACAAATATCCAATCACAAGAACATTAGGAAATTCCAATGGCAAAACATTTGTATTTTCCTCACAGTTTTCTCCTTCGTGTTATTAAGAACCGTTGGGAGGGCAGTCAAACCATTCTGATTGTCAATTGCCACTCTGCACTGTCCCATGATCATGACTGTTCACTGTCTGATAACTGTTGACTGGTCAATGGAACCAAGCCCTTTGAACAGCCAGATTCACAATTCTGACATTTGATAGATAGGACATGGTTTGGATTGTCCATTTGTTAAGTTTCAAAGCCTTATTCAGTAATATACCCCTCCATGTATTGCCATCTTACCCTTACATTTTCAGTTAACCATTTGTTTTCCGTCTGTTTTTCCCCCTGGTCAACTTCAAAAGGTCAGAAGCTTTGACATGGAAGCAGGTAACCCTGTGGACTACTTGTCCACAAGATTTGGACCCCCCCCCCCCAAAAGATCTGATACATAGATATGATGGATATACAGGAAGACTTCCCTAGGTAAGCTATATAGGAAATCATTCTTAATGTTACCTCTGCTTTCAGTCTTTTCTTTATTCTTTGCCATTGACTTCATTAGCCACTCAACTATCTTTAACATTTAATTGATCATCCTCAGACTGCTGAGATCAGCAGAAGGTCCATAACTGAAACCCCTCTTGGGTTCTCTGTTCTGTGGACCAGTGAGAAAGCCATACCAGTTGTGTTGAATTTTTTCTGGGGGTATTTCTTTTGACTGCACTGTTCTCTAGATCTAACAGATCACTTGTTTGAGGTTTGGTGAACATCTCTCTTCTTTGATTTAATTTTTTTAATTTCACTATAGTTAGTTCTAAAATACAGAAATTGCATCTTTTTCTTGTTTCTTCCAATTCTCTTTTCCTCATTGATTTTGCTTCCCTAATCCCAGAAGCACTAGCGTGGTGAGAGTTCTCTTGCATTAACTTACAAAGAAGTTGCAAATGCTTACATTGTTTATCTCTAGCCCAGAGATTAAACCATGATGCCAACAAAAGCTATAAGAATTACTGAATAAGTAAACTGAATAAGTAAACTTGCAGGTGTTTAAGAGCAATTTGACTGTTCATAGTTCATCACCACCTAAATGGTTTAAGAAGTAAGCACTCATTATTTTTATTGCTGTGAATAACAAATTCATGGTTAATACCTCTTTCTTTTATCTTCATATGTTTCACATAAATCAACAACAAGGCTCGCTCTCTAAGAAAGAAAGATAGACAGAAAACAATAAAACAAGAAAATAAGAAAGAAAGAAAACAAGAAAACAAGTGAGAAGAAGAAGATAAAAAAGAAAAAGAAGAAGAAAAAGAGGAAGAGGAAGAAGAAGAAAATAGAAGCAAGAAGAAAAGAAAGAAGAAAGAAAGGAGAAGAGAGAACAAAGAAGAAGAGATAAGAAGAAGAAAGCAAGAAAACAACAAAACAAGAAGAAAACAACAAAATAAAAAAATCAAGAAAGAAAGAGAGAAAAAAAAAACAAAGAAAGAAATAAAAGAAACAAGAAAATAAGAAAACAAGAAAGACAACAAGAAAACATCAAAACAAGAAAGAAAGAGAAAGAAAGAAAAAAGAAACAAGAAAACAAAAAGCTAGTAAACACAAAAGAAAACAAAAAAGCAAGAAAACAAGAAAACGAGAAAGAAAGAAAACGAGAAAACAAGAAAGAAGAAAGAAAACAATAAAGATAGAAACTAAAAAAGCAAGAAAACAAGCAAAAAAATAAGACAAGAAAAAAAGAAAAACAAAAAAAGACAAAGGGAAACAAGAAAATAAGAAAGAAAGAAAGAAAATAAGATAACAAGTAAGCAGAAGAAGAAGAAGAAGAAAGAAAGAAGGAGAGAGAACAAAGAAGGAGAGATAAGAAAAAGAAAGCAAGAAAGCAACAAAACAAGAAGGAAAAAAAAATAAAAAATCAATAGAGAAAGAGAGAAAAAAAAAACAAAGAAAGAAATAAAAGAAACAAGAAAACAAGAAAATAAGAAGACAAGAAAGAAAACAAGAAAACAAAAAAAGAAAGAGAAATAAAGAAAAAGAAAACAACAAAGTAACAAAACAACAAAACATCAAAACATGAAATAAAGAAAAAAGAAAACATGAAAGAAAGAAAGAAAGAAACAAGAAAACAAGAAGGAATACAACAAAACAACAAAGAACAAAAGAAACAAGAAAACAAAAAGTTAGTAAACACAAAAGAAAACAAAAAAGAGCAAGAAAATGAGAAAACAAGAAAGAAGAAAGAAAGAAAACAAAAAAAAAAAAAAAGAAAGAAGAAAGAAGAAAGAAAATGAGAAAGAAAACAAGAAAACAATAAAGAAAGAAAGAAAGAAGAAAGACTGAAAGATAGAAAGGCAGAAAGGTAGAAAAAAGAAAACAAAAAAATAAATAAATAAATAAATAAGCAAGAAAACAAGAAAGCAAGAATGAAAGGAAAAAAGAAATATAAAAAAAAAAGAGAAAAAGATAAGACTTTCCATTTCTACCTATAACCTCTTCAACTGTCCTCATTTCTTTTTCTTTTTTTAGTCCATCCCTTTCATTTCAGGTTCTGCTTCTTAACTTTCCATTTCTGAGGTTCCCTTTTATTTTAGGGCTCCGGTTAATACACAACCCTATGTCAACCCATCAATAAAGATTTTTGCATTAGTATCTCTGATCTGAGATAAGAGATTACTCCGATTGTCTTTTCCCATTCCCTGGTGATAGGCTGACAGCCGCCATTGATGTAACATGGCTACTACCACGATGATGCAATTCTGTGGGAAGATACCAGTATTTTGATGCCAGTCGTCTCCCTTGAACTGTGATCGACCATATTCTTCCCAAGACAATAAGAAAAAAAAAATTGAAAACAACAAAAAAAGAAAACAACAAAACAACAAAACAAGAAGAGAAGAAAAAAAAAACAGAAAAGAAAGAAAACAAGAAAGAAAGATAGAAAACAAGAAAACAAACAACCAAGAAAGCAAGAAAGAAAGAATAAATACAAGAAAAAAAAAAAAAAACAATAAAACAAGAAGGAAAATTAGGGGTAAATAAAAATAGGTTGTACGCCATTACTAATTTAATTTAGGGGAGAAGACTCCCTTTGTAATCGTTTGCACATCGCCTTGGAGTGACACAAAGATGACGAGCAACGACAAAAGAATCTTCCAACAAGATAAGTTTTTCTTACATTCTTTTACTTTTAATTTCGTTCCCTTCTTGCAATAGATCTGTGTTACTTTATGATTAGTGGTTTTGTAAATCTTTGTACCATTATGAATGGTCATTATTGTTTTTACTGTTTGATTAATTTTTATTTGAAGTGATTAAGGTGTTAATTCAATCAAATCTCTTTGGTACGCTTTGCCTTATTTGAGTTAGGATAATAGCGATTCCTCCCTGAGATCAACCCGTTACTGCATGATACCGTGTACTTGCAGTTACATACACAATTAATTTACATCATGGACCAGTGAGAAAGCCATACCAGTTGTGTTGAATTTTTTTTGGGGGTATTTCTTTTGACTGCACTGTTGTCTAGATCTAACAGATCACTTGTTTAAGGAAAACAAGAAAGAAAGATAGAAAACAAGAAAACAAACAACCAAGAAAGCAAGAAAGAAATAATAAATACAAGAAGAAAAAAAAAACAATAAAACAAGAAGGAAAATTAGGGGTGCAACAGGGTCGGGTTGGGCCGGGTATTTGCAAACCCCAACCCTACCTAAGGCCCTTTCATGTTAACCCAAACCCTACCCTACCCTGTCAAGGCCAAACATAACCTCAACCCTTACCCTACTCTGGCAGAATTCACCCAAACCCTACCCTACCATGTTTGACCCTGATTGGGCTGGGCTGGGTTGGCTTTACCCTGATTGACCCTGAATTAGTGACTGAGAATCTAATTGATGGACTGTAAGGAGTGAAATTTCAGTCATGAACCTTCAACACAGAAATAATTTGGACAGTGGAGTATCTTAAAAGGTCGGACTATGTGATGAAGACTATTGACTGAAAACAATGTTAATGAATTCCTGAAATGAGCTGCATAATATGTATGAAATGAAACCAAAATGAGTGGACAGCAAGTTAATTTAAACCCTTGGATTGTATGATGTTAAATCAGCAACTGAGATGCTAGTATACGGTTCAAGAGTGATGGATAGCACACCATAGCTTGATGGATTGTTTTACACATGCAATGAATTCATGAGGATCCTGAGTTTGAAAGGAATTTTATTGCTGTAACAGTAGGGAATATATATATATATATATCAAAAGTAGGGTTGGGTGGGGGCGGGCCGGGCTCAACCTGAGGCCTCAACCCTAACCCTACCCTACCCTGTCAGGGTTTTAAATACCTTGTACCCTGATTCGGCCCTATCAGGGTTTAGGCCGGGTTCGGCCCTGACCGGGTTCAGGGCAGGCTCGGGTCGTCAGGGTAAAACTTGTACCCCTAAGGAAAATAACAAAAAAAAAAAAAAAAAAAGAAGCAAGAAATAAAGAAATAAAGAAAGAAAGAAAAATGAATGAACGAATGAAAGAAAGAAAGAAAACAAGAAAAAAAAAGAAAAGAAAACAAGAAATCAAGAAAACAAGAAAGAAAGAAAAAAAGAAAGAAAGAAAGAAAGGAAGAAAGAAAAATTAAAAAAAGGGCGTCCTAATGCACGAGGC
Organism: Protea cynaroides; assembly: GCA_028583415.1. Taxonomy (NCBI): domain Eukaryota; kingdom Viridiplantae; phylum Streptophyta; class Magnoliopsida; order Proteales; family Proteaceae; genus Protea; species Protea cynaroides. Next base: position 7,992,309 of record CM053273.1, read on the forward strand.
TCTTGCTACTGCAAGGTCTAGGGAGAGGTGGAATGTACCCAGCCTTACACCCACAACGCGGAAAGGCTGTTTCTGTATATGTTTCACATAAGTAGTTCTATAAATTCACATCTAATATGCTTGTATGACAGTGAGTGTGTGCTTGTGCAGACATTGCACAAAATTATTGTGGCACAAGGGTTGCTTAAATGACTAAGTGAAAACCTGCTGAACTAAGCAAATGATGCACCAATTTTGGATCCCATAATGGAGTGAGACAAACCTTTTGTAAGAAGCAAGTGATCCCTGCTATTAACTCATCAACGCTCTCACAAGTGGACAGAGATACTTCAGTTCCACTGAAAGAGGGAAAAGAAAGAATTGGCAACTGATTGCAGGGGAGAATATTTGAGTAACCACTTAAATGTTGTTTCAGAAGATGCTTGCCTGAATTTTGCACCGTTCTTAGGGGTTGAAGGTAGCCTTGTCAGCTTTCTTAGAGCTACAGTTTCTTTTAAATTTAAATGGTAGTGAAAAATCTCACAGTCACATGTGCCTGAAATTCCTCACAAAGAATAGTGGAAAACTGAAGAGATAAGAGGATTGACAAAAGAATCTTCGCGTATTATTTTATTTTATTTTGCTGATTTAAAATAATCAGTCAGTCAAGGAAACCTTATCTAGGGCCATATAATTATCAAATCCTTTTTCAATTTAGCCACTAGCCACATCCTTTCTTCCCCATTTTTGTTTTAAATGGGATCTGTCAGAACGTTCGTGCTAGCTATCAGTCTGGAGCCCTCCCGTTATCTAGCTTGAGATCTAAAGTATAAGATCTTTACGGCCATTACTTTCATTATTGACTACTATGGTGCTCGTTTTTGAGCTTTAGCTATTAGGAGAGATGCTAGATGTACTAGCCAAGTATTCTCCACATAATTTAAAGCATAAAATGATATAAATTGAAATATACATGGGTAGATACTTAATAAATTCTGAAATTATGCTCACTAGGCTTGCAACTAAACTTTTGCTCCACATGAAGCAGAAATAGTGCGTTGTAAGAATCTGTAGAACTCTCGGTCATGGCACAGTGAAACTATTGCTTTGTCAAATTTGTATTATTGAATTGTACAATGACCCAGGAGATCAATGCGAATAAAATCATAAAGAAGAAAAACTTACTCGTAGTTGTGATGGAAAGCACTCCATCTGCATGAGAAAATTAAGGAACTTGCTTACTCTTGCTTCTGAACCAAACTGAATGAATCATAACTCATAAAATTCCAGGCTTAACTTAGAAGATACATCAACTGATCAAAATAACTCTTGACTCAGTAATCCAGAGTTTCTTCAACAATTTGCTAAAGTAGCTTTTGTTTTCAAATATGACAAGTCTCTATGCAAAAAGAGAGGTTTACTTCACCGCAAATGCTCACCACCACCAAATCAATAGGAGATCTTTTCAATTTGGTATAGAAAAATCAATCCTACCATATGATACTAATCGTATTTCAAAAATGTACTTTGTACACCCGGCATTGCCACATAAATGATTTGTTCATCTGATAGTTACGACTACCCAATTGGTATTGTTTTGGAGATAACATCAAAAGCAAGAGGTTTTCTATCTATTCCATGGCCTCAGATCAAGCACTTTTGGAGAGACATAGATTCCATATGGTTACATACAATAGTTCCTAGTCTCTGTCCGGATGTGGGAGCGTAAATGCATACTGCTCTGAGCGTCACTAAAATATTATCTAACACAGAGAGGGGCAATCATTTCCCTGTTTCATTTTCCACCATCATAGGAAGCACCTGTTAGGTGCTCCTCTGCCTGTTGCTCCTGCATATAGGAGGATTGGCTCCTTCTGGACTATTCTCTGCCACACCAGCCACTTCTGTGGTCACATCAGCACCCTTCTGGGATTTGCTACCTGGTTTATTCGCAGGTGGCTAAAACCACTTTTGGCGAGTGATGACCACTCACTTTCCTCGTGAATGCAAGATGATTTGCAGACCTATGTTTATGTAACAGTGTGATTGCAATCTTAAGGCGAACTAACATGATTCTTATCAACAACAAAGAGAAATCTACTGTGATAACAATTAATCATTTCTTAAATACCAAAATTCTCGTCAGAAACGCTGTTCCTCGGGCACTTCAAGTTTCGAAACTCTTCCAAGCAGCTCCCAACGCCGGTATCTGAAACTGACAAATATGGAAGGGAATATATTTTAGTAAATTTATGGAACTTATGATTCATTCTGAATGGCTCTATTCTCTTTTAGCAAAATAAAAAAATAAAAAAAATGGCTCTATTCTATTAAAATCTTCTAGCTACGAAGCGATATAATGATCCTGCGGCCGTAACACCCACTGACTGTTTAAACCCTTGGATTTCTGGATTAAGAGGTGAGTTCCAACTGTATCTATCGACTTCATTCCAGGAAATTTATCGTTGCCGCCAAAGAATAAGAATACAAACACCTTATGCTTGGTCCGGAAGTGGATTTATTATTATTTTTTTTTCCATTTCATGAGATCACGCATTTGATCGCCATGAACTTTCTCGAAAAATTAAGTTATTAAAGGAAAACTTCCTCGATCATTTTAAATCAATGAATAACTAAGTTACTAAACTGATTTTCTCAAGACGAAAGTATAAAAACCGGAGGAAAAAAAGAAAAGAGGAAAGCCAAATAAACAAATCTGAACGTGTCCAGACAAGCGACTCCTTACATGAGATTATGACAAGCGGAGGATCGTAGTCAGGAATGCGTTTAAGAACAACGGATAATCTGCAGAGATCCTCAGAGATCCGGCATCTTTGGATGGAAAAGGAGATTAACTATAAAAAAGTTTACAAGTGAAGAACAATAACAATCAGAGAAGGTATTAGCAAACAAATGGAGTTTCTAGGATTCAGAGGAATTACATTATATGAACTCACATTTTTGCAAAGGCTTTGAATCGTGGAAGCCTCCATGGAATGTTTTTCTCTGATGGAAAATTCCCGCGTAACTAGGAAGTTCACTGTTCGCGCTTCGCAGTCCGTAAATCTGAAAAATGTGTGCGCAATTGGTAAATGAACTTGGGCGGTTCTGCGTATTTATACAATGGAGAAAAATTGCCAGAGAATGGCAACCGTTACTCTCCAGTCAAGTGAAAGTACTCGATTTGTTTGTACGAAATTATAAAATTGCCCTTTCATCTCCTAACGGTACTTTTTGAGTTGGCGCTCAAAACTGGAAACCAAAGCTTGAATACAATAAAGAATAACGAATTAAGTTATTAAAGGTTGCGAAAGGCGAACGCGAGGCAGAAAGGGGTTCTGGACAAGGGTGGTTTTGTAAATAAACAAAAGGAAAAAGAACGTAAGACGTCGGCTGTGATTGCACGGCTGGTGCTTCTTCAACGATAAGAGACGATTTAGATCCGATGTAGTACGCTCCAGTTGAGAACTTGTCAGACAGTGACTCGGGTTTTAAAAACTCCAAATTGGACTTCATGGGTGGGCAGTGGGCTGGGAGCCTGACTGCCTGAGAGAGTTGAATTGCAATATAGCCCATTAATTGGTTCTAGGTTTAAATGGGCCGGATGAACATTGGCAACATACATAGCCCATGAATTTTGGGATAGTTTTATGCACGGTCGTGGATGTTTCATTGGGCCAAGCGTTCTACAGGAGGCAGGTATGATCGTGCACATATATTGCCGTATATAAAACATTTTTAATGATTTTTATTAAAAAAGAAATCATTTTAACTAAGACAAAAAAATGTATCTAAATGTAACCGGGTTTCAAATGTAACCGATTCCCTTTTGTGTACGGTCATTGATTTATCATTGGAACCACATTTTTGGGGGGGATAGATTTGGTATTTCATGGGTGGATTATGCATTCGGTTCTAAAACTCGGTTACATTGTCTTTTTTTTTGTTTTTTTTTTTGTGTTAAAATATTATCTATTGATTTTGTGTAAAACACAAGGAATTGGAGTTACATGGCTTTGACTCCAAGGAGAGGATAACGGCCAATCAACCCAACACGACAGGGTAGAGGCCTTCTGAGCCAAAGATTAGCCACACTGTTGATCTATCTGAGAATCTGAGAATCTGAGAAAAAGAGAATTACTGAAAATATGATGCTAAGGGCACAACATCATTAATAGTAGGCATCATAGTTGTGGATTCAAATCATCTCATCCTCGAGATTCGGGAGGCGTGGCGGCGACTCCACTAGATGGTCGCCATGTGGAGGTCGGATGAATCCGACCCCTTCGTTCGAGTCGACAAACCGAGCCGACAAGAGAGTGTCGACTTGAACGGAGGGGTCGGATTCATCCGACCCCCACATAGCGACCATCCAGTGGGGTCGCTGCCACGCCTCCCGAATTTCAGGGATGAGACGATTTGAATCATCATAGTTGTTGGCAGTGACGGATCAATTTCTATTATTCAGTCGTGTTAGTTGTTCATTAGACGAACTGAGATATATTAACACGCACATTCGATGGAGAACTCACAAACTAAACGATAAAAGATGATAATTTTCCAGAGAAAGTACAACTGTCTGGTTTCTTGTTCAAAATGCTTCATTTCTATCCATTGCTGGATGGGTACATGATGCTAAATACATGTCATACTATTTGGAGACATCACTATCAGACAAATGCATTCAATAGGTTCGATTGTTAAAGAAAGGAAAAAACAAACCTTACAAATTACTTGGATTTAACAAAAATTTTAATAAGGGGAAATTGTTTAAGGGTACATGAAGAGAAAATGAAATACATTCTATCTCTTTCTTCTTTGAAATTGGGGTTTTCTTTCTCTCTCCTTTAAGTGATCGATTATTAATCATTCTTATACTTTCATTTTTCAATTAAGATCTAAGGTTTTAATATACCCCACCTGCATATAGATTCTTCCCCCTAAAATTATAAAATATTAAAGACTTAACCAATGTAGAAGTAGAACTATACCTCCATCCCCAAAGCCCTTTCACGTGTAGCAAGAATGTACCCTTGGCATAACGTAGCAAACCAGAAAGAGACTTGTGGGTTATGGGCCCATCTCCATAACTCCCAACAAACCATTGACTATGGGAACGGTGCATTACAATACAAAGATAATCCATGTTGAGTATATGATTGGTTTTGGCTCGACTTGTCCAACACATGGACAACCCATACCTTACCTTATATATCTTAAGGGCTGGAAATTGGAACTGTCTCATCAACTACCACACAAGACTTCCTTCTCTTGACATGACTTTTTTTTTTTTTTGGCGAATTTTCAAAATTATCAATGTGATCATGAAAAGAGGTCCAAACTTGGGATCCGTATCCTCTCCTCCCAATGGTCTGGGAGGACAGTGACAACTTATTCAGGATGGTTATTATGTGATTCTTGGTGAATCCGAGACCTACGTCCGAGTCGACAGATGGTGTCGGCTTGGACGTAGGTCTCGGATTCACCGAAAACCACGTGGCAACCATCCGAGATAAATTACTACTGTCCTCCTAAAACCATCGAAAAGAGACAATGTAAATCCCCTGTGGCATATAACTAAAGGGTCATGCTATCCATCCAATGATTCATGTAACTAGAGTATCTCATCCATAATTCAAAATGGTGGACCATGAAAAAGTCTGATGTGTATAAATATCTTTCGTCAATATATGGCCTACACTTGGAGTATGACTTTCTTAATTCAGGGGTAATTCCGTTTTAACCATATTTGCTGAAAAAATACAGTATTTTTCTCATCTTCAAGGATATATTTGACAAAAGCAATTTCGATAAACAATCATGATTTGAAGGTCATGCGTGCACCCCATGTCAATCTCCTATAAATAAATCCATTTATCAAATAATTTCAATATATTCTTATATCATATTATTTTCTTTTTACTATTTAACATCTTATTTCTAATGTTAATTGTTCGAATCTGACTTAAGCATCGGAGTGCACTATCAGATTTCAGATCCGACTACTCTTGTACTTGTTTATTGTTTTTAAGTTATAAATCAGTTCATAAGAATGAAGTAACAATTTTTTTTTTTTAGTTGTAAAAAATGCATATGGCTGTGAATGATGTTAGAACCCGAAAGACATTCAGTACGAAACTCGTAGGGAGATGTTTGGTTTCCCTATATCTCTTATCTAGTCGTGGGAAAATCTTGTGAGGTGTGTATAAATATAAAGAAGATTCCATTTTTTTCTTAGTGGATAAGCTTGAGCTTTTTGTCTCTTCCACATATGGGGCCGGTGGTCCAGTTTACAAGAAACATAAAAAAAGAAAAATAAAAAGTCCATTTGCTGAACTGTCTATCACAAAAAAAATCTGTGGGACTCGAAGCTTTATTTTGAAGATGGGGAAACAGAGTTTAGACCAAGTTCCATTCTTATACTACTTAATTTCATCAAGGTCTTAGGAGACTTAATTAACTATTGAGTTATGGTTTTTAATGTTCCTAATTAAGGGTTAGAATTGCCTAATACCTTTGAAGGGATTTTCCTCTTTTACATCTTTTTAAGAATCAAATCATTAACCTTTTTTTTTTTTTTCCTCTCCTCTTAAGTATAACACATTTTTATCAATAAGAGTAAAATTTTATCATTTCACATGTGTATTAAAAAATAAAGAACGATAATGACAGCCTTGATAATGGCATAACAATTAGTCACTTTCAAATAATTTTGAGAAATTCCTTTTTAATTTACTCTTAAATTCAAAAACTTTTTGAGAGTAAAACAATGAGTAATCAAAAGAAATTTACATGTTCTAAATACATTTATAGAAGTGTCATTCAAATAATCTCGACTGGACGAAATCTGAAAGCAATACTCTTGCTATAAAGTCAATCACGGCTTGATGACAAAGGATGCAATAGCTGGCATGCATTCAACTTCTTCAACATGTTAGAGAACCCTGCTGATATCTTTATTGATAAGTGGGGAACCAAACCATTATAACTCAACTTGGTGCCATTTGAGTGTTGCAACATCTAGGGCTAATGGCTTAATTAACCCTAATAGTAAGTCCTCTTTAATGCTAAATGTCTTACTCAAAGTAGCATAGTCTGAATGATACCTATGTAAGAGTATTCGAAACGCCAGTTATTGCATCCTGTATCATTTAGTCATGTTTGAGTTTGAAGCAAGTTTGCCTTTCAAACTTGGTCTTTCAAATTGTCCGAACCGGAGTCTGATAAAGTATACAATAGCTAGGATGACAACTTCTTTAACATGCTGCAGAACCCTTTGATCATTAACTTCAACTTGGTGCTATTTGGGAAGGAAGTATAAGCATTTTTCCCGACGAAAAACATATTGCGGTCAGAATATATAAGTATATTACATAATGTAACGTCAACATTCATTGGTTAAAATACAGATTTTTATTGACGGAGAAAAATACTTAATTTTTTAGACGGAATTTATATTTCCGTCGTTTAAAATGTAATCACCAACGCATCCTATTCTCCGTCGTGTTTGGGCGTGTTGACAATTTAGTTGACTGAATTGGCGAAGCAAACCATGGCATTGGTGAAAATAATTGGCGACGGAAAAGTATTTTCGGTTCCGTCGCAAAAAATATGAATTTTTGTAGTGCTAGGTCTAATGGCTTAATCAACCCTAATCATAAGTCCTCTTTAAAGCCAATTGTCTTATTCAAGGACTGTCTAAATGACACCTCTATGGGAGTATTTAGAATGACAATAAAACAAAGGCGCATGGACCTTTGCAATATAGTATTTTCAATGAGAACAAAAGTAAACAAACCTTGGAGGTAAGACTATGGAAGAAGACTCATTGAGAACCACAAATTGAGTTATTCGAAGGTGGTAATGCTTCCATATAACTTTTGCATATCATCACAAATTTTATCTACTTAAAGCAAAGCAACTAAAAATGATAACCGGTCCATGTTGCGTTTGATGACTTTGGTAAGGCCCAGTCCTTTTCAGTTAGGAAAGTAACTCAGATTTGTATACAGTTTCGACTTCCAAATATTCCTTCATATAAGGTGGGAGATAGTTTTAACTTTTAAGGACGGATTTTGAAGACTTAGGCTATGTTTGGTATAATTTTTATTTTTGTTTTTTATCTATTTAACAAAAATTATTTTAAAAATAATTTTTGTTCAAAATAAAATGTTGTTTGGTAGCTATAATAAAAATAGATAGTAGAATGAAAAACAGATTTGGCATACTATGTCTAAAAATGATTTTGAAAGTTTTCCTCTTTCTCTGTCATGGAGCGTCTATTCCTCTTCCTCTGTCAAGGGATTATGGAAAGAAATCAAATCAGGAACCATCTTTGGAGAAACGATGTCGCCTCCGTTGGAATGATTGTCGTCGTCGTCGTCGTCGCCGTCAGAGCCGTCTCTCAGACGAAGTTGCAGGTCTGCGTCTCTGTGCTTTACTTCCGTTCGTCAACGAGAAGAGTGCTTGAGGGTTTGATTTTGGGTGGTTTTATAAAAGAAAAATAAATTACTTTTTTAACCCTTTATTTTAACACATGTTTTAAGTGTTTTGTACAAAACACAACAAAAATAATTTTTGACCAAAAATCAAAAAGAGGTTGAGAACTCTTTTTGAATTTTGACTTGTTTTTATTTTTGTTTTTCATAAATAGCACTCATAAATTATGCCAAACCCCTTCAAAACTATAAATTTGAACAAAAATCAAAAACAAAAATGATACCAAACACAGCCTTAATGCATGGTGGATTATAGGGCATAAAATTATATATTGGATCCATATAATCTTTAAGTCTAAATCTACCTTTTGGATCGAAGTTAGATCTCAGTACTATAATCAAAAGAGTCTGTTTGAATGTAATAAAGGTACATTACAACATGTAGTCATAATCAATTTTCCTCAATTCACATTCATTGGTCATCATCGAAACCTCAATATATAGGGAGAACAGTTGTCATTTTTCATTTGTGCTTGGTCTGTTTTGTCGTAAAATTTACGTGTAACATTTTATATGTAAATTTTTTTTTAATGTTTATTTCCAAGAGATAAAATATAATGATATTTAAGGGGGTGGAAAAGAAACTTCGTCTTTCTTTTACCTACTAGAAACAAACATTGAAATTTTTTTCTAAATATAAAATGTTACACTTAAAATTTTACGATAAAATTTTAGTAAAATTTTACGTCAAAACAAACGGAACATTGAAGACTGATGCAAATCTGACGGTAAAATTAAAGACCTTGTTTCAATTACGAATTGTAACAACTAGAAAAACCCCCAATGGATCCTAAGTACAAATAAGGTTTACACTTAGTTTGGTGTCTTCTTAGGCCCTGTTTGGTTCTAATTAAAAACCATGTTAAAAGAAAGTTATCAAGTAACGTTAGTATAAATGAGTAAGATTTCACTTAAAATTTTTCTTTTTATTTGGGTTATGACTAGAAACAAACGAAGCCCTTGGAAATTTAATTAATCTGATCTTAAAGCAAAAGTGAACATCCTCGTACAAATACAAAAATGGCTTTAGCCTCCCCACCACCCCCAACAAAAAAAAAAAAAAAAAATAACATTGACTAGAAACTTCGAAGGGATAGAGATGAACCCTTTTTCATTTTTATGTTGGTGAGAATTTATAAACATGTAACTACATTTAATTGATGAACCAATTTCTTATCGAGACATTAAGGGAATTTATTAGCTGAACAAGAAAAATCAATGCATTATATTTCTTTTTCTCTGATATTGTCAAATATTATTTTACCATATACAACTAATGCAAGTAAGTGATATATGATGTACAACACAATCTTTAGTTACATACAGTGGTTGAAAATTTAGTATATATATTTTAATTATTTTTATTGGACAGAGAAAATAAGTGTTTTGTGACATCGAAAAATATGGAGGCTCGGTGAAACTTCCAAAGGGAAATCTCAACTAGACGTCAAGGTTATGAACCGCAAGGGGCATCCTTATCTGTATTCCATGTTGTCTCTGTTGTTTTATTCCCAAAGGTAAATAATACCCATATTATCTTTTTTTCAACTGGTTCCTTTTCGGCCTCTGTCCTTTATTTAGATTAGATGTTGGAGAAAGGCAAGCCCCAAGAAGGTATGAAGCTAGTTGTTTTTGTTCATAGTTAAGCTAAACTAGGATGATACAATAATGATAACAAAAAGCTAGCTTCGCTACCTTGGCTCCGAAAGCGATAAGAGGGCTACGGCCAAGGGGCAGAAGACGGACTACATTTTCATTTCTTCTAGTCTCCCCAGTGGATTGGTCTCAAAAGTCCCAAAAATGAGAAATGTTGGATTGGGCAACAAGGCACCCTCTGCTTGTCGTCCTTCTATCCCATCTAAGTCTCTTTTTTTCCTAAATGAGAAAACAAAAAGTCAACTAAGCCCTCACTTGTATCCTTTTCCTTGATCCTAGGCCACTGTCACTTGTTTTCATTCCGGGTATGAAGAAGAGAATCATCATCCTTAATTTTAGACCACCATCGATCTGGACATTTCTGTTCCTTGTACCATCTTGTGCAACCTTTGATACATAAGCTGCTAATAATTAAATGGAATGAACAATCGTGGAAGTAACTAATTGTAGCGAGAATGAAATTTCCTCAATGATTGCAAACCCCTTCGATATCATGTTCAGTTTTGATACTATTTACGAGCGGCAGCCTGCGACTTGTGGCTTACTTGATAAGGGAAACCGAGGACGTCCCTCAAAGCTCTGGGCAACCACTCCCTTATCTGCCATTCACTAGCGCATTGAGGGTGGGTTAGATTGTCTCAAGTGAAGGTTGAACTTCTTTCATAATAGGTCCACCAAGATCGGACGCCACGAATGAAAAAAGAAAAAAAAAAGAAAAGAAAAAACCGTACAAGAAATCATGTACAAGAGAAAATTAAGAAAAATCTATTCAAAAAAAAAAAAGAAAAGAAAAGAAAAGAAAAGAAAAAGTAGACTCAATGTCATAGAAAGATAATACGTCGTAGGCTGTGAACAGTGTTCTTTGACGCTGGATCAACTGTACTGACATTGGCTCACCGTCCCCTTTCCCTGTACTTTATTTATAAGTAATTGTGGCACTGGATATTTTAGGTGCTAATTCAATTCAGCCTGAAGCAGTAAGTGAATGAATAGCCCAGCCATAGGGCGACTGGGCCAAGCCACGTCAAAAAGGGCGGCCCGACTCCTAGGGCAGTATTTGCCTTGGGAGTGGTCTGGCCATCAAGTTACTTTGTGAGATAGGGGACCAAGTTGGGGATCCACATCGTCTCTTCCCTGAGATTCAGGAGGAGGGGCGGCGACCCCGTTGGATGGTCGCCACGTGGAAGTCAGATGAATCCGACCTTTCCGTTCTAGCTGACAAGTCGAGCCGACAAGGAAGTGTCGGCTCGAACGGAAGGGTCGGATTCATCCGACCTCCACGTGGCGATCATCCATTGGGGTCGCCGCCCCTCCTCCTTGAAGTACAGGGAGGAGATGATTTGAATCCCCAAGTTGGTGGTCCAAAGACTAGTCTACAAATCCAAAAGGGCTAGGAAAGGATAGGGCCGGTGGGCTTGACAACGCCAGCATCGTTACTTTTCCACCATCAATCCAAAGGGAAGACTGGCCCCACATAAACTAGAAATGAGATATATCCAGAGTCCTACAACGGACACAAAACCTCTTTGCAAACTCAAAAACCAAAGCAAAAACCCCCCACCCCTCCCAAATTTGTATATTTATACGAAAGTACTAATGTTAGATTTGTGGACCTCAGAGTGTAATCACATGCCAAAAAATAAATAAATAAATAAACCATTGATCTCAATATGATTTGCTCAATCCATTCCCTCCAATCTCAATCTACATGATTTTGGGTTTGATTTCCTTGGTAGATATGTAAGGGAAATCAGGCAATTAGGCTCAGTTTGATTGTTCAGGAAATTAAAAGGGAAGGAAAGTGAAAATTTTAAACTTAAAAATGAAACTTGTAATAGGTATAATACAATATGATTGTATAAAGTATTTAAATTTCTAAACATAATTAATAATGAAATTTTTTAGATGTAAGTTTATTTTACTTTTTAAATGCAAGGGGTTTGGATGCAAAGTGAAGTATAAGTTAATAACTAAATATAAAATGTCGTAATGATTATGGAAGTTTTCTTTCTAAGTAAAAAAAATTTCATTTTTTTCTTTTTTTTTAATTCCCGTTGCTACCAATCAGACCCTTCATAAATCAATTAATCTCAAAATAGTTTAAAGTGCAAATAATATTAATTAATTAATTTACTTTAAAAAATGGGTTAAAAAATGTTTTAAAACAACATTGTAAGATATCAGTGACATAATTGGTCATGATATTATTGACTACTACTACTATATATAGTGTAGTCATTTTGATTATTAGATAGATGGAGAATCTTTTAGATGGATAATACGTCAAATTTCGTGATCCATCCCAATTGTATTATATATTATAAATAAAACTGCTCCCCTTCTTCAAAACTGAAAATTCTCTTTCAAAATGAAGAAATCAAATTGGACTTACGTCGATAGAAATCAGTATCATGTATAGAACTCCTACCCTTTCCTGAAAATTCCGAATTCTTCATGGGAGCAAAGAAGTCAACATATAATTAGAGCATTTCCATGAAAGTTTGAGTAGCAGATGTCACATTTATATCACATAACATATATGTGAAAAACTATATTATCCAAAATAAAACCCTTAATTAGATGATGACATTATCACATGGCTGAAGAAATCCGTTTCGTTGGACCTCTTTCTAATTTTTATTAATTAGTTGGATTTTAATCTAAAGATACTTTTTTATATTTTCAATAATATTAAAATAGAATAATAATTCTATATAAAAAATGTAGGTAAAGTTGATGGGGTCTCATCAGCCCCCTCCCACCTCACCCTTAAAAAATGCTAACCTCTCGTTGGGTAAAGTATTTAAAAAGGGTAATTACATTCTACCTAACGTTTTGAGAAAATATACCGAAGGTATTTATCGTTTCAAAAATTATATTTGAGGTACTTCTTTTATAATCCCAATATTACCCATGATACTAGCACCGATCTCACTCTATCCCCCTCTCCCGCCCTCTACTACCTCCTGCACCCGGAGTTCCGCCCCGGCTCCCTCCCCTGCCCTCTGCTACCTTAGAGAAGGGCAGCCATGAAACATGGACCCTCTTTCCATCTACGGTGAAACCCCTTTGTCATGAAAACCCACAGTTTTCTTTCCCTATTCTTCTGCGGGATTTTGAGTGTTTTGATCCCTAGATATAGCGATGGTGGCAGCGGCAATGGCAACCAGCCTTGCCGCTTTCATACTCTTCCCACAGGGCTCCACTTCTGCTTTATTCTTGATGGTCGAGGATAAATCATGCTGTGTTTGCATCGACAACCATCTCGCCCAATGAATCCCGCTCCATAAGGCAATCCCTCCCCCTCTTCCTCCACATCTGAAAGCTCTGTTTTTTTTGTTAAATCTCAACTTTCACGGATAAAACCTTTGAATGGAGGAAGAGAAAAGGCAGAGAAGATCAAGAAAGAAGTGAATGATCTAAAATCTTGTAATAGTTTAATGACGAGTTCAGTATAATAGAGCTATTTTTCATCATTCCACAACTGTTATTTGCTAAGCTTTCTTCTCTGTCTCTGTCTGTCACATTAGTTTCTGATTATTAGAGAGAGAAATTGTAAATGGAGTACAGGTGGGTTTCCAAGCACTTCCTTTTTCTCTATTCAAGACTTCAGAGATCCAATAAAAAACTTGATCTATCTATTCCAACAAACGACGAAAACAAGCATTTCTAGGGTTTTATAGCTTGTTTTGTGTTAGATTTATCCCTCTTTCTCCTATTTTTCGATTCAATTACTTTTAAAGATTATAGTTTCTCTCTTCTATTTTCTTTGATTTTTCCGTCAGTTTTCTCTTTTGATGGTAGACACCAATCAAGCATGGCACTTGGACATTAATGGCATTTCTATTTTCTCTAATATTCTCATTTCAGTTTATCAAAGGGGCTCCTCTACCTAAGTGAGCTCGACATCAGCTTCCCGATTCCACCAACATACAGTATTCACTGATCCTCATTTTCACCATCCAAACCGTCCTGGAAGAATTTCACGCTTTCAGAATTCGAAACTGCATCTAACCATTTCAGTTCAGGAATGGGAGTGAGTGATACACGAGAGAGAGAAAGAGTCAAATGAGGGTAAAATTGGAAATATAAAAATAGAAGATACTCAAATATAACATATGTGAAACGTGAGCTACTCCAAATTTAACATATATGAAACGTGAGGTACCTTTGACGTAGCTTTTTGAAACGTGAGGTACCTTAGGTCTAATTTCTCAAAACGTTAGGTACCCTAGGTGTAATTTACCCATTTAAAAATTACTTGACTATCTCTTCCTCAAAAGCACTTTCAAATAAAGAACTTTTTTTTTTTTGTCGGCAAAACCGTCCAATAAATCTTTTGGCGATGAGCATCTATTAAAGATATGCTGGAAGTTAAAATGGTAGGAAATCGACCCTAATTTGTTCATCCTAATCTTTTGGGTGACTGTGGTCCCTCTTTTGGGAGACCGTCGCCCTTCTTTTAAGTGACTGTAATGAAGGAACGAGGAGCTCTAATACCGTTTAAGTTTAATATTAAGTTTCAACTCAAAAGCTCGAACTAATAAATGGAGGGACTCTCACAAATATAAAGTATCCAAGGTTTTAGTCTTAAGGAATGTGAGACTATTCCCAACACTCTCCATCACGTATTGCTCCTCTTTTGGGTGCCTGTACACATGGCAAATGTGGTCCTACTTTTGGGTGACCGCAAAGAGGGAACAACTCTGAGATGGAAACTCAACATGGTATCAGAGCTCTATGTTCCCTCCTTACGATCATACAAAAGAGAATCCACATGCCACGTGTACTACCACCCAATACGTGAGGGAGAATATTGGTAATAATGCCATGCACATTGGTTAAATCCAAAATTTTAGGTGCCTTTTATATATATATATATATATATATATATATACTTTGAAGAGATCAAATCACTCTCTAATCCATGTTGGGGAAGTGTTTTAGGATAGGGAAAAGACTTCGTAGAGTCCCCATAGGCTTGCCACGTGAAGAATAGTGGCCAAGATGTGGTAAAATGGTGGATTGGAATGAAATTTGGAAACTTCCCATAATTGGGATTCTCCTCATCAGGTCGACCCTGAAATCAGGATCATATAGGACTGAAATCCTCTCCCGCGGCAGGAGGTTCCTGCCGCTGATCCAAGGGCTGGGGATCAGTCGGCCCGCCTACCAATACATGGGGAGGTGGGCCGGATGAAATCCCGCCCTTGGCCGACGGCAGGTGGGCGGGAGAGGATTTTTTTGCGATCATATAATCGACGTTGACAGGGGTCAATCGACGCTTTGTTGCCATCGGCCAAACCTGAGTCAGGGTCAATGACTCAGGTCACCAGTACTTAACGATCTAGGGCCAAACCTGATCCAAAATTAGGTCCTTTTAGAAGCCTTGGGACACTCCCAGCCCGTCAGGTCTGGGTTTGGACCTGTCCCTGGTTCACGAGAAGACTGGGTCAATGCTCTTCAACTTGTAATGGCCATATCTTGGGATTTTGAACTTCGATTGAGGCGATTTCAATTCCATCTCGGAGCTCTCAATGAGTACTAGGTCATTGTGGCCTTAGACAACACTAGTAAAAATTTATTTTTTGGATTGCCTGAATCAATTCGTAGCTAGATGTATTTTGGTAATTTTGAACACTATGATCAGAATATGAGGAATGGCCTTCAACACGGGCTAGAGGCTTGTGTGGCACTGGGAACCAAGAGTGGGTTCTAAACTCGGTAAAATGTGAGACTTTTGAGGTCTCCCTAAGGTAGTTCATGTTGACAAAATGAGATGTCTACACCCTCCAATTACAATTGCCCATAATGTTTACTTGTCAGTCAGCTATCCATGCTAAGGTGATGAAAATGGAAAATAGGGAATCTTCCAACAGAAAATCCATGTAGCTTGTATGAAATTCAATTCCAGAGATTATGCAAGGTAGTATCATGGTAAAAAAACACTGCCAAAGAATACATAAAGAAGAGTTAGGCAAAATTTGAAGTGATTAAAATGGATTAAAGAGTCATCTTATATTTAAAATGACTGAAACACATCCTGGAACATTGCAAAAAGTTATTTAAAGAGAAATTCAAAGAATATTTGAGGTTTCTAAAAAGGGGCAGAGAAATGTTTATTACCTTGGCCCATCTATACCATTTTAAATGGTATTGGAGTGTGAAGAAGCACAAGTTTGAGCTATCAGCTAACACTGATAAGCTCAGGGATAAGAAAACATCTGAAGATGATTCAATAGACTTTTGCATTCTCACTAGAACTACTAAGTTAGATCCTGGTGATTTATAACATTCAAAGAAAAGAAATGAAAACAACTTTTCAAGTAAATGTAAGTGACTTTATGTCAAGGAAAAAGAATTCTTGTAATGTAACTCAGAAGGGACATGTATAGAAATATTATAAGCTGGACATGCTAAATTGGAAAAGAATAAGGTCTATGAAACTTCTGAATGAGAAGGGTGCTGGGTTTTTTGAGATTTAAATACTAGTTATAGTCTAAACTTATAGGAATAGTAAAATCTTTACTTTATTTTTGATAGTTTACCAATTTTGGAAGAAGACTATGTACCCTTAACTCCCATAATTGTTATAGACATTTAAGACTTGTATCTAAGGAAAATTTATAAAGAAAGGTAAAGAATGGTATTCTGAGACCCGTAAAGTTGATATCATATACATATGTGGGGATTGTTTAAAAGAAAAGAAAAATAAAAATCATTCACAACAAGTGATTGTTGGACTTGGTGGATAATCTTTATTTAAGGATTAAAATTGTTAAATCTAAAAAATAAGATAAGTGTTCAGGCAAACCATATCATATTGATTTATACACTGATACTTTTGCCCAAATATTTACTGGTGTCAAGACTTATGACTTAGGAATCATGCTTGAGATTTAATAGCAAAAGAAGTGGCAAATAAATGTGATCAAGAGCATAAGAGTGTATTTGATTATGTGGGAGCAATGAATTCTGCAGTTTATATATATTATTAATAGGGTGCCAAGTAAGTCAGTCACAGTTTAAGGAATATTCATGCTTGGGATTGCAGAGCGGAAACATGATTTCATAACCCTCATGAGAGAATGGTTGGTTTTAGGACATTGAGCTGTTATTTTCTGGAATGTCCAATAAGGTCCAAAGAATTTTGATTTTATTGTCCCAACTCAGAAAATGAGATAGAAGAAACTAACCATGCTAGATTCATTGATGGTGCTAGCGGTTTGTCACAGCCAAAAAAACTTATATTTTGACGAGACCCCATGGAAATTGCTGTGAAATAACCAGTTGAAATAACAGAAATATTATTGAAGGATGATATGATAATAAAATCAGAGGAGACAAAATAAAGATTTACTAGGTCACATAAATCTGTCATTTCATCCAATCATATACTATACGTCATAGTAGATGTTTTTGGCATTGGATGAAAGTAAAATCCCAATAATTTTCAGCAAGCTATCTGTAGTTATATCGTCCCAGAATAATTGAAGTCTATAAAAGGTGTGTGGATGTTTTTGGACAACACCAAGGTTTGGATCTTGTGTATTTATTGAAGAATTGTATACCTATAGCAAGGTTTTTTGTATATAAGGTTGCGTGATTCTAGTGGGAGAATTGATCGCTACAAAGCAAAACTTGTAGCAAAGAGTAATCACACAGGGATAAGGCATTGACCTAAATTTATTGGTTTTTGTTGTGCTATCTGATTTAGAACTATATCAAATAAATGTAAAAATCTTTCTTTCTCAACGAAATGATTCAACCAGAAGGTTGAGGTAAAGGATAATGATAGAATGGTCTTAAGCAAGCTTCCAGACAATGGTGTCTGAAGTTCGACCAGGTTGTATTAGGTTATACCTTCATTCGGTTTAGTTGGGAATGCAAAGATCTAAGCATATATCCCAAGATCAGTGGGAGCATGTTTATTTTTCTGATCTTGTATGATAATGACATATTGTTTACCAGTAGTGACATGGCATTACTTGTAGAGACCAAACGTTTTCTGTCAGAGAATTTTGTGATGAAAGACATGGATAAGAGCTCATTCATTATCGGTATTGAGATCAGACTTGAAAAAAATCATAGACTACTGGGACTATCTGAGAGGGCCTTCATTGATCATGTACTCAAGAGATGCAGTGCCTTAGGAATAATATTGAAAAGAGATCTATGTCCGAATAGATTGTGTTTGCAATAGAGAATCTGATGTATGCATAGTTTTGTGGATGACATCGCCTTTATAGTGAGCCTGCTGGGACGGTTTTGGTCAGACGTAGGGATTGCTCACTGGACAGAGACAAAGAATGTTCTGTGTTATTTACAAAAGATGAAAGATTACCTGCATATGTATGACAGTGTTGATAACCTAGAGGTGGTTAGATATTCTAATACGGATCTCAGTGGATATGCTAACGATAAGAAGTCCACGTCAAGATATATTTTGTGATGACTAAAGAAGCTATTTCATGGAGGAATGCAAAACAATCTATTCTGACTTCTTCTGTTATGCAGCCAAAGTTCGTGGTACCGTTTGAGGCCACAAAGCAAGTGTCTTAGTTGATGGATTTTATTTTTAGGTTGAATGTTGTGGATACCATCTCCTAATCATTGTTGTTGTACTGTAACAACAAGTTAGTTGTATCCTTGTTAAGAACAACAAGAAATCAAGTGTTTCTAAGTATATAAAGTTCAAGTATCTAATGGTAAGAAAAAAAGGTCAACGAGAATCACATTTCTGAAGAGCACATTTCAACAGACAATATGATAGCTGATCCTTGGTAAAAGGCTTTACCAGTGAGAGTCTTAAAGGATCATGTTTTTAGTATAGATGTCGTTGAGTCTTTTGATGTGCTTGTATAGACATTTTATATTTTATTGATACTTGGTTGTATTTACTCTTTTGCCTGTGGATTTTATAGGCATAGTTATTTTGTACCATGATTTTATTTCATGATTCAGCTTTTATTTTATTGCTAATCTGGACATAATTTTTATGTGTTTGACATGTCAAAATTTCAAAAGACAGTATTTAGCCAAAATGACAACGGCAGTATTCAGCCAAGAAGGACAATAAGGCGGTATTAAGCCATGGTTTGAAGGCGGTAAGCCAGGTTCTGTTGTTCACCCAGGTTAATAGCTCCACACTATGGTATTGGGTAACATCAAGTTAATGGCCTATAAGGTTTTAAAGGCTATTGGATCAAAGGTGATTCGATCAGATTATGGAATCTCATGATAAGGTTACTTTCATGGTATTATCTTGGTGCGATTCATACCATTAAGTATACTTTTGTCCATGATAATAGAAAGGGTATGCCGTTTATTGAGGCATATTTTTTGCTGTTCGATATCAGTCTGGTTGTTGGTTGGATCAAGGTTATGACAATTCATTGAATAACTGGATTCCATGGCCACACTGGTTGATTATAGTCTTGTAAATTAATGAAGCCCAAGTGGGAGACTGTTATATTTATTTCTAAATCTAGTTGGTCAACCTTATTTACTTGCCTAATCTATCGGTGGGAGTCTGACATTATTTGGTAGGCTGGTCTAAGCCGTGGATTATCAATTGCCAAAGATAGGACTTTCCCTATTCATTGTGGGGATGAATTAGGGTTAGTGGTTATGTTATAAATATAGAAGTAGTGAGTCCCTGCAGCCACTATTGAGATTTCTCCATCAGCACCCATAGCAGAGGAGAAGGAAGGTCTAGTGGAAGACTCTTCTCAAGGGTTACATCAAGTAACAGACGAAAATCAATTGTCTACAAGAGGTATGGAACATTCTAACTGTTTATATTAATCTCTCTATATTCTAGGTATCTGTATGTGGGATAAGATATGTAATGAAACCCTATCAACATTATTCTAACAATTCTCACTTCTGATGCTTGTAATGTGGGTTTCTTCTGCTTAATATATTCTGCTACTTTACCCAAAAAATAAAAAAAAAGAAACGTAATAGTAAGCACATGTAGTTATTGAAGTCCCACAATTTTTTACCGGAAAAAAAAAAAGAAAAAAAAAATGTCCCACAATTTGTATTGCATATTGCATGCAGATAGACAAGGGAGAGCCGTAGCAAACCTTAATTAAAGGCTTAAAATCGGGTCCAATGGACCAACAACTCAATGAGAGACCATGTATGTACTCGACCCAAGTATAACAAGGTCTTTTCACCATCGGTATTGTACTATTACCTAAATAAAATACCAAAACTGCCCCCCTTCTATTTAGGTTTTCATGATAGCCCAATGTATGTACATTAAAGGGATCGAATTGGTTACAACTACATGGTGTAATTAACAACCCTTATTACATTCTGACAAACCCTTTAATATTTAAGTAAGATAAAGAAATCCCAATAATAAGATGGGCTTTCATTCTTGAATTAGCTTGGCTTGAATATACTAAATCTTAATCCAAGACAAATTAAACCAGGTTGACAATTGAGATTACTCCACCCCAACTCCAAAAAAGTCTTGGAAATATATTTGTGATGAGCCGTGTTAGATCCATTTGTCATCTGCATGGTTGTCAGATGTATTCCAGAAGATTAATTTAATTCGACTTTCTCCTATTACTGTGAAAGATCAACAATTTTGGTCCTTAACAAAATCAGGTGACTTTACAGTCTCATCAGCCTAGAATGCCATTAGAGAGAAAGCTCAGCCAGAGCAGTGGGCTTCAACAGTCGGAATAATATTTTCATCCTCATATCTCTGTATTTGCATGGCGTTGGCTTCATCAAGCTCTTCCTCCAGATGATAAATTACAGTGTAGGAAGATCCATATCGTTTTGTCGTTGATATCTATGTAAGCAGAATGTGGAAACTTTCAATCATATCTTTCTTCAGTGTGAGTATTCAGTTGACATATGGAAAAAAGTGGCGGGCTTATTTACTCTCAAATTGTTTTGTTTTGATTCCATTCATCTCCTCTTTTCGTGGTGGAAACGGAAAAAGGCTATTGTGGCAGTCCCACAAATTTGGATGACTATGCTTTTTATTACAACCCAATTATTATGGATGGAAAAGAATTTCTCATGTTTTGAAGGTCATAGAAGACATGTAGGAAGAATCTTGAAGATCCTAGAGAGGCCTATTGGTGAGCTATCGGTTCGATCCCCTTGCTATATAAAATCAGTCCGAGATTGGATTTTTGCAACTCGTTTCAACTTTAAAACGAGTGTGTGTAAATCTACAGTCATTCAACTTAAATGGACTATGCCACCTGATAGTTGGTTAAAATTAAATATTGATGGATGTTCTCTTGGTAACCCGAAATGAGTAAGTGCAGGAGGGATTCTTCATTCTTCATTGGGGGCTGCTATTAGATCTTTTATAGTGTTTCTTGGTGTAAAATCTAATTATGGAACAGAATTTTCAGCTCTAATAATTGGCATTCGCCAAGCTCAAGATGCAGGTTGTTCCAAACTTTGGATTGAGTTTGATTCAAGCTCAGTAGTCGAAGGCTTACTCCAGTCTAATATTCTTTGGTTTTTTTATCAAGATTGGATGAGTTTGTCTCATTATCTTCATACTATTCAATGGAGGATCAGTTATAGTTTTAGATAGATTAATTATGTTGCTGATTTGCGAGCTCGTTTTGCATCTAGGAATATGGTTTCGAATTATTGCACTTCGGCATCTAGTTTTGTTTTTAGAAATATTAGCTGGGATGCTTCTGAGTATCCTAAAATTTGGTTTTGTTTAGCATATTTTGTTTTAATTAGTTTCCACCCTGTTGATGGCATTATCAAGATAGGGTAAGATTCTGATTTTATTTTTTACTATTTTGTAATTTCTTTTTTCAATCTTTTTTTTTTTTTGGGTGGGGGGGTAAGCTTTTATAGGTTTCACTTTCTTTTTTCAATCTTAATATATCTCTTTGCTGACCATAAATATATTTGTGCTGACAAACTTCTTTACAGCTTCTCCTCTGATCGACCACAGTTAAATAATCAAACATGTCTTCTTTCTGAAAAAAATAAAAAGAAAAGAGAGAGAGAGAGAGAGAGAGAGAGAGCTGAGGTGTTCATATTGCCGCTTGACTAATGTGAAACATTTAGGTATAAGTACTTATATTGGATCAAGAAGCAGGAAGCACATACCCGATCGATTGTCGTGAAAATAAAAGCTTCGATTACGTAAAGTAAACTGTGTTTAAGATAATTCCTATTTTGGAGATAAATAGTTCTTTAAGCTCTCCTTTTTTCAGTCTTACACTAAAAACATTTCACATTCGTCACCTTTTCTCTCTCCATTAACAAACTGATCACATTCATTTGTCCCTCTGTTTTAAATGAATTTAAGCATCTTCATTGTCGCGTCTTATTTTATTCTGCTATCGTGTGGACATTCTTTCTTTTACTCTCTCCCTCATACACACAGAGACATCTTGGCATCTGTGTTGATTGTTGAAGTTAGGCAACTGTCCATTTTTCCAATCTTTACATGCTATGCGCATAGACAAGAAAGTACCTCAAAACAAGCTAGGAAAGCAGAAACGAGTCTAGAATCTAGATAGAAGAACCCAAAGAGGAGCTGATGATGTGCAAGCATGACAACCATACATGGTTAGGATCGAAATATACATGCGTCAATTTATTTGGCTCTGTTGGGAGTAGGATGTCTAGTATACTGTGGCATGAGTTTGTAGACTAATTTTAGACAGCCGTTAAAAGCCCGTATGACGTAAGTCCCAAAGGCGTGAGAATGAGTATTGAAATTATATTCTCCATTGATTTTGAAGCTAGCAGATCCCATCTCACCATGGACGTAGGAGAAAATCCTTGTTGAACTACATAAATCTTTGTATTATGTGATTGTTTCTTTCTATTTCATTTTATATTTCTATATCATGTTTTAGGCTTCGATTTCTACAGGTTCAAGATCATAGGCTTATGTAGTAAGCTTTCTATAACCACTAACCGTGTAGGCATGTCCAATCAGTCCTCTGGTTTGCAAACAATTGGATAATATTCCTTCGATTTTATAGGGACTATATATCTAAATGAAACCTCTATAGGTGTCTCTAAAACATGACACCTTCTTTTAATTACCTCTTGTTTTATTCTAATTTTTTTAAAGTCAAGTGTAAAATGGGTTTTTCATATTTTTTAAAAGTGATTTTCCATTTTGTCATTGTCAAGAGTTTGTCAGTATCTCGTACATTTTTTTTTTCAAACTAACATGTGGAATGAAAAGAATTACAGCCACTAACAAAAACAAATATTGTATCGTAAATTGGCAAAAAAGCAAGGTTTCAAATTATTTGACACCTTAAGGAGTATCAATAAGAAAATCCCTTTTTATAATCCTTTTTCATTTTAATATAATACACTCCTTCATTTAGTAAGGGTACGTCACATATGTACTTGAAACACGCACGACATATAAATTACAACTGTTTTAAGAATGATACAGTGGTATGTATATTGTCAAATTATTTTGAGACCCTTTTAATTTTTACATTTGATTTAAAAAAAAAAATTGGGAACAAGAAAAGGGACAATCAAATAACCTATAACAGATGTCATTCAAACACTCTCATAAAAAAAATCTTTTAATAATTTGGATTTATGCAGTCGGTTATGATTCTTCTTCCAATATATATAACAATGTGATTGGACCTAATTAAGTAAGCTTAAAAGGATTAAAAAAAAAGCATCCAAAGAAGTTTACATGCATTTAAGCATGCAAACATGAGGCAGACTCATGTATTCTCATGTATTTTACCACCAATACATCGATGTTGTAAGTTCCATGTGATCTGATCAAGAAACGTATACCTTTAATTACTACCAATGTTAGGTTAAAAGTTCTTCTAATCTTGATGATTAAGACTTTTTCATGTGGCAAAGATTGCTTTAGAACCTCTCAATATAAACCCAGCTAGCTCCTTCCTGAACCCTAATCCCACAAGACTTCTCTATCCCTATCCTTTTTTTCTTGAGGTTATCCGGATCCGAAGATGGATAAGAAAGGAGGAAGCAGCAGCAGCAGCAGCAGCTCCCAAGATACAGAAGTAAGGAAAGGACCATGGACCATGGAGGAAGACCTAATTCTGATCAACTACATCGCCAATCATGGGGAAGGCGTTTGGAACACACTGGCTCGTTCGGCCGGTAAAAATGTCTTCCTGCATATCTGTGTATGAAGGGCAGTTTGTTTTGGTCTTTTATATATTTTGTTGGCTTTTTGTAGGCCTGAAACGCACTGGAAAAAGCTGCCGTCTTCGATGGCTAAATTACCTGAGGCCGGACGTCCGAAGAGGTAATATTACACCTGAAGAACAGCTCTTGATCATGGAACTACATGCTAGGTGGGGAAACAGGTGAGACCATATTCAGTAGAATTAGGAAAACGGTTGTGCATGCCTTGATTCCTTTTATTTTATACCTTAAGACACATAGAAAAGGGTTATTGCTTTATTTTCCAATGCATCTGTTTCTTATAAGCTGTTCGATCTTGAGAGAAACAGTCATGCATAGCTTAATACTTCTTGTTTTCGGAGTCAAGAAGCTCATCACATAGATGTTGCCCTCTCTTCTTGAATGTTGGATTAACAATGAAAGAAGAATATATGAGGGTTCTTGGCATTTTTGCTGCAACTACGTACGTAGCTTCTCTATTTTTTTTCTTCTTAGGTCATATTTCAAAAGAAATAATTGTTTATTTAGCGCAATGGGTTTGTATATTTCTCTTGTTTTCGGTCTGATTGTGTTTTCCTATGCTTTCACATAAACTGTAAAATGATCTTCTGTCCCTCCTCTTGGAGACTTGAGTCTGCACTCCCTTGATTCTCGCATTGATGTAAAACTACACACCCAACTAGAGAAATCCTAGCCATTTTACTGACCCAAAAAAAAAAACCCTTGCCATAATGTATATATATATATATATATAAATATATATACTCTATTAGATGACGATTTTTTTTTGGTAACTAATTAATTCATGAAATTAGAATGGAGGTTCTTACAGTTCTGATCAAGACTAAAAGTTGGATTTAATTAGGGGGAAAATATAGGAATAGTGGTTTTGTGGAGCAACTGTGCTATTATTTTCTTTTTTTGTGTTGCAAAAGAGAAATTTTATTTATTTGTGTTTCCTTGGGATGAAATTTTTTTTATTATTAATCATGAGATGAGATTGAATTCTTGTTACTTATTTTTCTTGATTTAACACAATTTTTGGATCTTTAGAAAAAAAAAGAAAAAAAAGAATACCATTTAGAAGAAAATAACAGCTGATCACAACAATTCCTGTCAAAATTATTGGATTTTATTTGCTTAAGGAAACTGCAGTTCAGTTAGTATTGCACGTGAACTTTCCTTATCGAAAGAAGATGCAGATCTTTTCTTTTGGTTAGGGTAGGCATTTTTTCCCAAGTAATAATATGGTGTGATTTTTGAAGAAAATCAAGATAAAGGGCCATTAATTCGATTCCTTCCGGGTTCTACCAGCAACCCTTTTACAGTTTTACCATGCCCTTGGATCTGAAAGGAAAACTTTACTGTTCCGGGCTAGAAAACGGCTGTAAATAGGACAACAAGGAAGATCACCATGGCTGAAAAAATTTGATATTTCTAACTCTCCGGCACTTGTGGAACCCAAAGGAGTGTAGGTTTTTTATTTTTTTTTTTTTTTTGGGGGGGGTGGTGGTGCGCGGGAGGTACAGATGCAAAGGAGAGAAGTTAGTCTAGATTCCTAATCAGTTTGATATTGGATGGACCCAATCAAGGAGAGGAAAATTCCTCTACATGTACATGTATGATGCTTTCAGGGAAGGACACATGTCCTGTTTTTTGCCATTAAGAAATCGAAAGAAGGGTATTTATGGGAGTGAAAAAGACATGTGTCCTCCCCTGAATGTATGTGAAGTGAAAGTAATTTTAATGAAGTTAGGCATACATTTTGGATTGACTGAATTTTGGACGAAGTCTAGGGTCATTTATTAGTATATGCATAACTGATCAACTTAATTTGGTTTTATCCCAACTAAATTAGGTCGGCTAACCTATACATCTACATTAGTAATTTTATATTAGTAACTTTGGGTGGCAGAAAATTACACATGGACCTGCAACCTTACATCGTGTGTTTAAAATTAGGATATATAAAGAGAAATTGGGACTAATTAGGGTGGTGGCTGCTTAGAACTTGAAATGTGATTGTGCATAATTGAAATAGTTTACAAAGGTGGCAATCGTCTCGTGTCTTAGTGTTTCTAGTGAATCAATCATTATTTTAGAATCTAAATTATCACTTAGTCAGTCGGTAATTTTTCTAAAGTGAAATCACATTCATACTTGTTTAATTTATTTTGGTGATGCTATATATTGCAATTTTTATTTATAGATCCTAACCAAACTTCATGGGAATAAATTTATTATGAATGCTTGAGATTTACCTATCTAATTTAGTATAGATATAATTTAATCTTCTTTGTGTTGCTCTTCAGATTCCCTGTATTGGGATTCCATCTTTGTATCATTTTCTTTGTCTTTTAATAAAAATGCTATTCATAAAAAAATTGCAGCAAAAACAGTTAACATATTTTTTTGGTATTCTAAATAGTTAACACACACACACACACACACACACACACACACACACACACATATATATATATATATATATATATATATATATATATATATATATATATATATATATATATATATATATATATATATATATATATATATATATTGACTTGCTATATATATATATATATATATATATTAACTTGCTATATGGCAAATATATTAACTATTCTACCATAATTTTTTTTTTGGTAAAATATTCTACCATAACAATAACTATAAAAAAAGTAATAGTAATATTAGAAGTATAAAAACAACAATGCATGTAAACTGTGAATGTATGTTTAGGAAATTTTTATAGGAATTTCATATTGTTAGGTCAAAGGTAAATTTCATCAACTACGTACTTATTGAGATTTTCAAGAGAGGCCGAGATTTAAGGAATCGAGGGGCTTCTCCTCTACTGATGTCATTGTTGAAGGTTGAGAGAAAATCCTTAGATTGGTTTAGTTTTTCTTTGTTTGGGTCATGTTTTATTCCTTTCTTTTTTCTTCTAATATAATTTTAATCTACTGTTCTTAGAAACCACCACCACCACCTCTCTCCCCCCTCCCCTCCAAAAATAAAAATAAAAAACTGCTTATTGAGATAAGTTTATCTCGATTGCCTAAATATCTATCTCGTGGCAGATTGGATGATGCCCAATAATCCGAATTTAGACCTATCTATCCAACACAGTCAGAATAGCCACGTCATCCTGCCACCTGGTTCAAATGGTAGACTGTTGAGATAAGCTTATCTCAAGTGGCTAGGGGAAATGGAAATGAAAGTTTGAGTTGGTATATGTGCTTAGCTTTCTTCGTTTACATAAACCTCTTGACCTTGCAGGTGGTCCAAGATTGCAAAGCATCTTCCTGGAAGAACTGATAATGAAATAAAGAATTACTGGAGAACAAGAATTCAAAAGTATATTAAGGAACCAGAACCATTTCCAAGGCAGAATTCTGAGCTGAACCACAGTATTGCTAGCACAAGTAATCACATACATGAAGTTGGATCAGAAGGAATAGAATCTTACTCACCATCTTATGCTGCAAACTTGGAAGCTTTTCCAGGTCCTTTACCAACTGAATCGAACGACAACTTCTGGAGCATTGAAGATCTCTGGTCTATGCAGTTACTTAACAACGATGGAACAAATAAAATTGTATAGTATCGATCATCATAAGCTTATAGTTTGGAGCTATATATAGTAGCTACGTCCATACTAATTAATACTTTTTATAGAACTATCTAATGCTAGTTACTAGTCCACCAGATCTGGACTGTAACATAATTGAGGAACAGTTTATTAAATCAGATATAGTGTAATAAGTGAGAGTATTTTGCTTATTATCTCTACAAATGAAAATTTGAGATCATACTGATTCTTACCCAAGTAAAGCATTATAAAGAGAGAGAGAGAGAGAGAGAGAGAGAGAGAGAGAGAGAGAAGGGGAAAAAAAAGCCATGATCATGAAAGCTTGACAGAAGCTAGCTAGTGACTTAAATATGAAAGAATTAATGATTATTGTTAGTACTTTTGTTAAATATGGGTTAGATCTGATCATCCTGAGACTAGCCATCTTCAAAAGGACATCCAACCCTTTGAGAAAAGTTGAGTCCAAATTAGTGGTTTAATGCCTATTCTAGAAGATAATTCACTATTATTGAAAATTTAGGTTTTGTTTGGTTTGTGTTTTTCGAATTCATTCTAGGTTAAGAATGCATTCTGAGTTGACAAAAATAGTATTTGCTAACTTTCTTGGATAATGGAATGTGTTAGAGAACACAACCCATTATAGAATGAACTCTTTAGCGCATTATGCATTCTGAATTCGAACAAAAATGCACATCTTGTTAATGTTAGGAACGCATGGATTCTCCAATCTAAGAATGCATTTATAAAAATGAATACCAAACACATCATTTTTTTTATGTAAAAGAGATGTTTCTTGGACTTTTAGTATAACCGATCATTAATTATATGCCATGCATCTCTCACTTTCAAAATTTTGGATGCATGGAAGCCTTATACTAGCTAGCCCTAATAAGGGTTAACAGTTAAGTTGGTTTGGGTTGCTTCTTCCATAAGAAATGACATTTTCATGTTTTGATTTATCAAAGAGAAGATGCGAAGATAAAGAAGAAAGATGGAGAAGAATCAGAAAATAATGGAGTTTCCTTCTTTTTCCTTAAAAGGTTAGGCAAATGGGTTGGTGATTTGTGGGTGAAGACAATTTTGAACTCTTAGTAAGTATGTTGAACTTAATTTCCAAGCTCACAGCTATCACCAACATTGGAAGTGAAAGAGAAAAAAAAAAAAAGGGTGATTAAGATTTTTTTTTATGTAAGGACAAGGACAATACATGCTAATATCGGAAGGATTAACCAGCAACTAAATAGCTGTCCTCTCCCTCATATCCATTTTCATGCATGATCATGCAAGTATCGATTCCGACGTAAACCAAACTCCTAAACAGTTACTAGGGAGGGTTTCACATGTGACCAATAAAACCATATTCCATTTACCATATATAAAAAAATAAAAACAAGTACGTACAAAACAAAGGTCCATGTCTGGTTCAAGCTAGCATATGGTGACAGCATGTGATCATAGTTGCAGTTATTATTTCTTGTGTCCACAAGGACTCTTTACAAACCCTAGATTGGTAGTTACTCAATTCAGATTCTGACATTTGTCCACATGATCCACGTGGTTGTTCTTTCTTGTGATGCAACAGTTAGGTCATTTGATGACGTGGAACAGTCTAGTCCTTTACCTTGAAGATATGATCTAAGGCTGAGTCACATGCATATGCAGAGGATGAGAACGAATCCATTTCAACCCATCTCATCTATGAAGGCTCATTTCCTCCCTCTCTCGTTTAGAATTTATATGAGAAAAATAATGAAGAAGACACAAGAAGTTCGCCATTCGAAAGAAAGTTGTGCAACGTACGTAATCGGGCTACTAACTTTTTGTTTCCGTCACGTTTTAAAAATGTGTAAAAAGTACAATAAGTGGGTTAATGGCCACGTGAATGAAAATTAAATATCTCATGATGTTTTGGCTTTAATGCGTATAGAAATTCTCTTTTGCCTGAGATTTGACAGGAGGGTTGATGGCTTGTATGGATGATCGACACCTGACTCTTGAGTGAATTTAAATCGACACTTTAATCGACAAGCTGCACTGGCAAGGGTGTCTGTTCCGATGAGGATTCGGATTCACTCGAGAATCAGGTGCGACCATCCATCCGGACCATCAACTCTCCTACCAAATCTCAAACGAGAGAAGATGTGAATCCTATTAATACCCAACTTGGGGAAATAAGAAGCTAATGGTGCTGTGATTTTGTTTTATCTGTTGTGGAAATCATATTTCATCATCCAATGAAACACGGACAAGTGACAATTTCAATACTAACACACGGGTCTCAACACATGCCTATTAAATAAGAGTTGAAATTCTATATGACCAGCATGTGGCATAGGCAAAAGTAATTTGAATTGGTCCCAATAGTTAAAGGTGATAATTACGGTGTGTCCCCTGGAAAAGGGGGATATACTTGGGATCATGCGCCTACAATTAAATCCTTGATGATGATTATCATCCAAGGGTGTATAACATTAACTATTGATGACTTTAGTTATTAGCAGTTCTACAACCAAGACAAAGTAATTCAAACATCTCTAGATACGACGGATTCTCCTATACATGTTCACAAGCACAAAGTACAAGGATGAATAATTTTCTATTCTCACTCATATACTCAAATCTTATCTCATTCTCTAAGAAATATTTGTTCTTATATTACTTCATACTGTTTGCTCTGTAGACTGATTTAATCATCGGAGTGACCACTGAATTACTCAATCCATCCCTCGCTGAATTTTCTTTTGTTTTCAGGAACAATCTTTGAACTCAGTTAAAACATGTGAACTCAGCTTCCACGTGTACAAATCGACTATACCAGTTTTCAACAACAACACTTATAATAACCAAAGATTCAAGGATGTATTGATCTAGTGAAATCCATATCTTCCTTCAATCCAAGTTCGTAATAATTTAAAACGATAATCCAAACACTAGATGAGATTACACAACTGCTACACATGAACATGTTTATCATAGGGTTCTATTTGGTTCTATATAAAAAAAATTTAAAAATTAAAAATTTCATGTAAAATATGATTTTCTACTGTTTATTCTAACATAAGATACTTAATTAAAAGAATAATATTTTTAAAAAAAATAAGAAAATTTTCATATAAAACATTGTTGGATGAAACATTATACAACGAAACAAATAGGGTCTACCATGAAATTGAGACTAGATGAAGTGCTTCATCGCTCGGGTGCAGTGATAGTAGGGTACGAATGGATGGTAACAAAGGATCCGAATGACACGATGGCTAGGTTCTGTAAGGTGGATATACTAGCTTCTTTTGAAGGAAAAAAAATCATCTGTAGCACTCTGTTATAGCAGAGTTGATCTTGACCATTGAGAATGCATCAGTCATGTGCCCCCGATGCATTCTCGATGGCCAGAAACAAATCTGTTACACCAAAGTACTATAGATGATCCTGACCCTCTTTTCAAAAGGTAACATGCATGTGTGGTAAAATGTGAACCGGTCCTTTAAATGATCAAATCAATTACTGAATTGGAGGTTTTTATTCCTTGGTATCTTCAGTTTTTATTATATGGTATGAGTTCATTTTATATTGAATTATAATACAAACTTTGGGAGAATTCGTCTTTCTAAACCGAATGATAAGGTGAGAGAACCCAATAACATGTTAACCCACATCAAATTTTTACGGAATTATTGTGGAATTAATCCCACTAAGATTAATTAATATAGAATATTCGTAACAAATTTATGCTATATGGTGATCCGACCATGGACGAGTCCTTTAGTAACTGGAACTTAATTATGAAACTTTTGTAGTCATCTGCACTTTTGAATAAAAATAAGGACTAGAAATCACAATTAAAGGTAAAAGGGCCGGTTTATTGATGCCGGTTCCTCTCCCCTTATGGGTATACCCTCCTATGGACCTCATCATAGTCTTTGTCTAGTGGATCTCTTGCTACGAAAGTGGCTCTCCCACAATCCATGGACAGTGACCGATCCAGGGGAGGGTACCCAGCCATCAGGTGAGAGCAGCTAGGCTTCAATTTATGTACTTATAAAATAGAAATATTAATAAATAGTTGAAAATCTAAATTCGATTGATACTGTGAAAGGATCCTTTCCTGAAAACTATTGAAGAACAAAAGTGTGTGGAGACAAGGATTCTCAACATATACAATGAGTTAATTGAGAAGTATTTGGCTACATTTCTAGAGAATAGTTCACCTGCTTGTACATCCTCCTTATAATTAAGGATCCCATCACCATCCATATTCAGTGGGTCCTACACCACATTGACTGTGATGAGATTCTATAGAAAATACGTATATATGCAGATGATCCAAACTCGCATCCTTAAGTTCATAAAACTGACCCCACCTTCCTAATTAACCGTCCACACAGAAAGTAATAGAAAGTCCATATGTTCTACCAAAAAAAAAAAAAAAATAGAAGATCCATATGTGATGATCTGCATAAAAAGCTCGTTAGATTGGAATCATCATCTCGTCCTCATTTACAATCAATTTCGAAGTCTAGGTTTGTTCCAAGACAAATTATTTTCTTCAAATAATTAAAGGGAAAAAGTTGGTAAGACGGTGGCATAAAACAAAATCTTCCACGAGACACCTTTTTTATTAATCATAATTTTCTATTTCTGATATTCTTTATAAAACAAAAATCTGATTTTACGAATCAGCCATCTGAACTTAGAATGAATCAAATAATATCTATGATTGTATTCTGAGAGCTAATCCATCTTGATGATGCATGCAGTAATGGAACTGCCTCCATCTTTTCCTCCTTATTATTCAATGACGCATTACACATTGTTATCATGAAAATGTGGTGGCCCATTTGTTTAGAGCAGCAGCTAGATCTCAGGATTCTAACCTTCGGTATGATTGTCTGCAAGGCTCCATTAGGGACATGAGTTGGAATGCCCATTGGCGGCCTTGTTTTAAATTCTACTAGTTTCAATGGTTTTCCTCTACTGATGACAATACCGAAAGTGAATGAACCCTCATTTTTTGGTATTATTGTTTTCTGGTTGTATTTTTATCTTTCTTTTTATTTAATGAAAAATTATAACTTTTAGAACAAAAAAAAGAAAAAAAAAAAGAAAAAACTATGACTGTTTTTTTCCATGAAAGCTTGCTTTTTCAAGTCTTACTTTTTGTTTTCTTTAAGGAAACTATAATGTTTTAAGGGAAAATATCTATAACACCTCCTGTAGGTTATTGTAATCTTATCCATCCGTCATCGTTTGCAATAATATTCTTAAGACTCTCTACTTTTGAAAAGCTGTATCCATCAGACCCCCTCCTTTAAGATATGTCCCTCAATCGATGACATGTCACCATTTTAATTTAATAAATGACAGAACTACCCTTCTCTTTTAATTTTATAGAACTTAAAATTTTTTTCTTTTTTTCTTCTTCTTCGTCGACAGATTCTCATGAATTGGATATGGCCAGAACCCGACTGTGAGCCGGAGAAGGAAATACCTTCGTTGCTCAAAACAAAGGAAGTGAAATCGAGAAGTGGTGAAGCAGAAAATTTGTCAAACACTCGAGAGAACTATCAGCGGAATTTTATAGATCTCAGGATCTCCAAACCTCTTTTCCTTCAGTTTTAGTCTACACCAGACAGCTCAACCAGAGAGAATAAAAAAAAAAAAAAAAAGGATTCACTTTGGCCGTCTAAATACAGATTGCAGAAGCAGAGATAGCAAAGGGGTTTGATTAAACCTCTTTTCATAGCAAAGGGGTTTGATTAAACTTCTTTTCCTTCTGTTTTAGTCTTGAGCAACAAAGCATTGCAACTAGAGAGAATCAAAAGAAAAAAAAAAAAAAAAAAGATTTCACGACCGGCCAAATGAAGATCACAGAAACAGTGATATCAAAAGAGATTTCTCCGGCTCGCAGTTGGGTTCTGGCCATATCCAACTCATGAGAATCTATCGACAAAGAAGAAGAAAAAAAGAAAAAGGTTTTAAGTTCTATAAAATTAAAAGAGAAGGGTAGTTCTGTCATTTATTAAATTAAAATGGTGACATGTCATCGATTGAGGGACATATCTTAAAGGAGGGGGTCTGATGGATACATCTTTTCAAAAGTAGGGGGTCTTAGGGATATTATTGCAAACGATGGCGGGTGGGTGAGATTACGATAACCTACAGGGGGTGTGGTAGATATTTTCCCATATTTTAAATTAGCCAACATCCCCTTTTCTCAATAAGTTGGCCTAAGGAGTAGTCAAGTTAGAATAGAATATTTCATATCTGACCAGGCCTGCCGCCACCTCCATTCTTAGGGAAACGTCAGTGTTATTAAAATATTCACTGATAGTAGTCATGCATGACTAAGGTCTAGCCCTTGTTGTTAGTATGATGGGTGAAGCCGCACAATTAGAATTCCAAAATTTCATTCGATTCCATTCCAATTCCATACAGTTTTGTGCTTAGCTAAAAGGCTAGTGATGTTTTCTTGTCATCAAACAAGAAAGAAGGGGAAATAAATCTTCTTATGCCTCTTATGTCTGCATGAGGAAATCCAGTGACTGTTGTTTACTGTGCACACATATCGATGGATTGATATACGCACACACTGGATGACAGCCATTAGATTTTCTTGTGCTAGCATAAAGGGCATGAGAGGATTTGAATCCAAAAGAAGAAGTAGAGAGTAACAATAAAAAAAAGAAAAAAAGAAGTAGAGTCGTTTGGTTGGAAGGAAAAAAATATGTAAAATCAAATCATTAATAAAGTGGGAATTTTTACAATTAGTATCTCATATAATGATGTAAAATACAGTTTAGGACCTGATTTTTCTGTAGGGTCATATACATACATGGTCGGACCTTTTGATTAATAAAGGGAACAGATTTGATATTATAGAATGTTTTCTTCTGCCAAGTTGACATTGGAGACCATGGCTGTGCACATGTAAGGCTGTGCATACAAAATCTTTTGCCTAAATTTTGAATCTCAAAACATATTTACTAATGCTCTATTTATTTTGACATAAATTTTTATGGGTAACATTTTATTTGTAAAAAAAAATTTAATGCTTATGTCCAAGAAATAAAATATAATGATTTCTATTCAGAGCAAGGAAGGGGGGGATGGAAAAGAAACTTCGTCTTTTTTTTACCTATTGAAAACAAATTTTGAAATTTTATTTTACATATAAAATATTACATGTAAAATTTAACAGTCAAATTTTGCAAACAAACGGAGCATAAAGGAGAAAAGTTCGTTGGACTATGTCATGAAACAAAAATTTTTGGGCCACACTTATTCATTATTCATAACTTCATATTCCCAACCTTTTATAAAATAAATGTTCAAAATTACCACCAAATTCATAATTTCAGACAAAAATACCCTTAAAAATAATTTGCCTGTGTTGTCCGGCCATCTTGAACCTATGAATAAATATGGTAGGAATTCCAAAAAATTTACACAATCATGAGTACAAAAATTTTATTTTTCTTTACAAAGGTAATTTCATTTTCATTTCGATAACTTCTCTTTACTTGCAACCAAAATGAGCCATTGGGATGAGTGAGAGGTTCAAAAATAAGGTTAGCTGAATTGCGATTCATGGCCATGGCCCAAACCGTGACCGAATCCATAATCTATTCATGGTGATATAAGGCCTTTTATTTTCCATGATGGTCCTCAATGTTTTTTTTTTTATGGACAAGCTAAAATGTAATTTTGGTCAAATATATTGAGCCTTTTATTATTAGTCAATTGAGCTACTCTTTGGACTCAATTTTCTTTTATGAAATATATATTTATTGGAATTTTGAATATATATTTTTAGGGGGTACAATGACCCCACAATTCAGAAGATGACATGTATCCCAACCGCAAGATAACACGTGATCTATTGTATGTAAGTAGAAGAGATTGCCACCTCAAAGGTCGGATATGTCAAGATCTGATCGTAGATATCTCGGGGTAGTGTTTATGGTCCGCCCATGTCTCTTCACTCACAGTGCACGACCAACTAGCAACATCATTCAACCACAAAGATTTTGGAGTCGCAATTAGAAGACTTCCTAAAGATCTTTATCCAACGACTGTCAACTCACATGCCCGCAACAGAACACGAGATATCTGGTATTGAGATGCGGGTTCATCCGGACTTTCCTTATCTGGTTCGTATCTCCAATCCACGCGGCGGTTCACAGCAACTCACTCAATTGGATGAGATAAGGATAACAGTTATGACAGATTAATAATATATCGTTCCAAATCCATCAGGGGCAAATTTGAACTTACGTCACCCGATGCCTTTTTTTACAAATACAACACACTCTAAAGATACAGGACCTAAGTTTTTACACTCAAACACTCGTATTCTCATGCCGAGCTCTCTGATTACTTGTGCTCGATTCTAACTTAGGTATTTGAGTGGCGTCAGTATTTCCAAACTTGCGATCATTTGCCCTTTTTGCTTCCTCACCAGTTGAAGAAAGCTTGGACGATATATATATATATATATATATATATATATATATATATATATATATATATATATATATCCGGTATATTGAAAATTCAATTTCCTCAAGACTTGCTAGATTCGAGTCATGAATTAATTGACTATGCGCTTACGAGTCAAGGACTGCAAATTCATCTTCTTTGTTGTAGCAATCAAATCGTTTCCTGCCGACTTGCCGCATGTCAAGAATAAGATTTCAGTCGACCCACTTCCCCATGTATTGTTAGGCGGTCCAATTAATCCCTAACCCCTTGGATTAGTCACAGAACCCTCCTGCCGCATGAGAAGATTTGAATCCCTTTGTTATGCCATTCTGCTATAAACATACTAATCAATAGCCTTAATTAAAACTGTCAACTCTGATGGCCATGAGAGTCAATGATGGGAGTATTTTTTCAAATTTTTTTTTACATAAAAAAATATTTTTATTTTTAATTTGCCTATATTTTATTCATCAAATATTTATTGAATCCAGAGGGGATCCAACAAAGGTCCATATCCCTTGTGGGTTCCTTCTGAATGGTGAAGAAGACATTTGTCAATTAAATAAAAAAGAAAAAGGAATCTACATGCTCGTTGGATATAGGAAAATAAGAATATAGAAAGAATCAGTAAAGAATCATTTGGAGGAGAGAGAAATGAATTGTATTTTAAGAGCTAGAGAGAAATGGATCTGAATCGTCTTTTCTCTGTACTTCTAGGAGGAAGGAGACGTCCCTGTCGAATAGCCGACACGTAGCTCTCTGGAAAATCCGAGTCCCACGTCCGAGCCAACACCCCCTGGCCGCTCAGCTTGTCGGTTGGGTATCGGCTCGGACGTGGGGCTAGGATTTTCCCTAGAGCCACGTGTCGGTCATCCGACGAGGACGTCTACCTCGTCCTACAAGTACAGGGAAGAGACGATTCAACATCATTCAACCACAAAGATTTTGGAATCGCAATTAGAAGACTCCCTAAAGATCTTTATCCAACAACTGTCAACTCACATGCCCGCAACGGAACACGAGATATCTGGTATTGAGATACGGGTTCATCTTGACTTTCCTTATTTCGTCCGTATCTCCAATCCACGCGGCGGTTCACAGCAACTCAATTGGACAAGATAACAATAACAGTTATGGCAGAATAATATATCGTTCCAAATCCATCAGGGGCAAATTTGAACTTACGTCACCCGATGCCTTTTTTTACAAATACAACACACTCTAAAGATACAAGACCTAAGTTTTTACACTCAAACACTAGTATTCTCATACTGAGCTCTCTGATTGCTTGTGCTCGGTTTTAACTTAGGTATTTGAGTGGCCTCAGCGTTTCCAAACCTGCTCTCATTTGCTCTTTTTGCTTCCTCACCAGTTGAAGAAAGCTTGGACGATATATATATATCCGGTATATTGAAAATTCAATTTCCTCAAGACTTGCTAGATTCGAGTCATGAATTGTTAGATTTGAGTCATGAATTAATTGACTATGCACTTCGAGTCAAGGACTCCAGATTCATCTTCTTTGTTCTGCCATTATGCCATAAACATAGATTCATCTTCTTTATTGTAGCAATCAAATCGTCTCCTGTCGACCTTCCCCTGCTAAGGATGGGATTTCAACCGATCCACCTCCCCATGTATTGGTAGATGAGCCGATTAATCCCCAACCCTTTGGATCAGCCACAGAACCCTCCGTAAGAGAAGATTTGGATCCCTTTGTTATGCCATTCTGCCATAAACATACTATTCAATAGCCTTAATTAAAACTGTCAACTCTGATGACCATGAGAGTCAATGATGGGAGTATTTTTTTCTTTAATTTGCCTATATTTTATTCATCAAATATTTATTGAATCCAGAGTGGATCGAACAAAGGTTCATTTCCCATGTGGGTTCCTTCTGAATGGTGAAGAAGACATTTGTCAATTAAATAAAAAAGGAAAAGGAATCTCCATGCTCGTTGGATATATTGAAATTTTATAGATTAACAAAGAAAAATAAGAATATAAAAAAAATCAGTAAAGAATCATTTGGAGGAGAGAGAAATGAATTATATTTTAAGAGCTAGAGAGAAATGGATCTGAATCGTCTTCTCCCTGTATTTTTGGGAGGAGGGAGATGTCCCTATCGGATAGCCGATACATGGTTCTCTGAAAAATCTGAGCCCCACGTTCGAGCCAACACCCCCTGTCGGTTCAGCTTGTCGACTGGATGTCAGTTCGGACATGGGACTAGGATTTTCCCAAAAATCCTGTGTCGACCATTCGAGGGGGCGTCTACCTCCTCCTCTTAGAAGTACAGGAAAAAGACAATTTGAATCCAGAGAGATATATATATATACGGTAGTACATCCCAATAAAAAATTGTCTAAAAAATTACCAAACCCATTAGGACAATTTTTTATTTTTAAAAAAAATCAAATAAAGAGCTCCCCTCCTTCAAGCTGGTAGCCTGGTAGCATAGATCAATCAATTACCACATATATGTTTTTTTTCCTTCTTCTGATGGATTTCTAATGTTAATTTCCAAGAGATTACAGGATTTTTTCCATCATAAATACGAGTTAGTCATCGTAAAAACTATTTCCTAATATATAATATCGCAACGTTTGACCTGTTAAAACAAAACGTTCAAATCGTGGATTCAGGATAGAAATCCTCTTCCGTCGTGGAAGAGGCGTTAGCCAAGATGGACATGCATACTAATACACTGGTATGCTAGCTAGACTCCAGTCGTATCGCGACTGACCAACAGAGACGATTTTTATTCATTGATTCAAGTACAAATCGGTGTTCTCTCTAGCGATCCTTCTCTATTACCTAGTGATGGCAGCCTTCACCTAAGGGAATTAGAGGAGGGCTGTAAGAGTTGCGACTATAGAGAGCTGGAATGGGCGAGATTGTTTATCACGTCTTATTGGATATTGTGCTTATCTTCCCATTGGATCTTGCGCCACACAATCTTATTTTTTATTATATATCTGATCGCTGGAGTGGATCCCATAAAGTGGATCAGTTAGGGTTAAGCAGGCGATTCTACTCATCAGAATTGGAATCGGCTGGGGATCGATTCGGACCCCAATTCCCATCACTAAAACCCTGGAGAGTGGAGAGGAGTGGAAGAATGGATTTAGGAATTAGGATCGGAATCGGGAATCGGCTTTCTCGAAAATGGCTCGGCTGACGGCTGACCCCAAGAAAACAGACATTTCTTTACAGTCCAGGCCGATTCTGATGATCTTTGGGTTCGATCAATTTGGGTAGAATCAACAAAAGGCCGATTCCCTTCCTCAATCAAATTACATAAATCATGATTGGGAGTGGAGTTGTAGAGATTGAAAGGCGGTAGATCGCCGTTGATGTAGCGGAATGGTAACAAACGAGTGAATTAATTCATTCTCCATCTGATGATTCTGATCACATTAACTTGTGAGTTGTGATCGGTGTGCGAGAGAAGCAAATTCGGCGAAAGCGACAGTTGGCGGAGGTAGTTAGGAGTTAGGACCCTGTTTTACATTTTATTCATACGCAGAATTCTCTCTCTTGCTTTAAAAAAAAAAAGGAAGGACCATTTTTGGCAAATTTTAATTGGGTTAATTCTTATCTCCAGTTGAGAAAATCAGTAGAACAGCATCATCTGGTGCTTAATAGTGGCAGAGTGAACTGAGCACTGCAAAAGATTGGAAATTTGGGGAGTTATATTTATGGTAATTCGTTTACTCTTCATATGAAATATATAAGAAACAGAGGAGCTGTGGAAAAAGGGGGGAAATGAATTTGGGAGTACGCGGATTAGGACTTTCACGTTGACTGGTTGGATTCAGGTTTGACTCTGCTTGGCTATTGATTTTGATTTTTTATTTGTAAACAAGGGTTTCCTCCCTCTTCTTCTCGTTCTTGTTATGAACGGAATTTACAAGCATAGTACCCTCTCTTAGAATTTTCATTTCCATTATTTATTGTATTTATTTGTTTGACATTTGGTTTTTTCTGACCGTAGGACAGAAAGACCCACAAAATACGCTTGTGTAGACAGTTGGGATTAGGAAGCAGGTGCAAGGCCGTTGGGATTAATGGCGGCTCCAAGTGAAGGCCCAGATCCTGAAATTATCACTATAAAAGAGGGTAGTGAGAAGAATGTGGTGTACAACCTTAAGGAGGAAGGTGAGAAACCGGAGGGCAGTAAAATGGCGCCGATAGCTGCGAATTCAATTCACCGATCAGGCTCTCGGCCTCAGCTCGATCTCAGCGGTGCTGCAATTCAGGGGAATTTCGAGGAGAAGGACCCAACAATTCTGTTGCCTAACCAGTCTGATGACATATCTCACTTGGCTTTGGACATTGGAGGTGAGCTGTTATATTTTTTATTTCCCCACTCTCTCTCTACAACCGAGTTTGTTTGGACTTGGGCATGAATAAATGTCTCTGAAAATTTTCTTCATCCTGGAAATTACCTTATCTGACTTGACAGTAATGGGTGATGCTTTACAGTGCACTGCATGTATGTCTCTGACTCTATGTTATGTTGGCAGGATCTCTGATCAAGTTGATATATTTCTCAAGACACGAGGATCGTTTAATTGATGATAAGAGGAAGAGGTCGTTGCAGGAGAGATTAGGAGTTTCAAATGGCATTAGAAGGAGCTTTCCTATTCTTGGTGGAAGATTGCATTTTGTAAAGTTTGAAACGCCTAAGATTAATGAATGCTTGGACTTTATTGCTTCGAAGCAGCTGCACACTGGTGGTATTGCATTTTTTTTTCTTTTGATCTTTTCTGTTTCCTTCTCTTTCTTGGGATCCGAATTTAATGCAGAGTATTGTTGGGTGATAATTGTGGTGCAACTGGCTGATTGGATGTGATTACTTATTCTTTTTCTTTTTTTAAAGATATCTTGAAAATAGAATTTCTTATTCTATTGATACTTCTTTACTTTCTATGTTGATTCTGGTAATTTTCCTAATGAACAGGGTTGGATTCACACAGTTGGCGTTCAATGATCCCAGCCAATGATAATGCAATAATTAAGGTAAATTTTGTGTTGCTGTATTTTGGACATTGCCACATTCTGATTTTCAACTACTTTAGGTCATTATTTTCCTTGTAACATCTATGTAGGATTTTAGGCCCACAAGCTATTGACATTTGAGTAGGAATTTAGACCTTAGAGTTATCTAGTGGAATTGGTTCACTGGGAAGAACTCCTGGATGCTAATTGATTGGAGGAATAATGTTCATCTAAAAAATGTTGGATCATTTTTTTTTTTTTACAATTATTTCTTCATATTTTTATAAACATTTTTCAGTTGGTTCTAGAAAAATACTCTTTGGACCTGACCAAAGAGCTGGATTCTCCTGAGTCAGTAACCTGTTGAACCCTATAATCTTTGTTTCATGACTGACTACATGTGCTTTTGTCTTTGTTGAATTTGAGTGACCAATTGCAAATCTCAATTATACCTGAGAAAGCTTGTCTCATGGATCATGGTACTGCACACTACACTACATTTTAGAGCTCTCCACAATACCCAAAGAAAGGAAAGGGGTGGTGTGGGGGGAGGAAATTTATTTTAAACTTTTGGTGACTTCTTTCATTTTTTAACTTCCTGAATAATGATTTTGCTGTCATCTTATTCTTGATCAGCAATAAGATTCAGCAAACAAGTAGCAAGAAGAAAACAAGGATAATAACGGGGCTTAAGAAGATCCAAAATGCTGCAAAAACCAGTGGAATACTTCTGTGAAACGTTGCAATACCCCCCCAAAATTTGCAAAAGACCAGACCTCCCTACACATGTCCTTGGCTCCTTGGCTCCTTTCCAATTGCCACTTGGTCTAACAGAAAAAACCTGGAGCATACCTTCAAACAACCTATACCTTCGATATCGAGGAAATCAACATATTCACCAACTCTCCAAACAAAGGACTTAATAGAGAATCCTTTGGCACTCTGTCATCCCCACTTTACTTATCTGGTTGCTTCTCTAGACTTGTAGCATGGAAACTTAGGGTGATGGTAAACTCCACTGTAGTGTCCTGTTGTGCCCTTGGATCTATCTCCGTTACTAGTCGTGTCCTTTGAGTCTGCAAGCTTCAGTTTGTAGACATAAATACCAAGATAAAGATGATCTGTTTTCTAGTTTCTACTTAGATACTTGGGTTTCGATTTTCTTTAATGCTTTTAGATCTATTTACTAGGCCACAGGTGGTGGAGCATACAAATTTGCAGACCTTTTCAAAGAGAGGCTTGGAGTCAGTATTGACAAGGAAGATGAAATGGATTGTCTTGTGGCCGGAGCAAATTTTTTGCTTAAGGTAGTACCCTGATGGTATCTTTTTATTTTGGTACGTATCCTTGATTTCTTTCTTTCCTCAACCAAACTCTGTGGGGGTATGAACCTCCTTTGATTTCTTTGCCTTGAGTTCTCATTTCCAAATTACTTTCTAGAAAATTTTAAGAAATTACTAATAATATATATAATAATGTCTTCAGTTTTCACATGTTTATTCTCCCTTTGAACTCATTGCCCTGAGGATATTTGAATATGCATCAAATTGGCTTGAATTTTTTCTCTGTTGGCAAGATCTCATTTGATTCCCATTATTACGAATGCATTAAGGTGCAAGTTCGATAGATGGTGTTCCCTATATGTTTTTGTATTTGTCATTTTTCATGTTATGGCATTGGTATTCTATATGCTGGTGTCACTTCATATGTACCATTTTGACTTCATGATTACCCCCATATGAACAAAAAGGGAACTTTGTCAGATTTTGACACATTGGGGTTCATTGGAGGGAGGTAACTAATCTGATACATAGAGTTTCTTGCACAAAAGAAGAAGGGGTATAAGGTGAGTTAACATGAAGATTCAGCTATGTGTTAATCTATTAGACATTAAAGTTCTATACAATGACCACTTGTAGTTGGTCAAATCGAAATGATACATATCCAGCGATAAGAACATAAGAACCAATGTTCTGAAAAAGTGCCAGCTTTCTAACTGTATTTAGGACTGGATCCTCAGTTGATCCATTTGACTAGTCAATGAAACTGCCTGACTGACTGAAAACTGTTTGGTACAACAATGGAAACTTTCAGAAACAGACAGATCACAAAATGATGGGGGTCAATCTGCCTGTTCTGAAAAGCAGTCGGAGGTCAAGAGAAATGCTTCTTCCTAAAAAAGGCAGGGCCCCAAAATATCTGGTAAATGTCTACCGATGAAGTGTTGGAAATTGGAACAACTTGGTTTCATGACTAGCATGGGAAAACCAGCCTCTTTAAAGTCATGTCCTGGGGGTGCTTTTTGACATTTGCGTTCACCAGGTTCAATTGGATATATGCTCATCTACATTCAAGTTTAACCTCTCTCCTTTCTTCTTTGGATTCTAGCAGCTCATTTACTGTTTGATGGTTTACATTAGCTGACTTATTGCAAGTCATAGAGTGGCTCCTGTAAAATGTTGGATCTCCAGATGTGTGATCAGGTCTGAATAAATCCAATTTGTTTTCTGATGGTTTTTTTATTCCATCGGTTGTGTTTGGATTGTAATTATGAGCCAATAAAGAATCTAGTTTTACTTCAGGAGTTCAGATCATAATTAGACCAGATCACCTGGCTGATACTGGCCCATATTGGATAAGCCAAATAGAGGATTGAGTGATTGAGAGGGAAAAAGCCCAATGCAGTCAATCAGATGATCAACTGTTTGTATAATGGATCATATTAGCCCCATCTGACT
Organism: Protea cynaroides; assembly: GCA_028583415.1. Taxonomy (NCBI): domain Eukaryota; kingdom Viridiplantae; phylum Streptophyta; class Magnoliopsida; order Proteales; family Proteaceae; genus Protea; species Protea cynaroides. Next base: position 8,036,425 of record CM053273.1, read on the forward strand.
CTGAGCTGGATTGTCCCTGGCAAATCCTTGACACTATTAGATAACCAGATGTGATTAAATGATCGATTGTATCTACTGGTGAAAATAAATTAAAGAATTTATCTTGGCAGTCTCTGTTCTAAAGATGCACACTGGAATATCTAAAGGATCGCGTGTGCGTACGCATGCATGTGTGCGTATGTGTGCGTGTGCGTGTGTGTGTGTGTGTGTGCGATATTCCAGTTCAGTTTTAGCATATGGAGATTTTTTTATTGGAGTTATTAGTTGGTCCATTTACCCTGAGAAACATTAGGTTTATATAGAGGGTGCATATTATTTGATTTTCAATGTAATCTTCAATTTGCTATCTCCTCAAGAACATGGTTTCCACTGTTCTCCCCTTGGATTATTGTACTCTATTAAGAATCTCAACGGACATTTTAATTGTGTTCTGAGCAGGCAATCCGGCATGAAGCTTTTACACACTTGGAGGGTCAGAAAGAATTTGTGCAAATTGACCATAATGACTTGTTCCCATATCTCCTTGTTAATATTGGATCTGGTGTTAGCATGATCAAGGTTGTTCTCATGGCTTTCCTTGGCTTATTTACTGTTGAGGTTTAAAAAAATTAATGACTGACAGTTTTGAGGTGGTTGTTTAGGTGGATGGAGAGGGAAAGTTTCAGCGAGTTAGTGGAACAAATGTCGGTGGAGGTACTTACTGGGGCTTGGGAAGACTCTTGACAAAGTGCCAGAGGTCCTTATGATCTTCCAACTCTTTTTCCATTGTCCCCAATATTCTAGCTTCAATTTTATTGTTCAATGCTCACATCTATTTTTTCACTTCCAGCTTTGATGAATTGCTGGAGTTGAGTCAGCGAGGAGATAATAGAAAAATAGACATGCTTGTTGGAGACATCTATGGTGGTATGGATTATGCCAAGGTATGAATTGTGCAAGGTGTATAGTCAAATATTATTTTAAACTTCATGTAGATAAGTGAACTCTAGGATGCATTTCTTGGGATAAACAGTATGGTAGAAGTGGCATGCATGAGAACAGACTAAAGTTAACTTTTTATAAGAAATCGCAGTTCATGAATTGAGACACTGAATCACATGTGTGCTGATTACTGTAGCTATGCTAAGGCCTTGAAAAACAATTGAAATATCTGTTTCTTTTTCTTCTTTTTTTCCTGTAGAGGTGTTAACTATAGATTCTACTAAACAGATGTCTCTGCTGATATACTCCTAGTTTTGTCTTGGTACTAGTAAATGAAGTTATGGGGTGGCAGATCCTAATATGAAAAAAAATATGTATTTCAAGAGTGTATCTTTGGAGTGACATTGACACTGATATTGTGGTACAATGCACTTGGAATTTTGAATGGGTATATGACCATAGGCTGAGAGCAGATATATTTCAGTGTGTATCTTAGACATTGTACATATACACGGTTGATCAGCACTGAAAGTAAAAGATGTCTCTCATCATATGTATTGTTTCCATCATTCTCCAACTGAATTGGTATTGTTGTGTCAGTCATAAGTTGGTGTCCTGGATGCCATTATTCCCTTCATTCATACAGCCGAGGATTTGAATAGATGATTTTTTTATTGTGTTGGGGTGGGGGTTGGGGGGGGGTTGGGAAGCTGTGGAAAGGCCTATTTCGTGCTCTTATTAATTGATGTATTTTGAATTAAGTGAAGAGTGTATGCTTTATCAGAAAGATCTGAGAAACCTAAATATCCTTTTATATTAGACCTTTCTATTAGCTGTTGATTCTCTTTTTGGCCCTTTTCTCACCTTGAATTTAAGTGGTCTTTCTTTCCTCTTTTTCTTCCTCTTTCTTCTTTTTTTTTTTTTTATTTTTTATTTTTTATTTTTTTTGGGGGGGAGGGGGTAATGTTTTAGGATGCAAATTTTAGTGTTGTTTTTCGTGTTAGAATTACTAGTACTCCTAATTCATTGAATGGTAATAGATTGGTCTGTCTGCATCAACCATTGCTTCTAGCTTTGGGAAGCCAGTTGCTGAAAACAAGGAGCTTGAGGACTACAGACCTGAAGATATCTCCTTGTCCCTCCTCCGAATGATTTCATATAATATTGGGCAGGTGAGCTTCATGGAGTCAGAAGTTGTAAAAATATGAATTGGGTTCTGCTTTTGTATTCAGTGTTACTCATCTATCTTCTTCATATTAGATCTCATACTTAAATGCACTTCGGTTTGGGATCAAGCGTATCTTTTTTGGAGGATTTTTTATACGAGGTCATGCTTATACCATGGACACTATTTCCTTTGCAGTACGTTTCTGGTGAGTATCAAGAACTACACCTACTCTCTCAAGTGTTGTAGGGTTTTGAGTTACACAACCTTTTTCTTTCCTGCTATCATTTGTGTTGCCCTGATGTAACGTCCTCATCTATATCTCGTTTTAGGTCAAAAGGTCAGGCAAAAGCAATGTTTTTGCGGCATGAGGGGTTTCTGGGAGCTTTAGGTGCATTCATGAGCTACGAAAAGCATGGTCTTGATGACTTGATGGTCCATCAGTTGGTGGAACGATTCCCAATGGGTGCACCCTACATAGGAGGGAAGATTCATGGTCCACCACTTGGAGATTTGAATGAGAAGGCAAGTATACAATGTAACATTTATGTAGCTCAGGCATCAACAACATAGTTGGTAGGAGACACAGATGTGAGGCATCAGACATGGACTCGAAGAGGCTCTGATGTGACTACACCTTCTGACTAGTATCTTACTGTTTCCAAAAGAGGTGTATTGTACTAAAATTAGTGTCACCAACATGTCAGGGAAAAATGAAATCATGTCAAATAGGTCTAGGTGATATTTACAGTTAGAAAATGGTCTTATCAACTATTCTGGGTTTTCTGTAGTTTTTATTTTTACATCCTTTATAATTTATTTAGCTTTGTTTTATTTTTTATATATTTGTTATGTTTCTTAAATTTAAATGATTATGACATCTTCTTCCTCCCTGCACTAGTTCAAAAGACTTTTCGCCCTTGAATAAACCAGATTTTGTGGCTCATTTGATTTATAAAAGTTGAAGTATAGATTAGCTGATGTGCCTCAAAAATCAGTCCTATTCAGCTGCTTTGCACGCTTTGCTGCCACCAGAATCCAGAATATTGTGTTGATAACACCTTCAAATAGTTTAAGAGAATCAGTATGTTGGACACAGGTCAATGGTCAAATGTTTACATCCTCAACTTCGCTGCACAAAATCCTTAATCCAACCACTCGGATCCATAGTAAATCACTTAAAACAATTGATGAGCTTCGAGAGCTGAGGGTAATACCTCCAGTGAGCTTATAATCAATCATTTGCCATCATATACAAGATTAACCTCTCTCTCCTTACTTTGCGATTCATAAATGCACGCTTCTATAAGTTGAACTAGAGGGAAGTTATGATCCTATCAAGGGGAAATGCTTCATTGGAAATTCTGTATATTGTACCTATTACCAATACTAACTACAGTCCTTAAATGGAATGTCACGCTTCTATAAGTTGAACTAGAGGGAGTTATGATCCAATCAAGGGGAAATGCTTCATTGGAAATTCTGTGTATTGTATTTATTACCAATACTAACTACAGTCCTTAAATGGAATGCTAACATTCCCACTATACAATTGGTTCCATGATGCTGGTTGTCCACTTTCATGTGATATCCTATGCAAGTGTATTCATTTAAAAATCAAGTAGCATAATCATACAGAACGTGAGATGTGTACAAATGTGGATTTCAATAAGAACCGTAAACTTAAGAGTCTATTGTTCTTACATACCCATCTACAGAGAAGCAAATCAGTGCATAAATTTGGTATATCTATAATTCAAATTGATGGGGAGAAAATTAGTCTTGAGAACCAAATATCTATTATACTAATCAAAGCTGAGAACAAATTTAAGAACAAGACATGAATGTTTTATATAATCTGATTTGTTGCATGCCATTCAATAATTTTGTGGAGCTACAATGGTCTCAGTTGGAGGTTTAACAACCTACTGTAAACTTTTTTCTTTTTGATGAGAGCCTGCTCTAAACTTTGTATAAAGAGTTGTGCGAATTAAATTTAAGAAAATTACTCCCACAGTTTTTTCTGGATCTAAGTTCATCTGAATCCGTAGCCTTTTCAGCTCCAAGAAAACACATGAGTTTGGGGCTCACAAATTTGTGGGTTTCAGAATGCTATAAACTTGTAAGTATTCAGAACCAAGGTTAAAAATCTGGGCTGTCAGTGTCAATGGTCGAATCTTGCCAAAATATTGCATTTTTCGGCTAGCACAAAGACCGGAGATGCTTACCTATATCCAACCGAAATATCAACTGAAATGACCGAAATATTGCCTTTTTTTTATTTCGGATGTTATTTCATTTCGGCTTGTTGAGAATCGGGAAAAAAAAAATGAATTTTCGGCGAAATTTAGAACCATGTTCAGAACAAAGAATAGCCTTCATGGGGAGGGGTCATGAGGTCATCACCGTATCATCTTTACCCTTAGTTACTATAGAATGTGAAAAAAAATTTTTTGTCAGAATCAGACTAATTAGACAAAGTTTGAGTTGTGAAATAATGTGCTATAGACCCAGGTATTTATAATTAATAAAATGAGATGATACATTGAACCTGGACATAATGAACCTGGACAATGAACCTGGTTATAATGAACCTGGACATTCTCAACACTCCCCCTCAAGTTAGTGCATATATATTTAACATGTACAACTTGGACAATAAGAGATGAAATTGTTTCCTTGGGAGCCCTTTGGTGAAGATGTCAACCACTTGATCACCGGACTGAACATGTGGTATACATATCTATCCACTATCCAATTTTTCTTTAATGAAGTGGCGGTCAATTTCCATATGCTTGGTTCTGTCATGTTGCACAGGGTTGTGAGCAATACTGATGGCTGCCTTATTGTCTCAGAATAATCTCATTGGTTGGGTAATGGGAACACCCATATACTTGAGTAAACCCTGTAACCATAGCAACTCACATATACCCCGAGCCATAGCTCTGAACTCAGCTTCTGCAATTAAGCGGGCTACTAGATTTTGCTTCTTGCTGCGCCAAGTCACTAAATTTCCTCTAATGAAGGTACAATATCCTAAAGTAGACTTCCTATCTGGATTTCCGGCCCAGTTTGCATTAGTGTAGGCATCAACTTTAAGGTGATCCTGAGGAGAGAGTAATATTCCTCTTCCAGGAGCAGACTTAAGATAGTGCAATATGCGAACAACAGCCTCCATGTGAGATGAATAGGGGTTATGTAAGAATTGACTTACTAAGCTTACTACAAATGCAATATCAGGCAGAGTATGAGCTAGATAAATCAGCTTTCCAACTAGCCTCTGATACTGTTCTTTATCAACAGGTGTACCAACTTTTTCTTGCAGTTTGATATTAGGATCATTGGGTGTTTCGCATGGTCAACATCCTAAGAGCCCCGTTTCAGAGAGAAGATCAAGAATATACTTCCTCTAAGTCAGATAGATACCTCTGAAGGAGCAAGCTACCTCAATTCTAAGAAAATATCTCAACTTTCTTAGGTCCTTGACTTCGAACTCCTTTCCTAGGAAGGTCTTCAGCTGTTTGATTTCTTCAACATCACTGCTAATGATCACAATATCATCCACATATAGTATCAGGATGGTAATTTTCTCTCCCTTTTGCTTAATAAACAATGTGTTGCTTAATAAACAATGTGTGATCAGCATTACTCTGTTTGTAGCCTGCAAAAATCATGGCTCTGTGAAATCTCCCAAACCATGCCCTAGGGGATTGCTTGAGCCCATATAGAGACCGCTTCAGCTTGCACACCTAGCCTCTAGTAGCAACTCAGGAGAATCCTGGAGGAACATCCATGTACACTTCCTCAGATAACTCTCCATGAAGAAATGCATTCTTGATATCCAGCTGCTGTAAATACCAGTCATAGTGAACTGCACAAGCTAAAATGACACGAATCGTAGTCATTTTTGCTACTGATGCAAAAGTTTATTGGTAGTCAATTCCATAGGTCTGTGTGAAGCCTCTAGCTACCAGTCTTGCCTTGCACCTGTCTATAGACCCATCCTCTTTCTGTTTGATGTTGAAAATTCACTTGCACCCAACAGTCTTCTTTCTTGATGGAAGGTCAACAAGATCCCATGTCTCATTTTTCTTTAAAGCATTCATTTCCTCAACCATAGCTACTTTCCATCTCGTATCTGCAACTGCTTCCTGCCAATGCTTGGGAATAGACACAGAAGACAAGGTTGAAACAAAAGCAAGATAGGATGGGCACAGGGATTTATAAGATATATACTGAGAGATGGGGTGTTGAGTACATGACCTAATACCTTTTATAAGAGCAATGGGTAAATCTAACTCAGTGGGAGAAACATTACCAGGCTGATGTGTCTCATTCCCTGTTTCATTCTCTGGTTCCAAAGATGGCGAAGGAATATGTACAGGTGCGTTGATGGTGGTGGTCTTTCCCTGCTTGAATCTGGTTCTGCTGTAAACCTGTAGTTGAGTTGAAGTAGGCTCTGTTGCTTCCACAGGTACACAAGTATGACTTGTTTCAGTAGGTGGTGCAGAGGGCTTAGGAGAAGGCTCAGTAGAAGGAGGCTCCCCCTGAAGAGGATATGCTGGAGCCATAGGTAGGATAAGAGGACCATTTTCCTATAGTGTAAGCTCCCCTTGAAGATGGGATGCAGGTAGTAAGACAGATGCTCATAGAAAAGAACGTCCATGGAAACGAAGGTCCGATGGGTAGGGGGATGATAGCATCGGTATCCCTTTTAGGTCAGAGAATAGCCCAAAAAAAGACACTGAAGCCCTCGGGGTTCAAGTTTACCAAGGGACCGATGGTTGCGGACATAACACACACAACCAAATATCTTAGGGGGGGACAATGTAGGAGACATCACCAAGAAGAAGGTGCAAAGGAGCACGATTAGCAAGGACAGGGGTGGGGACACGGTTAATCAGGTAAGCAACGGTAAGAACAGCATCACTCCAGTATTGGGTTGGCACATGGCGAGCAAACATCAGTGCACGAGCCATCTCAAGAAGGTGGCGATTCTTCCTTTCGGCGACGCCATTCTGTGCAGGGATATCAACACAGTTTGTCTGGTGTATGATACCATGGGTAGTGAGATACCTTTGGAAGTCACCTTCTAGATACTCTCTTCCATTTTCACTTCTTAGAATCTTGACTGTAGCCTAAAACTATATCTTAATCATCTGATGGAATTGACGAAAACATTGAAAAACTTCACTTTTGTGGTGCATGAGGTATAGCCAAGTAGTTCGAGAATAACAATCAATAAACGTAACAAACCAACGGTGACCTGAAATTGAATTGGTTCGTGCTGGTCCCCACACATCAGAATGAATCAAATGAAAATTAGAACTGCTTCGAGTAAAAGTAGGATTGTACGAAGACCGAGTTTGCTTAGCCAGAATACAAGCTTCGCAAAAAACTCGTCCCGTTTACTTTTATCTGCTAAAGGCGGGAAAAGACTAGCTAAAACTGAAAAGAAGGATGGCCAAGCCTCTGGTACCACTGTTGAAAATCAGAGTATGCTGAAGGTAGGGAAGTAGAAAAGCTTGTGGAGGCTGAAGTAGAAGCTGATAGAGAAAGACCATCTTCAAGCAAGTACAGACCATCCTGCATCCTACCACATCCAATCGTCCTCCCTGTTGCCAGATCCTGAAACAAACAATAAGAGGGGAAAAATGTGACTTTACAGTTTCATGCAGAGGTGAGACGGCTAATTGACATGAGATTAACTAAAAATTTAGGAACATGAAGGACAGATTGCAAAGTTAAAGAAAGTGTGTACTGAATGGAACCAGTCCCCAATACAGAAGTGAGGGTCCCATCAGCAACACTGACACTATTAATTTCAGAAGTGGAAATAAAATTGGTAAATATAGATGGGTTACCAGTCATGTAGTCTGTGGCACCTGAGTCAATAATCCAAGGGGTAGAGGTTACTGACACAGAGTGACCACTGGAACACATACCTAAGTCGGTAAAATTTGAACTTGGGGAAGGACCAGTAGTAGTAGTGGCAGATGGTGATCCGGTAGTAGACGATGGTTGGAGCAAACGAGTGAGTACTTGGAGTAGCTGAGCATCTATGGCCGGTGCCGGGGGTCCTGTGGGAGCTACAAGCTGTCGAGTGTTTGTCTGATGAGCTTGGGCCCCCTTAAAGTTCTTGGAACACTGCAAGGCTTTGTCACGGCGCTTGGCTTCAAAATCAGCCAGCTTACCATGAAGTTTCCAACATGTGTCTTTGGTATGCCATGGTTTTCCATAGTGCTCACATTTGACTGGATCAATAGATGCCGTGGTTCCTTTGGAGGACGGAGTACCAGTGTAAAGAGCATATCGAGCAGAGATAGGAGGTGAGAGCATAGTAGTACGCCACTGGTCTTCAAGTTGAACCATAGCATAGGCCTACTCTAAGGATGGGAAGGGTTCCTTGCTTAGGATCTGGGAATGAATTGGATCAAGTTCAACATTTAATCTAGCAAGGAAAGTATACACCTTGTATTTTTCCTCCATTTTTTTGAACATAGTAGCATCAGCCTCACACTTGGCATGATTACAATCATAAAAATCAATGGCCTGCCAATGACTTCGTAACTGTGTGTATTACTGAGAGATAGTCAACTCTTTCTGGGTAGTCCCATGAACCTTCTTGTGCAGTGCATAAATCAGGGCGTCATTTCCAGTCTGATAGTAAGTGTCCATTGCAGATTTTCAGATTTGGGCAGCAGTGTCTAATAAAAGGTAACCCTCTGGTAGTGCAGGTTCTATGGAATTGAGAAGATATTGCATGACCAATGAGTTGTCAGCATTCCATTTATCTAATTGAGCACCTGCAGTAGTAGGTTTTGCTGTGGTGTCAGTAAATACCCAGCTAAACCTCTGGCAGTGATAGAAAGCTGAGTAGCTCTAGACCACATCAAATAGTTTCCGCCATCGAGTTTGATAGTATTGGTTGGGATGGTGAGGTTCTCCATCTTGTATGAGTCAGCTCCGGCAGATGTAATCTCTGAAGACATAGTAAGCTTTAAAAATAAATTATTGGGTACCTGTGGTGTCGTGTATCAATCCTTCGGGAATAAGATAATCTACTTGTAGCAAATGATCGATCCTCAACTGATATAGAGGACTCGAAAAGGGTGCCTGTGTAGATCTTAGAGAAGAGATCCCATAACCAAGGGATACACAACAACTAAAAATTTTGGAAAAAAATTTGGGAGATATTTAGATCATTAGAACAATCTCAAGAGAGACAAAACCCAAAAAAAAAACTGCAGTAGGAATATAGGAAGCAAGAAGATAAATATCAACCCCTATGAATGGGGTATATGGGCTAGTGATAGGTGTAGGGCTAGGTTTAGGTCTCGGTTTAGGTTGTTATGGTGTTGGTGATAATGGGTAGGTCTTGGTTTAGTTGGATTGAGGGCTGCGACAGGTTTAGGTGGTGGCTTAATGGTGGCAGTAATGAGGGATGGGTTAATGAAGGTAAGGGTTTAGTAATAGGTTAATGGTCTCGGTGTTGGGTTTTAAGGGTGGCAGTAGGGTTAGAAATGGATTAAAGGCAGCAGGTATAAGATTTGTTATGGAAGAAGAAAGCAGTGGTTTAGGGTATGGGTTGAGAGAAGGGAGGCGGGTGGTAGGTGGTGATGGAGTCTGTCATGGTTAGGGAGGAAAAAAAAAAGAAGAAGAGAAGAGAAGGAGAGAGAAGAGAGCTAACCTTACTCTGATACCATGTCAGAATCAGACTAATTAAACAAAGTCTGAGTCGTGGAATAATGTGCCACCGACCTAGGTATCTATAATTAATAAAATGAGATGATACATTGAACCTGGACAATGAACCTGGTCATAATGAACCTGGAACATTCTCAATAAATTTCTTAATAGATGCCAGAAAAATCTTAGACTTGATGTTGGGAGCTATTGATTGGTGAAAATCATGTTTTGATTTGAATGAAAATTGATTCATATACTGTGACGATTTCGAAATATAAATATAAAATTTTGAAAATGTATTTCTCTCTCTTTCTCTCTCACACACACACAAATTAGTTCTTAGAATCCCTCATAGACATCAAGTTGTGGATTGCAGATTTCGTGGATGGAGAAGTTTGTACAGAAGGGCACTGAAATTATTGCCCCTGTGCCAATGGCTCCCCCGGGAACCACTGGCCTTGGTGGCTTTGAAGTACCTTCGTCCAAAGGAGATACTCTGCGTTCTGATGCAAGTGCTGCTTTAAATGTTGGTGTGCTTCATTTGGTACCTACATTGGATGTGTTTCCATTACTGGGGGACCCAAAGATGTATGTGGTGTTTTATTTTAGTCTGCTGCCTATATTACATAAATAGCTTTTCATTGCAGAACCAATTATTTATGTTACTTATGAATAGTTTGATACATAATAAACGTATATTAGTATAATATAGATGTAGCAAGAAGCCAACAAGAGATGTAGAAGTTTCCTGGTTTGTACCATGGCAAGCATGCAATAATATTCTTCATGGAGATTTGACTTTTTAATTGTTGTTTCTCATATAGACTATGCCATTCCCTTGTAGCTTAAGTGTTTACTGGTTAGGCAGGTTTCCTTTCCTCTTTCAGCATCCTTCTTATTAGTGATACATTTTACAATACTGTAGGACCAAATACATCTTATCAGTTAACTACATAAGGACAAGAAAGAGAACAAAAGGGAGATCCTAGATCATGATCAGCATTTTTACTTCATCGGGGAGAAATGAAAATAAAAAGATATAAAATGCTCCTTGGCTAGTTCTCCACAATTCATTTTCTTGTCCCTTTGAGTGTATATATTTATGCACCCCTATCTTTAGAGAGAGGGGCTTGAAAGACCGGAACAAAACAACCATTTATTCTTGGGTGGACCGAATGTTTTTTTTTGTACATTTTGCTACCTCCAATTTACTTTTTATTTTTATGAATGATTGATTTTGCTCTGAATGTTTTCTTTTCCTCATGGTATTGTTTCTATCATGTGAGATAGTAGTTCTATCCATTTGCTTCTCATTCTCCTCACATTATAATTTCTTCTTGTGGAAACAGGTATGAACCAAATACCATAGATCTATTTGATCACGGTGAGCTTGAGTAAGTACAAACTATATGCATTTGTGCTTCTATTGGAGAAAATTCCTTTCCCACTGTATGCAGTTCTCAAAATTTAAATTGGGCTTTAACATTCATCAGTTAACATGAGAACTTCTTCTTTCCATAGGTATTGGTTCACTGTGTTGTCCGAGCATTTGCCAGACCTTGTTGATAAGGTATTTATGTATTTCTTATATCTTTTCAAGTTCTTAATGCAGCATATGTGTTCCAAATGAGGTGTATGGTCTCTGGGTGGACCTGAGACTAGTGATGATTCCTTGTTGCTCACACCTTGATGCGACCAAAATTTCTGATGCAGGTTTTTCTTTTAATTGCTAATGTTAGGAAAAAAGTATTAAAAATAAAAAGGAGAATATTTATGATTGGCAGAAAAGTAAAAGCCACCCCCAACAGCAGACTTATCAAACCCAAAGTGCAAAATAAGCTGCAGAAGACCCCTACATCACACCCACCCACAACAAAAAAAAGCCACAATAACAACCCCCCCGCGCCACACAACAACCACCCACACCACACCATATAATTCACCTTTCCATGTTGTATTCTAATATTTTCTCTAGATTAAAACTAGTCCTGTATATAAAAACTACAGAAATACAGGAATAGCACTATGATCTATAACATCTGCTCTCTCAAGGGGTTGAAGGTATCTTAGGAGATCCTTATGGTTTTGGAATTTGGAAATATGAGCATTTCAGCTCATACTGACTGTCTATAGTTTGAATTATAAAGTACAATCTATTCTGAAAATAATAATAATATCATTTCTTCTCCCTAATAGACACAAATATTTATTACAATTACTTAAGAAAATGCCGCTGAATACCTAATAAATTTATTATCTTCTCTGCTGATGACAGGTCTCTTTGGTGTTATTTATATTTCTCTTTATTTGCTTTTTCTGTGAAATAGTTTAATAAAATAGTTGTAGGGTGGAGAATATAAACTATTAAATTTCAGTGGTACAGAACAAATTATAGAATGACAAATAGGTTTGGTATACTATGTAAATAGTAGATTCTGTCACCATTGGCCTACTTGTCTTCTTCCTCTGATCTACTCATTTGTTATCCTCCCGTACCCTCTCAGCTCTCCCTCTTCCTGAATAATTAGAACGACATTCACATGTTCTCCCCTCATTGTTCAAAACTTTAAAACTGCGGAAGCTTTTGTGATGAGATGAGCTCTGACCATAGCAAAGGGCAGCACCAACACATGAGCATTGGGGGGGGGGGATTCTTATGGTAGTTAATCCTCTTAAACACAAGGATACGGATCCACCTTAGAGGTACTCCCACTCTTATGACTGTGGGACATTGTTATCTTCTTCTCTGTTATTGTCCCTCGGTTGGAAGGTTTTCTATCATGACTTTGGCTTCCCTTGCCAAGAACCTTAATTAATACTCACTGATTATTGTGTTTGTAGTAATTAAAAATTGAGGGATCCAAAAAGAACTTTGACTGATGTGATCAACATAATGACGATGAAGAAGAATTTCATTGAAAGACAAATGAAGAAAAGGGAGCAGTGGAGAGCAAGACGGAAAAGAGAGGATCTATTTCATGATTCTCCCATTTGTTATTAATCTGGAGTAATAGTTGTTTTTCCCTTTGTCTGTTTTAATCAATATATCTAACTATTTACAGATTTGAGTCCTTTCCACTGATAACTAACATTCTGACTGGCCCTCCTAACTCCAACTAGCTAGTTCAAACTTGCAATGAGGGTTACCAAAGTGACTCCCCTTCTGCTCCCAGAGGAACAATAATCCCCTCCTATACCAGGAAATTCTCATTTCCAAATGCACAAGGGGGATTCACTGAAAATACTCCTGGATGAAGGGGGAATTCAGGCTGGACTGACCATTGGCAAACTCATACCTGTAGGCCATCCCAGCATAGACGGCAAGGTTGAGGACCTCACCGCTACCTTATTGGAGCTTGAACCTTTCTCTGTTCAGTAAAACTGGGAAAGGCGATTGGGGTGCCACTGCTGGAACCACCAGCAAAACTGCAGGAGGAAGGAGCTGAGGTCGTGCAGCATAATTGGATGTCATGGGATTTCTTATGTAAGAAACGCTGGACCTACCTACCACCTGCTTGCATCCTGGGCATGAACCAAGGAAGAGGGGAAGATGGTGGAAGACTGAATTTCTTAAAAATAATATGAATGTTAGGAATGCCCTTGGTCTTGACTCTTAGCTGTTAGAACTTATAACATGTGCTCATTAACTAGTAGCCCATAAATCAAAATAAACAATTAATGGCCATAATCATAGACAACTCCTCAGCTGTTTATGAATTGCTATTCATACTGATTTGTGGTATTACCCCATGAATATTGGAGTGATAATGTTTATAATTCCTAAAATTCCTTTCTAATCATGTATTTTTATATGCGTAGGCAGTTGCTAGTGAAGGTGGAACCGACGATGCTAAAAGAAGGGGTGACGCATTTGCTCGTGCATTCTCTGCCCATTTGAGGAGGTAATAGTTCCGTACAATACAAATAATCACTTATACACTGCATTGTGTGTTTTTTAGTTTAATTTGGTTTCATAACAATTCTTTTCAACTCCCATTCCCCTTGTTGGGAAGTAAATTCTTAAAATGATTCATATACATGGAAAAGTTTAGAGCATCACTGCTGAGGTGTTTGATAGCAATATAGGCTGCAATGACAGTATACCATCAGCTTTATAGAACTTTAGAAGTTATCACAGTTGAAAAGAATGGCATTCTGTTCTGAACAGAAGTTGGATGGTGATTTTATAATATAATCATTGAATTATGCCAACATTTTGCCCGGGAGATATCAATATTTCAATAATGATACACGTACATGATACACTTAAATATATGCAATCTTATGTTACTTTGAGGACCTTCTGGTCACTACCTTGTGTTTTCTACGTAGTATTCCGTATTTTCTTTAATTGTGTTAATTAAGGTGGACTAGTCATTTCCAACACAAATGGCAATTTGTTGACTCTAAGAATTCTCTCTGTGGCAGAGAGCAGTTTGCCTTTGTGAAGCCTTTTGATACTCAATAAAATTTATAAGTGACAAGATAAGTACATTCTCTTTTTGCATAGGTAGATCCACAGTCCACGAACTTTATAATTTTGACATTTCAATGCCTGCATACGTGTCTTCGCCTGAGAACAATTCTTTTGCCACAATTTATCTCTATAGTCTAGAGTGCGCAACTACAGGTAGGATTTCCTCCCCAACTTTATACTTCTGATGTAGCAACCATCTTGAGATTGCGACCAGATCAATGAGCCCAAAATTATGATAGGCTTGTTTTGGAATGTGAGCTATCATCGGTATTTTAATTTTCCCAAATCAATTGGTTTTGCAAACTTGTTAGCCACCCAATCCATAAACCAGGCACACCCTAACTTCGGAAGAAATTGCAGCCGCACCCCTTACACTAACAATATCACATTTGCACATTCATTCAAGGGTGACCTGAGTCAAGTTGAATCTAAGAAACAATATCACATTCTCATATTCATTCAAGGGTAACCTGAGTCAAGTTGGACCTGAGAAAATTTATCACATTCTCGCATTCATTCGAGGGTAACCTGAGTCAAGTTGGACCTGTGAAAAAAAATATTATATACTCACATTCATTCAAGGGTAACCTAAGAAACAATCACATTATCACATTCAATTAAGTTGGACATGAGAAAAAAATATCAAATTCTCTCATTCATTCAAGGATAACCCGAGTCAAGTTGGACCTGAGAAACAATATCACATTCTCACATTCATTCAAGGTAACTTGAGAAACAATATCACATTCTCACATTCATTCAAGGGTAACCTGAGAAACAATATCACATTCTCATGTTCATTCTAGCTAGACTTGAGCACACTAATTCATCACTATCATTCACATTCAACACACTAATTCATTCACATTCACTTGAACATAAAAATATTACTGATAGGAATAAAATTGTCTTGCCTTGAAGAAATCTACAATAGTCAAACATTGTTTTCTAGCAACATAAAAAACTGATAAACTTGCTGAAATTACATCACATCATTCCAACATTGTTTTCAAGTAACTGAGAGACATCCTTCCAACATTGTTTTCAAGTAATTAATACACAAGGGGGAAAAAAAAAAACTTCAATAAATATCCAGAGCTGAAAGTCCAAATTACATTCGGAAGGCTTCTTTGACCCTTTTCTTCTGTTTCTACTTTCTCGAGCTTAGCTGGCATTTTGTTCTTATCTTTGCTTGTATAGAAACTTGTGAGGAAGTTGTAGCAGAAAGTTGGGATCTTGTATACTTCTGAGAGGAGATATTGCTATCTTCTGGCCTGGTATTCTTTTGTTTCCCTACAAAGACATAAAAAAATAATAAGTCTATAATCATCATTACTCAGAAAGTGTTTGGTGTATGAGTAATATCTTTTCTGTTGCTCTTTGTTTTGAAGATTGCCCTTTCTCTTTCACTTCAGCTCTTTGGCATGCCCTCTTGTTATGTCCCACTGCCTTGCATATATCACATCTTATAGTACCTGCTCTCCTCCTAAAGTGCCCAGTTGCTGTCTCACCCAGTTCTCTTCTTCTATTTTTATTGGGCTTGCCAGGTCGCCCTTTCAGTGGTGGAGGCTGCATGACACCACCCTCACCACTTGCTTCTATCGTGGTTAGGTCTGGTAGTGGGTGGATCAGATCCCCATATGCTTGCATATATCTTTCCATGCTGTAACATATATTACAAAAATCCTCCAGATTCTGCCTTTTGAATATAATAGCTGATCCAGCATGTTTTCAAGACAAACCTGAAAACTCCCATACTCCACAATCACAAGTTCTGTTGATCAAGTTAACCACGATTCTCATGGTGTTTTCCTCTGTAATCTCAAGTTAATTACCCCCTGCAGGTATAGCCATACAAAACCTCACATCACTTATAAGTTTTAACCACGTCCAATTTCTTCATCCTCGGTGTCAACTTCTCTTTATAAGAGCAGCCCTTCTTAAACCTCCTATGTAGTCTAGTCATTAATTTGACTCTAACTTGGTCAATTGGGGTGAGGATTGACTTGCCCCTATAGGAGTCTATCCATTGATTAAAAGACTCAGTCATGTTGTTAGTGATGTGATCACTCTTAGCTCTGTGATCAAAGGCATGCCTTGCCCACATGCTAACAGGGTTTTTCATTAACCAGTCGTGGGTTTCCTTGTAGTGGGTTTACATTTCAGCCATTTCCTTTTGAGGCTTGTTGCCCAGAAATCATTTCTCAATTACATAGCAGGAAACTTGGCTTTGAAATTACTGTATAGATGTTGACAACAGTACCTATGGGGAACATGTGGAAAAATCTCTGCAATGGCCTCTGACTGACCCTACAAAATAGAATTTGACAATACTACATGCTGACATAAAAGTCAATATTGTACATCTATGCACAAAAAAAAAAAAAAAAAAAAAAAACACAAACTCAATAAATATACCTTTTGTTTATCTTAAAGTCAGTGGCAAGCTATCAATTCCTGTGTCAATAGTGGGTTATAGATTTTATAAGAAAAAATATCAACGATCCTTGGTCTCACTCTCAACAATGGCAAATGCTAAAGGGAACAACCCATTGTCATTGATATTCCAATAAAAAAACTTTTCCATACGTCCCCTTTAAATGACATCCATCCAGACCAATGAATGGTCTACAACCTCTCATAAATCCTTTTTTACAAGCATCAAGACATACAAAAAGCCTCTTGAAAACTGGATTTTGAGTGAAATTAGTTCTCTCATGTGGTTGTAACTTGAATACAGTTCCTGGATTCTTTTTGTCTTAGCAATTCACCATACATAGGTAACTGTGCATAGGCCTTCTTAAAACTTTCCTCATTCTCTTGTCTGGCAATCCTGCATGCCCTATACAACTGCATGTGATATGGGTTAATCCCATATTTTGCATTCAAAGCAACATGCATTCTTTGGGTCTTCATATTAGGATCAGCCCTTAGCCTAAAAGCAAGCTTACTTGCTATCCATGTAGATGTGGTATTCTGGTTCTTCGGGAGTTTACTACATGTATGCTCTGAACAATATGACTTCACCATGTAAGTAATCCCCTTTGAGGTAGGTGAAGCATGGCTTCTCCATTTACATCCTTTTTCTGTACATATAGCAGTTACTCTGGCCTTTTCATTTTTTAGTCTTAAAACATTAACTCCTTGAATGTTGTATTCCCTAAGGGCAGCCCTAAACTCATCCACATTACTGAATATTAAACCTACCTGAAAATTTACTCTTTTCTTCATCAATATAAAAAATTCTGCAAGGAACCTCATAACAATCATCAGAATGGTAGTCAGACAACTCATCATTACTGTCCCTACCTCCATCACCATCCCCATCTCTATTTCCTTCCCTTTCAGTCTCACTATCAGAATTTGCAATTCCTTGATCATTATCCTGTCTTCAATCTTTATCTGATGAGTTGTCAAATCAGAACTCTCATCTCCACTCACTGAATCTAGGTTGATTTCACTTGCAGATGCTAAACACTTCCACGACTTCCCTGTGTAAGATCATCCATGCCGGTGCTAGTGGAGGCAGCACTGCTGAATCCCTGATAGAACCATGGGTACTTGTACGGGTAGATGTCCTATTGGATGCATCAGTAGAAGCAGGTTTCTTAGTGCCTTTTGAAACCAGTGTTATCTTAGCTTTGGTTTTTTCACCACTACTTCTAGCATTTTGTTTTCCAACCTTATCACTAGAAAAATGCTCAGATGCATCAACTTCCTTACCAACATTTTCATCTCTACATATCAGGCTATCACTGCACTAGAATAGCCATTGATTGATAACCAGTGGTAGGATGATCACATACATCAACTTGATAAACAGATAAACAAATTGGTTTATCACCCTCATCAATTCCTTGCTCATGCAAACAAAACATATTCAGCACATCATCATCAGAACTTATTTGCATTTCTTCAATCCCTTCAGATAATACAAAGTTCACAGAGAACCTAATTGTTCTTCCAGCAGGGATATGTCTCAGCACTGGGCTGTATATGTCATACACAACATCCAAATACCCTTATCTATCTGGGTCTACAAATTTCTGATGGGTAAGGTCTTTGAATGAATATACAATGTTGACAGTGCTAGACATTGCTTACACTGTATTCAGTGGCTCAGCCATTAACAAAGAACAACAATGAAAATAAGGCAAAAGTTACTAACAACATAGAACATAAACATAGGAAACAAAATTTAGGGATTAGTACCCAATTAACTTTTCATAGAGAGTGTAAGGACTCAGTAGAACTAAAAACCTATAAATTGGGCAAAACTTCTTCACAAGGAACATCAATGAAATGGAGTAAAATCCCACTCAGTAGAATTGAAAAACCTATAAGTTAGGCAAAACTTCTTTACAGGGAACACCAATGGAGTGGAGTAAAATCCTACTCAGATGAACTGAAAACCTATAAATTAGGCAAAACTTCTTCACATGGAACATCAATGAAATGGAGTAAAATCCCTAAATCGATAGCAGTGAAATCCTTCATTGTGAACATCAATTAATTTAGAAAAAATCAAAAAATCGATACAACTGAAAACTTAAACCCTATACAGTAGACAGAACTTCTTCACAGGGAAATTTGGCATTAAATCAGTTTAGTCGAGGACACCCTATAAATTCATACCCAATTTAAATATAGAACCGAATGAAATTCGGGGAAAATCCTTAAATATAGAACTGAAATGCTATAAATTCATACCCAGAACTAAATAATCACGACAAACCAACAAATGGGAAGAGATGAATCTCTGTGCTTGCAGGCCTTTGGTGGTGGTAATTTTTAGAGTTATAAATCTCTATGATTGTAGGCCATTAGTAAGGAGAGGAATGGCATAACAGGCGAAGAGAGAGTGAAGAGAGTGAGGACTTACTTGAGAGTGAGTTTTCAATGATGAGATGTCGGCCTTTGGAGGAGTTGTCAGTGAACAGACGAGGAGTGGTGGTGGCAGTTTTTGCAGCGATCGTTCTTCTTCTTCTTCAATAGTGATGGAGGGTTGAGGGTTGAGGATTTAGGGTTTAGGGTTTGTTCCTTTCTTCTTTCTCGGGGAGATGGTGAAGACAGGCTAATATCCTTGGTGACTTAAAAAAGGGTAAAAAGGTAAGTTCATACCAATGTAAGGGCAACTTTCACATTTAGTTTAGTCGAGGATAGGTCATCACTTAATAGAATTGTCCTAACGAATAGGTTCTGTCTATCACAACATTTGCAAATAAGGGGAGGTTCCAGTAATTTCCTCCGAAGTTAGAGTGTGCCTGGATTTATGGATACGTTCAGGGGAGCTGCATGTAATTTTCCCTAAAAAAAAAAAATAGTTTCCATAAGTAAGGATCTCCTAGTCACTCTGGCTTCTTGTTCTTTATGAAGGCAGTACATTAACAGTGTTCCCTATATATTTGATAATATGAATATTTTCCCATTGGTCTGAAAGATTTCTGCATAGTGCATATATATAATCCTTTGAAGAAGAATTACCACTGTGCTCTGTACCTTGGTAATAGCATGGGGGGTGGGGGGGGGGGGATTTTGTAACATTATGAAGGCTTAACAAAAGCTTTTTGGCTTACAAACCAACTTCCTCGACATGGAATCATACCTCTACAGATAGAGAGGATATCTGAAGATGGTCAACGTCTCTAGGTCCACCAAGCACTGGTTCAAGAGAAAAAAGAAACCAAATGGGCACCCCTCCCCCTCCCCCCAGCTAACAAAAAAAAAAAGACTATAAAAGCAACAAAACCCCAACCGCCAAATAGCAGATCAGAACTTGGAATGTTTGTTTTGGGTTGATAACACTTGTAGCCCTTTGAGAGATAGAATACCCCAACAAAGGAAAAACTATTGTAATATATTATCAATACAATTAATAAATTTTGTTCTTTTAACACATCTTTCATGAATCCAACCTTTCAGTAATTCTCACATACAAACTTTTAACTTGATATATAGGTTGATGGAGGAGCCTGCTGCTTATGGGAAATTGGGACTGGCCAACTTATTGGAACTAAGGGAAGAGTGCTTGAGAGAGTTCCAGTTTGTTGATGCCTACAGAAGCATAAAACAAAGGTAGTTGCATCATATTTATTTATCTTTCATTCTGTAGACTACAGAGATGATTATCTTGGTCAGCAACACAAGTGCATGGTTGTTTCTTGCTTTGCTTTGTCACTGTATATTATAAATTTCTTAGTCATATGCTTTTCATGCTTATCTCTAGGTAAATGGTGATGCAGAATTTCAGCAGAAGAAGATTAAACAGACCAGAATAGCCTGTGGGTTGGTCTGGTTCAAACCTGGCTTATGTTACTGTTCATGCCAGCTATTATTTTCTTATTATAATTGTTGTAAGTGTTAGTAGTTGGCTGGAATAGGGACTCTATAAGTCCGGCCTAGTTTCCGTCTCTTTCCTTTATTATTTGAGTTTTCTAGTTAGTTTAAATTACCTCATCAGTTCAGGATTGGTTTAAGCCTACCCTTTTTTGAGTTTGAGTCTTCTATTTAAGTTTGTAAGGGGCTACATCCTTGGACAAGAATTTGATTAAGGAAATTATGGCTTCAGCCTTCCATGGTGATTCAGTAGGCTTCCTGATGGTGATTTCAGGAAACCCTTGTGGTGTTTTCAAGGCAGTGTTTCATTTTCTATCACGAAAGAGCTGAATACACAAATCCTGAAGGAACCCTTTTAGCCAAAGAAGCTTACAAATGCCATGAGCCATAGCTCGAAATTCAGCCTCTATACTAGAATGAGCAACCACTACCTGTTTCTTGCTCCACCATGTAACAAGATTACCACCCACTAGAGTTGCAATAACCAGAAGTAGATTGTCTATCATCAGAAGAACCAGCCTAATCAACATCAGTATAGGCCTCAATACGCATATGCTTATGAGAAGACAAGAGGATGCCTCGACCAGGAGCAAATTTTAAATAACGTAATATCCGATACACGGCTTCTAAGTTTCCGGAGAAGGATCATGCATGTATTGCTAACTATATTGACCGCAAAGGCAATGTCTGGTCTGGTATGGGAAGGATAAATCAAGCGACCAACCAATCTCTGATAACTACCTTTATCCACAAGTTCGCCTTCCTTTTGAGACAGACGGGAATTAGTTTTAAGAGGAGTATCATCCGGCTTGCACCTGAGCATCCCTGTATCAAATAACAGGTCAAGGGTATACTTCCGTTGGGAGAGGAGTATACCTTTATCTGAGCGAGCCAGCTCAATTCCGAGGAAGTATCATAACTTGCCTAAGTCTTTAATCTCAAACTCAGTAACCAAAAAGGTTTTCAGCCGAGAGATTTCAAAAACATCACTTCCGTAACCACAATATCGCCGACATAAAAAATGAGAATAGTAGTTAACTTACCAGCCCTTTTTATTAATAGAGTATAACGAACATTACTTTGTTTGTAGCCCATAGACATCATAGCTTTATGGAAGCGCCCAAACCAAGCGCAATAAGATTGCTTCAACCCATATAATGTTTTTTCAGTTTACAGACCTAACTAGAGGTCTGGTGTCCAAAAAAACCAGGAGGGACATCCATGTACAACTCCTCTATTTACCCATGAAGGAATGCATTTTTTTTACATTTAATTGATGCAATTCCCAATTGAAGTGGATTGCACAAGAAAGGAGAACTCTAACAGTGTTCGTTTGGGCCACAGGAGCGAACGTTTCTTGGTTTTCAATTCCGAACGTCTGAGTAAATCCCTTGGGCGAGGTTGGCGAGTAACCTCGCCTAGTTTATCAATTGTGCCATCATGAATCTGCTTCATTGTAAAGATCCATTTGCAGCCCACAAGTTTCTTTCCCAAAGGAAGAGTGACTAGGTCCCATGTCTCATTTTTGGCAAGAGCTTGCATCTCTTCCACCGTTGTAGCCTTCTTAGGTTCATCCAATGCTTCTTGTTAGTGCTTAAGAATCGAAATAGAGGACAAGGAAGAAATAAAAGCACAAAAAGAGGGTGATAGAGACTCATAACATTGGAAATGGGATGTTGAGTACATGGTCTAAGTGTTTTACACCCTTTCGAAGGGCAATAAGAAAATCAAGAGTAAGATCGGAAATAGGCTCACCAGATGAAGGTTGAGACGGTAAACTCGGAGTCGGGTTAGGAGTTGACGACTATAGTGGTTGTGGTATTGTCATCCTGTTGCCTTTTAGACTTGGAGCATACAAAAACATTCAGAGGCGTCACTGAAGGCTGAGTAGTGGCTCCCCCTGAATAGAAATGTGAGCTCCATCTTGAATCATATCAATGTCATCATCTGAGGCAGTTGTAACATCTGTAGCATTTGGGGCAGCCGCTGGTAATTGTATATCGGTTTTGGTAGGGGAATCCAGTACATCTTAACGTGAACAAGACTCCCCCCGAAGAGGTGTAGGAGCAGGGAAAAAAGCCTCGGTCTTGTGCAGTACCACATCCATTGAGACAAGCAGCTAATGGGAGGAAGGGTGATAACATTTGTATCCTTTTTGGAGAGTAGCCGAGAAAATTTCAGCGGAGATCATGAGGATCCAGTTTGCCATGCTGATGATGATTATGAACAAAACACACACAACCAAAAACCTTTGGGGGCACCGCAAACGTAGAAGAGCCAAGAAGTAACTCGAGAGGACAACGAGAGTCGAGAATACAAGAGGGCATCCTGCTAATGAGGTAGGTAGCCGTGAGAACTGCTTTACTCCACTATAGAGCGAGAACATGCATTGAAAGATTAGTAATCGATTAACCTCTAACAAATGTCTGTTCTTGCGTTCAGCCACACCATTCTAAGCAAGGGTGTCAATGCAACTTTTCTGATGGATGATACCATGCTTAGCGAGATTGGACTGAAAGGAGCCATTGACATACTCGCAACCCTTGTCAAAACGGAGAATGGCAACCTTAGCATCATATTGTTTTTGAATCATAAGATGAAAAGTGGTAAAGCAGCGAAACACTCTACTCTTTTGATGCAGTAAATAAACCCATGTGAGGTTAGTATGACAATTAATGAATGTAACAAACCGTTTAAAACTAGTGACAGAGACATAATGGGAAGGACCCTAAACATTGAAATGAATTAAATGAAAAGAAGTTACATTGCATTTATTAGACGATGGATAAACAGAACGAATTTGCTTTGTAATTGTAACAAAATAAAAAAAAAAGAGAACATGGAGAAAATCGATGTGTGTCAAGGACAGAGAGAGTATGTATGTATGCTCCTCTCCTTGTAGCTTGCATTTATAGAAAATAGAAAACAACTATTTGATATGATCTAGGACTCTACAAGTCAGTGTCCTAGTCACAAACTAAATACAAAATAAACTCTAAATAGGAAAATGAAACTAACAAGCCTAATTGGTAAATGACTAATAAAGCAAACTAATAAACTAATTAGAATTGTAGGCTATATAGGACAGTAGAGTCCTATTCCAACTCAACAACCAAGATTGTAGAGCCCTTATCCAACTGTGCAGCAGAAGTAAGAAGTCATATATAATGAAGACTGTGAGCAGGTCAATAGGTCCTACACGATGAGGAATGTGAGCAGGTCCCATCGTGTGGACTGTTTATGTAATGTAGTTTAACTCCCCCCAAGCTGGAGGATGGGAGAATGTAAAAGCTTCAACTTGAAACAATGTAGCCATGAAAACAAAAGCAATAGTGAGAGCTTCAACTTGAAACAATGTATCAATAGAAGCAGTAGTAATAGTAATAAAGTAGCATAGTATAGGTTACTGTAAACCAAGTAATGGTAGTAGCACAGTATATGTCACTATGAACCAGGTAGTAGAAGCAACAGTTGTAGTAATAGTAACAGTTGTAGTAGGAACAACAATAGTAGTGGCTTCAACACGAACAAAAGTAGTAGGTTGCATCACGTGCAACCAAGGTTCAAAATCTTGAGTCTTGAGGGTGTCTCGACCCTCTGAGAAACCGAAATCTTGGAAATCTCGGTCGAGATCTCGACGAGACATTGCACAAAAGCCGCGAAGGCTTAAAACGTGTGTTTCGACTCTAAAATGACCATTTTAAGGCTTGATACTCTAAGGAAACCCTATTTTAACATATATAAACATATTTAAACCATAAAACTGTATAAATAATCACACATGGTGGTTGTTTGGGTTTACACCCATGTTTGACAGTGTTGGTCTGAAGTTCAAATGTAAACCTAGGGTAATATTGGCTATGCTACATAATGTTACACTAATGGAAGATCACAGAAGACCAAATGAGTCAATAAAATAATATTTTAGGAGAAGAATAAACATAATAACACTTAATTAGTTAATTATCATAGTAAAAAAAACTCAAAGTAGTCAAGTAAACTATACAATCATAATTCATTCATTATGTCGAGACTAGTCGAGAACTAGTCGAAAAATGTCGAGAAATGGTTGAGAACTGGTCGAAAATTTTGAGAAATGGTCGAAAATGTCGAGAAATGGTCGAAAATGTGTAAAAATGGTAGAGACCAGTCGAGAATTGGACGAGATGGTTGAGACACTGTATCAAGGCGAGATCTCGTCTCGAGTCCCTCAAGATCTTCGAGATCTCGCCGAGATTTTGAACACTACGTGTAACAAGTAGGTAGAGGTTGCATCATGTGCAACTATAGTAGACTGCAGGTAGTAGAGGTTGCATCATGTGCAACTATAGTAGGCAATAGTAGTAGGCTCCCAACACGAGCATAACAGTAGTATGTTGCATCAGTAGTAATAGGCTTCAACACGAGCATGTAGTAGGTTGCATCACGTGCAACAATAGTAGGCTCTAAACACAAGGATGTAGTAGGTAGGCTCCCAACACGAGAATGGTAGTAGTAGGTTGCATCACGTGCAACAGTAGTTGGTAGGCTCCAACACGAGCATGTAGTAAGTTGCATCACGTGCAATAGTAGTTGGTAGGCAGCAACAAATAAGCAGATCTATGTACATATGATTAGCAGCAATAGTAAGGTAAATTTGAAAAGGCAGAGGCAGCAATGGTGTCTGCACATCATGTCAAAGAACTTTAGTCGACTCTCAAAACAGCACCTGCTCTGATATCATATTACAAAATAGAAAAATAAGAGAAGATGGAGAGAATCGATGTGTGTCAAGGAAAGAGAGAGTATGTATGTATGCTCTTCTTCTTGTAGCTTGTATTTATAGAAAATAGAAAACAACTATTAGATAGGATTTATGATTCTACAAGTCGGAGTCCTAGTCACAAACTAAATAAAAAGTAAACTCCAAATAGGAAAATAAAACTAATAAGCCTAATTGGTAAAGGAAACTAATAAAGCAAACTAATTAGAATTGTAGACTAAATAGGACAGCGGAATTCTATTCCAACTCAGCAACCAAGATTGTAGAGCCCTTCTCCAACTATGCAGCAGAAGTAAGAAGTCATATACAATGAGGACTGTGAGCAGGTCAATGAGTCATACACGATGAGGAATGTAAGTAGGTCCCATCGTGTGGACTGTTTACGTAGTGTAGTTTAACAGTAATAATGCAAGCATTACAAAAAAACTTTTATGAATTACATAAAGGAAGAAAATATGGAAAAAGCTTGACTAATGTCCCAACAGGTGGATGACCCAAATGGTGATGCCACATACGCAAATCAGCCAGTGTAACCGTGGAGAAACCAGAAGGAGACTCTGTTGTCAAAGCCGAAGTCTTTGAAGAAGGTGAAGCAAGCAAATACAACCCATCACCCACTTTACCACTGCCAATCGTTCGCTTCGTTGCCAAGTCCTGGAACACATAATGAGACAGATAAAGGGTAACTTTGCAATTCAAATCTTGAGTTAAACTACTAATTGAAAGGAGATTAGGAGAGAAATTGAGAACCTATGAAACAAAGGATAAAGTAAGGAGGGAAGAGCATTTGATAGAACCTTTCCCAAAGATGGAGGAAAGAGAACCATCAACAACTCGAACTTTACTTTTACCAAAACCATGAAAATTCTCAAAAAAAAGGAGTGAGAGGAACCAGTCATATGATTGGTGGCCTCTGAGTCAATGATCCAAGGGTTGGATACAGTAAAAGTATTAGGGACACCGAAGGAAATACCTGAGTTGGCAAAGTTAGGGGTGGAGGACCCTAGCAGGGAAGCTGTTGTGGATGTAGATGGAGAAGAGGTTGATTGAGATAACTGATAAGAGACGTCGGAGCCAAGTCATTAGGTTGTTGTGGGAGGGAAAAGCCCCTAGAGAAGGAACATTAGTAACCTCGGTTTGGTGAGCTTGAGCAGAAGTGATACCAAGACCTCGACCACATCCTTTGCCATTAACAGGATGACCATGGAGCTTCCAACAAAAACCCTTCATGTGACGTTCCTTACCAGTTACCACAAAATTCACATTTAATTGGCTCCTTATTGGAACCTAGACGAGATGGAGGATGAGGATTGCCTCCAGAGTTAGAGGAATTTGCACCAGAGAACAGAGCAAAACGGTTAGGCAGGTCAGGTTGCAACATTGTTGTACGTCTGCTATCTTCGGGTTGAAACATAGCATGAGCTTGCTATAAAGAATAGAAAGGATTACGACTCAAAACATAAGTACGAATCTGATCGAACTCCACATTGATACCAATATACCATCCAAGAAAACATAAACACGAAACTTGTCTTCCCGCTTGGAATTTGGTGGCATTGGTGGGACAGGAAGCAGAAAGGCCTCATAATAATATAACTCCTACCACATACCACGCAGTTTAGAGTAATACTGAGATAGGGACATCTCCTTTTGCTTTGTATCGTGGATCTTCTTTTGAAGCTCGTAAACTTGTGCATCATTGCCTACTTGAGAGTAGATTTCTTTTGTTGCCTTCCAAATGCTAGCAGCTGAGTCCAACAACAGATAACCACGAGCAATGTTAGGATCAATGGAACTAATAAGGTAAGATATGACCAAGTAATTGTCCGAACTCCATTTACTTAGATCAGGATTCTTAGCGGTAGGCTTCTTTGCATCCCCGGTAAGATAGCCCAAAAAACCATAAGATGCTACAGAAAGGAAGTAGGAATGAGACCACATCAAATAATTGTTCCTATTCAATTTAATGGAACAATCAGGGAACGATGGAAAGCCAGAGAAACAACGATCGTTAGAGCTTTATGGAGTAGTTGATGCGGTAGTAACGTCCGACATGGTCGCAAGAGGGCTCAATAAAAAAGAACAAATGCTCTGATCAAGAGAGCAAGGCCAAACCAGGCCAGTCAAAGAATTTTAGGAAACATCAGATCTCCGATATAGGAGAAAGAAATCGAGATTGCAAAAAAGAAGAGGGTATAAAAGGAATAACCGAATAACCTTCAGTGGAAAACATCTTCACCAAAGGGTGGGAAGATGGCGGCGTTGAGAGAAGGGGTTGCACTAGAAGAAGGTGGAAGAAAGAAGGAGAGGCAAGGGTGAGAGGGGAGGAGAGAGAGAGAGGCAGTAGGTTGGCGGCGGCACTAGAGGTCGAGCGTCAAGGTGTGGATCCCGAGGGTGATGCTTGCTCTGAATAATGGTTTGACATGTCGAAAGAGACAAAGGTCAGTTTTATTATATAAAGAAAGAGGTACAAGGGAATAAAGAAATAATAAACCAACCCTAGACAATTATACCCTTGGATGCAAATCAGTCCTAATATGATCCCATATTACAACAATAACTTTGATGGTTTGTTCCCTACACCTAACAGAGTATTCTACTAGACTTTGAACCCCATCGGAGTTGTTATTTTCTGATACTAAATTTCTACCTAATCTGGGTTCTAAACCATCACTGCGATTCTGGCTTTTTATGCTGGAATTCTAAACCATTAAATAGTAACATGTATACCTGGTAATTTCACGGATATCACTTACATTTGCTTGCACTAACATGCATAGACATATGATGTCATACATGATACAGGCATCTAATCTGTGTATATGTGTGAGTGCATCCGTGTGTGTGTGTGTTATATTGGAGTTTTGGATGTTTTTTCATTATATAACTTCTAATTCCTTATCTCTTGTGCGTGTGACAGGGAAAATGAGGCATCTCTTGCTGTTTTACCTGACCTTCTGATGGAGCTTGATAGTATGAGTGAGGTATCTGTAGTTATGATCTTATTTGGCCCATTTAAAACAATGTTTAGTTTTTTGCTTATGCATTTTGGGATTCTGACATTATTTTCCAGAACAGCTTATGTTTCAATATGAGTTCATATGCTCTGCCCTTAAATAGGATTGGATATATATTTTTTTTTTGGGGGTGTGGGGGGAGGGGGGTAGATGAGGAAAAAAAAACAAAAAAGAAACAAAATGGTTGGTATCCTCTACCCACAACTTCAACCTGTTGTGTTGGTGGCCTTTGATGTATTGAAACTGCAACAATTTAAGTTTCGGCAACTGAAAGTTTGGGTTTGAACTGTAGAAATATGACTTCCAACTTGGGTATTTTGGTGGAAATCATTTCCTAGATACATTCTGTGAGTTTCTTCTTGCTGCATAGATTTTCTATGTTAACGTCCCGTCCTGCAGTGCAATTTAGTGATTGTGAAGGATTTAACTCATAATAATAATGTAAAAAAAAATATATATATGCTATGAACTATTCAACAGTGTTAGAGAATTTTTTTTTTCTTTTGAAAAAAAAATATATTAATGGTATTAGAGAAGTCTTGTCTTTTAGATATAAAAATAAAAAAGAAGTTAATGGCTGAATATTCTGAACACCAGTTCGCAGACATTGTACCAAGTGCTTGAAATAAGGTGAATGGCATAAAACCCTTGTTCTGGAGAATCCTATTAATGTGCTTGGGAATGTACATAAAGTAGTAAAGACTGGTGTTAACTGTCATCTTTATTTTCTTGTCTTTAAATGGCTCTCCTCCTTTACTTAAAACTTATCAGATTCTTAATTTCTGTTATCCTGTTATCTTGTCTTATATTTGCAATAATATATGCTGGAGCATACATCATTCTTGACAAACAATAGCGATTTGAGATTGGGGTTGAAAGTACTATTCAATTAAGTGGTGACTTCCTTGTCAACCACGTAATCTTTCTGTCTCTCTAAATTCTACTTACCATTTGAAACTTTTAAAATTTGTAGGAAACAAGATTGCTTGCACTTATTGAAGGTGTTCTTGCAGCAAATATCTTTGATTGGGGTTCCCGTGCTTGTGTGGATCTCTATCATAAAGGAACTATTATTGAAATATATCGTATGAGTCGCAAAAAGATGCAACGACCTTGGCGGGCAAGTGTGGAAAAACTTATTAAGAAACCATGATCACAATTGATGCTCATTATTTGCTGCGACTCCTGAATAGGGTTTCAGTACATGATGACTGATCCTTTGTCATTCTTGCAGGTAGATGATTTTGATATCTTCAAGGAAAGAATACTTGGTTCTGGAGACAAGAACCCATCTCCACATAAAAGAGCATTGCTCTTTGTTGACAACTCTGGTGCTGATATTGTTCTTGGCATGCTTCCACTGGCACGGGAACTGCTCCGCCGTGGAACTGAGGTAGGTACCGTAGGTTTGTTTGCAATGCGGTTGTATTAGAGTCTTTCCTTGCCCAACTTGTCCAACCAATCATCAACTGGGCAACGTCCAGATATGCTTGGCTGAGTCAACTTGGTCTAGGTTGGTTAACATGCAAACAGGCTTTCCACAATGAAATGGGTGCAAGAAAAATTGTCAACACGTCCGCTGAATTTTGCAGCGACAAGCTTGCAATTAATTTAGTCACCTGCAGTTTCTCTGCATAACAAAACTGATGTGGGAGTCATTGCATTAAGATGGAGCATGCTCCAATTCAGCAATAATGTTGTTCTGCAAATTCTTTGTATATCTGTAAAATTTACTTCAAGCCAATTTTTGTAGGTGGTTCTGGTTGCGAACTCCCTTCCTGCACTAAATGATGTGACTGCAATGGAACTTCCTGATATTGTAGCTGAAGCTGCCAAGGTTTGTATATTCAAACACTTATCAAGATTCTTCTCTGCCTTGTATCTTAATGACCAATTAAAAATTTATCTATCAAAAAATCCAATTAAAAATCTTGATGTCTGAAGTGTAGTTGTCAAGGCATTGCCCAGGTGCCACCTAGGCAACAAGGCAGTCCTTGAACCCCTATGCAACCGGTGGCCAATTTATTTGAAGTGCCCAGGCATAAAATAAGGGGAAAAGAAATGGAAAAATGAGAAGGGTTAGGAAATGGGGGAAATGAGAGTTCAGGGTGAGAACATGTTTACTCACAACTATAGTTGTTAGTTGTTACGGCGACCAGGCGACCCAAGGAGGTGGCCAAGTGCCTAAGTGACTTGTCACCTAGGCATCACCTTGGTCACCTAGGCATGCAAACCTATGAATGTAGAATTTCTAATTTTCTACAAATGGGAAACAGTAATGAAGGCCCAAGAAGCCCATTCTCTCCCCAATAGTGATATATATTGCAAATGGGCTCATAAATGCCCACAGACCCAGTCCCACTTAGCAGCCTGACAGGACCTACACTCTTGGAACTTGGTGCCTGTTCCTTACCGGGGGAAGAGCAGAAGAAGAAGAAAGATAGAGAAGAAAGAGAAGGGGAAAAAAAATTAAAACGGCTCTTACCCTATCGTCGCTGGAAACTCTCTCTAGTCAATAAAGTCCGCTTCTAAGTCGGCAGCTAGTCACAAAGCAACAGCATAAGGTTATGCTTATAATGGGAGGTCTAGGATTCAAAGGAGCACGTCTTGAAGTGAAGAATCTCTTCAGAGAAGAAGATAGAAAAGTAGAAAACGGGAAAAAAAGTAGAAGAAGAAAGAAAACAGAAACAGAGGAGGAAGGAGAAGTACTTGCTCATCAGCATGATCAGTCACCAGAAGGCGGAAGCAACAATCGAAGTTCCTCTCCTCCGTTGATTTGAACAGTTGAGGAAGTCTTCTCCCCTTCGATTTTTTTTTTTAAATTAATAAAGTGAGTGATACAATGTTATCACAGTGTGAGTAAATAACAATACACAGTCCAATAGAAAAGTAAGAAATTACATCAAATTTTTGTTTTTTAATGCACATCCATGGTAGTGTATGGTAATAATATACAGAGTTCAATAAAATATTAAAAATGGTATCAATTTTATTGAAAAAAGGTGTACAAACAACAAAGCGTTTGCACGCCTAGGAACTAAAAATCGCCTGGACACCAAGGTGACAAGTCGCCTATGCGATGCCTTGACAAGTATGCTTCCAACAGAGAATGATATGTCCGTTTCCCGGGCATTGGGACTCCACTTCTACTTACTTTGACAGATATATTGTGATCTGCAACAGGCAGGTCACTTCACCATTCGGTCCATCAAAAGAGTTATATCCTAAACCAAATCTATCTGTGTTTTCTCGCCTTCCTCATCCAAAGGCATTGTAACATATGAATCAACAATTCCATGAAAGGAGAGGAAATTGGATCCATCCCCGTAGGCATAGGTCTAGTTAGAGAAAGCAAAAGCATAGGGAGATTGAAGCAAGACCAAAGGAGGGGATTGAAGGAGGGATGCATCTTCTGAACTGCTTGAGAGCTGGAAGATTGGGATATCCCAATGTATACCCACTTTTTAAAGATAAGATATCGACCTTTGATGGGGAGGGCGCAGTGGATCAGAAATACATGTAAGCTTTATCCCCTTCTTTATGCAACTTCTCTCCTCAGATACAGATCGGTTGAACTACAGTGCCAAGAAAGAACAGAAATAGTATCAACGAATAAAGAAAATTTGACTCTTTTATGTTCTTTTTACCCAGCCCTCACTCCCCCCCCCCTTCCAGAATTTAAAAAAAAAATATATATATATATATATATATTAGCTGGCTAAAGGAACGTGGGAATTGCTTTGTTTGACTAGGAACTTGATAGAAACAATTGAAGAAAGGGGGGGAAAGCTATAAAAAAAATTA
Organism: Protea cynaroides; assembly: GCA_028583415.1. Taxonomy (NCBI): domain Eukaryota; kingdom Viridiplantae; phylum Streptophyta; class Magnoliopsida; order Proteales; family Proteaceae; genus Protea; species Protea cynaroides. The sequence continues at coordinate 8,068,596 of CM053273.1, forward strand.
AAAATTATGTAAATTTAGAAAATTCTACAAGGAAACCTTAGGGGAAAAAAGAAAGAAGATGAGATGAGAAGTAAAAATTATAATGTCAAACTAAAAGAGCACAATGTCCTATTTTTTATGTGATTCCGGTGTCGGTTGTTCCACAAGAAGTCACCCTGTTTGAAATTTGATGCTCTTGAACCATTATAAAACCCCCTTTTGAATGGAAGTCGTCAGAGGAATGCACCTTGTATTTCCTTACATTAGCATTAATGACACTTTTGAGCATAGTTGTCAAGGCATCGCCTAGGCGCCCAGGTGGCCTTGTGATGCCTTGGAAAATTAGGTGCCTTGATCGCCTAGGCGGGCACCACGTTTGGGACGCCTTGGTTCGCCTTGGCGCCTTGACAACTGTGCTTTTGTGGCTATTTCCTTTTCTCATTACTCTGCTAGGAACTTGATAGAAACAATTGAAGAAAGGGGGAAAAAGCTATAAAAAAAATTTAGAAAACTAGAACTTATGTAGATTCAGAAATTGCTAAAAGAAAACCTTAGGAAAAAAGAAAGAAGATGAGAAGTAAAAAATATAATGTTAATCTAAAAGAGCACGATGTCCTGTTCTTTTTTTTATGTGATTCTGGTGTCGATTGTTTCGTTCCACAAGAAGTTAACACTGTTTGAATTTTGTTGCTCCTGAACCATTATAAAACCTCCTCTGAATGGAAGCTGTTAGAGGGAGGTACCTTGTATTTCCATAAATTAGGCATTAATGGCGACCGTATTTGAAATTTTGTTATTTTACTGTAATGGATCTACCACTTTTGAGGCTATTTTCTTTTCCTACTGTTAGTGTACTAGTGTTGGGTCCAAGGGGTATGACATAAGATAAGGGTAGTTTAGTCATTATTGGTTTCTAATTTATTAAGGGTATATTAGTCTTTTTATTATTGTGTGTCGTAGTTGGTTTTATTGTTAAGTGGTGTTGGTTTTACTTCTTGTGGGTAGTTTGGTCATTAGCCTTATTATCTTTATTTATTAAATAGTAATACTGAGAGATGTGGTTTTCACTCTCTCTCGATTTCTCTCCTCTTCTTTTCTTCTTCTTCCTTGTTTACTTTGTTACACCAACTACTTTGCTCCATGTTCTAGGGTGGTCAGAGTTACATAGGTTCAGGGTTTTGGGAATTTTGACAGAATATCTTAATTTTGGGGTTTCACTGTGGTTTAACCAGAATGAGTCTGTTGCAAATATTCTTTTCAAACCAGGTAGAGAAAACAAAAAAGAAAAAGACAAAAGAAAGAAATTCAAAGAAATCTGATGGAAAGGAGTGGACTAAAAAGGGTAAGTGCTGATATTTCTGGCTTTCAACCTGATTCAGAACCTGAAGTTATAAACTTATAATCATATAATGTTTCCTAGGTTTGCTCAGAAATAGGTCAAAGGGACATTTGACAGTCCATAGGATGGTCTGTTTTAGTATTAGCCATTAAAAGAAGGTTAAGAACTTAAAGTGGTTTTAGTGATGAAAATCCCTCCCAAAAGTTATTCTGAATATATTCTCTTTCTAATGCATTTTAATTTTACCCCTTCTTCATTTATTGATGATGTTTTACCAATCAGAACAAATAAACTAATTCTTCTAGTCTACAGCACTGTGATGTCCTCCGGAAAGCTGCTGAGGCAGGGGGCTTGCTTGTGGATGCAATGATAAATGTCCAAGATGGTTCAAAAGATGATTCACATTCAGTTCCTTTAATGGTTGTTGAGAATGGATGTGGGAGTCCATGCATTGATTTACGCCAGGTCAGCTCAGAACTAGCTGCAGCTGCAAAAGATGCCGATCTGGTAGATCACTACTGCCATTTTTTAATATCCTTGTCAATCTTTGTTTTCCATTTATATTAAAGGTCAAACGTCAAATCTATCCCATTTCAGAAGAGATTTCTAGTCTGATATAGAGACCAAGCTTATTGATATCCTCCACTTGTTATTGTTGTACCATGTAGGTAATCTTGGAAGGCATGGGACGTGCTCTCCATACAAATTTCGATGCTCATTTTAAATGTGATGCCCTGAAGGTAAGTTTTTACTAATAGAGGTGTTTAGTTTCCATCTCAGAAACTTGAATTAGTAAGTGGAGGGATTCTCAAGTAAACAAGGCATCCAAAGTTCCAGACTTAACCAATGTGCGATTATTCCCAACACTCACTCTCACCTGTTGCCCTTCTTTTGAGTTGCAGTACATGTGACATATGTGGTCCCTCTTTTGGGTGACCGTAAGGAGGGAACCTGAAGTTCTGATACCATATTAAGTTTTCATCTAAAAAATTCGAACTCGTAAGTGGAGGGGCATTCAAGTATACAAGGCATCCAAAGTTCTAGACTTAACTAACATGGGATTATTCCCAACATGAGGGAAACAGGAAACTCTCATCCTTGCATATATATATATATATATATGCATTGTGACACAAATATATGGTGGTTAGAATATGGAATGCAAATATGATGCTTCATAACCTGGAGCTAGGCAAAAGTGCGATCTGATTACTAATCCTAACTCTGGGTCCTGTGTACTCATATGGCGTTCTTGTAGTCCAATAATTCCCTCTCTTTTTTTTTTTTTTTTTTGGGGGGGGGGGGGGGCTTCATACTCTAGACCTTGTAGGGCACCAAGGGGGGGGTATGCAATAAAATATAGGGTTTAAGAAATATCATAAAGATCCCCATGCCGACTGTGAGGATGCTTTCCCACGACCTCTCACATTCTGACTATGTGAGATACTCACATTGGCACTCTCCTCTCTAATCATGTGGGCTCTTTTGAAAAACGCATTTCCATGTTATGATTGGTATAGCATTGGAGATTCCTTCCCACCCCCAAACACTATCAGATGGGGAACCCTCTCCCTTAGAAATAAAAAATATATGCCACAAAAAATATATGCCACGCGTAAGTTGTATCAGTTACTCTATTTCCCTCATGTTGATAGGATCTTAACAGTTTTGGTTACTTATAAACGAAAAAACTTATTTTGTAGCTTGCAATGGTGAAGAATCAGAGATTAGCAGAAAAACTGATCAAAGGAAATATATATGATTGTGTCTGCCGTTATGAACCAGCCAGCTGAGGGACTGCATTATTATAGTTCAGACTTCAGACAAATTTCCCAATGTTATACGTATTGTGTACTAATTGAGACAGGTGACAAATGTGGTCCGATTTCCTACACTAGCATTGTGAGGACCCTTGCCCATTTTTTATTTATATGTTTATTTTATTTGGAAGTGGGCTTTATTATAAACTATGTCTTGATATATTTATGGATCTCTTTGGTATGTATTATAGAATTAATTATATAATACATTATGATATATGTAGTTGTTTGGTATGATTTATGGTCTTTATTTATATTTAAAATAAATTAACATAATCTAAAATCTACAAATAGGTTAAAAGGTGTTTATCATTATTATGATAATCTATTTACTTCTTTATGTCTAATGGTATTAAACGGTTATTATTTATAATTCATAATTTATTTTAATAATCTATTTATTATTAATAACTTATAAAAATAAATATAAACCATACCAAAGAGAGCTTATGGTGTGTTATATGCAAATGCATAGGTGTGGGGATACAACAGGGATGGAAAGCACTGATTTTGTCATTTTGATACCTCAAGTTTCTTACATTGGACAACTTGTCCATCAAAAATTTCCCCGACACTCAGTTTTGACAAATGGAAAGCTGATGTGGCAATTTCTATCGTGTGGATATCTAAAAATAGAGTTAAATTGATCAAATGTCAAAATATAGGTCCAAATTTAATCCATTTCTTCTCACATATTGTCATATACTTGTATTTTTTTTCCATCCATCCATTTTACGAAGGATTTATTCTTTTTATTGGATTTCCAAAGTTGCATTTTTCCACTTGGCTCTATTGTGACTGAAACTTAACATGTAAACATGGAACTTTGGGGTCTTTGTGTTTACAAACTTTTATCTCAATTCAACTTATCACGTGCCATTTGTTTTTATACCAGTCTAGAGTATTTTTGGACCTATTGGAGTAGAAAAACTTCTCCCCAATTATAATATTTAATCTTCAAAATTCAAATAGTCTAAAATGAATTTGACTTCTTCAAACACATTATAAAGCATTATATTAACATGTATAGACTTGCATTTGATGTAAATCAATTTTTGACTACATGATGATATGAACAATAGTCGCTGAAAAATAATACCACCCGGGAATAATAAACTCTATATATATTCCTATGGATTAAACATTAATATTTGCCTTGCTTAGGCATGCAAAGGAGCCAATTCCACATACATTTTTTTTTTTTTTTTTTTTTTTTTAAATTTTTGTTGCAAAAGACTTGTACATCTTGCTACAAGACTTAAGTTTCATTGATTTTCTATAAAAAAAAAAAGATCAAAGAGCATTCATAGTTGATTTAAAATCAATTGCAGAATCGATACTAATGAAAATCGAAAGCTTTTGTAATCCTTAAAATCGATTGTAGAATTGATACTAATGAAAATCGAAAGCTTTTGTAATCTATCACTTTATATGATGGTGTAACTACTTTCAATAACATTCAAAATCTGAAACCACATACCGAAGCCAAATCAAATAGCTTAAATTGAATCTGATAAACTGATTATTGTTTGATAAGGTTTTGATTTTTCTTATTGTACACCAATTATTATTTGATTTGCTTTGCTTTTGAATTAATAAATGTTATAACCGTTAAATTGATTAAAAATAGATTATAATATATAATATTAATAACGTGTTCGATCTTTCCATTAGACATAAAGAAGTAACAATAGATTATTAAAATAATGATAAACATCTTTTAATTTATTTATAAATTTTTAGATTATATTAATTTATTTTAAATATAAATAAGCATCATAAATCATACCAAACAACTACATATGTCATAATATATTATATAATTAATTATATAATATATACCAAAAATGACTGAGTAAGATGAGTATTGGATCTTGCGAAACTAACTATTCCTTTGGTAGTTACTCTCCCAGGTAAGAACTTTGAGGCATAAATATTGGATAACCAATAAGATAGTGATATTTGGATATAGTCAGTAATAGGATAGAAATCATCTCCATCCTCGAGTCGGATGGAGACACGGTTGTCGATGCGCGACATGTGGGGGTTGGTTGAATCCGAGCTCAACACCCCCTGTCCGAGCCGATAAGGTGAGCCGACAGGGGGTGTTGGGCTCGGATTCAGCCAACCCCATGTCTCGCGCATCAGGGGTCGGCAGCTGTGTCTCCATCCGATACCAAGGATGGAGAGGATTTCATTCCTCTGTAATACCTATGAAATGAAGGGGTAAAATCGTCATATCGCAACAAAGGATACTTTTGTCATTTGAAACTTGCGTCAGGGCAGAAACGTCCCCACGAAATTATATTACGCGCGGGACCCACTAAACACTGTTGAAGAGGCGCGCTGGTCTTGCTCCATTACAAGTGACAGGAAGACGACTATGGATGGATTGCTGCGCTTGCTTGGTTGCAGGGCGATTCAAGGATTTTGGTAGTTCGGTCTGAGAGGGTTAGGTAAGGAACTAAGGATTGAATCTTCCATCCTCATTGAAGAAGGAAAGGATCATTGTTCATTGAATGTGGCGAAAGCATTGTTTATCGAAGAATCGTATCTTCTCGTCAGCCTCCGCCCTTCCCAAATACTTCTTCCTGAATTTTATCTCTACCATGTTATGGTCTTATGGATGGATTGTGAAAACAAAACACGCTAAAGATATCTTCGAGCCTTGGGACTTGGGAGTCTCTTAGTATTTATTAAGTTCCAGAGAGATTCTGGAGATTTGGAAACTGAGTGTCTAAGACACAGAAGATAGATGGGAAGAGACTTTGTTTATGTGATTCTTGGTGGGGGTGTTGCTGCTGGTTATGCTGCTCTCGAATTTTCAAAGAGAGGAATCTCTCGTGGCGACCTCTGCATCATATCTGAAGAGAATGTAATGCTTCTACACCTTTCCTTTTTTTTTTTTTTTTTTTTTTTTTTTTCTTTCTTTCTATTATCTGTTTTGATTTCTCGCTCTTTCAAGTTCAGTGTTTTTCCGTTCGAATCCTCGCGATAACTTGTTGACACTTTATTTGCTAAGTTGGGTTTGCAAGAGTCATAATAGGCTAGGAGCTTTCGCTTTGTTATTAACTGTAATTGTTTGGGAACTGTAAATTCGAGTATCTCTGCACTATGAAGGTCTGAATTTCGTGGTTTTTATGACAATCTTTGCCAGTTTACTGGCGTTGCTCTATTTCTATCGTCACTTATTTTTCTTCTTTGTGTGAATAAGATTGCTTTCGTCATTAAATTCCTCGTCCGAGCTGGGTATTAGCCATGACATACATTTTTGAGATCTGTTTAGGGAACCAGTTAGATTTTAACGATAAATATTTTTGTTCTTAGCTTGTAATGCTGTGGCTGCTCTGCATGCTATGTTGGCTGTCGGTTCCCTTATTGTTGATAACTTGAAGATTAAACTTCAGATTTTCAACCATGCTTCGAGCAATTTGGTTGTGCTTATTTATTCATTTTTTAATATAAGTGTTGACCATAAATAAGGGAGATAGTCAACATTTTCTTATAAAAAAAAGGGGATGGTCAACCTGGCGAACACTCTGTGCTAGCAACCAGAGAAACAGGAACCTGGTGGCTGATGTTTTTCTATGCTCTGTAGGCTTTGAGATTACCTTAGCACCACATCCAACAAGTCCTCTTAGCGGAAAGCCAATCTGATTGGGTGATTCCTAAATCCTAATTATCCAATCATGACCTGATGAATTTGTTTCGTTATTTATTTATTTGAATTGGATTATGACCTTGGAACATATAGAGTTAATGTAGGACAGAGAAGTTGACAATTATGACATGCCTTTTTTCCACTTTCTCAGGCTATACAAAACTTTCATGTGTGGGATTATAATCATGGGCTTTGTGTTGCACAGTTGCTGAAATAGAAGGGAATCAGAACTCCTGTTGTTATTCTGGCTTCTGTTCTACTTCTTGTATGTCTCAGTGACCAAGAAGAACGGGCAGATTCGGGTTTAAAGGGACTTTAGAGACCTGAATAACGCATTCCTTAACAATTATCTTTCCCAAAAATGGATCAATAAAATTTCACCAGTCCCTCCACTCAATGCATTAATAATGGTCTTACTCTTATATTTATGGTCCCCAGTACGCTTTCCAGAATTGTTTTGATAATTTTCAGTACATTATCTATAGCATGATATCACTTCATTTCATGTATTGCAGGTCGCACCTTACGAAAGACCCGCGCTAAGCAAAGGCTTTTTATTTCCTGAAGGTAACTAGAAGAACCTCAATGGTTGTTTATTTGATTCTTCTACATCTGTCATTAACATCTCGTGCTTCATTTGGAAATGTTTGAACTTAATAGAAATTTGCCTCTGAATATAAATTATAAGTGCAGCCCTTCAACAAAACAAAAACTCACCACCTGTATATTTCTTCTTCAGGAATGTCAGGATCTAATACACATTAACACTGTATTCCGTATTTTGAAGAATCTGTGCAGTGCTGCACCTTCAATTGTAGATGGTCCTGACCTTTTTTGTAATGTGGAATGTCCAAAGCATCCCCGTAACCTTTATTTAGTTATGAAGTTTTTAGGAGTTGGGATGGCATATGACATATCACTACAACCACAAAGCCTTATCCCAATTAAATAGGTTGACTACATGGATTCTTTCCCTTCAATCAGCTCTGTTTGATGTCATACTTGAAACAAGGTTTAACCTATTCATGTCTTTCCTCGCCACTTCCTCTAGAGTCATCTTAGGTCTGTCCCTTAGTGCTTTTAGATCCTTCGATCTAAATCAAATCACTCCTCCATACTGGAGCGTCTAAAAGGCCCCTGTTGAACATGACATATGACTAATAACTCCTCCCCCCCCCCCCCCAAAAAAAAAAAAAAAAAAAAAAAAAAAACCTCTTTCTCTTAATCTTCTTTTATTTTCTAAATAGATTTGACTATGCTAGACACTTTTTGAAGTTACTCTCATGTTCTGAGAAGTATTCTTTAGCAATACTTGTGGTGTTTAAGTGATAATTTTATGATATTTGTGTTCTTACTGATATTGAATAATTTCTGAGGAATTCACATCTTTGCATTCTGGGAAGCAAATTGATATGTGGTAAAAGAATTCACAGAGCATAGATAGTTCAAAAACCTTGAGAATGGGAAAACACATTGAACATTAAATGGAACACTAAAAGGCAGTTTTTTTCAGGGAGGGGAAATGCAGTTCTTGTTCTTTAGGCACTAGAGGCATTTCTATAGAACTTGAACATATATGCTGTTCTTTGTGGAGGATTAGTGCCACTGTTTAAGGCCCTATCTGCCTATGAATTCACGCATATCTCTCTGTGTCAACCTGGAAGATAAACTCACCAATATGTTTAGGTATGCTTTAAGAAAATCAGAAATCAGGAGTTCAGAGGCTTGCGTTTATCAGGGACTAGACTTTTGATAGTTCAAGAACTTGGGATATGTTTAAAATGCCAAGAAAAGAAAATTTTTAAAGTTGGGGAGAATGATAGACACATAACATGATCATTTTTCATTATTACTTTTGTGTTATGCTATTTTTTCTTTTCTTGACATCCAAACATGGTCGTAGTTTTTTTTTTATTATTATTTTTTAAAATTTATTTGACATATATTTGCAGAAAAGGAAAAAAAACCTATCGTTTTCTTTGCATTTTCATTGTTCAATACGAAACTTTTAATTGTAAAAAGGGAGAAAATATGATCTGTGAATAGCTGAGCGTTTGTTGTTTAATCTTCTTATAGATTCATGCATGCACATGTAGTTTATATCCTCTAACGTGTGATTCTGACTTGTTATCCCTTGCAGATCCTGCACGTCTCCCATCTTTCCACACGTGTGTAGGGGCAAATGAGGAAAGGTTAACTCCAAAATGGTACAAGGAACATGGTAATTGTTTTGATGACATGTATAAGCCAGTTACACTGGTTGGTAACAATGTTATTTGTAAAATATCCTTTTACAAATAAAATTGTTACAATACAATGAATTTGCCAATTATTCCAATATATGGTAAAGAAATATTTAACTCGTCCAACAATTTTTCCAGACTGATGCTGAACTATTGGCTTTGAATTTGATTTCTAATTTTCCTATGTGAATACTGATGCATATACTTGGGAGGTTTGCATGAACATTGTGGCTTCAGAGTCTCCAAGGTTTCTATCCATCGAATTTGGTTGATAGATAAGCAGTACAAATGGATGTGCACTTGGGATTTATTCAGGCTGTGTGAATTTAAAATAAGATATGCCCATATTTTTATTTCTAATATACTTAATTCTGGTGTTTCCTTCGTGCTGAATTTCTTAATTCCCTAGATCAATGTAATTCCCTAGGTTTTTAAACATGAAATCTGCACAATCATGATGCAATACAACTAGATATTTGTACATGAGATTTTTCTTAAATACTTTAATATGATTTGTGAACTTAGATGTTCATAACCTGGGCACCTGAAGAAAACAAAACATGTTCATAACCTAGATATAGGATATTTGCATCTTGATTTCCCAAATTTAATTTGTCGCATTTCTGGATTTCTTATTGTGCTAGGTTAAGGTGAAAGAATATGATAGTCTAAGCAAATGACAGGGAACTAGTGAAAGCTGAAAGCGATAGAAACTCTTAACAGGCTCAATCACTAAATGATAGATTATATCTGAGACTCTTTTACTGCTTGTTTTAGTCTGCTAAGGAACAGCTGGTCATCCGGAAAAAGATGTTTGTCAATCCCTAGACTTGGTGAAAGGCTTTAAACAGATTAAAAGAACATCACTGTAGAAAGAGATATAATTGTGAATAAAAGAAAAGATAAAATTTTAATGAATCTCTTAAGTTCATCAATATACCTATGAGGCTATGAGACTTGAAATAACAAAGATATATCTAACTATGCTTCTTTGACATGATTCAAGTGGCAGATCTGACATAATGACATGCATGCAAAATGTTGGATACGGTTATTCTCTGAGTCTCTGATTCTCTGAAAATATAATATGCTGAGCAATTCAGGGCCCAACCAGAGGTCCATTCATTTAGAAGCGCTGGTGCACTGAGGACATCTAATAGCACCTCAGTCTCTGCCAAATTGTTTAAAATAGATTTGCTGTTGGGCAGGGTTTGGAGCTTTGCTTTGAATTACTGCGATCGTGTTCTGACATGTCACCAACTATGTATCTTTTAATGTTTTCAGAAGAACACCTGTGCCTAGGCTCCAGGGATCAGTCTCTTTCAAGATTTTTCTTTCTTTATTGAAATAAATTATTTTCATTCGAATGAATAAAATTCAACCATTGGAGTGTTGTGAATGGGTGTCGACCAATAATGGGAACTACTCAGCGTTGCAGCTCATGGAATCTTTGATTCAATATTTTCAAACTAAGTACATATTTCATTACTGGTTTAAGAATTATTTGATCATCTGTTGTTGTTGGTCCTGGCAATATATCCGACTACTTTTTCTTATCAGCAGAAGGAAAGTTTGCTCCTTGTTTACTCTGGTGTATTTGTCTTTCTTCAATATAGCCACTAATTGTGATCGTCATTTCCAGGAATCGAATTGGTTCTTGGAACTCGAGTTAAATCTGCTGATGTGAGGCGGAAGACTTTGCTAACAGCTGCTGGAGAAACTATTAATTATAAGATTCTTATAATTGCGACAGGTGCTCGGGTAATGAATCTAATCTAAAAGTTATCCCGTGCCCTCTCTTCTGCCTTGGCTGGGAATATTCTATGAATGGCTTACCAGGGCTTTATCATATACAAAAATCCTAGTGCAAGGTGTTCATTTAAAGAAAAAGTAATGGATAAATCTTATTTGAGTTTTATCTCTTGGGTATAGGCTTTGAAGCTCGAAGAAATTGGAGTAAATGGATCAAATGCAGAAAATGTGTGTTACTTGCGAGATCTAGCAGATGCAATCAGGCTTGTTAGTGTGATGCAATCTTGTGTTGGTGGGAATGCTGTTGTCACTGGTGGTGGCTTCATAGGCATGGAGTGTGCTGCGGCTCTGATAATGAATAAAATAAATGTAACCATGGTCTTCCCTGCAGCACATTGCAGTAAGTATCAATTTTCTTTACATTTTTTTCTGTAATTATTTCATACTGTTGTTAATTCAAATATTCTTTGGTCATAAGCAGTACTCTACAAGCTAATTACATCTTAAATTTATTCAACTTTGTTTGACATAGATTATCATATGCTTACCAGTTATAATCTTTAATTGTCCACTGATAATCATCTTTACATGAAAGTTTTTACTGGCCATATAATGATCCTCTTACTAAGTTACAACTTACAAGTTACAAGGGCAAGTCTTGTCAGTGGGTTGCAGTGATTATAGAGGCTATTTTGGTCAACGTAATTCTCTCGAAATTCTTTATGATTTCTATCCAGAAATGTCTGGATTCGCTACGAGTCAACGTTGATTTGGATGTCCTGGAACATTTCAACTTAGTCAGCCTTGTGTCATAACTGTTTCCCTTCTGTTGCCAGAGTCACATTGGGATTAGACTTTTTTAGGATGATTACTTTTCTTTTTATTTCTTAATTTCCTTTCTATCTTGTCATTTAGAAAGTTTGCTTTAATTCTAGATCCATAAATGGAAGGACATCTATTTTTTGTAACAGTTGCTACCCAAAGTCTGGAGATGAATTTTGTGCAACCTAATGCTGCGTTTGGTATGCATTCAGTCAGAATGCTTTCTACTGTAAAATGAGAATGGAATAAAATGTGAGATATTTCTGTTCTAGTCTCAAAAGGAAAAATAGAGTAAAAAATGGATTTCAGAAAAGACCACGTTTTCTTGCCAAATTCTAGAATCCAAGCTCAAGAAATGCACCAGAATGCCTTCCTGGGATGCATACCAAACACAGCAAGTTTCCCTGGTTGTCAGATTGTAGCAATTATTGCTAATCCTGTCAGTTCACAAAATATTTAGACCTTGGAAATATAGGGGAATAGATCCCCACAACACCACTGCAGGGATTCTTTCCCACAACCTCTCACATAACTCACAGTTTCTCTCTCCTCCCTTTGACCTTGTGGGACTTCATTGAAAATACCAATTCCTGCATACCTATTTCTATATTGTGGGAGATTCCTCCCCCTCCCCCAGTGGCATTTTGGGGGACTCTCCCTGTAATATATTTGAGATTAAAATTATATTTCATATATAACTCTGAATTTATCCGGAATAATGTAGTGGATCGTTTGTTTACACCAAAAATCGCAAGTTTTTACGAGGACTTCTACAAGTCAAAAGGAGTGAAGTTTATTAAGGGAACAGTATTATCATCATTTGAGAATGACTCCAGTGGGAAGGTAACTCTCATGCTTCTGCGCATTCTATCTTGATCAATAATCTAAATTAATATTAAGGGTAAATTACACAGACACCCCCTCTACTGTAGTGAAATTACACAACACTACCCTGCTTTTTCAAAAGTTACACAGAATACCCCTATAATGATGCTATCATACAATCTCATCCCTACCGTTAGTTTCAACTTAACGGCAGAGGCTCACTTTTTTTTTAAGACGAAAATACCCTTACTAAGGGTGAAATTACACTTTTTTTTAAGCACGATTTGTCAGAAGTCTCACCAGCGACACCCACGTTCATGTCGTCGTCGCCAAAAGGAGAAGAAAGCAGGTTATTTTCGAGTGAAGAAAACAAAAACGACGGTTATTTGTGTCTGCTTGTAGAAGCGGCGAGATAAAAATAGTCCGAGACATTTTAAGTTATTCAACACAAAACCTTGAATATGGAATCCAAAGAGCATCTCATTAACAAGTCCTGTATTTGTTAAAAAAAAAAGGAATCAAAACGAAAAACCCATTTTTTTCCCACAATTTTTCTATAATTCTATTCAATCAATTATCATCACTATGATTGTTTGGGATACTCGCTTTGGAAGTCAAAGTTTTGATTCATGGCTACAAACCCTAAAATGGTTTCAGCCAATTTGGCAGTTTCTCTTCTGAATACAGCACAGTTGAAATCTCTGAGAACCCTAGTGTTAGGATCTCCTGTTGTAATTGTCATAGTTGGTTTTGAGTAACTGTTCGACGTTTCGAGGTTCTGCAGTGTAGAGCTCGCTTTGGGCAGGAGCGAGAAGACGGAAGGTACGATACTTGCGGGCCACATCGATGTCATATAAATGCCTCAAGCGAGAAAGGTGGACTGATACACGAAGCGTCAGGAGACTCTCAAATGAGAGCCGAAGCATAAACGGAGACGAATGAACAGGTCGGTTGCAGATCAAAACGGAATCGGTGTTGGATGTTCGAATTATACGATGGTTTCGAGGACATCTCACCTGTTGTGAGGTCCAAGCGTGGGAGAAACCAGGTATTACCTTCCAGATACAGAGACTCTGTTCTTGAGCCATGGAAGCGGCTACCTCGGCAGAGATCAACAAGGGTTTCCCTGAACCTTCTTTCCTTTTTTCCTAAAAAATATATTAGGTGTTCCTCTTTATTTCTCCAAATTTAGTATTCAATCTAGAACGACGACGACGACGACATGAACGCAGAAGCAGAAGCAGCGGTGGCAGAAGCAAGTTTAGTATTCAATCCATCGTAGCTTCAAGCAATCGAAATGATTTAGGTTTTACGCGGTTGAGTCGCGGAACGAATAAACGTCGAAGAAATGCAATCCCGAGGGAAAGAGACTATCCCGCCGGCAAAATGAGGGATGGATAGCCACTGCATCTTCCATGTCTCTTCTCCGGCCACAGATAGATATCATACCATACGTAGGGTACTGGTTGAACATCATCTTCTCGACCGGGAGAGGAACAGGGGGATTGAAGTTGTATTTTACCCTTATTAAGGGTATTTTCGTCTTAAAAAAAAAGTGAGCCTCTGCCGTTAAGTTGAAACTAACGGTAGGGGTGAGATTGTATGATAGCATCATTATAGGGGTATTCTGTGTAACTTTTGAAAAAGCAGGGTAGTTCTGTTCATTTCATAACAGTAGAGGGGGTGTCTGTGTAATTTACCCTAATATTAATGATTGACAAGCTGAAACTTTATTCTGATTGATGTTTTTTCTGCTGTGAATTTAATGAATCAGTGAATTGTGATGTGGGAGCTAATAAAAAGAAAAAAAAATTGGCTGACTGTTGCCTTCATTGGCCATTTGGAAGCAACATGTTAGCAAGTCCTTCCATCACTTAATATAGGCCAACAAGAAAACAGTGTATCTTAAAGATCTTTGAAGCTGCTTATTTTGTATAGTTGTCTAGGATCAGCCAATAAATATCTTGGGATTTGGATGACTCTAAAACTTTGGATACCTACTAATAGGATTTCTTTATTCAGAATAGATATTTTAGGATTTTCACTTAAATATTCAGCAATAATCCTATTTATAAAGGCTTGGTCATATGTACTAGAGGGTCAGAGTCTTTGGTCTTATTTGGAAGGAGCGTACTACGATTTTCTTCTTTGAAGCGTCTTCTGTCTTTTTTTTTTTTTTTTATCTTTTTGTGTAATCTTCAGTCCCAGACTCACTTGAGATGGTTGCTGATTGAGGCCTTGTTCTGCATCAATTTGGGCCTGGCAACGCTTGGTCTGAGCCATCCAGAGCAGCAAGCAGTCAAGTGTACTCAATAAGTACTGCTTTGGCTCGATTATTCTGATATCTTTTTCCACTTGATGATAATAAAGATGAATTTATTTGCTAGGAGAGTGTGACACGTTCTCATCTGGCATGCAAATAAGAGTGTAAATAATATATAAACATACAAGACAGTTTACCTCAGCATTAAACAAGGCAACTTCTGGCAACCTAGCTTTCTGAGACATCTTTCTCTTATTGGTAAAGATCCAAAAATAGTTGGGGGATCTGTTGGGTTTGCAAATGACTCAATGAATGTCCATCTCAAATCCATTTCTTCAATTAATTGTGCTGAGTTATGTTAACTAAATTCACTGGTGGTTCTGTTCACCAACTATCATCCCCTTCCCCCTACTCCCCGAGAGCTTTTTTTTCTCCCCCCCCCCTCTTTTACTTGGCGTGGGGGCAAAGAAGGTTCAGTTATATCCCATTTTTACCTGCTGACGATTCCAAAGTTTGAGTGAAATCTAAAGAATGTGGAAATCCTTATGATTTCTTCCATTTCCTTTACTTTTGGTATTTCTCATCATACATCAGATTATTGCTCTATGCCTGCTTAATTTATCATATAATGTGAATGGGGAATGTTCTGCTTAATTACAGGTGAAAGCAGTTATCCTTCAAGATGGGACTCGACTACCAGCAGACATGGTCATGGTGGGAATTGGAAGCCGTCCAAATACAAGTCTTTTTGAGGGCCAACTCACTTTGGAGAAAGGTGGGATCACAGTGAATGGGCGTATGCAAACGAGCAATAGCTCAATCTATGCTGTGGGAGATGTTGCAACTTTTCCAGTCAAACTCTTTGGCGATCTCCGTAGACTTGAACATGTTGATTCAGCACGGAAATCAGCAAGGCATGCTGTTGCTGCAATAATGGCACCAGACAAAACTGGTGACTTTGACTACCTACCATTCTTCTACTCCAGAACCTTCACATTGTCATGGCAGTTCTATGGAGACAATGTAGGGCAGGTTGTTCATTATGGAGATTACTCTGGGAAATCTTTCGGAGCTTATTGGATTAACAAGGGTAAACTTGTGGGGTCTTTCCTGGAAGGTGGTACCAAAGAAGAGTATGAGGCTATAGCTAAGGTCACCAGACTCCAGCCTGTCGTTGCAGCCATTGCAGAGCTGGAAAGAAAAGGCGTTGGTTTCGCATTGTCAGTTAGTCGGCAACCACCACCACCACTACCACTACCAACTCCTTTTGATATTACCAATTTGAGCCTTGGGTTCAAGAAGCCGGTCTACGCTTGGCGTGCAACAGCTGGGTTGGTTGTAGCTGCCTCAGTTGCACTGTTTGCATATTGGTACAGGAAGAGATCACTCAGATGGTGAAGTTGGTTTGTCGTTGAGAAAGTCCAAGAACTTCCTTTTATGTTGTAGCATCTTAAGATCTACAATTTACAAAATCTCTCTGTAATCATTCTATTTATGGAATGGAAAAGTCCAACCGATACCTGGTGAATAGTTATATAGGTTTTATTTCCTGGTTATGAGATATAACATTCTAATGCCATTTATGCCGAAATTCATTGGGCTGAAGGACTATGTGAATAATTATGGCTGCCCAAAGAATACATTTCATGACATGATGGATGCATATAATTCTACTGACCTCGACTGCCATGTAGGTAACCCCCCCTTGTAGATTGCTTTGGGCAAAATTTAGCTATTGGCACTATATTCTCTCCCTGCAATTCTTGTACTTCTCCTATCCTTGTAGAATTTAATCTAGTTATTATTGAAGGGGACTATGATGATTTTTACATTGTGCATTCCAAGTGCCTAATTGTGTTTTAAAGATTTAAAAGCTTAACCTAAGGTGGGTCGCTCTTTGGAACTACGGTTGCGGCCACTCTGTTAGAGTTGGCACTGCCCTGGATGTTGAGTGTTGACTACCTACCAGGCCGCATCTGTGTTTGAAAGTTCCCCCTAAGGAGTAGTAGTTAAGATCCACCCACCTCAAATAGGAGGGGGGAAAATGAGAATATTCAAGGTGAAAAATTGATTTCAATGCATTCTTTCAAGGCATGGTTCTAAATTTCGGCGAGAATTTGGCGAAATCTAGGAAATTTTGACCTCCTTGAGATCTCATAAAACTAGAAAATTTTGGATTTTATATGTTAAAAAAAAGATTTTCTCGGTGAGAATTTGTACAGATATCGAAAATTTATAATCTCACCGAAATGAGATCGAAATCCTAGATTTAAAACCTGGCTCAGTGGGGTAGGGCCGTAGGGGTGGAGAGGGAATCTGTGATCAGGAATGGATAGAGGGTAGAGATAGTGATAGAGAACCTTTTCCCTTGGCATAAATACGGATCCACATCCTCTCCTCCCAGAGATTCGGGAGGGGAGGTGAGGATGCCCCTGTTGGTTCAGATGGAAGGTTTGAATTCATACAAATTTTACGTGTTGGTCATCCAATAGGGGCGTCTCCCTCCTCCCTAATATCTGGGAGGAGAGTTATGCCAAGGGAAAAGTTCTTTATCACTATCTCTACCCTCTATCCAGGAGAGGATTTGAATCGCATAAATACTCCTTGATGTTTGGTCCCTTCCCTTACATAGCCTCAGGGCGTTTCAACGGTATTTGTGGTTTGTTCTGAGAAGGAAAGGTTAAGGATTGAATCATCCATTACCATTGAAGAAGGAAAAGATCAATGTTTTTCTCTTTCTTTTTTGGTTAAAGTAAGAAGGAAATGATCATTGTTCATTCAATGAAGTGAAAAAAAAGCATGTTTCTCTTTGTTTTTTTTGGTTAAAGTAAGAAGGAAATGATCATTGTTCATTCAATGAGGTGAAAAAAAAGCATGTTTCATTTGTTTGTTGGAGAGGGGCATCGTAGTAAATTTAAGTCAAAAATCATATCTTCTTGTCAGCCTCAGCCGCATCCGCATTTACAAGTTCCTGAATTTTTATCTCTACCATGGTGTTATGGTCTTATGGATGGATTGTGAACACAAAAGACGCTAACTGTATCTTCGAGCCTTGGATGGGATTTATTGGATTCCAGAGATTCTGAAGACTGAGAAATACAAACACAGAAGAGTGATGGGAAGAGCCTTCGTTTATGTGATTCTTGGTGGGGGTGTTGCTGCTGGTTATGCCGCTTTCGAATTTTCAAAGAGAGGAATCTCTCATGGTGAACTCTGTATCATCTCTGAAGAGACAGTAATGCTCCTCCACCTTTTCATTTTCTCTTTCATTTATTTCTCTGTTTTGAGTGCTCTTTCGTTCAACTCCAGTGCTTTTTCTCGCAATAGCTTGTTGATACTTTATTTTGCTGAATTGGGTTTGCAAGAGATATAATAGGTCAAGATCTTTAGCTTTGTTATTAATTGTAAGAATTTTGTTTTGGAGGAGTAATATTGAGTATCTCTTCATCATGAAACGATCTGAATTTTGTGGTTTAGTTGACAATATTTTCCAGCTTACTGGCGTTGTTCTATTTCTGTTGCCATCTTTTTTTCTTCTTTGAGAGTATGTTTGCTTTCATCATTAAATTTCTTATCCGAGCTGGGTTACATACATTTTGACTTTTTGATATCTGTTTAGGGAACCAGTGGGAACTTACGATTAGTATTTTTTTCTTCTTAGCTTGTACTGCTGCGGGGGTCCAAATCCTCTCCTCCCCTCCTCCCCGGCTCCCACCCCATCCAGCCGTTGGAGTGTGAGCCGGCTGGAACTCCAACGCACTCCAATGGCTGGATGGAGTGGGAGCCGGGGAGGCGGGGAGGAGAGGATTTGGTTCCACTGCTGCGGAACTGCTCTGCATACTGAGTTGGCAGACCATCTTGTCACTAACTTGACCATTAATCTTCAATTTATAACCATGCCTCAAGCACGTAGGTTTCATCTCTAGCATAAACCAAAGAGATGGTCAACATGGCCAACACTATGCGTCAGCAACCTGAGAAACACGAACCTAGTGGCTGCTGTTTTTCTATGCGCTGTAAGGCTTGTGACAACCATTCAGCACACATCCAAGGGGTAGTGTTAGCAACAAGCCAATCTGAATGGGTGTTCCAATTCCTTTCCTTCCTGCTTCTGTACATTGGATTATAACCTTAGAACATGTTTGAGTTAATATCAGACAGAGAAGTTGACAAATATAATATACCTTTTTGCACTTTCGCAGGCTATACAAATTCTTCTTCTATGGAATATAATCATGGGATTTGTGTTGCACAGTTGCTGAAAAGGATAAGAATATGAAAACCAATCATTCTTCCGGCTGCTGTTCAACTTGTTGCATTTAAATATTTGGAAATATATTATATTCAATGAACTTGCCCAAAAATTGATGAATAAAAGTTTCAGCAGTGCCTCCAGGCAGTGCATTAATGATGGTCTTATATTGGAGGTCCCCATTATCCTTTTCAGAATTTGTTTTGATGATTTTCAGTACATTATCTATAGCATGACAACACTTCATTTCATTTATTGCAGTTTGCACCTTATGAAAGACCTGCTCTAAGCAAAGGATTTTTACTTCCTGAAGGTAAGTAAAGAACCCTCAGAATAGCTGATGATTTAAGTCTCTCTCAGAACTTGCATATTGATGCATTTGGTGACTATATTTTTGTTGCATTTTGTCGTTATCATTGTTCAATGTGAAATTGTTATTTGTATAAGGGTAGAAAACAAGATATGTGAATAGCTGAGCATTTGTTCTTTAATCTTCGTAATGATGCATGCATGCTCATGTAGTTTATGCACTCTAATGTTTGGTTGTGACTTTTGATCCTTTGCAGATTCTGCACGTCTCCCATCTTTCCACACATGTGTAGGCACAAATGAGGAAAGGTTGACTCCAAAATGGTATAAGGAACACGGTAATTGTTTTGATCACATGCATTACCCAAATATCCTTGTTTGTAACGATGTCATTTGTAAGATATAATTTTCTGGTGTTGTTCCTGTAGAAGATATATATAGGTAGTCTTTGGCATCTTGGTTTCTCTATCTTTTATATCAATGAATTTGGCGATTATTCATACATGATAAAGAAATAGTTAACTCATACAACAATTACAGCAAATTGATGCTTTACTATTGATTTTAAAGTTGGTTTCTAATTAGCCTTAGGGGATACTGGTGCATATGCTTGAGAGGTGTTGTTTAGAGGGCGAGCCTTGGTGTGACGGTAAGGTTGTCATATTGCAACATAGCGGTCACGGGTTCAAAACACAGAAACAGCCTCTCCATGTTGTGGGGGTAAGACTGCGTACACTCTGCTCTCCCTAGACTCTACAATAGCGGGAGCCTCGTGCACTAGAACGCCCTTTTTTTTTTATGCTTGAGAGGTGTTTGGAAGAAAACATTGTAACTTCAGTCTCTAAGGTTTCTAAAGACCAAATTTGGATAATAGATATCCAGTACAAATGGATGTGCATTTGGGATTTATTCAGGCTGTGTGAATTTAAAGTAGGATATACCAGTATTTCATATGTATACTTAATTTTGGTATTTTCTTTGTGGTGAGTTTCTTAATTCCCTAAATCAATGTAGGTCATGGTAACTTTGCAGCCTTGAGGTTGTTAAACATGAAATCTGCACAACAGAGATGCAATACAACTAGATACTTGTACATTATATTTTTTTTAAACTTCAATACAATGTGTGAACTAGATGTTCATAACCTGGGCATGCAAAGAAGAATAAAGATGTTTATAAACTGATTATGCCAATTTTTGCATCTTGAATACTCAATTTTGCTTATTCACATTTTCCGCATTTCTTACTCTGCTAAATTAAGGTGAAAGAATATGATGGCCTAAGCAAATGAGAAGGAATAACTCCTTAATGTGGAATTTCTGAAAATGTATGTTGGAAAAAGAAATCCCCAAGGTACAATAAACTATCAAAAGCAAAACTCTGAACAAGCTCATAATTAATGTATATTGGTGAAAAGCCCTAATAGCTTAAAGGAACATCACTGTAGGAAGAGATATAATTGTGAATAAAATAAAAGAAAATTTTCAGTTTACGTCTGAAGTTCAGCATTATACCTATGACTTACTTGAAACAATAAAGATATATGTAATTGACATGATACAAGTGGCAGAATCTGACATGCATAAAAAATGTTTGATACAGGGAGTCTTTAAACCATGATATGCTGTGCATTCATTTATAAGGGCTAGTGCACCGAGGACATCTAACAACCTCCTCAATCTCTACCAATCTGGTTAAAATAGACTTGGTTTTTAGGCAGGGTTGGAGCTTTGCTGTGAATTACTGAGATCTTGTTCTGATAAGTCACCAATATGGATCAAGGAGATGAAGAAAATAGGGTTGGAATCCAGAATTTGCTAAGAAAACTGGAATATAGATTGTAGTTTCTGGCTAATATAGTTTGGGTTTTAATGATAAGTTTTTCAGTAAGAGTTCACTTTTCATGCCGATGGGAATTCCCTTGGGTAATGGGAGTCCCAAGTGGAGAGCTCATGTTGAGCTTCATCCTATATCATTAATCACTCAACTAATAAGAGTTGAAACTCCCATCATTCAAACTAACACATTGTTTTTGGGAGGAAATCTTTAGCGTTTATCCATTATGCTTATAGAGGCTGGGCTAAGCCCCAAGGTTGGTTAATATGCTAACTGTACACTCGCTTGGAATGGGGTCTGTCTATATGGATTCTGAAATTTTTTTTTTTTTTTTTTTGGGTTGTGGTTCCCAACCCAAACTACAAGGGGAAAAAAAGAAAACTATGTATCTTTTAGTGTTTCCAAAAGGACAGCTATTCCTAGGCTCCGCCGCTCCAGGGATCAATATCTTTCAGGTTTTTTTTTTCTAATTGAAAAAATTACGTACCTTGACTCAAGTGAAGAGAATGAGCCATTCGAGTTCTGTGAACGGATGTTGACCATTAATGAGAATTCCTCATCGTTTTACCTCATGGAATTTTCTTTTATTCAATGTTTTCAAACTAAGTACATATTTCATTGCTGGTTTAAGAATCCTTTGATCACCCTGTTGTTGTTGGTCTTGGCAATATTTGATCCTGGTTAACTCTGATGTATTTGTCTTTCTTCAATAAAGTCACTAATTGTGATCTTCATTTCCAGGAATCGAATTGGTTCTTGGAACTCGAGTTAAATCTGCTGATGTGAGGCGGAAGACTTTGCTTACAGCTGCTGGAGAAACTATAAGTTATAAGATTCTTATTGTTGCGACAGGTGCTCGGGTACCAAATCTGCAATTATCTCATTCCGTCTCTTGTGTCTTTACAAGGGATTGATCATGTACAGGAAACTTGTACAAGGGTTTCATTAAAATTTAGAAAATGTTGATTGAAAATCTGGTTTTTGGAATTGAATGTGAGGCCATTCTTTTGTGTGTGGTGGTTTTGGGGTTTTTTTTTTTTTTTTTTTTTTTGGGGGGGGGGGTTAGTCCTCAGTAATCAGGGAAAAGGAAAGAAAAAGTAATGGAAAATCTTATTTGAGTTTTATCTCTTGGGTTTAGGCTTTGAAGCTTGAAGAATTTGGAGTAAATGGATCAGATGCAGAAAATGTGTGTTATATGCGAGATTTAGCAGATGCAACCAGGCTTGTTAGTGTGATGCAATCTTGTGTTGGTGGTAATGCCATTGTCATTGGTGGTGGCTACATAGGCATGGAGTGTGCAGCGTCTCTGGTCATAAATAAAATCAATGTTACCATGGTATTCCCAGAGGCACATTGCAGTAAGTATCATTTTTCTTTTCAATCAATGTGAATTTTTTTTTTCTGTCATCATTTCAAATTTATCCTATTAGAGCATATTCTTTGATTATAAGTAGTGCTGTACAAGCAATTACATCTTGTATTTCAGCAACTTTGTTTGACATAGGTAATCATGTACTTACTGTTAGGGAAAATACAAGACTTTTCCCTCCTATATACAAATCAATGAAGAACACAATCACAAATATATGCACAGAGATATAGCAGCGGAAATAAATAGAGACAATCAAACCACAAGAGACAACAATATTTAAGTGGAAAATCCTTTTAAGGTGAAAGGGAAAAACCATAGGATCTAGTCCAGGTAAATCTCCACTATAATAATAATGGGTACACAATACAATCTTCTCTAGTCACAGCTAGAGGTTTCCAATCTCCAAGAGAAATAACCCATTATTGGGTAATACAATAACTCACCAAAACAATTGGTGGTAATCTAAAGTAAAAGAATACTCTCACCTCGATGCTGATGTAACAAATACTGAGAAGAACTGTCACCTTTCTCTCTTCCCTGGATGGGGAAAATGCCGTCACACCGCACGTACGTACAAGGAATAAGAGCGTTTCTAGATCTCTATCTCTCTCCTTCCTCCTCTTTGTTTCACTCTCAATAGCAAAGAAAGAAGAAGATTGATTCTAGCTTTTGGCTTTAGCAGCGCTCACAGAGAATTCTCAAAAGTTGACGAGAGAGGAATCACTTGACCGCCATATACACAAGGGTCTTTAATCTTTATATATATATATATATATATTGAGAAAGAGAGATGAAAATGGCAGTTTTCAAAACTGCCTTAATGAAGCCTTCCCATATTGGAAAGGTATGGGTCCCTCCACCCACGTGGGTGTGAGGAGGAAACCCAACACTTACCAGTCACAATCTTTAATTGTTCACTAATAATCTCTTACACGCATATAGTGGCTTAATGATGATCCTCTTACAAGGGCAAGTCTACTTAAAAGATTGCAATTATAATAGAGGCCATTTTGGTCAATGCAATTCTCTTAAAAAAAATTATGATCTCTATCCATTTTCCATAAATGTATGGATTCTCTATGATTCAAACTTGATTTGGATGACCTAGAACTTTTCAATTTAGTCAGCCCCATGTTACAAATGTCTCCCTTCTGTTGATTTGTTGCCATAGTCACATTTGGCATAGAATTCTATGGATTATTACATTTCTTTGTATTTCTTTCTATCTTTTCATTGAGATTCTTAGTCTGATATACTTTCTTTTACTTATTAGTATCCTCATGTAACTAGAATTTTCTATTTTACTTATTCTAGTGTTGCTATGTAACTAGGACTGTGTTGTCGTGTTGACATGTGGCAGTCCTATCTCCGTAAGTTGTTTAACTTCTACCATTATAAATAAGATCATAGGGAGAGAGAGCACTACTCTCAATCCTTTTCTCCATTTGCTCCATCTTCTCTTATTTTCTATTTTGTTACTTGGTATCAGAGTCCGTTTTGAGAGTCGTCTAAAGTGTTTCGTTGTGGTGCAGACATCATTGCTGCTTCTGCTTTCTTTATTCTATATTCTCTGCAATTTCTGGTATTGTCCCTCTGTAGATCTAATTTTGTATGAAGAATAATACCTGATTGATTGAGTTTGCAACTCTTTTTTTTTTTTTTTTGCTACTGCTGGTTTGCCATCGTACATTGCTGCTAATTACCATCGTACATATCTGATGCTATCTTCCTCTTCTTCTAATTATTCCTCTGTTTCCTCTCTTTTATTTCCGGTTACTGTTCATCCTTGCTGTTGGCGCTAAAACATAATTGAATCGACTGAGCGACAATCCTCTCATGCTTAATCCGTTTAGGCTGAAACTTGGGGGTTTAATACCTTAGCCTAGGGCGACTAGGAGCCTAGAATTTTGGCCCCAAAAATCAGTCCTACTGAGAGAAATCAAGTCTGCAACTTGGCTGCTACAGTGACTTCCGCCCAAAATCTGTTTCAGACATTAAATATTACTTTTCCCTTCATATTATTGCAAGCTGGTGGTCCTATTCCATGAGCCTATTTGTTATCGACCTTCTCCTCAAATTTTAGATCAATCCAAGACTTGTTGACTGAGTTCTCTCAATCGAGAGTGAACCTGGTCTATTTCTCAGTTGAAGGTTGAAGACAACATATACCCTATTCAATTTGTGGGTTGTTTTATTTCTTTTTTTCCATCTTTACCCCCACTTATATCCTTTTATTACTCCATATTCTTAAGTTAACATTTGCTTCCTAGAATACCCTTCAACAATAAATCTTATTTCTTCTAGAGTCCTATAACCTACCCTTACCCAAAAGCAGCCTTTTTATTAAGGGTCTGTTTGCCTTTCCCTTATGTTCCTAATAGTTCTGCATACCTCATAACTTTAGATCCAATCGTCTGATCGTCTTCAAATTTGTATCTTATTTGCAGTTGCTCTTGGTTATGGGACTTATTGAGATGCTTATCTTATGCATTATCTATTCATGTGGAATGCTCCATGTGAGGGGGAGAAAGAGCATGTTTGCTCATGTTGGAGCCTTTTACTATCTACTACCTACTACCTTTTTTGCTCGTGAAAGAGCCTACTACTACTACTATTACTTGGTTTACAATAACCTATACTGCACTGCTATCTACTACCATTGCTACTTGGTTTGCAGTGATCTAAGCTGCGTTGTTACTACTGACCTATACTGCGTTGCTACTATTGTTATTGCTGCTACTACTACTACTACTACTACTACTACTACTACTACTACTACTACTACTACCACCACTGTTATTGCTGGTGCCACTACTTTTACTGTTACCACTACTACTGCTGATGTTGCTGCTACTACTATTATTTGCCTTCCATTGGAATGACCAATGCTGCTTGGTGTTTGTCAGTTCGTGTTACTACTTGCAGACCATGTTGCGGTTGATATCTGTTCTTGTTGTTCCAAGCTGGAGCATGTTCCAACTTGAGAGGGTAGTGTTGAGATTTTTAGTCTAATTTACTTTCTATTTTACTTCTTAGTATCTTTATGTAACTAGGACTTTCTATTTTACTTTTTTAAGTGTTGGTATGTAAGTAGGACTAAGTAGGACTGCGTTGTCATGTTGACATGTGGCAGTTCTATCCTTAAGTTGTTTAACTTCTACCATCATAAATAAGATCGTAGGGAGAATTGGAGAAAGAGAGCACTACTCTCAATCCTTTTCTCCATTCTCTCCATCTTCTTTTATTTTCTATTTTACTACACTTTTCATTTTTAGAATTTTTGCTTTAATTCTAGGTTCATCAATGAAAAGCAGTTATTTCTTGTGACACTACTCAATGTTTGGGTTTGGAGATGAATTTTATACTTTTCCCTGGTTTTCAGATTGTGCCAGTTATTGCTTATCATTGTCAGTTCACAAAATATTGTATACTCTGGAAACTAATGCTTGAGTCCATTATAAATTCTTATTCATATGTTTATTGTTTGGTTGACAATATAAGACATTAACTTTCAAATATTTGATATTGAAATTATATTTCATCTAAAACTCTGAATTTATCTGGTATGATATAGTGCCTCGTTTGTTTACACCAAAAATAGCTGGTTACTATGAGGACTTCTACAAGTCAAAGGGAGTGAAGTTCATTAAGGGAACGGTATTGTCATCATTTGAAAATGACACCAGTGGGAAGGTAACTCATGCTGCTACACATTCTATCCTGATCAATAATCTTGATTAATTTTAATGAATGACAAGCTCAAGTTTTATTCTGAAATGGTGTTTTTTCTGCAGTGAACTTAATTAATCTATGAATTACCTTGTTAATTTTATTAGTTGTTAACAGATCTAGTCAATATGTCAGCTGGTTTTGACAAAATAATGCTGAATCTGTGCTTGTGATGTGTCTTACTGCTGCAAATTGATAGCCATTTGGAAGCAGCAGTTTAGAAATTCGTCTTATTTTGCATAATTGTCTAGGATCAGCCACCAAATATCTTGAAATTTGGGTGAAACTCTTAAACTTTGGGTATCTATCTATTTTCAGAGATAAGAATAATAGGATTGCTTTGGTTGGGAATAGTGATCTCAGGATTTTCATTTCAATATTCAGCAATAATCCTATTTGTACGCTTGGTCATATATAGTAGAGAGTCAGATTCTCGTCTTATTTCTAGAGAGCAGAATTATGATTTCCTTCTTTCAAGAAGTGTCTTGTCTTTTTGGTGTTATCTTTAGTCCTAGTCTCCCAGACTCACTTGAGATGGTTGCTTATTCAGACCCTGGTCTGCATCAGTTTGAGCCTTGCAACACTTAGCCTGAGCCATCTAAGGCAGCAATCAGTCAAGTGTACTCAATAAGTACTTGGCAAATTCAGGTGTATTATATATAAGGGAAAGAAACTCTGAGTTGGCAGTGAAGTGGGTACACCCTCTCACAGATCAATATTTTATTCATTTTTCTCTCAAAAAATGAAATAAAATATTGAGCTGAGAGGGCATACCCTTCACTGACAGCTCAGAGATCATTCATCCATTATATAATGAAGCACAATGCTGAATTTATTTGCTGGGAAAGTTTTACTGGTTCTTTCTGGCGTGCATTTATCAATGGAAATAATATTCATACAACTTAGTTAATCTCAGCACTAAATACAAGCTAACAAGAAAGAAGGTAAATAAGTTTATGGTGATTTAAAAGATGCATCAATAATTTAGACTAACAAATAATTAGTGGTAAGAAACCCAAAGAACAATAAGGATTTTTGTGCCACCTTGTTAAGGATATACTTAATAGCATCTGGGTTTTGAATAATCTGGGCAGGATTTGCACGTTTCATTCACACACTTGTAGGATTCAGATCAATGCTCAAAGATCCTTTTAAGTGTAGTAATGATATGATTCTCCCCATTACTGTATGCATGGGTGCAGAGTGGCGAAGGGTCAGAATGGGTCTAATTGCATTAAACCCAGGCAAAAACCCAGGCCATTGCAGCTGCCATTCAATAGAAAACTTTATTTGGTCAGGCTCAGTTTGGTTTGCAAATGACTCAATGATTGCACATCTCAAATCCAAAGGGAAAAGGGTTGTGCTGGTGGTTCACTTCAACAACTATTATCCATTACATCACCCCCCCACTCCCAACACACACATTTTTCCTTTTCCTTGAAAAAGGCAGTTGGGTTTTTTTTTTTTGGGGGGGGGGGGGGGGGGTGGTTTGTTGACGAAGATTCAGTTATATGCCATCTTTCCTGCTGAAGTTTCTGAAGTTTAGTGAAGTCTAAAGAATGAGGTAGTAGTTATGATTTTTTCCATTTCCTTTACTTCTCTGGTCTTTCTTATCATACAGCAGATTATATTGCTCTGTGCTTGCTTAATTTATCATTAAATGGGGACTGGGACTTTTTTGCTTAATTAAGGTGACAGCAGTTATCCTTAGAGATGGAACTCGACTAACAGCAGACATGGTCATGGTGGGAATTGGAATCCGTCCAAACACGATTCTTTTTGAGGGCCAACTAACTTTGGAGAAGGGTGGGATCAAAGTCAATGGGCATATGCAAACGAGCAACAGCTCAGTTTATGCTGTGGGCGATGTTGCTGCGTTTCCAGTAAAACTCTTTGGAGAAATTCGTAGGCTTGAGCATGTTGATTCGGCACGGAAGTCAGCAAGGCATGCCGTTGCTGCAATAATGGCACCAGAGAAGACTCGTGGTGACTTTGACTACCTACCATTCTTCTACTCTAGAGTCTTTACATTGTCATGGCAGTTCTATGGAGACAACGTAGGGGAAGTTGTTCATTATGGAGATTTCTCTGGGAGATCTTTTGGAGCTTATTGGATTAACAAGGGTAAACTTGTGGGGTCTTTCCTGGAAGGTGGTACCAAAGAAGAGTATGAGGCTATAGCTAAGGTCACCAGACTCCAGCCAGTGGTTGCAGACATTGCAGAGCTCGAAAGACAAGGCCTTGGTTTCGCATTGTCAGTCAGTCAGCAGCCACCACCACCACCACCACTACCACCACCCGTCAAACTTATCAATTCGAGCCTTGTGTTCAAGAAACCAGTGTACACCTGGGATGCGACTGCCGGTGTGGTTGTAGCTGCTTCAATTGCATTGTTTGCATATTGGTACGGGAAGAGACGTTTCAGGTGGTGAATGTCTTCTTGTTGAGAAAGTCACAGAGCTTCCTTTTATAACTTTCCAGTTAATACTGTATCATTCATGTTGTAGCACCCAATACCTTACACTATCATCTTATTCATGCAATGTAAAAGTTCAACCGATATTTAGTGTAAAGTTATATGTAGATTGACAACAGAGGAAGGATTTGAATCTCGGTTGTTTATTTTGCAATATGATAAGGGATGTATCTACACAGGTAAGGATTGAATTAGTTCCTATGACTATGCTAACAGATTTGTACAAATCCATCAGTTACAATGTGTCGATTACAATATGGATATGGAAAGATGGATTTTTTTTCCTCGGAGCTTTGATTTTTAACATTCATTCTAATGCCATTTATGCCAAACTTCGTCGCTCATTGGCCTAGTGGAGGAACATTATGTGAATAACTATGGCTGTCTGAAGATTACTTTACATAAAGTGATGCATATAATACTTTGTTTTCTATCTCTGCAATTACTTTCCTTATCCTTGAAGAATTAGTCTTGCTATTAGTGACGGGGACTTGGATGATTTTGGATTATAAGCTACCAGATCTTTTGGAGTCATGTGATTGATATTAGTCAGATTTTGGAAGCTCGTTTGCAAGGCTTTAGTCATGAATGCACGAGAAGTAGGAATGTATGACAAATAGCTAGTTGAACGTTTAGGAGTATCCATATTAGATAGGGGGCATGTTGGCTCTGAATTTGAATAATTAGAACATAATCTATTTGGTCTGAATAGATATCTAATTAATAATAAAAATTTAGTAGTTAATAGTCTTGAGGGTTCTTGAAGATTCGACAGGTTCCAGCCAATGAAGAAAAGAAAATCATGTGTGAGATAAGACAACTAGAGATATGTATACTTCTTATTTAAAATTTCTAGATCTATGCGTTATTTGACTTCTCACCTTCATCGTCTGGGCATTTGGTCTAGTGGTATGATTCTCGCTTTGGGTGCGAGAGGTCCCGAGTTCGATTCTCGGAATGCCCCAAATTGCCATTTTACCTTTTTAAATGTATTGTTCCCTTTGGGTCTTTGTTTTTAAACGTGAAATCGACTTCCCTCTCTGTATTTTCCTTGGATCATTCCGGTCTGACTTCTCTCAGTAGTTCTCCGTCTCTCTGTTGTGTTGGAGGGGAGGGAGGGAGGAAGGAGTTGTAGAGTACAGAGACATGGTGTCGACGGTCTCCACAATCAACGTCGGATCCCTTACTACGGCGCCTTCTTCTGCGTATCCTTCACATTCTCCGTCTTCTTTACCAAAGCAAACCCTAGAATTCCCGCTTAGAAGTCCCAAATTGTCCCGCAAATCCACCTTTCTTCCCCCTTTAACTGCCGTTGCCGTCCCTGAGAAAGTAGAGAAGCTCGGAAACGAGCTAAAAAATCTAACGCTAGAAGAGGCTCGCGGCCTTGTTGACTGGTTACAGGAAGAGCTCGGCGTCTCTGCTGCAGCCTTCGCACCGGCGGCTGTCGGCGTAGCGCATACTGGTGAGGGCGCTGCAGGGGGAGCAGCTGTTGTCGAGGAGCAGACGGAGTTCGATGTGGTAATCCAGGAGGTGCCAAGCAACTCGAGGATTTCCACGATTAAGGCTGTGAGAGCACTGACGAACTTGCCGTTGAAGGAAGCGAAGGAGTTGATCGAGGGATTACCAAAAAAATTCAAGGAGGCAGTGGCCAAGGAAGAAGCTGAGGACGCCAAGAAGCAACTCGAAGCAGCCGGAGCGAAGATATCCATTGTTTAGATAGACAGATAGATCGATCGGTAAGGTGAATTTCACCATTTTTTTTTTCTTTATTTCTTATGATAAATTTTGTGCTGATTTAATCTTCAGCTTCTTGTAATTTTTTTGTTTTAAGTTGTTATTTTGCTCAGTCGTCGTTAAGATAATCTTTTCCCCAAAATGTAATTCCGTTAATTCAAAATTTCAAATCACTGAAAAACAACTGAAAGCATCCTTAACACTTCCCAAGTTGAATCATCTTCTGTAGTTGTAGGACATATGATGTTTTGGTCACGACCTCCCCAACTAGCTTATTACATCTAAAAACTTGGCTGAACCTACACTGGGTGAGAGCTTCATTGCTTTCTTCATGGATAGAATTCATTAGTATGATAGGATTGAGGCATACCCCTTCTTGGAGTAGAAGGATCTCCATGCCGACTCAAATTCTTGCATCTACTCCTGACCATGTGGCTCTCATTGGTGATTCCATTTCTCATACCCTCATTGATGTGCCGTGAAGGATTTCCTCTACTGGCATTGTGAGAAATCCTCTCCCAATATTTTCTCAAGAAAGGCTGAAGCCAAGGGGTGAACTTGCTTCTTTTTTTTTTTGGGTAGGTAATATGGAGAATAAGAGATTCAAAGTTAATGAGAGATTGTCTGTTGTTAGAGAGAAGGGGTTGCTTGTGTATGGATGGAGCTAGAGCTTAGGGTTCAGAATACGAGTTCTTATGAGTGGACAGCTACTATAACTGCAAAATGGGTATATAGGGGGAATAAGATTTGCCCCATGAAACCCTTGACCATAGAAGTAAGGCTGAGGTCGGTTAAGACTTGATAAGAGCATAGTTCAGAATTTCGGATTTCAGCCAAAATATTTTGGTTTTTGTGAAAAACGAAACGAAATGAATGTCGGTACCAAAATTACCATATTTCGGTTTCGGCCATATTTCGATCGAAACCATTGTTTCTGCCATATTTCGATCGAAACCATTGTTTTGGCCGAAATTGGATCGAAACCGGTTTGAACCCAAATTGAACCATTTGAACTAAAATCGAAATTAGGGTTATTTAAAAACCCTCTTTCGACGAAACCAGTCTCCTTTTCGACCGAAAGGGCAGTGAGGCGCCGATATAGTTGAGTTTCTTGACTTTCTTCCTCTTTACCTTCATTCTTCCTCTCATTCCCTTGTTTCTTCTATTTTAATCCATTCTAACGAGCATTCAATCCATTAGAGTCTTTACAGCATCTCTTTGAAGACTTGAAGCTTGAAGGTTAGGTTTCTTCAAGCTTCAAGGTTAGTCCCATGGTTTACAATTTACGATTTACAAAAACTTACCTGCTATGTTCAAAGTCAGTGCCATGGTTTTTCTTAGCGTCAATTCTGGTTTCTGGTTTCTGGTTTCAACCATCCATAATGCACCGAGGATTGGAATTGATACGATCAATTCTGGTTTCTGGTTTCATCTATTAAATTCGTAACATCCCTCCTTCCCATTCGAGTTATGTCTACTATGCTCTTAGATGTCATTAACTAGGGCATAAAAGCTTTACAAGTTCAGGTTCAATTTCTTCTTCAATTTTATGCCTGAACTTAAATTGAACTTCTTATCAAATTTCTTAGTAGTGTCACGACTCACAACCCTGTGAACAGTTCAAGTAATATCCAAAACACAAATTGGAGAACTAAAAGTGCCAGTGGTGGTTAGTCAGAACATCCAAAAGACCAAACTCATTTCAGATTTGGATTTTGAAACTCAAAAAGATTGTTTTTTGCCCAAGACCACATCCGAAATTTCGGCAGAAACCACCGAAATTTCGGTTTGTGGCCTGGTAGAAACCAAGCACGAAACCAAAATTTCGATCCTTGGATAAGAGTACATAACAGCATATGTGCGTGGCTGAGAGGCTTATCTCTCAACTCCTTGTAATCTTTCAAATTGCACCCAACAAAAATGATGACCCTATAACAGGATGATGCTGTAAATTCGGACCATTTGGATAGACAGGTTACGGTTCGGGTTGCCCGCATATCAAATTTCAACATCAAATTCAATGATTTATCGCCCCATATTCATGTCTATGCTCCCCATATTCCCATATATTCTTTGTGTGGTCTCAGATTTTTTAATGATTTGTTTTGTCATGTGGTCAACTTGGGCTCATATGCAAGGACCAGATAACTTGTTACTTGTCCAAAAAAAATTTAATCTCACCAGAACTGCCTCTTCACATATATTTGATTTCAGGTCCCATTTTGTAGATCACCTTACCACCCCCCCCCCCCTTTAGCAAACACATTTGGATATAAATATCATTGGATTTATAATATTTCGGTTGCAAATCTCTAATTTAAAAAGTTGGTTATTCTTTTAGAATCCATAAATAAATTTTAAGACTTGACCCTTCAAGATAGAATTTAATAGACATAGAACTCAAATTTGAACAGAAAATGGATGGATCAATTTTTAGTTAAATTTTTATAATATGTTGTAAGATTGTTTTTACAAATATTTGGGGAAATTGATTAACAACAATTACACTGTTTAATGCCAACCGAGTGATTTAGAAACTGATTAGGGAAAACGATGCATTAAACCGTCTATAAACCCAAACAAAACCGTTTAACAAAAAATCGATTAAAAATCAGATAACCAAAACGGATTAATGATCGGTTCTAGTAGTTATTTCGACACTATTTAGTTAATTGGATTGACTTAGGTTTTATCTTCCTATGCACCGCACCATTTAACCGATAATAAACCGTTTAACACTGTTAAGTACACATCCTCTCTCGTGTGAGCCCATTGGCTCGGCATTGGAGATGCCTATACACTCAAGGAGACTAACCCTCCCCCATAACTTAAAGGCCTTGTCCCAACTAACTGATCAGATTACATGTAGACATTGTCATCCGGCGTTTAAGTCGTTAGATCTTTGACATTACATTCATTAATTAAATACCAAATTTACCCTCTACTAGATATGTAGCATCATTCGTGTCACGTTATGTCATTTCGGTTACATAGTGGCCGACCCTAACTTTAGAGCTGTCTGATTGTAACAACGGCCATTGTCACCAGTTTTGTGTGTGTTGCTTGCTTTTAACATGACCATTCTCAAATTTTAGATCATGCCTTTTAAAACCACCGGTTCGAGTACAGCTTCTGTGACTTGGCAATAGTCATAATATCAAAATAGGGCATTTTAATCCTCTCATGTCCTCACGTTGACATGAGAAAAATCATGTAGCTATAGTTTACTGTGTGAATATACTGATGTATTGGTATACGCACACAGTGAATGATAGCCACAGGATTTCCCTCATGTCAACATGAGGACATGAGAGGATTTGAATCCCAAATGAGGCAACCCTGTTTTCTCATTAGATATGACTTTCTCCATATAGTAGCTATAACCTTTTCTAGAAAACTTTGACGTTCTTTAAGGTTATGTTTGGTAATTAAAAAAAAAAATTGAAATGAAGGGGAAACAAAATTCAAGATGTTCTCTTCATTACTTTTGTTTTATTATTATTTTTTTCATCATCAACGTTTTGTCCTCAAAGTTATAAAAAAAAATAAAAAAATACACCCTTTTCTTCACACATCTTCTCATCAAAGCAACACATCCAAATCAGATATGCCATACAGACTGATATGTATTATGTATGTATGTGTGTGTGTGAGAGAGAGAGAGAGAGAGCAATTTCATCTACAACCACAACCAAGCATTTCAATTTTGTCTACAACACAACCAAGCTTTTCATCTCTGACACAACCATGTGTGCCTATCTATATGCTATAGACAACTCCTCATATGAATATATATTGTTGCCACTAGAATCTGCGCTTGGGCCTTCTGCTGTGACTCCGACCTGCAAAAGATAAAACATAGCAAAGGTGGGGTTGGGTTTGTTGCCCCATGACCACTCTGATGTTTAAGTTAGGACATTAGGTCACAGTAATCAGGGTTATGCCTGACCCAACCAAGCATTTCAATTTCATCTACAACACAATCAAGCATTTCAATTTCGTCTACAACACAACCAAGCATTTCATCTCCGACACAACCATGCGTTCCTATCTATATGTTGTAGACAGCTTCTCATATGAATATATATTGTTGCCGCTAGAATTTGTGTTTGGGCCTACCGTTGTGGGTCAAACCTGCAAACGACAAAACATGACAAATGTGGGATCGGGCTTGTTGCACCGGGACCACTCTGATGCTTAAGTTCGGATGCTAGGCCACAGTAATCAGGGTTATGTCTGACCTTTATATGAAGTGGGGTAGGAGAGTTATGGTAAACACAGAACTAAGGCTGAGGTGGCTGCAGACAGCGGCTGGGTTGACGTGTGTCAGAGCAAAATGGGCCAAAGCTCTTAAAATGTTGTTGTGTCATGACTTTGTTTGTTGAGGCCTATTTATAGAGGTTGGAGATGTTGACGTCATTGCTGTCTTTGGAGTGTGATACCTATTTTGCCCTTGATATTTGTGGATAATGGTGAGTGTATCCTTTTAATATTTATGAAAGGTCCTCTTTGCCCTTGTTGACTAGTCTTCAATTGCTTTCCACGTATCGCAGTCTTATTCGGGGGGTGATATTTATCCCCAACACATAAACAAAGATGACTAGGTCAACAACCAACAATAAAATGCAGATCAGAGTTCCATAAGTTTCAACTCATGAAAAACTCAACTCCTCAAGCTTTGTGGCAAACCTCTCCATCATTGGTCCTTCCTTCCTCGAAAGCTTGATCAATGCCATCATCGGCATCAACATCCTCCACACCATCTTTCTCTTCTTTGTCTTTCTCCAGAGCACACTTTGGATGGAGATTAAAGTCACAGTCTTCGCAATGGAAGGACCAGGCAGTGCCTGCCTTGCCGCACCAACGACAAGCATACGATGAATAAATTCGAGTAAGTACAAGTTCATGCTCCACATCACCTAGCACATGCTTCACCTTCTTTAGCCATTCCTTTGCATTCTCCTCAATTATTGCCTCAATCTCCTTCCAGCGTTCTTCAGTGATCGGATAGGCACCAGCTCCAGGAAGCCGTAGAGGGGCCCTGGCATTCTTGATGATGTTCTTGCCAGTGGGCCCAATGACTATTGCAGTAGGGATGCAAGAAACTTCGAAACTGTGAGATATTAACTTCGTCCTCTCATCACCAAAAGGGAGTGCTAACCATGGCATCTCTGAAAAGAATTCATCAAAGGAAGCTTGGTCATTGTCCCATGATATGAAAATCACTTCAAATGAATCATCCTTTGCCTTGATCTCATGGTAAGACTTGATCAGTTTAGGCATAGAAGCAACACATGCACCACACCATGCAGCAGAGAAGTATAGGAGGATGTTCTTTCCCACAAGTTGAGAGACTAGAATCTGCAACGAAGAGGTAATTGATTGAGGTAATAAAGTAGAGAAATCAAGGTAATGTATGCCTTTGGTCCATTCATCCTCTTAGAAATTATTAATGATGCATGTTTGTTGCCGTAGGAGTCCCTCCACCTACTAGTTCGAATTTTTGGGATGAAAACTTTTCATAGTATCAAAGCGGAATTTCACCGTCTTCAATCTCCATGTGTTTGCAGTACGTACTGCCACACATGCAGGGGAAGTGTTGGGAGTTTAGTCCCACACTAACTAGTTCGAATTTTTGAGATGAAAACTTTACAATGTCAAGGACAGACATTTCTGTGTATGACATTCTTAGCCATATTGCCATGGAACCATGTGCTTTCAAGTGGTCGATAAAACTTATAAGTGAAATAGTCGATAAAGCTTAAAAAGTGAGATCTAATATATATGGCCACCACAGATAAGGTAGGAATTGGGGAGTTCAAATTGCTGCCATCAACATATTTCAAATGCATGATGATTCCTTCAATGCTAGAAACAAGTGATTAATTCGTAGACCAATCCAAGTCCAATGAAATCTTACCCGGGTACCTTCTTTACTGGTTACAAAATCCAGTTCCCCCATAACCATAACTGACTCCAGAGTTTGTGCTTCTAGTTTTGCCTTGTCTATCTGTGCAAGCTCTTGCAACCTTTCGGATGTGAATGGGTATGCCTGAACTCCATGATTTTTAACAACCTCAGCAACATTGGGGTTCAGAGTTTTTCCATCTGGCCCTATTATAACCAGCATGGGATGACTCATGAATTTGAAGTATTGATTTAACTTGAAACATCTCCTATCGTGTAAGGGCAATGAAAGCCAGGGCATTTTCTGGAAGGCTTCCTTGTATTGTTCTTCATAATGATCTTTATCAAGGGGGACTAAGACAACATCAAAATTCTCTCCTCTCTTCTTCAGTTTTTCATAAACCTCCACAAGTATTGAAGTGAACTCGATGAATGGATCAGGTGAAGACAAAAAGAAATATAGAGCTACTGTTTTTCCTTCAAGCTCAGATATAGGAACCTGAAATGAGAGTCCAACAACTAAACTTAATTTCTTACATCAAAATTTAGTACAAGTAAACTCATATTACAGAAACAAATAACAGTAGGCCTTTTTTTATTTTTATTTTATTTTTATAATAATTTTGCAGTAATGAAAAGTGCTGTTCATCGATTCTTACCTTCTTTCCATCATTTGAAACCACAAAGTCCAGGGATTTTAAAACCAATATGGAACTCAATGACTGTGTCTTCTTGGATTCCTCCTCTTGCCGTACTAACAGCTCGAGTCTTTCTTCTGTAAATGGGTACCCTTCCACTCCAAAAAGAAAAATTTCATGATAACCATAACGTGTAACAACTGCGCCATTCCCATCAATGATCAAGAGGCAGGGCATCACATTTATCCCTAAAGCATTACAAACCTGCTCACGTCTCTCTGAATCAGAAAAGGGGATAGCAAGCCATGGCATCTTGGAAAAATACTCTTTGAATGCATTTTCATCTTTTTCTTCTGAGACGAAGATTATCTCAAAATTACCCTGAGGAGAGAGTTCATTATAGACATCAACTAAAACTGGAAGAAAATGCTGACATGACCCAGGCCTTGGGGCCGAAAAATATAGTCCAATGTTCTTCCCACTCAAATTGTCAATTTTCACCTGCAAAAATTTGAATTTTATAGGTCAATCTTTGTGGATTAAATTGTCAGAGTGCCGGAACAGGTGAGAGAAGAAAGGAGAACCTTAGATGATAGGATAAAGTACATAAACTTCCCTTGTAACTAGGCTAAAAGACATCAAGAAGAAGAGAATTGATGAACAAGGAAGAATGCCTCCGCCAGTTCTCCTGCTCGAGGGTTACCCCTAAAAAATTTAGAATTCCTTAGTCATTATGGGTTCATCATTGCACAGCTTAACGAAGGTCGCCATTTGAAGAAGCGATCCACCGAGTTCACCGGGTTCTCCAGCAATTCGATGAGAACAATTTCAATTTTACTAAGGTTGGACAAGAGGAGGTGTTGTTCAGTTTCGAACTTATCGATGATGGCAAGAACCTGTACCTCCCTAATGCACCCGTTAGTGATGGTGA
Source organism: Protea cynaroides (assembly GCA_028583415.1). Classification (NCBI taxonomy): domain Eukaryota; kingdom Viridiplantae; phylum Streptophyta; class Magnoliopsida; order Proteales; family Proteaceae; genus Protea; species Protea cynaroides. The sequence goes on from CM053273.1 coordinate 8,106,484, forward strand.
CTCCCAATCTCCCATTGTAGTTGCTATTAAAGTAAGTGTTCTTTTATTTGAACATTTTCTTCTAAATCTATTATTATCTGAGAGTATTTCATAAAATTAAATGTAAGAGAAGCTTCATCTCACTTGTTTGATGTTCATTCGAACTGGGATTCAGGTGAGCCCCATCGAGTACGGTCATGTGCTCGACTGCCTGCCTCAGAGGATTGACCGTGACAGCTTCTTGCTTGCTCTGCATATGGTCTCTGAAGCTGCAAACTCAGGTGAGGAGGCCCGTCAGTCTGGAAGGAAGGAGAAGGAGGGGTTTCAGGGAGCATACGAAGAGGCGGAGGAGAAGGGGTTCCAGTCGGAGAAGGAGATGAATCCAGTCTATACTCAAGTTAAAACCTCGCGATTGGATTGTCGCTGGGTTGAGATTGTGGTTGTTGGGCTGTGATTTCCTCCTTTGATGATTGTTATCGGTTAACTGTTTCCCTCCAACTGCGTTCCCCTTGGTCGAATTCCGAAGATGAAAGATGTTTCAGATCAGAATTAATTGAGGGATTTAAAGAGGATAAATAACACATTTTATTTTGCCATGTTAACATCGTTAATCCATCTATGGTAATTAAATATTCTGTTAAACATGACAAGAAAGGTTGGTGTCTGTTAACTTAAGTATAAGGGAGGTTTAAGTACTTCATCTTCGATAATATTTAACAATTGCAGAGATAATATTTAATATTGAACTAAAAGCTCAAGAATTTTTTTTTTTTGGTGTGAAGGTGTATGATATCTTGACTCCACCAAATCAACAATGTGTTGCTTGCTAATGGTTGAGAAATTAATGAAGATATTCTCATCATTCCATCACTAATTGGTTCATTACACTCTCATACAGAGAAAGAGTCACAGAATACACAGAACGTGATAGTGTAAAACATGAGAAAATAAATTTTCCTCTAGTTACTTTTTATCCTTGGAATCTCATGAAGAAATCAAGAAATGAATCAGAATAAATAAAAGGATCAGAGAGAAAAAGAAAAGAGCAAAACCTGTTCTCCGTTGTTCCGAACAAGGAAGTCCCTTCCTGCTGATAATAGGAACGATTTGATATTTTTGAACATACATGAGTTCAGATCATATCCTAGATAAAGGAAAGGGCAACAATCAAAGAAAGGACCGTGATTCAAATCAAGATTTTTTTATAGTAACTAATCTCAAGTAACAAAAATCAAATAATGAACAAATTAGACATTTCAGTACCATATTCCTTGGAAGCTTGATCAATGCCATCATCCTCCACCGACTTGGATTGTCTCCAGTCCATCCAGTTTGTCCAGCCGCGAATGGATGGATTGGAATCAAAGGGCACATCTACCAATACATTGGGGTGCGTGTCTTGTGACTGAACGATTGGACGGATTGGAAACGATCTTTTTCCATCCTCCACACCATCTTTATCTTCTTTGTCTTCCACCAGAACACACTTTGGATGGAGAATGAAGTTCCCACACTCTTCGCAGTGGTAGGACCAGCCACTGCCTGCCTCCCAACACACATAACAATCATACAATGGACGTCGAGCAAGCACAAGTTCATGCTCCTCCTTACAACGCACATGCATCCCCATTTTTGTTTTAGTAAAGTGCACATGCTTCACCTTCTCAGGCCATCCCTCTACAGTCTCCTCCAATTTTGCCTCAATCTCCTTCAAGCGTTCTTCAGTGAACGGATAGGCATCTGCCCCATGAACCAATAGAGGCTCCCTGGCATTCTTGGTGATGGTCTTGCCAGTGGGCCCAATGGCTATTACAGTAGAGATGAGAGAAATCCTGAAACTGCGCCGTAAAAACTCCGACCTCTCATCTCCACAAGGGAATGCTAGCCATGGCATCTCTGAAAAGAATTCTTCAAATAAATAATAGTAGTTTTCATCCGATATGAAAATCACTTCAAATGCATCATCCTTTGCCTTGATCTCATGGTAAACATTGATCATTTTAGGCAGAATACCATAAGAGTCATTACCAGTTCCATCGGGGAAATATAGGAGGATGTTCTTTCCCACAAGCTGAGAGACTGGAATCTGAAATGAAGAGGTAATTGATTGAGGTCAAATACAGTAGAGAAATCAAGATAATGTATGTGTTTGGTCCATTACCCCCCCCCCCTCCTTTATAAGTAGGTCTGGGAGTCCCTCATCCACCTACTATAGTCCAAACTTTTGAGATGAACTTTACATGGTATCAAAGCGGAATTTCACTGTCTTCAATCTCCACTGTCTTCAATATGTATAGCCAAACATGCAAGGGAAGTGTTGGGAGTTTAGTCTCATATTGACTAAAAATATTCAACCGCCCACTAATACAGCATAGAGCTTGCAGTCCCTCCACCTATTAGTTTGAATTTTTGGATTGAAAACTTTACAATGTCAAGAACAGACATTCCTGCGTATGAGAATAAAACTTATAAGTGAAATCTAATATATAAGGAAACACAACCGTATGCTTTCGAGTGGTCGATAAAACTTAAAAAGTGAGATCTAATATATATGGCACCAGAGATGAGGTAGGAATTGGGAAGTTCAAATTGCTGTCATCTAACATGTTTTAAATGCATGATGATTCTTTCAATATTGCAAGAAACAAGTGACTGTAGACCAATCCAAGTCCATGCATGAAGTCTTACCTGGGTACCTTCTTTATCGATCACAAAATCCAGTTCCCCCAGAACCAAAACTGACTCTAGAGTTTGTGCTTCTTGTTTTGCCTTCTCTACCTCTTCCAACCTTTCGGGTGTGAATGGGTACGCCTGAACTCCATGATCTTCAACAAGCTCAACAACATTGGGGTTGAGAGTTTTTCCATCTGGCCCAACTATAACCAGCATGGGAAGCTTCCTGACTTGGAAGTATCGAACCATCTTGTTACACCTCTTATCGTTGAAGGGCAATGAAAGGCAGGGCATTTTCTGGAAATCTTCCTTGTATTTTTCTTCATCCTCATCAAGGGAGACTAAGACGACTTCAAAATTCTCTCCTCTCTTCTTCAGTTTCTCATAAACCTCCACAAGTATTGGAGTGAACTCCATGCATAGACCATTAGTAAAAAAAGAGAAATATAGAGCTACTGTCTTTCCTTCAAGCTCAGATATTGGAACCTGAAATGAGAGTCCAGCAACTAAACTTAATTTCTTATATCAAAATTTAGCACAAGTAAAGTCATATTACAGAAACAAATAACAGTAAAGCCTTTTTAATAATTTTGCAGTAATGAAAAGTGTTGTTCATTGATTCTTACCTTCTTTCCATCATTTGAAATCAGAAAGTCCCGGGATGGTGAAACCAATATGGAACTCAATGACTCTGCCTTCTTGGATGCCTCCTCTTGCTCTTTTAACAGCGTGATTCTTTCTTCTGTAAATGGGTACCCTTCCACTCCATAATTACGAATGATCTCAACACCATTCTTTCTTATAATTTTGCCATTCCCATCAAAAATCAAGAGGTAGGGAAACCCCCCGCTCCACCACTTCTGTGAAAATCGATTAACCAGCCGACGTCTCTCTAAATCAGAGAAGGGGATCGCAAGCCATGGCATCTTGGAAAAATGCCCTATGAAGGAATACTTATCTGTTTCGGCTGAGACAAAGATTATCTCAAAATTACCCTGAGGAGAAAGTTCATTATAGACATCAACTAAAATTGGAATGAAATGCTGACTTGATACACACCCTGGGTACCAAGAATTACTAAATGTATCTGGTCTCGACAGTAATAGTCCAATGTTCTTCCCACTCAAATTGTCTACTTTCACCTGCAAAAATTTGAAATTTATAGGTCAAATCTTTGCGGATCAACTTTAAATAATTGATTTGAGTATATTGATTTCACCAAATCAACAATGTGTTGCTTGGTAATGGTTGAGAAATTAATGAAGATATTCTCATCAGTCAATCACCAATTGGTTCGTTACACTCTCATACAGAGAGAATCACAGCAAACACAGAACGTGATGTTGTAAAACATGAGAAAAGAAAATTTTCTTTAGTTACTTTTTATCGATACTTGGAAACTCATGAAGAAATCAAGAAAATGAATCAGAAAGAACAAAATGAAGAGAGAGAAAAACGCAATAGAAACGAGCAAAACCTGTTTGCCATTTTTCCGAACAAGGAAGTCCCTTTCTGCAGATGACAGGAGCGATTTGATATTCAAAACATCATCGTCAATTATCCACCCTTCATTTAGGATCACTAAATCTCCGAAGATAAAAAGAGGGCAAGAGTCAAAGAACGGACAGTGATTCAAACCAAGATTTTCATTGTATCATATCTCAAAATTCAAATCACAAAAATCAAATAATAACCAAATTAGACATTTTCCCACCTTCTTCCATCGCCATTCCAGACAAACCTCTTCAGCCTTCACTCTTCAGTAGCTTCCAAGAGTGGCTTTTACATTTACATATCTCTTTTGCTTTGTCTTTTTATATCGAAAATTTCCTTGGTCGCGAGTGGATTCGTGGGTGGTCAATGGATGAATTTCATACTGGTAGCGGGGTTCATGCAATTGGTATGATAAAAAAAAAAAAAAAAAAAAAAAAAAAAAGGGAAATTTTCTCCGATCCCATGTACTTTGTTTTAAGTCAACCAACCCTTACCCTAGTGATTATTATTTCAATAGAGAAAATACAGACTTGCATTATCCACTTGCTTTAATTAAGAGATCATGGGGTTTCCCTCTTCTTGGATATACGGTCTATTTATGGAAAAAGAAAAAAAAAAACAATCACTTGGCAATTAAATACTTAAAAATCAGTTACCATCTAAAATAGTTTCGAAACATCACCTATCACTCATATCTTTCAAAAAACATCACTACCACCTAAATGTTTAACACCGTTAATCAAATAGATCCATTCCGTTAAACGCTAATTGCTGATGTCATCTAAAAGCGAATTTGAATTGAATAATAATACCTTAAAAGAAATGTTGAAAGACAATTTTACTCTCCTTCACTTAAGGAGGGTAAAACCTTAAATCTCTAAATCCCGTTTTTTCTTCATCTACAGATCTACCCTCTTCTTCCTTCTGAGTACAAACCCCAAATGGTAATCCCAATTTAAATGGAAAGAAGATGAAAGAATTCGGAGAAGAAACCCTTTCTTCTTCGATTATCTTAGCCGACGACGTTGTAAGCCTTTTCTTCCCGACGATGGCGCAACGGTTCTTGTAAACTCCCTATTCCTTGAACTTTTATAGATGAACCAGCTCAAACAATTCCTATTGTTCCAGCGACGAACAAACAACTGGAGGAGGAGGCTCCACCTAAAAATTAGAATCAGATTTGATGTTAAAAAAAAAAAAAAAAATCTGGATCTGATCGAAGAACTCTGCTTGAAACTCCTTCTCTCTATCTATCGCACGTCGTGTACGTATGTCCCTACCTGCGGCCACCGATTATAAACCAGAGTTATAAATATTTTTTTGGACAAAACTTCTCTCCATTCTATCACATCTGATAATCCGAGCTTCGAAATGCCGGCAATTGAATCGCTGAAATCCGTAACTCACGGGAAAATCTCTGCAACTTCGAATTTTTATGTAAAAGAAGCTGCGAGATTGAACTTCTGGTGTGGTCGCTCGAGAGTTCTTCCTCTGAAACCGCCTCATTTTGGTGGGGACTCGACTGTGATTAGTGCTTATAGGCAAACTAGTGTTTCAAGAAATATTGGAGGATTCGATTCTTGGGGAGGTTTCTTTAATAACCAGAGATGGAAAGAGAGGAGAATTCAGGTGAATAGCTCTTGTGAACAAGACAGCGATTCGAAGACTACTTCGAGTGAGAAGAGCGAAGGGAAGCCAACTGAGAACCAAGGAGTTACTAAGCCATCCCATGTTTCTTCTTCTACACCGTCTCCTCGTCGTAGGAAGAACGGATGGTGGAAGGGAGGGAAGTGGCAATGGAAACCGATAATTCCGGCTCAGGAGATCTGGATATTGCTTCTGCAACTGGGGGTTGTCATGTTTGACATGAGATTGCCTCGGCTAGGAATTTCTTTGTCGGGTTCAGAACCAAGGACCCCGATGGCCTTTGTGAGCGTCCCTTATAGTGATTTCTTGAGCAAAATCAATAATAATCAGGTGCAGAAAGCGGAAGTTGATGGAGTTCATATCTTGTTTAGATTGAAGTTTGAACCTGGAAGTCCCGAGAATGAAGTGAGTAGCACTAGTAAATTGATCCACTGTTTTCATAGATTTTAGCTCTTGAATTGTTTTTTCCTTACATATCTTGGTGTTTTCTGCTCATACGAGAAAATCAATCTGAACAAAACACAGCAATCAAGAAGCAGGGGAGCGTTATGAAGGAGAACCATGAAGAAGAAGAAAAAGGGGAGAACGAAAATGTGAAGGATTATATTAATCATTTTATTAATTTTTAAAAATTTTCAATTAAAAACAAAAAAGGTAAAAATGTCTAACAGTTATTTTTGTTTCCTCCGTTTATTTTTTATTTTTGGGTAAATTCTCTTCCATCTCCTCCATCTATTACTTGGGTGTAATTGATGTTTTTTGAAAAGAATAAATTATAGGTGATGTTTTGAAACTACTTTGGATGTAACTGATTTTTTTCCTTTTGTTTTAATATTGAAAATTTCCTTGGTCGCGAGTGGATTCGTGGGTGGTCAATGGATGAATTTCATACTGGGGGCGGGGTTCATGCGGTTGGTAATGATAAAAAAAAAATAAAAAAAAAAGAAAATTTCACCAATCCCATGTACTTGTTTTAAGTCAACCAACCCTTAATTTAGTGATTATTATTTCAATAGAGAAAATAGAGACTTGCATTGTCCATTTGCTTTAATTAAGAGATCATGGGGTTCCACTCTTCTTCGATATACGGTCTATTTATAGAAAAAAAAATAAAAATAAAAATCAATCATTTCGCAGTTAAATACTCAAATTCAATACCCATTTCATCATCTCTTGGTTACTGTTGCTTTGAAATTATCTCAAGACTTAAGAATTTGATTATATGGAAAATTTAGAGTATTAAAGATAGAGAAAGTTTTTATACACAGTCGTACTCGTACATGTTTCATATCGACCCATCCATTATACAGGGGTAGTTTTGATAATTGGAATGGAAAGCTCTATGTTTATAACGGTGTCAAGTATGATTGTGCATATCATACAAAAATGACCATATATATAAACTTTTTGCCTTGAAGATTTATCAAAATAGAAAAACTTATGGGAAAATATGTTGCCATGATGTCATGTACTATCGGGTTAAATCGTCTGTAGCACTTTGGTGTAGCAGATTTGATCCTAGCTATTGAGAGAGCATCGAGTGATGTGATAGATGCATTCTCAATGGTCAAGATACTCTCTGTTATAACAGAGTCTTAAAGACGATTTTTTTCCCTATACTGTCTGTCTCACATGGGTTATTTTTTATTTATTTTTTATTTTTTTCTTTCTTTTGTTGACCATGAGGGTGCCGTATTTGTGATTGATATCATTCCCCATACCGCTGCTGGCGTGGTATGAGAGATTTCTTTCACATGTAGCATAGTGGTATGAGAAACTTCTTTCACACTGATAGCATATGGAGTTCTTTTCCACAAATATTATACATAGTGGACTATATGATGGAGAGTCATTAAGTATGACATCTGACGTTTCATAGTGATAATCCTGTTAGGATTGTATAAAATACGATTAAATATGGTGAAAAAGATTAAAAATTTAATCACGGCATTTAAATAACTCCCTCCTCCACTTGGATTGCCATTTTAGGCATTTAAAAATCATTTTAGATAGATTGGTCATTGACCTCTTGCTCAGATGAAAGATGTTAAAATTTTTTTTATCTCAAAAGTTTGAACCGATAAATGGAGGGATTCTTAAGTATATAAAGCATCCAAAGTTCTAGACTTAATCAATTTGAGATTATTCCAAATATTCCCCCCATGTGTTATCCTTTTTTTGGGTGGTAGTACACGTGGCATATGTGGTGTTCTTTGGATGACGGTAAGGAGAGGATCTGGAGCTTAGGTACAATGTTAAATTTTCATCTCAAAAGTTCAAACTGATAAGTGATGGGATTCTCAAGTATAAAATGGATCCGAAGTTCTAAAATTAACCAATATAAGATTATTCCTAACAACTGAGATCACAAGACAAAACTGCTTTAGCATTTAACAATTACCATTAGTGAGATAGGACTGTATGACCCCCAAGGACAGCTAGGGCTAAGCATGGGAATAGAGTGAAGCGTTTAACACCCGACTGCTCAACCGGGTCCCTACTGAATTTGATACTTTGAATTGACGTTGGTTGGGACTCGAAAATTTGGATTCAAATTGTCTCCAGTCATTGGAGGGATTTCAATCGTGATTCTGTGGCTGGAGTTCACCCTCTACATATACCAATACATTGATATATGCGCCTGATAAACTCGTATCCTTAGATCATAGATTAACAAAGTGAACAACATGAAACAATTTTTTTCCAACTACTTGGGATTAACAATTAATCAACCATCCAACTCAAAACTTGGGTCCCGGCAAGCTTGAGATTGATCAGAAATGGATAAAAAAAAAAACCAAATCCTGCAGTCCACAACACAATCTTGAAAGGGGTGACTACCCAAGGGGGGAAAAGAAAACAATTGCAGAGATTCACACAGAACAGAAAGCACTGGAACATTTTTGTGTCTCGAGGGGTATTGATATATTGACTCCACCAAATCAATAATTTATTGTTTGCTGATGGTTGAGAGATTAATGAAGATATCTTCATCAGTCCATCACCAATTAGTTCGTCACTCAGACACAGTAGCTTCCAACATATGCTTTTACGTTTACTTATCTGCCTTAGTTTTGTCTTTATAATATCGAAAATTTTAATTTGTCGTGAAGAAACTTCGGAGGCAGAAGAATCTTTTGCCCAGTTCCATTTTCCACACCATTGTGGACTTGTGGGAATGCAAGTGATGAGTTTCATACTTCGGTTAAATTTTTAAGAAGACAAAAAGAAAGAAAAAAGAAAAAAATTCAGTACAAGAAATGCGTGGAAACAGATGCAAATCGTTTACATCGGAATCAATAAATCATTTAATAAACAGTTCAGTTTTGAATTTGGATTTTCACAACGTTTATCATTTAACCCAAATACATACATAGTCGTTTATGGACTGTTTAAATCCATTAATTCTTGGTAACAAAAATTCCTAATCCCTAACCCTAGACTAAACCCCAAATTTTAACTAAACTAAACTAAACTCACTCTCACTCACTCTCTCTCTCTCTCTCTCTCTCTCTCTCTCTCTCTCTCTCTTTCTCTCTCAATTTTTTTGAATCTTATTCTCAATTTTCTGTCTCCATACCACCTACATGTTTTAGTTCTCAACAAAAACCATTGGATATGAATATATTTGGATTTACAATACTTCAATTGTAAATCTCTAATTTAAACATATGGCCATTCTTTTAGAATCCATGAATAAATTTTAGGACTTGATCTTTACAATGGAATTTAATAGACAATCAACTCAATTTTGAATAGAAAATGAATGGATTAACTGTTAAGCTCTTATAATTTGTTATAAAATTGTTTTTTAAATATTTGGGAAAACTTGTTAACTGCAACTACAATGCTTAATGACAATCGTCATTTAAAAACTAATTTGAGAAAACAATGCGTTAAACCGTCTATAAACTGCAAACAAAATCGTTTAATAAAAAATCTATTAAAAACTAGATAACCGAAATCGATTAACAATAGGTTCTAGTAGCGATTTTTACACTGTTTAGTTAATCGGATTGATTTAGGTTTTATTTTCCTATGCAATGCACCATTTAACCGATAATAAACACCCTTAATTATACATCCTCTCACGTGTGAATCCACTGGCTCAGCATTAGAGATGCCTATACACTCAAGCAAGCAGATTAATACCCCCCCCTTATCTTAAAGGCTTTGTCCCAAGTAGGGGTGCAAGTTTTACCCTAACGAACCGAACCCGCCCGGAACCTTGGCAGGGTTGAACCTGGCCCGAACCCTGACAGGGCTGGGTTAGGGCCCAAATTTTGATCAACACTGGGTTGGGTTGGGTTAGGGTTGACCCCCGTTGCAGGTCGATGGCCCGACCTATATATATATATATATATATATATATATATATATATATATATATATATATATATATATATATATATATATATATATATATATATATATATATATATATATATATATATATATATATATATTTGAGTGAAACCAAACCCTAAACCTAATTTCTCTCGACTTTCAATCTCTCACCTAATCTCCCTCGACTCTCATGGCGGCGAGCCTGCAACACCTCCCAAATTCCCAAGTGGCCAGGTCCTCCTTAATCTCTCTCTGACCTACCTCACGGCCACCGGTCAATAGGTCACGATTCAGTGGATTCACATCGTCTCTCTTGCAGGTATGACTGAAATACATCAGTATTCATGCCTGGTTTTGTTTCGCTATAAATTTTCCATAGTTTTGTTTCCTTCATCCCTGCTATTTCTCTCTCTTACTATCTTTCTCCCTCTACGGGACAGCTCATGATTTTTTTTCTTTCTTACCATCTCATTCTCATCTTTATCTCATAAACGAAATGAGACAAGCAATTGTTCTTTGCATTGGTATTTAGGTTTTCTATCTCTCTCTTGATGGAAGATTTGCCTCCATGATCTCTTGTTTTTCTTTATATGGTTATTTTCCCATTTCCTCGTGAGCCTTGACAATGTTCAATGTTTGTAATGAAAATATCGAATAGTAGGTGATAGCATAACGCGGATGTGATCTAATTTTGAATAAACAATATTGTGTGCTAGTGGTTCCTTTGTTATCTGTATTGTTTTCCAAAGAAATCATATGCAATATGTTGTTCTTGTCTTCCCGTGTACATTGTAATTTAGTAGTAGTTGTTTTCCTTTTCTGTGGCAGTTCAGCTTGTCTTCCTCTGTTCGTTGGAATTTATTGTTTCTTTTGATCCTTATTCAGGGTTAATCAGGGTTAACCTGGCCTAACTCGGCCCTGTCAGGGTCAATCAGGGTAGGTTAGGGTTAGGCCCAACCCTGGCACCCTGCCAGGGTCAGGGTTAGGGTTGTATATTTTCTGACCCTGGCAGGGTTGGATTGGGTTAGGGTTAAGTTTAAATAGTCAGGGTTAGGGTTAGGGTTTTGAAAAACTCAGCCCAACCCGGCCTTATTGCAGTCCTAGTCCCAAGTAATCGATCAAATTACATGTAGACATTATCATACCACGTTTAAGCCATTAGATTTTTGACGTTACATTTATTAATTAATACCAAATTTACCCTCTAGTAGACATGTAACACCATTAATGTCACATTATGTCATTTCGGTTACATAGGCCCGGTTTGATAACACTCCGACTCCCCTGGAGTTACTTCTGGTCTGGAGTCAGTTGCCTACTTCTTCTCTGGAGTCAATTTTTTGAGAATAGAATATTGGTTGATAACATTGTTCCAGAATCAATTCTAGAGCTTATTGGGAGTAGAAGGCCATTTGATAAAAATGATCTGGAATGGATTCCAGATCCGGTGGTGGGGGTGGTTAGTGGTCGGTGCCAATGGGGGTGGTTGATGGTAGTAGCTCCCTTAAAAGTAACTCTGGAGCAACCAGAGCTATTTTTTTAACTCTATAATTTTTGCTCCCAGAGAGGTTTTTACCTCGATTCACTCCTTGGGAAATAAAATCTGAGCCAAGGTTATGAAACACCCTTCTTCTCTGGAGTCGCTCCCAGAGAGCCAAGAGCTAAGAAATCAGCTCTGGGAGCGTTATCAAACACCACCATAGAGACTGACGCTAACTTAGATTGTAACAACGAACATTGTCACCGGTTCTTATCAAAAGGACATTGTCACCGGTTCATACAACTTGTGACATGGCAATTGTCATAATATCAAAACAGGCATCCCTATTTTTTTCTCATCAGATATAGGGCTGCAACAGGGCCCAGGTTGGGCGGAGTTTTTCAAAACCCAAACCCTAATCCTGACTATTTAAACTTAACCCTAACCTAGCCCAACCCTGCCAAGGTCAGAAAATGTACGACCCTAACCTTGACCTTGGCAGGGTTGGACCTAACCCTAACCTACCCTGATTGACCTTGATAGGGCCAAGTTAACCTTGAGTAAGGCAAGGTTGATCAAAATTTGAACCCTAACCTTGCCTTGCCAAGGTTCAGGCCTGGTTTAACCCTGCAAGGGTTCAGGGCGCGTTCGGATTGTTAAGGTAAAACTTGCACCCCTAATAAGATATGACTTCTCCATTCAATAGCTGGTAACCTTTTCTAGAAAACGTTGACCTCCTTAAGGTTATGTTTGGTAACAAAAAAATAACATTTTGAAAAGAAGGGGGAAACAAATTCATCATCCTTTCCTCATTACCTTCTGTTTTATTATGTTTTTTCTTTTTATTCATCATCAACATTTTGTCCATAAAGTATCCACAAAAAAAAAAATGCCTTTTCTCCACACATCCTCTCATAAAAGCAACACAACTATGGTTTTAAGTAGGAAAATTTTCATATACACCCCAATAAGGAATGGAAACATCATCTACCTCCACAAAATTTTAAACCTCATATAGTACCCAAAAAGTTTGCTCCGTTAATCAACGAAGTCCACTCCGTTAACAAAATTCCGTTAGTTGCTGACGTCAGTTGCGATGAACATTTTAACGGACCATTTTACCCTTTTAGCATTGTTAAAGGACGAAAATACCCTTTATTCATAACTTACCCTACCCAAACGTTCATTTCGATTTGTAACAGTGAAATTCAAAAAATTACAGTTCCGCCATTAAAAGCTGATGAAAGCATTGAGATTTTATAGGTAAAAGTCCCCTAATTGAAATTTTGAATAAATTAAAGCAAATAAAACAAAATCAACTCCCTTTTAATTTTCGTCTTCTTCTTTCTCTCTCAGATTTTAAGGCGTCGCATGTGGAGAAATTACAGCAAGGCGGGGGTGAGGTAGGTAGTGCTTACCTGCGATCTCTCTCTCCCTCTGTTCTTCTCTTTCTCCTCTCTTCTTCGGCTTTTGCTCTTCTTTTCCAGCTTTCTTTCTTTTTTTTTTTCTTTTTTTTTATTCTTCTCCTCAAGATCTGGCTTCTCCTTTCTCCCTTTCTCTGATTTTTTTTGTTTCTTCTCCACCGCCCCCTTCTTCTCGATCTTCCCTCTTTTTTTTTTCTTTTTTTATTCTCTCTTCCCACTTCCTTTTCTCTTCGGATCCTCCTTTTTCTTTTTTTCTTTTTTTTTCTTCTTCTCCATTCTCTCTTCCGCCCTCCTCCATCTTCTCGATCTTCGCCCTTTTTCTGTTTTTTTCTTCTTTTTTTTTATTCTCTCTCACATTCTCTCCTTTCTCCCTTTCTTTGATTTTTTTTTGTTTCTTCTTCTCCACCGCCCCCTTCTTCTCGATCTTCCCTCTCTTTTTTTTCTGTTTTTTTTCTTTTTTTTTATTCTCTCTTCCCACTTCCTTTTCTCTTCGGATCCTCCTTTTTTTTTCTTCTCCTCCATTCTCTCTTCCCCCCTCCTCCATCTTCTCGATCTTCGCCCTTTTTCTGTTTTTTTCTTTTTTTTTTATTCTCTCTCACATTCTCTCTTTCTGTCCCTCTCTCTCTCTCCCCATTCTTCTCCTTTTCCATCCTCCATTATTTTTTTTCTTTTTTTATTCTTCTCTCCCACCGCCTTCTCTCTCTTCTCTCCATAGCTCAAGATTTTTTCGGAGATTTTCTCATTGTATGAAATGGAGATGGCAATGACAGATTCTCGTTCATATTTCTTTGTTTTGGCATTCTTGAGATAATCGGAGGACAAGTTTCAGATTGCTTGCATTTTTAAAAATTTGAGGTTCTTTTATATGTTTTAACTGCTTTTTTGGAAATTCATTGATTCAAATATCTCTGGTATATACTTAAATTAAAAAAAAAAAAAAAAAAAACCTCCTGTATCATCAACTGGGAAGTGAAAATGAACCTCAAAAGCTTCACAAGGAGCTTTCTTCGGAAATTGAAGTCTCTCCCAGAAGATCCTCCCTGGTGGAGTACTGCATCCTCACTCTCCCTATTTCTACAGAACCAGCTTCAACCACCATCAATCCTGCAATAATCGTTGTTTTATGGTAGCATTGGGTATCTGAGCCCAAACAATGGTGCAAAATGTAAACTGGCGGAACAACTTACACTCATTCTCCATCTATGCCATGAACGGAGAATTTCTCTGACCCAACTGCTCTGGTGACAGAGCTCAGAGGGAACCAACGCAAACTGGAGTCGAGTTAGGGCTTGGGTGAGATTGAATATGAGAGAGAGACACAATATACATAACATTACAAAGGTTAAATTAGTCATTCAACATATGCCTTTAATATTTCAATTTTTAATAAGAAGGGTAAAATTGTATTTCAACAATTCCGTCAATTAGTTGGATGTGATTGAGGTTTTTGAAATTTTGTGGAGGTAGATGATGTTGTCAATCCTTATTGGGGTGTATATGAAAATTTTCCTTTTAAGTATCTAAATCAGATTCGCCATCCAGGCTGATATGTATTATGTGTGTGTGTGTGTGTGAGTGAGAGAGAGAGAGCATTTCGTCTACAATGCAACCAAGTATTTCATCTCCCACACAACCATACCTATCTATATGCTACAGGCAGCTCCTCATGATATGGATATATTTAAACAAAGATGATTAGGTCAACAACCAAACATGAAAATGCAGATCATAGTACTTGAAGTTTCAACTCATAAAAAACTCAACTCCTCAACCTTTATGGCAAACCTCTCCATCACTGGTCCATCCTTCCTCGAAGCTTGATCAATGCCATCATCGGCATCAACATCCTCCTCACCGTCTTTCTCTTCTTTGTCTTCCTCCAGAGCACACTTGGGATGGAGAAAAAAGTCTCGCTCTTCGCAGTAGTAGGACCAGGTACTGCCTGCTCCTCGCACCCAGAACAACCATAAAGGGACCTCGAGTAAGCAAAAGTTATGCACCTCATGGAGCACAAGGTTCACCTTCTTTGCCTATTCCTTTTCTCCTCAATTTTTGCCTCAATCTCCTTCAAGCGTTCTTCAGTGAACGGATAGGCATCAGCCCCATGAAGCCCTTGAGAATTTATTGCATTCTTGATGATGGTCTTGCCAGTGGGCCCAATGGCCATTGCGGTAGGGATTTTAGAAATCTTGAAATTGCTCCTCAAAAACTCCAACCTCTCATCACCAAAAGGGTGTGCCAACCATGGCATCTTTGAAAAGAATTCATCAAAGGAAGCTTGGTCTTTGTCAGTCGATATGAAAATCACTTCAAATGCATCATCCTTTGCCTTGATCTCATGGTAAGCCTCGATCAATTCAGGCAAAAAAGATCGTTTCCAGCAAACCATTCCAAGGAGAAATATAGGAGGATGTTCTTTCCCACAAGTTGAGAAACTGGAATCTGAAATGAAAAGGTAATTGATTGAGGTCAAATACAGTAGAGAAATCAAGATAATGTATGCCTTTGGTCCATTCATCCTTTTAGAAATTAATGATGCATGTCTGTTGGGAATTTACAGCACCTCGTCCCCCCCCCCTTTTTTTGTATTTTTTTTATAGGTTTGGGAGTTCCTCATCCATTTATTAAAGTCAAACTTTTGAGATGAAAACTTTACATGATATTAGAGTAGAATTTCATCATCTTCAATTTCCACTTCTGTAGTATGTACAACCACACATGCAGGGGAAGTGTCAGGAATTTAATCCCACGCCGACTAAAAATTAGTTTACATCCCCCTAATAGAGCTTACAGTCCCTCCACCTACTACTTCCAATTTTTGAGATGAAAATTTTACAATATCAAAGATAGACATTCCTGCGTATGACATTCTCAGCCATATTGCCAAGGAAAAATGTGCCTTCAAGTGATAAAACTTAAAGTAAAATCTAATATATAAGGAACACCCGGGTTTAAGGAAAAACTTAAAAAGAACCAATACATATATATATGAAATGGTCGATAAAACTTAAAAAGTGAGATCTAATATATATATATATATGGCATCACAGATAAGGTAGGAATTGGGGAGTTCAAATTGCTGCCATCAACATGTTTCAAATGCATGATGATTCCTTCAATACTAGAAACAAGTGATTGTAGATCAATCCAAGTCCATGAAGTCTTACCTGGGTACCTTCTTTACTAGTCACAAAATCTAGTTCCCCCATAACCAAAATTGACTTTAGAGTTTGTGCTTCTTGTTTTGCCTTCTCTAGCTCTTCTAACCTTTGGGGCGTGAATGGGTACGCTTTGTTGGGTTGGTGTCTTATATTTTATGGGATCCATACAATTAATAGAGTTGTACTTGTATTAGGGTTTGGTCTATTACATGTATGGGATAAACTTATAATTGTGATGAGATTAGGATTTCTAGATTTCTTTATATATTGTCTCTGTATGGGAAAACTTAGGTAATGCTGTAAGAGCTGTCAGAGGATTCTCCTCTGATAGTGGAGAACTAGAATGTTGTAAGGCTGACAGATGAGATAAACATGTCAGATAGAGAATTCTGTAAACTGTTCTTGAGAATAGAAGAAAGTCACTCTTTTCTTTGGTGGGCGTTTGCATCCCACAATGGAGTGTTGAACCACGTTAATTCGTTGTATTTTCTTTTTGTTTACGTGTCTTCAATCCTAACAAGTGGTATTAGAGCTAGGTTCGATAGATTGATCAGTGATCTAGGAGAAGGAGGGAGGTGCATGGAAGGTATGAAGAAGAAGAAGAAAAAGAAAAAAAAGGAGAAAACAGGTGTTCGTAGAGAAAAGAGGTTTTGACGCTGAGCCTTACTACAGTTGTGTGGTCGGAGATGATTTTTTCAGTCGAAAAATCATCTGCTTTTAATGGTGATCCACAGAAGGACCTGGGATCTGTGGAAGAAAGGCTTAGGTGGCTTGATGTATCTGTGGTTTCAGATGGGCTATCATCTGGTCGGAGCCATGAAGTTTTTCCAGCGATAGGGCTGCTCTTTAGTTCTGGGTGTGAAACAGAGCAGTAGAATGTCTCAGAGTTTTATCATATGTGGTATTCTTGCTTGGGTAGGATCTTACAGAGAGGATGGTCAGCGATGACTGGGAGATCGTGCTTGGATTGATGGAGCAATGGTAGTTGTTCGTGGATCTGATCGGATCGGAGAGATTTTCTCCAGGATCTGACGGCGGGATTGAATCTCAATACGGTGCATCATGGCTAGTGGATGTTGTACCATGGGACAAAGGAGTACTAGCGGACTTGGACGAGGAGTGGGATCTCTAGGTCTGCATTGGAGGTGCAAAGATGAGAGACTTAGGTTTCAGGTGCAATTGGAGTTGCAGAGGGCTGTGATGATGAGTCGGTTCTCAAGGTCTGCATTGGAGGTGCGGTGGTGAGAGGTTCGGGTTCTAGGTGCAATTGGAGTTGCAGGAGGACTGTGAATGACGGTGATCTTTCCAGTGATACTGCAGCAATAGGAAAGATGGAGTCACTTCACATTGTACAGTGGTGAGCTGTACGGGACATTCGGACGGGGTGTGGGCTATGTCGGTTTGGGTGTAGCGATTTAGCAGAGACAGATTTATAGAATCAATATCAACGGATTTTCTTCAAGGTGGTTTGCAGAATCCAAAACAGGTGGAGATTTGTTAGATTGGTGTCTTGTATTCTGTGGGATCCATACAATTAATGGAGTTGTACTTATATTAGGGTTTGGTCTATTACATGTACGGGATAAACTTATAATTGTGGTGAGATTAGGATTTCTAGGTTTCCTTATATATTGTCTTTGTATGGGAAAACCTAGGTAAGACTGTAAGGGCTATCAGAGGATTCTCCTCTGATAGTAGAGAGCTGGAACGTTGTAAGGCTGATAGATGAGATAAGCCTGTCAGGTAGAGAATTATATAGACTGTTATTGGGAATAGAAGAAAGTCACTATTTTCTCTAGTGGACGTAGACATCCCACGATGAGGTGCTGAACCACATTAATTTTTTGTGTTTTCTTTTTGTTTGCATGTCTTCAATCCTAACACGCCTCAACTCCATAATCTTCAACAACCTCATAAACATTAGGGTTCAGAGTTTTTCCATCTGGCCCTATTATAACCAGCATGGGAAAAATCAAACAATGACCAAATTAGACATTTACGCACCTTCTTCCATTGCTATCCTAGACAAACCTCTTCAGCCTTCACTCTTCAGTAGCCTCCAAGAGCGGCTTTTACATTTACATATCTCCTCTATTTTTTTCTTTTTATATCGAATATTTTCCTTCCCCGCGAAGAAGCTTCAGAGGCAGAGAAATCTTTTGCCCAGTTCCATTTTCCACAGGGCAATGGATGAATTTCATACCGGTGGCGGAGTTCACGCCAGTTTGGCATGATTAAAGAAAAAAGGGCAGTGGGTGGGGTGAAGTTTAATTGAAGGTTGAAGGCTTGAAGCGATTGTCGAAGACGAACCTGGTCTGAAAACAAGGGTTGTGAGTGCATTTCTCATTTTATAAAATATTTTCCATTGTAATCTCTAATGGGAGCTGCAGTTATTATTATTTTGAAATCTCAGCCGCTCATTAATTTGTGTGTGCATTGTTCATTTTATATTGCATATATTCTATTTTATTCTTCAATAGCTCCTATATTGATTATCTTTTTGAAATCACTTGTCTAATACTCTTATTTTATGCATAACATAGGCTATGGTATTCAGTATATGAGCTATAAAATATAGATATTATAAATATTATATGCAATTTTATTTGATATAGTTCTCAATTTATAAAAATATATTTTTTTATTCATCATACCATATTAGTTTTGATTCGTTTAAAATCCATACTGTCGGTTTTTATTTATTTATTTATTATTTTTTAACTATTCTCAAAATGAGGGAAAGGTTGAAGTATCATATGCTGACGGCCAAGGCAAAGTGGATAAGTGGTGGATTAATTCATTTTCAATTAACAAGTTGTTTCCTTGTATATTTGTTTTAATTAAGAGATTTTTTTTTTTTTGGTAAAGGTTTTAATTAAAAGGTCATGCATGGGTTCCACTCTTCTTGGATCTATGGCCTTTTATAAAAATAAATAAAAATAGAGTAAATTACACAAACACCCCTTCTACTGTTGTGAAATTAACAGAACTATCCTGCTTTTTCAAAAGTTACACAGAATACCCATCTAACAAGCTATCATACTATCTTAGCCCTACCGTTACTTTCAACTTAACGGCAGAGGATCATTTTTTTTAAGATGAAAATACCCTCAAAAAAGCAAAGAGAGAACCGTAACTGCAACATTTCTTAGGTACTCTTTTGTTCTCGTTTTCAAAAAATCATATACAGATCTGAGATTGAAGAAACCATATCGCCTGAGGGAGCGCGGCACTTTTGATTCTACAATCTGAGTTCCCTTCCATGGGAACATTTTAATGTTGGAGGCGGCATTTTCATTTGACCTGCATGGCTTCTTCGAGGTTGTTGCAAGAAAACGATGGGAGTTATAGGAGAAAATGGAGTTGGAGAAAGGCAATACTCACAAACGAGTTTGAATCGGCAGATTCTTTCCCAAAATGTCCTATTCTGTTGCGATTACTCCATCACCACCGACTCTGATCTCTGCATCGTCACAGTCGGAGCTCGTCAAATTACTGGAGAATCCAGACTCGATCTATTACACATAAACCTGAAGCTGGTAAACTCCCTGTTAATTTCTCCCAATTTCCCAAATCTATAGACTTCCCCAAATCGTTGGAGAAAAACACACAGACGGTAATTGGAGAAAAAAGAGGAACAAAGAGAGATTTTCGTTTGAGAATAAAGAGGAACAAAAGGTATTTTTGTCTTTAAAAAATTTTGATCCTCTGTCGTTAAGTTGAAAGTAATGGTAGGGATGAGATTGTATGATAGTATTTTTAGAGGGGTATTCTGTGTAACTTTTGAAAAAAACAGGATAGTTCTGTTAATTTCACAACAGTAAAAAGGGTGTCTGTATAATTTACCCATAAAAATAAAACTAAATTACTTGACAATTAAATACTCAAATTCAATGATGTGAAAATAGTCATTTCATCATTTCTTGGTTAATAAATTATTGCTTTGAAATTATCTCAAGACTTAAGAATTTGATTTTATTTGAAAATTTTAGAATATTAAAAATAGAGAAAGTTTTTATGCACAGTCGTTCATGTTTCATATCGACCCATCCATTTTACAAGAATAATTTTGGTAATTGGAATAGAAAACTCTATGTTTATCTAATGGTGTGAAATATGATCGGGCATATATGACCATATATATAAACCTTTTGCCTTCCAAGATTTATAAAAAATAAAAATTTATGGGAAAAAGTATTCCATGTTTGCATGGCGCCATGTACTGTCTATCTCACATTGTTTTTTATTTTATTATTTTCTATTTCTTTTGCTAACCATGTCGGTGCCATGTGATTGATATTATTTCCCATACCATCGTTAGTGTGGTATGAGAGATTTCTTTCACTGATAGCACATGGAGTTCTTTCCCACAAATATTATACATAGTAGATTATAAGATTGAGATAATCATTTCTGACATTTCATAGTGATAATCAACTTAGGATTAAATGGATTGAAATCCTCTCTTGTGGTAGGGGAATTTTAACCAGAATTCAAGGGCTGAAGTTC
Source organism: Protea cynaroides (assembly GCA_028583415.1). Lineage (NCBI taxonomy): Eukaryota > Viridiplantae > Streptophyta > Magnoliopsida > Proteales > Proteaceae > Protea > Protea cynaroides. The sequence goes on from CM053273.1 coordinate 8,127,198, forward strand.
AATCGACAAGCATATCAATACATTGGTATGTGTCGATTGAAATCCAGCCCTTGGCAGGTGCACCTACCGCAGGAGAGAATTTCTATCCAGGATTAAATAAAATACAATCAGGTTTGCATCTGAACACCATGGCCCATCCCATCAGAGATTCAAAAATTCAGAATTCTCTCGATGATGAAAAAGATTTAAGATTTAATCACGGCATTTAAATAACTCCCTATTCTCCATTATGGTTGCCATTTGAGGCATTTAAAAATCATTTAAGATAGACGGGTCACTGACTTCTTCCATAGATGAAGATGTTGAGTTTTTTCATCTCAAAAGTTTGAATCGGTATTTGGAGGGATTCTTAAGTATATAAGATACCTAAAGTTCTAGACTTAATCAATTTGAGATTATTCCTAACATTCCCCTCATTTGTTGTCCCATTTTTGGGTGGTCGTACTGTTAGGAAAAAATCACTCCCACACTTGATTGAACTTATGAGAAGGTAACAAGTATACCACAAAATATTTTCAGCCCTAACAAAATATGCAAACAATGAACATAAATCAACCACACACGAGACACAAGAATTTAACATGGAAAAACATCTTCAAATCAAAGAGTAAAAAAACCACGGGACTCGAAAGCCCAAATCGAAACTTCACTATTATCAAATAGAGGTTATAAAACCTAGTTCCAATTCTTCCAATGGGTATACAACCCCAATAGCAACAATAAGTAAAACTACTACTTGAAGAAACAAAGAGATGCATAAATTTCACCCAAAGAAATAGAGGCTGCTGTAAAGAGCAAATAACCTGACTTAAAAAACTCCAATAAAAAATCTGACCGTACAGATTGACGAACTATGTGTCATCTACCTGTTGTCCAATAATCAGCCCAATCGGACCACGGATGACCTCCCGATTGTCGGCTTGATCACGGCTGCACAGATCACCTCCGCCAAAAAAATTGTTGCTCTCTTTCTCTTCTTCTTGTGATGCTAAACCTTAACCCTAATCCGTTGTTGGCCTATTTAAGAGGTTAAATACAAGGCAAAAGGGAATGAGCTTAAATGGGCTTAAAACACACCAAGGATTGAGAATTATCCACATAGGAAGGGAACCCAAAAACCCAACACGTACACGTGGCATATATGGTAGTTTTTTCGAATAACCGTAAAGAGGGGATCTGGAGCTTTATACCATGTCAAATTTTCATCTCAAAAGTTCAAACTGATGAGTGGTAGGATTCTCAAGTATGTAAGGCATCCAATATTCCAAACTTAACCAGTATGAGATTATTCCCAACAATCAAGACCACAAGACAACTACTTTAGCATTTAACATTTACCGTTAACGAGGTAGGACCGTAGGACCCCCAAGGATGGCTAGGGCTAAGCACAGGAATAAAATGAATAACTTAACACCCGACTGCTCAACTAGGTCCCAACTAAATTTGATACTTTGAATTGACGGAAGTTGGACTCGAAAATATGGGATTCTAGCCGTGATTGAGTGGCTAGAATTCACCCAGGACACATATCAATACCACATATCAATACATTGGTATTTATATCTAATGAACTCCAACAATTAAATCATAGCTTGATGAACTGAACAACATGAGATACACCAATACAAGAAACGTGATATTATAAAGATATTATAAAACATGAGAAGGGGAAGAGAAATAAATGAAAATGAAAAGAGCGAAACCTGTTTCCGGTTCCGCCAAAGGAATTTCCTCCCTGCGTGATATTATGGCAAACCTCTCCATCACGGGTCTATCCTTCCTTGGAAGCTAACTTGATCACTTCCATCATCGGCATCAACATTCTCCACACCATTTTTCTCTTCTTTGTCTCTTTCCAGAGCACATTTTGGATGGAGATCAAAGAAACACTCCTCGCAATGGTAGTACAAGGCACTGCCTTCCTCCCGCCCGCACCGATAACAATTATACAATAGACGTCGAGTATTTAATACAAGTGTATGCTTATGGAGGACATGATTCACCTTCTTAGGCCATTCCTTTACAATCTCCTCGATTTTTGCCTCATTCTCCTTCAGGGGTTCTTCAGTGAACGGATAGGCATCAGTTCCATCAACCATCAGAAGTCTTCTTGGAGATGGTCTTGTCGGTGGGCCCAATGGCTATTGCAGTAGGGATGCCACAAATCTTAGAACTGCGATAAATAAACATCTCCCTCTCATCATGAAAAGGGAGCGCTAACCATGGCATCTTTGAAAAGAATTCATCAAAGGAAGCTTGGTCATTGTCCCTCGAAATAAAATCACTTCAAATGCATCATCTTCGATAAGCCTTGATCAGCTTAGGCATAAAAGCACGGCTTGGAAGACATCAGCGGGGAAATATAGGAGGATGTTCTTTCCCACAAGCTGAGACACTGGAATCTGAAATGAAGAGGTAATTTATTGACGTCAAAGACAGTAGAAAAATCAAGGTAATGTATGCCGTTGGTCCATTCGTCCTCTTAGAAAAATATGATCCATGTCTGTTGGGAGTTTACAGCCCCCCTTTATAGACTTGAGAGTCCTTCTACCTATTAGTTTGAATTTTTGGGATGAAAACTTTCATGGGTATCAGAGCCGATTTTTTACTGTCTTTACTCTCATGTATCTGTGGTATGCACTGCCACAAGTGTAGGGGGACTGTTGGGAGTTCAATCCACATCGAGTATAAAATAATCTATAGCCCCCTAATAGACCTTGGAGTTCCTCCACCTACTAGTTTGAACTTTCGAGATGAAAACATTACAATATCAAGGACAGATATTCATGTAGATGACATTCCTTAGCCATATTGCCAAGGAACCTCGGGCTTTCAAGTTTTTAATAAAACTTAGTAAGTGAAATAGAAGTTGATATATGAAGGCACCACAGCCTCTGTGCTTTCAAGTAAAAAGTGAAATCTAATATCCATGGTACCACGAATAAGGTAGGAAATGGGGAGTTCAAATTGCTGCCATCAACATGTTTCAAAAGCATGATGATTCCTTCAATGCTAGAAACAAGTGATTAATTGGTAGACCAATCCAAGTCCATGAAGTCTTACGTGGGTACCTTCTTTACTGATCACAAAATCCAGTTCCTCCAGAACCAAAATTGACTCTAGAGTTCGTGCTTCTAGTTTTGTCTTCTCTATCTCTGCAAGCTCTTCCAACCTTTCGGGTGTGAATGGGTATGCCTGCACTCCATGATTTTTAACAACCTCAGCAATATTGGGTTCAGAGTTTTTCCATCTGGCCCTATTATAACCAGCATGGGAATATCCTCAAGTTCAAAGTATTCAGCCATAATCTTGTTACCCCTCTCATCGTTAAAGGGCAATGAAAGCCAGCGCATTTTCTGGAAAGCTTCCTTGTATTTTTCTTCATCATCATCAATGGAGACTAAGACAACTTCAAAATTCTCTCCTCTCTTCTTCAGTTTCTCATAAACCTCCACAAGTATTGAAGTGAATTCAACGCATGGACCATAAGCACACAAAGAGAAATATAGAGCTACTGTCTTTCCTTCAAGCTCAGATATTGGAACCTGAAATGAGAATCCAGCAACTAAACTTCATTTCTTAGATCAAAATTTAGTACAAGTAATGAAAAGTGCTGTTCATTGATTGTTACCTTCTTCCCATCATTTGAAACCAGAAAGTTCCGGGATTCTGAAACCATTATGGAACTCAATGACTGTGCCTTCATGGCTGCCTCCTTTAACAGCGTGATTCTTTCTGGTGTAAATGGGTACGCTTCCACTCCATAATCACTAATGATCTGAATACCAGACTCGTTTACAACTTTGCCATTCTCATCAAGTATCACGAGGTAGGGCATCACCTATATCTGAAAAGTATTATGAAGCTGCTCACGTGTCTCTGAATCAGAGAAGGGGATCGCAAGCCATGGCATCTTGGAGAAATACCCTTGGAATGAATTTCATACTGGTGGCGAGGTTCACACAGATTGGGATGATAAAAATATTATAAAAAAAAATGAAAAAGAGAGGCCCAGGGGTGGGGTGAAGTTTAATTGAAGGCATTCCAGATGCCAGGATACTCAGGAAACAGGGATGGAACTAGTCTCATATTGTTCAGTCGTCAATTGGAATAGCAGCGCTGTATCAATATGCGTGCCAATCACCCAGCACGTCGGTTGAAGCGATTGTCGAAGACGAACCAGGTCTGAAAACACAGGGGTTGTGGGTGCATTTCTCATTTTATAACATATTTTCCATTGTCATCTTCAATGGGTCCAGAAGTGATTATTATTATTTTGAAATCTCGTCTCATACATCTCATTTGTGAGTGTGTGCATTGTTCATTTTATATTGCATATTTTCTATTGTATTCTTCAATTGATCCACATCCTTTTCTCTAAGTGTTACGAAAAGAGAGGGATCACTCCTATTGGATGAATGACACCTAAAGTCTGGATGAATCTGAGCCCTCCATCCAAGCAGACAAGTTGAACCGACAAGAGGGTGTCAACTCGGATAGGGGGTTCGGATTCACTCGAGCCTCAAGTGGCATCCGTCCAATGAGGACACCCCCTCTCCTCCCGAAACACTTGGGGAGAGGATTTGGATACATTCTTCAATAGAACTGTAGTGATTATCTTTCTAAAATCACTTATCTAATACTTTTATTATAGTATTCTATTTTATGCATAACATGTGTTGTGGAATTTAATATATGAGGATACTACATGTTTTTTAGGTAATAATTTCTCAATTTATAGGAGTATATTATTTTTTTCTCTATCATATTAGTTTTGATTTATTTAAAATCCATATCATCCGGCTTTGGTTTTATTTTTACCATTCTCAAAATAAACCAAGAGTTGAAGGATCACAATTTGACGAACTGAACAACATGAGAACTTTTTTTCCCAATAACTTGCGATTTACAATTAACCAACCAACCAAGTCAAAAATGGGTCCGGGCAAACTTGAAATTGATCAGAATGGATCAAAAAATACCCAAGCCTAATAGTCCACAAGACAATCTAGAAAGGGGAGACTGCCCAAGGGAAGAAAAGAAAACAATTGCAGAGATTCACAGAGAACAAAAACGCACTACAACTTTTTTGTGTCTGAAGGGGTATGCTGTATTGACTCCACCAAATCAACAATTTATTGTTTGCTGATGGTTGAGAGATTAACTAATTAAGATATCCTATCATTCCATCACCAATTAGTTCGTCACATTCACAGACAAACCGATAGAGAATCACAGAATGAACGGAGCGTGATATTATAAAACATGAGAAAGGAAACTAATTTCATTTTGTCATTGGAAAATCATGAAGAAATCAAGAAATGAATCAGAAAAAAGATGGGAGCAAAAGCTCATCTCCGTTGTTCCCATGAAGGAAGGTCTCCCTGCACATGATAGGAGTGATTTGATATTGACAGGAAAAGAATAATGTAGCTAATCAGTGAAGAACATCTGTCCAATCCTCGTCGCAAATGAAGAGGGGCCACGTGTTTATGTTCTAAAGCTAGTTGATTGATGCTATCTCACGAGAAGTAAAGAAAGAAGGGTTTCCCCACGATCTCGGAGATAACTGCTGATTAGCACAAAGAAGAAAAGATTCTTTGATATTACCATGTGCTAGGTAACGAGGATATCTTTGTGTTGGGATATTGAGGACAATTATAGGAGATCCATCGCAACATGCCCATCCAACAGCGAGGATGACTCATATTCACATCCCACCCTTGATTCCAATGGATTAGATCCGGGAATCTAGACCTACTGGCATTACAACTGGTGGTATGTTTCACGATGCCAGAATCGCCACCAAAGACATCGAGATTGCTCCAATCAAGCTCGATATCCACTTCACCTTCATGCCTCTATAAATAAAGCCTAGAACGAAAGTAATCAGAGTATGACTTGCGTCATCTCTCCGTCAAATCACTTAAACCCCTCTCTACAGGAACTCGTACTCTCTTACTAAGCTCTCGAATACTTGCTTAAGGTAATTGATTTGGTGAATGACAGTCCTCCGTTTGTGAGTATGGAACGGATACCTTCACGGTGACTTTTGTCATGAGAATTATATCTAATATGAAAAAGAAAGCACGTGGATGATGCTTGCACCCAGACACAAGAAGAAGAAAATGACCACCTTACCCTTGAGAAATGAAAATTTTCATTCTTATTAGATGTTTCTCATTCTCTAATTGGTTCCGTGTTAAATTTTGTGGTGATGTTTGCTCATGTCATTCTTGTTCCAAGGTGATCGAGTATCAGAAGACTTGAAAGCATGTTTAGGTGATATGATTGGATTAAACTTATTAAATTTTAAAAAATAGACAACGTAAAAGCAAGAATTTAGATCTTGGTTTATATTTGTCGTTTTGGCATCAAATCTTAAAAAACCACTAAATAGAAAATTGAATAGATAAGACCAAATGGAATCGTTTATATCATAAACATGAAACCGTTTAATAAAATGTGCACCACACGATAATTTCTTACAATTATAATTCTTGTTTAAGTAATTGATTTGGTGAATCGACAATCACATTTTGAAGAAAAGTAATCTATTAGAAATAAAACTCTAACGATTTTTAAGGTAAATAAATCAATTAGAAATAAAACTCTAACCATTTTAAAATGAATAACAATTAGAAATAAAACTCATAATTTTTTTAATTCAAAAGAGCTTTATCTCATTTAAAAAAAAAATTGTAATTTCCCTTATCTCTCTCTCCAACTCTTTTTTTTCTTTAGATTTTGTTATTTTAATTCAACATAGCTTTATCTCATAAAAAAAAAAATGGGATAAAGATTTGGAGAGAGACAAAAACAAAAAGAAATCATTTTTTTTATGAGATAAAGATATGTTGAATTAAAATAACAAATCTAAAGAAAAAAAAATACTTGGAGAGAGAAAATTGAAATCACTTTTTTTTATAAATTTTTTTAATGAGATAAAGCTATGTTGAATTAAAATAACAAAATCTAAAGAAAATAAAAAGGGAGAGTTGGAGAGAGAGAAAAGGGAAATCACATTTTTTTTAATGAGATAAAACTCTTTTGAATTAAAAAATCGTTAGTTTTATTTCTAATTGTTATTCTTTTTAAAAATTGTTAGATTTTTGTTTCTAATTGATTTACTTACTTTAAAAATCATTAGAATTTTATTTCTAATAGATTACTTACCTTTAAAAATGTGATTATCAATTCATCAAATCAATTAACTAAATAAAAGAAATTAAAAAATAAAGTTTATTTAGCTAACGGAAGTTAGCACCGTTAACTCCATAGGACACTTGCCGTCCAAAGAACATAAATTACTCTTCTAGCACGTAGAGGTGATCTGGACACGAAGAGCATTGGATGAATTTCATATTGATGGCGGGGTTCAAGCAAGTTGGAATGATTAAAAAAAAAATCATCCTTGCCATATACTCTGTTTTAAGTCAACCAACCCCCAACTTCACAATTAATTTGGAAGTACATCGTTCATTTGTGTGTGAATCGTTCATTTTATATTGCATATTTTCTATTGTATTCTTCAATGGGTCATGTGGTGATTATCTTTCAAATCACTTATCTAATACTCTTATTATGGTATTTTATTTTATGCATTAAAATAGCTTATGGAATTTAGTATATGAATGGTATAATGTCGATATAAATTTTTATTTGGTACAGTCTTTCAGGTTATAACTCCTCAATTTATGAGAGTATATTATCATTCTTTTTATAGTAGTACTGTATTAGTTTGGATCTGTTTAAAATTCATACCGTCTATTTTTTTTTTTCTTCTGTAATCATTCTCTAAATGAGGAAAGGGGTCGAAGGATATTTGCTAGGCTCTAACATCTTTGGATGACCTAATTTCTTTATCCTTCGCTGATGGCGGATTTGGTTCCTCTGTAGTGAGGCCACCCCTCTAGTGAGGTATAGTGAGGATCCCACTCACTCAAAGTGGATTTGTATATATCCCGATACACTTTGAGTGGATTTTGATACGTACTGATCCACTTCAAGTAGATGAAATCCTTACTACACAAGGTGCCACACTACAGATAATCTTTTTCTGTTGACAATCAAGGCATAGTGGAAAAGTGGTGGATTAATTCATTTTTAGTCAAATAATTGTTTTCTTATCCATTTGTTTTGAGGGTAAAAGACAGTTACCTTCCCTGTAACTTACCTTATTAACCGTTGACCCTCAAAGGTTTTAAAAAAGACAGTTACCTCCCCTAAATAACTATTAAAATACAAATAGACCCACGCCGTTAGGAATATTCCATTAGATACTAACGGTGGGAGTCTAATATTTCCTTAATGGTTAAATTAACCCTTTTACAAGGGTGACTGACTTCTAAAAAAAAAAAACCTAGAGATCCAATAGTAGGATGAGCAGATTGAGAAGATGGTTCTTGCTTCTTTCTCGTCGATGGAGTTAGGGTTTCAAATGATCCTTTGGTGAATGCGATATACTCTAAGACTTCTTTGAATGATGGTGGTCACCAGCAGAGATCTATTGATCAGGTAGGACTTCCTAAAGTTTTACCATCGGTGGATTACTAGAGAATTTCTTGACTGCGACAGAGAATTGAAGCATTTCCAAGTAAGTGATTTGGGATTTCCAGAAAGCAAGGAGCGAGGGCCAAGCGAAAATAGTTACAGGAGAAGATTGCTTCATCCTCAAGTTCTGGAACAAATTTTCCAATTGTTAGTGTGAGATAAAATTTTTATGGCTTACAAGAAATGAGGATTCAGCCTTCTTCGTCGCTTTTGATTCGAATTTGGTTGCAAACCCTAGTTTTTTACAATCTGGTTGCAGACGGAGGTTTCCCCACCTTATGATTTGGTTGCAAAAGAGAGAACTCCAAATCTCGGATGCAATCAAAGAAACCATCTAAATCGGAGAGAAGAGAGATGCAGACCAACCACTGGGAAGACAACGAGTTGCAGGCACTTGGAGTTCCCTTTGAATTTTGGAGTTGTAGATCTACAGCACCTCCAGATGTAGCAGAGGAGATGCAGATACGATGTTCTCACGAAAATTGAAGGAAGTTTTTTTTTTATTTTTTAAAATACCCATTTGTTTCAGATCTGGTTTATGTTCATAGTTTGGTATCGTGTGGTTCCTGTTCATCAGTTCCTATCTCTTTTCTTTCTTTTTTTAATTTTAGTTGGGATAAAATGTTCAGGGGTAGAGTTGTCCATAAAAAATATAACTTTAACATCATTAAAATTTGGGATCATATGTCTTTTTTGAAACTTTTTGGGTCAACGATCAATAAGGTAAGTTACAGAGGAAGTAACTATCTTTTACCCTTGTTTTAATTAAGATATTAGGGTTACCCTCTTCTTGGTCCTACGGCCTATTTATTAAAAAATAAAAATCAATCACTTGGCAGTTAAATACCATAGCCATTTCATCACCTCTTGATTAATAAACTATTGCTTTGAGAATTTGATTTTATTTGGAATGGAAAGCTCCATATATATATATATATTTTGCCTTGAAGATTTATAAAGAATAAAAATTTATGAGAAAATTTTTTCTATGTAGCCATGGTGTCTTGTAGTGTCCGTCTTAGGTGGTTTTTTTTATTTTTTTTTTATTTTTTTTATTTTCTCTTTCTTTTGCTGACCATGTGAGTGCCGTGTTATTGATATCATTTCCCATATCGTTGTTTGCGTGGTATGAGAGATTTCTTTTACATTGATAGGGGTTTTTCTCACAAATATTATACATAGTAGATTATATGATTGAAATAATCGTTAAGTATGACATCTGACCTTTCATAGTGATAATCTTGTTAGGATTGAATAAAATACAATCTGTTTGTCATCCAAACAACATGGCCGGCTCCTTAAGAGATTCAAAATTCTCTAGATGATGAAAAAGATTTAAGATTTAGTCAGGGCATTTAAATAACTCCCTCTTCTCCATTATGGCTGCCATTTTAGGCATTGAAATCAATTTAGATAGACTGATCATTGACTTCTTCGATGAAGATGTTAGTTTTTCCATCTCTCAAAAATTTGAATTGATAAACGGAGGGATTCTTAAGTATTTAAGGTACTCAAAGTTCTAGACGTAACCAATGTGAGTTTATTCCTAACATTCCCCTCTTGTGTTGTCCTTCTTTTAAGTGACAGTACATATGATATATGTGGTTGTTTTTTGATAGGTGACAGTACACACGACATATGTGGTCATTTTTTGAATGATCGTAAAGAAAGAATCTGAAGCTCTGATAATATATTAAATTTCCTTCTCAAAAGTTTGAACGAATAAATGGTGAGATTCTCAAGCATATAAGGCATCTAAAGTTTCAAACTTAATTAATATAAGATTATTCCCAATAACCTAGACCATAAGACAAAGACTACTTTAGCATTTAACAGTTACCATTAATGAGGTAGGACCATTGGATCCACAAAGAGCTTAATACCTGACTACTCAACTAGGTCCCAATTGAATTTGATACTTTGAATTGACGGAAGTCGGGACTCGAAAACTTGGACTCAAATCGTTTCCTATCGTTGGAGGGACTCTAGTCATGATCCGGTGGCTAGAGTTCACCAAGTATATATACCAATACCTCGATAAATCTAACGAACTTCAATCATTGGATTACAATTTGACAAACTGAACAACATGAGATGCCTTTCTTTTCCCAACAACTTGGGATTAACAATTAACCAACCAAAACTTGGGTCCCGACAAGCTTGAGACTGATCAGGTATGGATAAAAAAATACCCAATTCTACAATCCACAACACAATCTCTAAAAGGGGAAGAGTACCCGAGCTAGAGAGATTAATAAAGATATCCTCATCAGTCCATCACCAATTAGTTCGTCACATTCACAGACAGAAAGTCACAGAATACAGGGAAGGTGATATTATAGAACATGAGAACAAAATTCTCTAATTACTTTTTGTCACTGGAAAACCATGAAGAAATCAAGAAATTGAATAAAAAAAATTGGGAAGAGAAAAACACCGATTTGAATCCAACTTGTGTGACATTGTCACCGGCAAATTTTAGAGCATGCCTTTCAAAATCACCGGTTCGAGTACAGCTTGAGTGACATGGCAATAATCATAATATCAAAATAGGCACCCTTATTTTCTCATCATATAAACGACTTTTTTTATTTAATTGCTGGTTACTTTAACTTTGAAGTTCTTTAACGTTACGTTTGGAAGTAAAAAAAAAAATAGCATTTTTGAAATGGAGGGGAGAGACAGATTCAAACTTTTCCTCGTTATCTTTGTTTTTATTTTTGTTCTGCTTTTTTTTTTTTTTAATTTTTTTTAATTTTTTAAGCTTCCAAATATTGCCTTAAATCCATTGGAGCTGGAAGTCCATCCTTCAGGAAAATGAATCCCCCAACGTTTCCCAACGATAAGATGGAACAAAACTAAAAAAGGGAAATCAGTAGAATATCATTCCATGCACAACCAACAACATTGTTGACAAAATAATTTATTTTTTTCATTATCAACTTTTTTTTTTACCATATATCTTCCCATGAAAGCAACCCAACGATGGTTTTAAGTATCCGGATCCGATGCTCCATAACAGCAGACTTGTGAGAGAGAGAGAGAGAGAGAGAGAGAGAGAGAGAGAGAGAGAATCTCATCTACAACACAACCAAGCATTTCACCTCTTAACACAACCAAAGCATTTCACCTCCAACACAACCATACCTATCTATGCTACAGGCGGCTCCTCATATGAATACATTTGAACAAAGATGATTAGGGCTATAACCAAACAAGAAAATGCAGATCATAGTACCTTAACTTTAAACTCATGAAAAAGTCAACTCCTCAAGCTTTATGGCAAACCTCTCCATCACAGGTCCATCCTTCCTTGGAAGCATGCTCAATGGCATCATCGGCATCCATATCCTCCACACCACCTTTCTCTTCTTTGTCTTCCTCCAGAGCACACTTTGGATGGAGATCAAAGTCACACTCATCACAGTGAAAGGACCAGGCAGTGCCTTCCTCCCCGCACCCATCACAACCATACATTGGTCGACGAGTAAGCACAAGTTCATGCTCCTCATGAAGCGCATGGTTCACCTTCTTAGGCCAGTCCTTCGCTATCTCCTCAATTTTTGCCTCAATCTCCTTCAAGCGTTCTTCAGTGAACGGATAGGCATCAGCTCCATGAACCATCAGAAGTTCCCTGGCATTCTTGGAGATGGTTTTGCCAGTGGGACCAAGAGCTATTGCAGTAGGGATGCCAGAAATCTTGAAAATGCGACTTAAATACTTCTTCCTCTCATCACCAAAAGGGAGTGCTAACCATGGCATCTTTGAAAAGAATTCATCAAAGGAAGCTTGGTCATTGTCACTCGATATGAAAATCACTTCAAATGCATCATCCTTTGCCTTGATCTCATGGTAAGCCTTGATCAGCTTAGGCATAAAAGCACGGCATGGAGGACACCATTCAGCGGAGAAGTATAGGAGGATGTTCTTTCCCACAAGCTGAGAGACTGGAATCTGAAATGGAAAGGTAATTGATTGAGGTCAAATACAGTATACAAATAAAGGAAATGTATGCCATTGGTCCATTCATCCTCTTAGAAATTAATGATGCATGCCTGTTGGGAGTTTACAGCAACCCTTCCCCCCCTCCCCCCTTATAGAAAGGGGAGTCCCTCCACCTACTAGTTCGAACTTTTGGGATGAAAATTTTACAAGGTATTAGAACGGGTTTTCACCGTCTTCGGTCTCCATATGTCTGCAGTATGTCCTACCACACATGTAGGGGGAATATTGGGAGTTTAGTCCCACACTAACTATGAAATAATCTACAGCCCCCTAATAGAGCTTGCAGTTCCTCCACCTACTAGTTCAAACAAGTCAAGGATAGACATTTCTGTGTATGACATTCATAGCCATATTGCTAAGGAAGCGTGTGCTTTCAAGTGGTTGATAAAACTCATAAGTGAATTCTAATATATAAGGCACCACAACCATGTGCTTTCAAGTGGTCGACAAAATTAAAAGTGAAATCTAATATATATGGCACCACAGATAAGGTAGGAATTGGCGAGTTCTGGGAGTTCAAATTGCTGCCATCAACATGTTTCAAATTCCTTCAGTGCTAGAAATAAGTGACTGTAGACCAATCCAAGTTCATGAAGTCTTACCTGGGTACCTTCTTTACTGATCACAAAATCCAGTTCCCCCAGAACCAAAACTGATTCTAGAGTTTGTGCTTCTAGTTTTGCCTTCTCTATCCCTGCAAGCTCTTCCAACCTTTCGGGTGTGAATGGATATGCCTGAACTCCATGATTTTCAACAACCTCAGCAACATTGGGGTCCAGAGTTTTTCCGTCTGGCCCTATTATAACCAGCATGGGAAGAGTCCTAAGTTCAAAGTATCGAACCAACTTGTTACACCCCTTATCGTTGAAGGGCAATGAAAGCCAGGGCATTTTCTGGAAAGCTTCCTTGTATTTTTCTTCATCATCATCAAGGGAGACTAAGACGACTTCAAAATTCTCTCCCCTTTTCTTCAGTTTCTCATAAACCTCCGCAAGTATTGGAGTGAACTCGATGCAAGGACCATAAGCAGACAAAGAGAAATATAGACCTACTGTCTTTCCTTCAAGCTCAGATATTGGAACCTGAAATGAGAGTCCAGCAACTTAACTTAATTTCTTACATAAAAATCTAGTACAAGTAAACTCATATTACAGAAACAAATAACAGTAAAGCCTTTTTAATAATTTTGCTGTAATGAAAAGTGCTGTTCATTGATTCTTACCTTCGTTCCATCATTTGAAACCAGAAAGTCCCGGGATGGTGAAACCAATATGGAACTCAATGACTGTGCCTTCTTGGCTGCCTCCTCTTGCTCTTTTAACAGCGTGATTCTTTCTGGTGTAAATGGGTACCCTTCCACTCCATAATCACGAATGATCTGAACACCAGACTGACTTGCCACTTGGCCATTCCCATCAAGCATCACGAGGCAGGGTATCCCCCTCACCTTGAACAATTCATCAAGCCCATCACGTGTCTCTGAGTCAGAGAAGGGGATTGCAAGCCATGGCATCTTAGAGAAATACCCATTGAATGAATCCTCATCTTCATCTGCTGAGACAAAGATTATCTCAAAATTACCCTGTAGAGAGAGTTCATTATAGACATCAACTAAATTTGGAGTGAAACGCCGACATGGTCCACACCACGAGGCAGAAAAATATAGTCCAATGTTCTTCCCACTCAAATTGTCAACTTTCACCTGCAAAAATTTGAAATTTTATAGGTCAAATCCTTCCCGATCAACTTAAAAAAACTGACTTTAGAGTATATCCCACTGATCAATCCATCTAACTCAGTGCAAAAATTCGATTGCACAAAAATATTTCAAAATAAAAAAAGCCCAAAAATCAGTCTAGCCGTATTGTGTTCGTTGAAAGGTTAAAACACCATGGCCCGCTCCATCAGAGATTCCGAAATTCAGAATTCTTTAGATGAAGAAGATTTAATCATGGCGTTTAAATAATTCTCCCACCTCTCCCTTATGGGAATCATTTTAGGCATTTAAATCAATTTAGATAGACTGGTCACTGATTTCTTCCACAGATTCAGAGACCCACAAGACAAAACTGCTTTAGCAGTTACTGATAATGAAGTAGGACCCCAGGGACGACGGCTAGGGTAAGCACTGAAATAAAGTGAAGAGGTTAACATCCGACTGCTCAATCGGGTCCCAACTGAATGAATTGACGGAAGCTGGGACTCGGAAACTTGGGATTAAGAATTAAATAACCAGCAAACTCCAAACCTGGGTTCTCGGCAGGCTTGAGATTGATCAGGAATGGATCAATAAAATATCCAATCCTACAGTCCAACTCACAATCTAGAAATCGGAGACCATAGGATTGATCTGTCGTGTAAAGTAACTGAGAAAAAACCCTTTTCGATGATTTTCTTTATTATTTCTATTTTCATCCAAACACTCTTCGATGAGTTGCAGAGATGCACTTGCTCAGAGACGGTATAGAATATGTTAAAAATCTACGTCCAAGGTTCCTGAGATCAAATTCAGGGCACGATCGTTACAGCTCTAAAGCGCTCTAAACATAAGGTTCCATGTTTGACCCTTTCCCCCCCCCCCTCTCCTTTTAGCTTGCTTAGGCAGACTGTCAGAGTTCAGGAACAGATGAAAGAGAAGAAGAGGGAACCTTAGATAAATTTAACAATTGCAGAGATTAACCCAGAACTGAAAGCACAAGAAATTTTTTTTTGCTCTGAAGGTGTATGATATATTGACTCTACCAAATTAACAATTTGTTGCCTGCAATAAACAATTTGTTGCCTGCTAAGATTGAGAGATTAATGAAGAAATTCTCACCAGTCCATCACCAATTGGTTCGTCACACTCTGATAGAGACAGAGTCACAGAATACACAAAACTGATATTATAAAACACGAGAAAAGGAAATTTTTCTCTAATTACTTTTTATCCTTGAAAAATCATGAAGAAAACAAGAAATGGATCAGAAAAAAATAAGAGGAAGAGAGAGCAAAATGAAAAGGAAAAGAGCAAAACCTGTTCGCCGTTGTTCCGAACAAGGAAGTCCCTTCCTGCTGATGATAGGAGCGATTTGATATCGTGAGCGTTACTGACATTAGACATCTCAGAACCTTCTTCCATCGCCATTCCAGACAAACCTCTTCAGCCTTCACTCTTCAGTAGCCTCCAAGAACGGATTTTTCATTTACACATCGCCTCTGTTTTGTCCTTTTATAGCGAAAATTTTTCTTCCTTACGAAGAAACCTCAGAGACAGAGGAATCTCTTGCTCAGTCCCATTTTCCACAGCATCATCCATCGTGGATTCGTGGGAGGGCAATCGATGAATTTCATACTGGGGGGTCCCGCGGGTCGGTAAGGTATTGATAATAAAAGCTTAAAAAAAAAGGGAAGGGGAGGTGGGTGAAGTTTAATGGAAAGAAATTAATCTACAGACTGGTTTTACACGTCCTCTCTCCATGTGAGACCATTGGCTTGGATAAAAGTCTTCTTTTGGTTGTTTAATTCTTTTGGTTGTGATTCAATAGTTGGAAATTATTCTCTGTACATACTAATGCTTAATTTAGATTTGAGTTCAAGCAGTATAAAGCTCAGTATAAAAAATTCCAATTTTTGAAAGTGGGTTTAGCAGTGAAAGATTGAGAGAGTACCATAAGATTGTATTTGTATTTAAAAGGTATCGGTTGGAGTGATTTATGATTTACCCCTGAGGGTTTTAGACACGATCTGTGATTTGATCGTTAATTTCCTTTTTATTTCGAACTCTTCATCCTCAATTACGAGTTGCGAGTTGTTGTGTAAGTTGGAGTTGGAGTTTGATTAAGGGATTGGTGCGAGCCCATCACTCAATCCTAGAGAAGTCGAGATCAACCGTGGACAAATGGGCTAGTAGCTGTTGGATGAAGATCCTTAGAGAGTCTTCTATTGACGGCTCAGGTATCTTTGCTTCTGGATAACATCACCAGCTGGTCATACACTAGAAATGGAGAAACAGATGCAATCTAGGTGGATCCATGATCATCAGTCCTAGATAATAGTGGTCAAATCTTTTACTGGACTGACCTTTGAGGTGGTTTCTTTATACATTTACATGTGAATGATTATGTTTTTTCTTCTTTTGGTGGGATCATTCTTCCCTTAAGACACATTAAACGATTCCAATCATTAAATCACAAGTGAAGAAGATTTTGATCTCATTGATTCGGCAGTGGATATATCATGCTTGAAGAGGATTTGTACAATTTTTTTTTTGTTTTTTTTTTTTTTTTCATTCTCAAAATAAGGAAAGATAAAAGGACTTTTTTGCTAGGGTGACGCCTTAGATGACCTAATTTCTTTATTCCATGCTGACGACCATGGCAAAGCCGATAAGTGATGGATTTGTTGGCTTTTAATTAATTAATTATTTCCATTTCTTGGGATAATGGATACAGCATCGTATGACAGTATGAGGTCATCTTCCTACCTGTTTCTAGAGTTGTGGAGATGACCACGAAAGGGCAGCTTGGTCCACAAGTAATGAATAGAATATCAGCACCTTTTGGCTTTTCTCTTTCTGGTTCTTTGGAAGTCTTCTATACAAGTCTTCTATGAAAAAAATAAAATTCATTCACATGGCAGACAAGTATTTAAAATCAATGAATGTAAAAGTAACCATTTCACCATCTCTTGATTAATAAACTAGTGCTTTGAAATTATATCAAGATTTAATAATTTGATTTTATTTTGGAAATTTTAGAATATTAAAGATGAGAAAGTTATTATGTACAATCGTACATGTTTTATATCGGCCTATCCATTTTATAGGGATAGTTTTGGTAATTAAATGAAAAATCATATGATGTCAACTAAGATCATTACATATAGTCATATATAGATTTATAAAAGATAACTTACAGGAAAAATCCCTAAGTCACCATTGGCATGGTGTGAGAGATCCCTCCCATGTTGATAGCATGTGAAACCCTTCTCCCACAAAAATTATATATAATGGATTATATGATTGAGATAGCCATGTGATATTTTATAGTAATAATCCTTTAGAAGTAAATAAAATATAATATTTTTATCAAAAGAAATAAATAAAATAAAATAAAATTTCATCTACACCCCATCAAGGATTGCTAACATCATCTACACCCACAAGATTATAAAAACATCACCTAGGTCTACTTAACTGACGAAAATTACTAAAATTATTGAAATACAGTTTTACTCCTCATATTATAAATTGAAAAACTAAAAAATTATGTTAGTTTACTAATTTGACCTTCAAGTTCTGTCTCATCTCTCTCATCTTCATCTCCCTCCTCCGCTTCCTCTCCTTCTCCTCTGCAAGATCCCATCACCAGTACTACAAACCCACTACAATATTTGCTTCCGTTCCTCCCGAAATCATCCACCAAGCATGCAAGGCAACTCGATTTCTCGACTCATGCGATGGCTCATTAACTCAGTCCTCCAATCTCACCCACATTTCAAAACCCATCGAGATCATCCAAGCAACCATGTTCGTTTCTACCCATCTTTGTTGAACAACGAGTACGAATTAGATAGAAAGACAGCACTATTGAAGGAAGATGGAGAGGAAGGAGAAGACGAAGAATCGGATTCGCTTAGGATTTCATCAAGAGTGCAATGAGGCATGCTATGAAGGTCATTGTCGACATCGTCGCTACCATTCTGCAGAAGGGAATCGAGATCCAGCAGCTCCGTCAATGTACAATTTGATGTTTTAATTGTGATGAGGGCTTCAAGTGAGGGTTTCTTGAGCTTATAGATGGATGCAGGGAATGGTCTGTAGGCGACGGCAAGAGTTCAGGAATTTACAAAGGAGACTAGTCTGGGAGTGTCTGTGGATAGAGTTGCTGAAAATCCTAGAAGGTTTCAGCCTTCAGGGATTTACAAAGGAGGCTAACCTGGAAGTGTTTGTGAATAGTCGACGGGGACCAAAAGGAATGCCTTCGTCAATGACACTAATATTTCGTTTTGGTGAAGGAAGTAGACAACCAACAACGAATTGAATCAGGTTCCGACGAGGCGATGTGTTGCATTTGAACTTTGAAGCATGGTTTTTGAGATCAGCAAAAGAGGAGATTGAAGAAGATGATCGATACGACGATTCCCCAAAAATTCGATCTCAAGTTTCATGGCCTTTCGAAAAATCTTAGAAACGAGAAGAGATGCGGAAGCTATGAAAGGGTTTGAGTAAGTGATCTGCAAAATTCAGAGCAATAAAAGAAGAAGGTAAGAAGAAGAGAAAAGAAGAAGAGACAGAAAGAAAATGGTACAATTGTCTTTTACCTTTACTTTAAGGGCAATATCGTCCATGAAATAGTTCAATGCAGCTGACATCAGCATCTAACGAGAATTTTCTACCGGAGTGGACTTTTTTGATTAGTACAGCAAAGTTTTTGGGACCTAGGTGATGTTTTTGCAATCTTGTAGGTGTAGATGATGTTAGTAATCCTTAATAAGGTGTAGATGAAATTTTTTTCTAAAATAAAATACATTCTAATTCGGAAAAAGATCCTCTGTAGTGAGGATCCTACCCACTCAAAGTGGATCGACATGTAATCCAAGGCAATCAAAATGCACTGAGATATATGCCAATCCATTTTCAATGGATGAGATCCTCACTACAGCTCACTACAAGGAATCCCCTCGATAGAGGATCCCAGTCCATCTAATTCTAACTCAGATTGACCTAGCATCAATAAACATAATTAAATATGAAAAAGACAATTGTCTCCCTTATGGTATGTGTAAAAGACAAATACCCTCAAAAGTTTTTAGAAAAAACAATCTTATTCTTTTTTTTCTTTTTTTTTAACAATGTTAAAAGTGAATTTTTCTATTGATAATTCTATCCCTGAACATTTAATTACTTTAAAAACTTATTAATATTAAAAGACTACTATAATCCCCATATCCAACATAAAAATAATTCCAATACCCTCTCATATCTTCTTTTTTATTCTCTCACCTTCCTTTCAGAAGCCTCAAACAATCATGCAATCTAAACCATGCAACCTACGCCATAGCGAGAGTTAGGGAGAGGTAGGGAAGACAAGAAAGAGATCACTGCATACGATACCCACCATTAATGGGAAACTGTGAATCGCCTCATCCATCTCCTTAACATGACCAGGAAACAAACAATCCGCCACCCGGTGATCAGAAAAATAAAGGACGGTGATAGTAGATTGACTTTTTAATTAGGCCCTGGGCTTCAAAGGCATGGCCCTGATGATGATCGTGTGTTACACAGCAGCTAGAGCAGCACCAATGAAAGGGCCCACCCAGAAGATCCACATGTCATCCCAAGCATGGTCCTTGTTATAGATGATAGCAGCTCTTAGACTCCTTGCTGGGTTGATACCAGTTCCTGTAATTGGGATGGTTGCCAAGTGCACCAAGAACACAGCCAATCCTATTGGCAGTGGAGTCAATATCTGTTCCATCACCAACCATCACAACGCATTGACTAACATTAGCTTCACAATCAAATAGAGCATCTTACCCACATAATATTCCATCAGATTAGGATGATTCTATTAATTTATTCATGATTTTAATTAAATGAGACCCAATAATAATCATCTCTGGTGATTGATCATGATCATGTCTATCTTGTGTACACTTCTGGGTTGGTTCTTGTGGAGACCCCACAACATCCGTGAGGACTACTTAACAGCACATCTCCACCACATCAAACTAAAATCCAAAGCCACATCACATGGTCACAAGACTCACAACCTTTGGAATTAGAAAATGCTGAGAGAGAGAGACCCGTTAACCCCCAGATTCTTCCGGTAACCAGAAAACCACTTCTGGTTTCAGAAAACCACCAAACAACACAGACCAGTTAATTTACCTATTTATTCTACCTTCGCAAATCAGGAATTTCCAACCCCAAATTCGATTTCTTAGAATACACTCTTTTAGATTGAAGTATTCAAGCTTCCTTTCTCACATATTGATGATTTCTAAAGCCAAGATCTGTTTCTCAGGGTTTGATTCTTCGAAGGTTGAAGCGGTGGAGAAAAGGGCATCGAAGGTTTGAATGAGCGACTGAGGGTTGCAGCGGTTCCAGCGGTGGGGAACAGGGCTTCGAGGATTCGACTGAGTGACTCAGAGAAAAGGGCTTCCACTGTTTGGGTGAGCGACCGAGGAACAGGGAGCTTGGAGGGTTTCAATTATTGAAGTTCTATTTTAACATGGGTAAAACAGGTATTTCTCATTTGTAAATGGTTACTTTGGTTATTAAAATAATATTGATCTCTCGTCGTCATTTTCTAACGGAAAATACTAACGGCGTGTATTTTAGTTGTCTTAGGTCCGTTTGATAACATTCCAACTCCCATAGAGTTACTTTTAGTCCAGAGTCATTTTCTACAGTGGTCGGTGATGGTGGTGGCGGCGGTGGTGGTAGATGGTGGGTGGTGGTGGTGGGGGCGGTGGTGGTGGTGGCGGTGGCGGTGGTGGTGGTGGTGGTGGTAGCGACTGCTGTGGGTGGTGGGTGGTGGTGGTGGTGGTAGCGACTGCTGTGGGTGGTGGGTGGTGGTGGGGATGATGGTGGTGATGATGGCAATGTCAGTGGTGGTGATGATGGCAGTGTCAGTGGTGGTGGTGATGGCAGTCAGTAGTGGTAATAGTTCGAAGCAAGAGAAGTAAGTTTTTTAGTTCCAGTTTTTTAGCTCCCAGAGACATTTTGGAACAGTTCACTCTATGGGAGTGAAAACTTAAACCGTATTTATCAATCGTCATTCTACTCTGGATTAGCTCCGGAGCTAAGAAGTAAAGAGCTTGAGTGTTATCAAACGGGGCCTTAACTTTTAAGGGCATTTGTTTTAACTTAACTATCTTCTTCCCTGAATCCGTATCCTCTCCTCCCAGTGGTTCTGGGAGGATAGTGGCAACCTGCCCTGGATGACCACCACGTGGCTCTCGGTGAATTCAAGACCTACGTCCAAGTCGACACCCAGTCAACAAGCCGAGCCAACAGGGAGTGTCGGCTCAGACATGGGTCTCAGATTCACCCAAAAACTACGTGATAACTATCGAAGATAGATTATCACGTCCTTCCAGAATCACTGGATGGAGACGATGTGAATCCCTTCTTCCCTTCTTTTCAAAGTGCCTTAATCATAATTGTAGTCTTACCTAATTAATTTGAGATCCATTGGGAAAAACCTACAACCCAATAGCAGATGTCAAGCTCATGAAGTTTATGTAAATCCAGGGAGTCGTGTTCAATGGATGCGTATCCCTAGGTTTATGCACTCAATTTCTCTATTATTCCCCCACCTCCTAGGGCATCTAATTCTTCTCAGATCACATAGTGGTAGACCCACCTAATACACACACACAGATTGAGGTCCATCGTTCAAAAAGCAAGTTGTCATTGGTTTGATCCTCCGTCTTTGACTTGATAAATCAAAATTTTCAACGGAGCTATAAGGTTCTTTCGGTATAATTTATATTTGTATTTATACGTTATTTATGATAAATTATTTGTGAAAATAAATTATGAATCATAATAATAATCGATTAGTATCATTAGACATAAAGAAATAATAATAGATTAGATAATAATGATAAACATCTTCTAATCTATTTGAAGATTTTAGATTATATTAATTTATTTTAAATATAAATAAGTATCATTAATCATACTAAACAATTTTATATGTCATAGAATATTGGCCTAAGGTTAGGGAAATCGTCTATTCTCTCTTACCCAATAATAAAAAAAAAAGATCGTCTATTCAACTCCTTCCCCATCGGATGCATGACACTATTAAATTTTAATAGAAGTGTTTGGCCATTTTTTTAATTTATTTTTAATTTTTAATTTTTAATTTTTAAGATGGATAGACCATCATTAACTAAGAGAAAACAAAAACATAGCATCACATCATAACAATACCCTAAAGATCCTCAATTACCACACTACCGAATATCATTAATCTTCAAGTTTTAATGGATGTTCTCATATTTTCTTCAACAATATACAATCTACACATAAGGGTAAGAAAGGAAATATGGAGAGATCAGATGCTTGATTTATTAGGAAAGGTTATAAAATATGATTTCAAAAATAATTCCTTAAGCAAGATATTCATCTAAATAATTTGATAGCAACCATTTATTCATAGATTAAAGTCCAATTTGATGCTCCCAATTTTTGTTTTTTTTATCTTATATGTCAACTAAAAAAAAAAAAAAAAAAACATCTTACCTATTTTTATTGGGAAGTGGTTATCCATATATTGCTTCTAAGC
The DNA here is from genome assembly GCA_028583415.1 of Protea cynaroides. Lineage (NCBI taxonomy): Eukaryota > Viridiplantae > Streptophyta > Magnoliopsida > Proteales > Proteaceae > Protea > Protea cynaroides. The sequence goes on from CM053273.1 coordinate 8,150,042, forward strand.
ATGGGAAAGATGAATTGGTTAATAATATTGTCATTATAGTAAAATAATATATATATATATATATATATATATATATATACACTGGTGTCCTTTACATCGATTCCTAAAAGGGGCGGAGATTGGGAGAGCAGAAAGTAAAGGGTATTATGGGAAATTCATAAATAAAATGTAGGATGAGAACTTCGTAAATAGAGGGAGTTTTGCGTCAATCTAACGGACACCAACGTCCGGTGCCACAAAGAATATCCCATGAATGTAAGGTGTCATTTGCCATAGTGGTAAGGACCTTGGAATGTTGTACAATATGTAGAAGCCCATATTTTTTTTTGCTAACAACTAGTATCCAGACTTTCGGCCCAAATAGTCCCGCATGTCCATTCTGACCCCACAACCACATGGACCAGGTCATTCTGGAATTGAATGAGAACCATTTTCCTTGCATCCAAAGCAGGAAAGAAAAAACACTTAACACCCTAGTGTGAGTGACCCCAAGGTGTTAAGAAGAAAATTTTTTAGTTCCATCAGATTTGATTCGAAGCCCATTTAGTTGAGCTCTATGGAAAATAAAAGAAAATAAAGAAATGTAATTTTGTAACAACCCAATGAATGTGCATTAAAGGGAATCATCATGAGAACCTCAATATGTAAGGGGTATTTTTAATATTTCATTTCGGACTTATGCAAATCTTAGGTGACAAAACCTTTTTTTTATTTTTTTTATTTTTTATGCATTGGTCATTTATTGTATAAAAAAAACATAGAGTGAGAGAGAAGAGGGGATGAGAAAAAAATACACACCTTATATGAGGGAAAACCACTCCCCCACAAAACAAAGACAAAGCCAACTAAACCACTCCAACAAGTTAACCATCAAAAGATAAATCACAAGATTATCGAATTGACGGTCAATCCAACCGAACCTGATTAAGCCTGCCAGAGAAGGAGCCCAAAAAACATACGAAATGTCATATGCCTTCAAAAAGATCGGGAGGCCTTCAACGGCGGCTACTTCTTCTCGGAACGGGAAGGATAAAATTACAGTCGTTGTCCTCCCTGCAAGAAATGACATTGAGAGACTCCAAAAGAAGAGGAGATGACAAAACCCTTGTTACAAGGCTAAATATAAAAATGACCTTTTATAAGTAGAATTTTCCAATAAAGAATTATCACACGGGAAAATATCATATTTGGGCAGCATGGAAAGGCTTCCCTAACTGATAGGGAAGGGATTTGTTATTTGACTAAGTAGCCTTACTAGCCCCATCACCAGCACAAGCCAATGGGAGCACGAAATCATACATTCAAGAGGAAGGATGAAGTGGTCATTTCACAGTTCCACGTGAGAGGCACATGTGATGTTGTTTATATCAAAGGCTGCATTTGGTTGCAATGAGAGTTGAAGAGAAGGGAAGAAAAAAATTTAAACTTAAAAAGAAAACTTTTAGGGAAAATTACACATACTACCCATGGATTATGAACTACTTACACCTACCATCCACTAGTTTCTGACAATTGCCCATACCACCCCTAATTCTAGAAACATGTAACAAAAAGGTCCATTCCATTAATAATGTTAAGTCAATTGGTGATGTCAGATTGTTTTAAAATTTTAAGGACGAAAGACCCTCCACCTTTCTCTTTTTCTATTTCAAAGAAGAACAATCTTTGCCTTCAATAGCAGCTTCTCCCTCAACATCTTCTACTTTTACAGCATCAACTTCAACAGCCACTCCGACGACGATGACGTTCGACCGAAATGGACTTGGATGCTGTCTGTACAGTTGCGGTGATTCAAAGCACTCTGTCTAGAAGGAAGAAAAAGTAAAAGTTGTAATTGTAAATCCTTGTAGTTGTCTTTTAAAATTTAGACTTAACACCGTTAAGAGAATGACTCTTTTGTGATGTGTTGCCTCCCTCCTGATCATTTATTACACAAAGAAAAAAAGAAAAAAAAAAAGATGAGGGGATGGGAAAAAAATACACATCTTCTGTGAGGGAAAACCATTCCCTACAAAACAAGGACAAAGCCAACAAAACCACTGCAACAAGTTAGCCATCAAAAGATGGAACCAAATCACAAAACAATTGGACCAACGTACAACCCAATTGAACCCAATAAAGCCCGCCAGAAAAGCGGCCCAAAAAACATACGAAATATCATACGTCTTCAAGACAATTGGGAGGCCTTCGACGGACTGCTTTTTCTTGAAACGGGAAAGGTAAAGTTACCGTCATTGTCCTCCTAGCAAGAAGGGACGCCAAGAGGCTCCAAGAGAAGAGGGAATGACAAAACCCTTGTTATAAGGTTCAATGTAAAAAGGACCTATTATAAGTAGAATTTGTTAATAAAGAATAATCACATAGGTAACTATCATAATTGGACAGTATGGAAAGGCTTCCCTAACCGAATGGGAAGGGATTTGTTATTTGACTATGCAACCCTACATAGCCCCAATGAGAGCATGGGAACACACATTCAAGAGGAACACACATTCAAGAGGAACATGTGATGCTTATCCAAAGGCTGTGTTTGATTTCAAGGAGAATTGAAAGGAAGAGAAGTACAATTTTTAAACTTAAAAATGAAGCTTTTATAATTGTAACATAACACATGATTGTATAAACTCCATAAATTTCCTAACATATTTAGTAATAATACTTATAAAATGTAAAATTTATTTTACTTTTTAAATGCAATGAAATTGGATGCAAAGTGAAGTGTAAATTAATAACTATATATATGGAATTATTTGGAATAAGTCACATAGCAATGTGATAGCATGTGTTATAATCATTACAAATTCTTATTTTAAAATTTTAAAATTTCATTTCACTTTCCTTTGGGAAAAAACTTCCGACAACGCAGATATGAGAATCTCTTCTCAGAATCTCTTATATTTTCGTATTATCTCTCCTCATTGACCATACAATCTCATTAATTAGTTATACCATTTCTTATACGCATACTCCAATTGATGTGTCGTGAGAAATTCCTCTCATTGGCATTGTAGGAAACCATTTCTTTAAACTAATATATCAAACGATTGAGAAAAGATACAAGAAATGAATCCAACCGTTGGATTAGGATCCGATTGAAATTTATGATAATCTATTTTCATAAATCTAACTGTTGACTTCTCAGATTCTCTTGGAGGAGAGGATGTGGATCCGGGAAAACCACTTCCCCACAGAACAAGGACAAAGCCAACTAAACCACTCCAACAATTTAGCCATCAAAAGATGGAACCAAATCACAAGACTATGGGATTGACAGCCAACTCAACCCGATTAAGCCTGCCAGAGAAGCACTCCAAAAAACATACGAAGTGTCATATGTCTTCAAGACGATCAGGAGGCCGTCACTGGCAGCTACTTCTTCTCAAAACGAGAAAGATAAAACTACAGTCGTTGTCCTCGCAACAAGAAACAACATCGAGAGACTCCAAAAGAAGAGGGGATGACAAAACCCTTGTTACAAGGCTAAATGTAAGAATGACCTTTTATAAGTAGAATTTTCCAATAAAGAATTATCACATGAGCAAATATCATATTTGGGCAGCATGGAAAGGCTTCCCTAACTGAATGGGAAGGGATTTGTTATTTGACTAAGTAGCCTTACGTAGCCCCATCGCCAGCACAAGCCAATGGGAGCACGAAATCATACATTCAAGAGGAAGGATGAAGTGGTCATTTCACAGTTCCGTGTGAGAGGTACATGTGATGTTGTTTATATCAAAGGCTGCGTTTGGTTGCAAGGATAATTGAAGGGAATGGAAGAAAAAATTTTAAACTTAAAAAGAAAACTTTTAGAAAAAATTACACATACTACCCCTGGATTATGAACTACTTACATCTACCATCCATTAGTTTTCGACAATTGCACATATCACCCCTAATTCTATAAACATGTAACAAAAAGGTTCATTCCATTAATAATGTTAAGTCAATTGGCGATGTCAGATTGTTCTAAAATTTTAAGGACGAAAGACCCTCCACCTTTCTCTTTTTCTATTTCGAAGAAGAACAATCTTCGCCTTCAATAGAAGCTTCTCCCTCAACATCTTCTACTTCGACAACATCAACTTCAACAGCCACTCCAACGATGATGACGTTTGATCGAAATGGACTTGGATGCTGTCCGTACAGCTACGGTGATTCAAAGCACTCTGTCTAGAAGGAAGAAAAGGTAACAGCTGTAATTGTAAACCCTTGTAGTTGTCTTTTAAAATTTAGACTTAACACAGTTAACAGAATAGACTCTTTTGCAACGTGTTGCCCCCCTCCTTTTTTTGATGCGTTGATCATTTATTACACAAGGAAAAAAAAAGAAGAAAAAAGATGAGGGGATGGGGAAAAAAATACACATCTTTTGTGAGGGAAAACCATTCCCCACAAAACAAGGACAAAGCCAACAAAACCACAAGTTAGCCATCAAAAGTTGGAACCAAATCACAAAACAATTGGACCAACGCACAACCCAATTGAACCCAATAAAGCCCACCAGAGAAGCGGCCCAAAAAACATACGAAATATCATACGTCTTCAAGACAATTGGGAGGCCTTCGATGGCGGCGACTACTTTTTCTCAAAACGGGAAAGATAAAGCTGCAATTATTGTCCTCCCAGCAAGAAGGGACACTAGAAGACTCCAAGAGAAAAGGAATGACAAAACCCTTGTTACAAGATTCAATGTAAAAAGGACCAATTATAAGTAGAATTTGTTAATAAAGAATAATCACATAGGTAACTATCATAATTGGACAGCATGGAAAGGCTTCCCTAACCGAATGGGAAGGGATTTGTTATTTGACTATGCAACCCTATATAGCTCCAATGAGAACCAATGGGAGCACGGGAACATACAATCAAGAGGAACATGTGATGCTTATCCCAAAGGCCGTGTTTGGTTTCAAGGAGAATTGAAAGGAAGAAAAGTACAATTTTTAAACTTAAAAATAAAACTTTTATAATTGTAACATAACATGATTATACAAACTTCTTAAATTTCTTAATATATTTAGTAAAATACTTATAAAATGTAAAATTTATTTTATTTTTTAAATGCAATGGAATTGGATGCAAAGTGAAATGTAAATTAATAACTATATATATGGAATTATTTGAAATAAGTTACATAGCAATGTGATAACATGTGTTATAATCATTACAAAACTTTTTTTTAAAGTTTAAAAATTTTACTTCTCTTTTCTTTGGGAAAAAAATTCCGACAACAGAGATATGAGAATCTCTTCTCACAATCTCTTGTATTTTCGTATTTTCTCTCTCCTCATTGACCATATGATCTCATTAATTAGGTATACCATTTCTTATAGGCATACTCCAATTGATGTGTCGTGAGAGATTCCTCTCATTGGCATTGTTGGAAACCATTTCTTTAAACTAATATATCAAACGGTTGAGAAAAGATGCAGGAAATGAATCCAACCGTTGGATTAGGATCCGATTGATATTTATGATAATCTATTTTCATAAATCTAACTGTTGACTGCTCTACCGTGTCATCCTTAATCAATGCCCAACAAATACTTTCGGTTGCAAACGTGGAAACCCACCAGTAAAGAGGACACACTACGAAATATTCTCAGCTTTTAATGATCTCATTTTCCGATATTTTCAGCATTTATCGTGTATTATATCTCCGCTAAATGTGGTCCACTTTAGTTTCTCGGGATGAAGCAACGATAATTTAATTACTCGCGTTTCCGTCTCCGTATTTTCTCTCTCTCTCTCTAAACTCCAGTCCCCCTCTTTCTTTCTGATTACATGAATCGATTTCCTCGCAGATTCCACGGAAGTTTGGATCGCTGGAGCAAATCTCATCGATTTCGTCTTCAGATTTCAGGTATTATCTTCCTCCGTTTCTTTTTCACCCTATCTCCGTTTTTTTTCCTTTTTTGTTGCTTCTCTTCTCTCTCTCTCTTACTTTATCTGATTATTTCTTTGTTTCATTTTTCTTTTAATGGATATTTTATTAGGATTTTCTACGAAATTTTTCCATGAAAATTTTAGTCCTGAACTGAAGAATAGACAATAATTTATTTTTATTTTTCTATGCTTTTCCCCTTTAAATTTGTTTAAGCATTGAAATGAGATTTGTCGTGAAATCAAGAGATACTTTGAAACATTTCTTAGGGAACGGAAACCTAAGAAACCCTAGCGCAGGGTAATCTTTCGTTGGAACCAGCTAAAGCTCGAATCCTAGAAGAATATACCGACAAAGTTGGATCTAGGGTTTCGAATGAGACCTTGACTGGATCACAGTTGCTTTCGGAGGTTCCGAATGGTATTAGGGTTTCTGTTAATAATATCGAAGGTGTGACGGCGACATGACAACTCGAATGGTTGATGCGGCTGGAGAGGTAATTTCGGTGCTCGAAAAGAATGAGAAAGATGGAAATGGTGGAAGTCGGAGGACAGGAGCTTCTTCAGAGTTGCTAAAGAATGGGAAAGAGTTTTCGAAGATGATTGTGGAGGGGGGTGTTACTGTTGCAGAGGCCGGTTCAGCAGTTATTGAGAACAAGGACAGTAGTGGTGCCCAGGCATTGCCTGAAATGGTGTTAAAAGAGAAAGGTACTTCGCGATTGAACGGTGGCGACTCTTCTACGAAGATTGAAGATTCAGGGGACGGTATACAGCTTGTTGTAGAGATTCATGGTTCAGTCGAGGCTGAGAATCGGGAAAATGAGGGCAACGAAGTTTCAGTAATGCCTGTTCCCGTGGTGGAGGCCAATAAGAATAGCAGTGTGAAAGGCAAGGAAGAAAAAGAAGTAGATGAAGGAGAAGAAGAGGAGCAGGTAGACAATGATGAAGAACGAGAATTCTCTATTGGTGATTTTGTGTGGGGCAAAATTAAAAGTCACCCATGGTGGCCTGGGCAGATATATCACCCTTCAGATGCATCAAAGTATGCTGCAAAGCACCATCGGAGGGACCGCCTCTTGGTGGCATACTTTGGGGATGGCACATTTGCTTGGTGTTATCCGTCTCAGTTAAAGCCTTTTTTGGAGAACTTTGAACTTATGGCAAATCAAAGCAATTCTAAGAGCTTCCTTAATGCTGTCGAGGAGGCTGTGGATGAGATTGGCAGGCGTGTAGAGTTGGAGATGACCTGCACTTGTGTGCCAGAGGAATTCCGAAGTAGACTTGCTAGACGGTTGGCTGTGAATGCTGGAATCAGGGAAGGAGTAGCTGTACCAGACGGCGGGATTGATGAACTCACTATCACTCGTTTTGAGCCTGCAGACTTTCTTGCCCGTCTAAAGGATGTTGCAGAGGTTGTTTCAGTGAACAGTATACTGGAGCTTACAGTGATACGCAGTCGTTTGTTGGCCTTCTACGTTGCGAAAGGTTACTGGCAATTGCCCATGTACTATGTAGCCGAGGGAATCAGTAGCCCTGAAGACTCTGATATAAATGAAGAAATGCATAAAAGCATTGTAGATGTTCAGACGGGGGAATTGAACCTGCACCTAGGTGAAGAGGACCCGCTTTTATCACCAGTAGGCCTTGGGATCAGCAAATCTCGCCAAACCTCATCTCAGAGGCGGCCAGATATTTCAGATAATAAGTTACATCAGAGAAGGAAGCAGAAAAGCATGGCTGAGATTTTGACAGGGGGTATCAATGCTGATCGTCAGAACAATGAGAGTGATGCTGCTGGGGAAGTAGTTCCAGGTAAGCCAGTATCAACTTCAAAGAAAAAGAGGAAGAAGGGCTCTGAATATGACTTTAATGTAGCAGCAGAAGATTCAGGTAGTGGTCATGTGGATCTACAAACTAAGAAGGGGAAGAAAATTAAGCTTTCAATATCTCCTCCAACTGCAGACAAGAAAAGCTCCGGCAATAACGACGACGCTGAAGCAGCTGCAATGAACTCTTCCCCAAGGGTGAGGAAGAAGAGCAAGTACCTGTCACCTCCCTACACGGACGTAAGTCAGGGGAACAAAAGCTTGAATTCTCCCAAGGATTCTGAAACAGTCTCTCCTAAGGCTAAGAAGGTTTCCTCTATAGGGGAATTCATCCACAGGGATGCGGATAAGCTTACTGGGACCCCTCCAACTGTAAGGTGTAGTGGTCAGACTTTTCAGAAGAAACCCTCGGAGGTGCGTGGGGTTGGGCGCAAGACATTTGGTAACCTGAGCCCTCGAACACCGAACAGTGACAATTACAAGACCATTTTCGTGGAAGGCAATGCATCTACAGATGAAATGCTCTCGGACTTCCTTGCGATAGCTTTGGATCCCTTTTATTTAAAGGAGAGTCCACGTTTTGATACATTCAAGAGTTTTTTCTCCAGATTTAGAAGCTCCATGTATCATAACAAATCCAACTCTACGACGGTCAACGAACAGCTAGTTGTTCAAGGTGGTAGGAAAAGGAAGTCCTTGGAGAGTAATTCAGGTTCATCTGGGCGAGCTTCCCGAGCAATTGATCATCCATCCTCAGAGCCAAAATCCAAAAGAAAAAGGGAAGAAACAGAGCAAACATCTTCACAGAATGCCAAAAATGAATTGCAACAAGTTTATGTCACATCAGGATTGAAGATGGATCTTAACCAAGAGGAAACCAAGGATGAGTCTTCAGCAGCAGCTGCTCTTCTCTTGACATTTGCCCCGGAATTCTCTTTGCCTTCCAAAGATGAACTCATCACAATATTTGGTAAGTTTGGGTCTTTGAATGAGAAAGAAACAGAAGTATCGAGAGATTCAAATTGTGCTCGGGTTGCCTTCATGAGGAGCTCTGATGCAGAAGAAGCCATCAACAGTTCCCAAAAGGTCAGCCCCTTTGGGCATGCAGAGGTTAATTACCATCTTCACTATTCATCAGCCGTTTCTGGGGCATCAGATCTTGATGGGAACTCACATCTGCAACCAACCCCTCTGCACGTGGAAGAAAATAAGCCCTCAACAAGCCCATCTGCTTCGAGGCCGCCGGCTCTTTAGATGATGACATTTATGCTGGAGAAATCAGGAGACAAAACTGTCACCGGAGGTGAAAGCAAACTTGGAGGGTGAGATTAAAAACCACCTGAATAAGTTGAGCACTATGGATGACTCTTCCTCGTCTTAGTTCAAAGTCTGTATTTTATGGAGCTGTTGTCTTCTACCCACCTTTTCCTTTATTGATTCTCATTAGGCTGGTACTGTTCTTAATTGAGAATAGGGTTAGTAGGAATCCTTGTCCCTTTCTTTTGTAGGGTGACTATAACATGATACCGAGTGTAGGAATGTGGGATTTAGTTCTTGGGGTTGTTCAGCATCAAGTGAGCTTAGAATTAGAAAAGTGCATCAGACTGGGAAGCTTTGCTTTCCTTATTTTCTGAGGAACGAATCGTGTTGCTTTTTGTTGAGAAAACGAAGGGTACAACTAATTACCAAAATCTAATACAATTGGAAGTAATAATATTACTTAACCATGTCGCCATTATATTAGTGACCATGATTCAGAAAAAGCCTTTTGTACTTCCGAGAGTCAATTGTTAGATTATCGATCAATTCAACTCAGCCTTCAACACTGTTACGGAAGGGGAGAATAGATGCAAGAAAACAGATTCAAATTGGAGACTTTTACCGGTTCCTGCTTCAACTAGCAAGGGACCAATGATTCTACCAAACGGATGTTTGCAATCTCTGACTGCCTTTTGTGGCCATATCTAACACTATTTTGGGCCTCAACTCTGGTTTTCTCAATCATATCGTAGTTCAATATTTACTCTTATGGATCTCACCATGGAGATATGGTTTCTCCTTTACCCCAATTAAAGGTTTTGACTTTATGGTTCTTTCACCAATTAATCCAATTGGAAGCTTATGTTTGTCTTTCTTCCATATGGATGTTACTCCTTATTGGTGTATTTATTTTTATTTTTTTTTGGTAAAACTGATTGCTGCATTCATTCAAATGTCTTTATTGCACTCTAGTGATTTTCTCTCAGCTTATTATGTATAGAAACTATTTCTAAATGAGTTTTAATTACATTGTTTTTTATTTTATCTTTTCTAATTTTTTCAGGGGGAAATTTCTATCACCCTGATACTTAATCTTCAATTACTCAAACTTTTTTTTTTTATTCCCTAAAAAATTCTCTTTTCTCCCTTGATAAAAATTCCTATACTACCTTTATCCCCTCCGGCACTACTCCTCTGACTAACTCTAATCCCTCTCTCATGCCCCCTGCATGTCATTGCCTCAATAACATCTTCATAGCAGAACACTGCGACGCCCCTGGCGAACTTCAACACAAATATGCTTGTTATCTTTTTTCCCTTGGAAAACCATCTAGCAGCTGCTGGTCTTGCCTGACCACAATCGCCATGGCCAGTGCATTACAGATATCAGCTGAGGTACTAAACAGTGCGAGCACAGAGGGAACAAAATCGGGAACAAAATCCATGAAAGATGGATTTCGATTGGGACAAAAGGAATTTGAAGGAAGATGAGCTAAGGAGGTGGATTCGATTTCAAATTCTGGCCGATGAAGATCAGATAAAAGACTCAATTCCTTTTTTGAATTTGAATGCTTAATTTTTCTATTCAGATGAGTTGAAATTTATACACAAGAATTGATCAGTGAATATTCTTCTTGACGTTAGCTATATGGTTCCTTAACATAAGGTAACCAGATGAGACTCAGTCACTGGTGAAGTGACTGAACACAGCTGTTATGCTTGCTGTTTGATGAGATAAACATTGACTGGATGACTCTCAAGAGTCATTACAAGATGTTCTGATGTTGGAGATGATTCTGTTTGTTATTATCAGATAAGCTACAGAGCCTACCGATCGCGATAGAACTATGAGGAACTCAATGAGATAGCAACACATCATATTTTTCTATGCGTTAATTTCACCAGATTCATAATTAGACAATGAAGAAGAAGCAGGTAATCTATCTTTGCACTGAATGAGGAGAAGCGTGTGGTAGTAAATGAAGATAACCGACGATTGTTATTCCTGAGAGCTTCAGTGAGACAACCTGCAACCCTGAAAGCGTAAGGGAGGTGTAAGACACCGGTGCCAATGATAGCAACGATAATGTTTCCAAGGATTTGAGCTCATGAAGAGGTCCTGTAGTTGAAGATTTGAGGGGCAGGGCAAGGTGAGATGTAGGAGGCCGATTCAGTTTGTTCACTCTAGAAGTATAAAAAAGGCATACCTAGTGCATAGGGCTTTCGCCACTGTGGGGTCTAGAATGGGTTGGATTAATTTACGCAGCTTTACCTCTGTTTAGAGGACAAAATATTTTCAGATTTGAACCCATAATCACTAGATCGAACAATCTTACCATTCCCTAATCAAAACCCACCTTTTAGGACTCCTCCTGAACTGAGGCATCATCAAATGAAACATTGGGAATCACATGTAATGGCACAATCTTCAAGAGAATTTTCCCTCCTTGACATAAAATACATAACACACAACACAAAACACAAAAAGAAGGTACTAACATCATTCTTCTCAAAAGCCATGGATGTGATATCTTCCTCGGTATTGCAACAAAATCCTACAACTTAGAATGTCTTATCACAAGACCCAACTCATCATCAAATGATAAAACTCAAAAAAAAAAAGAGGAAGCAGGTAACTGGACTAGCTTAAACTAATGGGTTTGTTGGAGAAGATCCATAACTATTCATTATACCAGTCCATGATCCAAGATTGTTCAAATATCCAAAGGAATCTTTTCCAACCTCGGAGCAACCCTGATCCTGCCACTCCAGGGACAAGAGCTGTTTGTTTGGCTTTGTCTCAACTGCATTTGGATCCTCATGATGACTTGCTTCATATGGAAGCATTAGCCTTTGACAATTGTCTACTACACTGGCATTACTTCCATCTAAGCAAATCCCATTCTCATAGGAAGAACATAGACCATTGAGATTAGAATGAGTGAACCCATGACCCACATCTCCAAACCCACCCAAGAGACCCAACTCAGTGCTTCCCATGAAATCATGGTTTCTATGGTTCCCAAGTATGGCATCAAACTTACTCTCCATGAAATCAACAGCTGGATTTCCAAGATTCCCAGTTGGGTGCCCCCAAAAGGTGTTGTTGAGCTGTGAAAGATGCAGCTGATCAGGAAAAGACAGGTGCAGAGCTGTAGCATCGTGTGAAGATGATGACGATGATGAAGTGGTGGTGGGGTATTGTTGGTTATTATCAGTTGATTTCTTATTACCAGCCACCTTTTTATTCTTTCTACATCCACCCCCCACAGGAATGTTGCGCAGGGAGCCACCTTTGGTCCAATACCTCCTACAGGTCTTGCAGAAATATCTGGGCTGTGAGAGACTATAGTTGTTGTAATAACAGAACTTGGTGTGTGTGGAGTCACAGCGAGGACACTTGAGAGCTTGGTCATGTTGGGGTCTCATTCTCCTCTCCAGCAAGGGCCTCGAGCATGAGATTATGTCGCCAGAAGGTGATGAAGATGAATCCATCCCCGCTTCCTCGTGTGTCACGCCCTAATTTTAATTTTTGCAGGACAAAAATTTACATTAATTTATTCATAGGATATCAATCAATTGACTAAGGTTTGCAATCCATGACAAGAAATGGAAGGGGCTAATTCCACATAAGTCTGGCTAGCTTATCCTCTCAACTCTGAAGCTCAAGATTGAGGATTGGATGCCATCAGAAAGCCTTGTTATTGAAACAAAAAGTATAATCCAGGCTCAATTTCTTCCATCAATAGTGCTAATTAACTTCTTTAAAATTCATAATTTCAGTTTAATGGCTCAAATAACACATTTAGGATCTGCAGTTTCACTTGTGCATAATTCATAGTTGCATAACCCCCCAACCCACCTCTTTCTGAAAAAAACAAAGCTATTTTAAAGAGAAGATTTTACTGCAAAATGTGACATGAATTAGACAATTGTAGCTAGTTTGAAGAAAAGAAGAATATGGTGATAAATTTTCTTGATTTTGGTAAGGACTGCAAACAAATACATGGCATACCTGTAACCACTCAGAGGTGTCCATACAAACTTGTAGAGAGGATATGCCCATTCAACAAAGGAGGCAAATCAGCTGCACTACTTATCAGATCTTAGTCTCTTCAAAGACACTTCATTTGATTTTCTAGACCCAACAAAGGTTTGATGTTATCAGGAGAAGGGTAAGAGTAGAAGAGACAGGAAGGAAGATATGAACAGTGGAGATGCTATTGAAAGAGGAAGAAGAGTGAAGGAGAGAAAGAGAAGCAAATTGATTAGAGGAACTGATCGGTTTGTATGATAGCTGAGGAGCTGGGAATAAGAAGGAAGAAAAAGGTAGCTCTCTCTCTCTCTCTCTCTCTCTCTCTCTCTCTCTCTCTCTGTCTCTCTCACATACACACACACTCACACAAGTATCTCTGGTACAGTGGTATTGGGTTCGTCGGTGGCTCTTCCTTGACAATGGGTCCCCGGCCACTTTTGTCTGTGAGACACAGTATGTCTGTCTGCGACCCTCTTTAGCTTTGAGAGAGAACTTGACCAAAAACCCGAGCCGTCGGTTGTGGGGTGGACTACTGATGGACTTGGATTTGATTTTGATTCTTTTGCTGGAGAGGCACGTCAGAAATCACGGCGTTGTCATATGTAATATGCATGTTGACGTGACAGAACCGGGAATATTTGAGTCTTCCAAAAAAGAGCATACCGAAAGAGCACTCCATTTTGGACCCCACCACCCTTCCTCGGACCCCTCCCTCCCCCCTCCTTCACTGACATTAACAACAAGAGAGGAAGAAGAAGAGATCCTCAGAGTCACTAGCTCTATTCATTGAGACAGAGATGGCCCTACCTAGTCCTTTGTCCTGGACCTTTGTCTCTCTCTCATCTTTCTATCCTCCATCTCCAAGCAAAGTATAGATTCTCCTTCCACGTGTCATTGGATGGCTCCTAGGACGACAAACTTGGTGACCTCTCCCTCCCTTCATTCCAAATTTGTGAACCACCTTATATACAATCTAAATGTTAGGATTATTGACAATAATCTCATATTGATTAATTAAGTCTGAAATCTTGGATACCTTATATACTTACGAATCTCTCCACTTACTAAGTTTTAACTTTTAAGATGGAAATGTACAGGGCAAACAATGAACAAATTGGAACTGTCTATTGTTTGAAGAACTCATGAAAATATTATCTATAGAGTCTAGAGATCTGATCAGTTGTCCTTGATCTATCTAACAAAGTAGCAAACAAGTGGGCATATATGAGATTTGAGTTTTGAAATGTAATGGTGTAATCAGAAGCTAAAACCAAGGCAACAAATGCAAAGTATTAAGGGAGCAACTGATAAGTAGGATTATGGAGCCAAAAATAAAAAACAAAGAAGCTCTCAAAAGTGACCAATCTCATATTTCTTTTCTTCTTTCTTTCCGTTTCAGACTTATAATTGGAACTCATCATTTGAAAGTGGAAGGATTCGATCCAAAAGTCATGGGCCATGTATATCTGCTTATGATACTCCATGAAAGATTAGAACAGTACTGCCAACCAAAAATAATATATAATCTTGAATCTTGATTCTTGAGCCTAAACTGGGCTCAAAGATGATCTCGTTCTTTCTTGTTCAAAGGAACTATTAATTCTCTTAATGATAAAGGACCCACTCAATATGATCAACCTCGGTTTTCTCACATATTCCAAATTCAAACTTCAAACACAGAAACAGTGAGAGTACTCAAGTTCACGTCGTTTGAGGAAAAGAATATGTATATGTAGCTGAGGTAACGTGTAATTCAAGCTAGCATATGTAGGCACTAGTCAAGGGATCCAATACAAGTCATCACACTTCTATTCACTGCCTGCTCCAATACATCGACTTGATTAGTTTCATACTTGTTTTCAAAATTCATTACACTAATAAACAAGATGTTGTCCTTTGTAATAATGTTAGGGTATTCATTCTATCTAAGAGATGTAGATCATCTGTATATAAATGTTCCCCTTCCAACTCCGATTTAACTCTCTCTCTCTCTCTCTCTCTCTCTTTGCTTGGTTTATGGCTTTTGGTGCGCAGGTCTCCCTGCCCGTGGATCTAAATTTTGAAAGCAACACATGCCACCAAACTCAGAATTTCTTTCCAATCTTGAATAGTGTTGGGTGTCAAATATTACCATCCAATGAAAGAATGACACATGACAGTGACGCATTCATCATTACCTACAAAGATCAAGGACAAAAGAGACATTAGCATCCTTATAAAATCGGCAATAAAGACACCTATAAATAGCTCCAATCCCAAAGGTCAAACCACTTGAAATCTCATCAACTTAGGCCCCCTTTGCTCTAACAAGTGTGATAATCTCAGTTTGATTTATTTACTATTTTCCAACCCCGTTTATAACTACCCGTCAAAAAAGCTGGCCAGCATCTTTTGTGGTTTAGTATCATGACTTCTGTATGAGAATAGTCTCAATAAGCCCAACTCCACATTTGCCTTGTTTCATCGTTAAGGAAAACCTAGACAGGGATTCTAACAGCAAGAAATAGATTTCTTTTTCATAATATTCTCCAAATATAGGAAGAACATTATTGGGGAAGTAGTGATTATGCAAACGCGAGATTCCCAGTCATCCATCATCATGAAATGATCAAGACAGACTATCACAGCCTTTGAGGCAGTCAAAAAAGCTAGAAATGGAAGAATAGGATCTAGCTAGCTATAACTTTATAATAATATAAAAAATTATCATGCTTATGATTACCAAATTATATAATGAAACATATGAAATCATATCAGATCGTCTGGTTGAAACGCTTGTTATTCTTGCATGCGCGTGCTAAGTGTAAACAAGGAGAGAGATTCAAGAACTGTGACTGCGGCTGAGGCCTCGTTTGTCTTCACTGCAATTGCTAATCAGGGAGGAACTATGGAGCAGGCAAACAAGCAAATGCTCTTTCAAATGTTGGGATTTGACAAGTACCTGAGGATGATGTGGGGGGACAAGATCTGTAACAACATTGTATTCTAATTTTCTAAAGCAATTATTGTTGTGATTGTAATGATTACTGCTTCTGTTATTTTGTTGGGGTAGGGTCCCATTAGTGACGACGTTGGGACCTGGTTAGTCATTCCTTAGCCGATTGAGTGGGGTCATCCAGTGGGCCGAAGGGAGCAAGTCGCCGGCTGGCTCGCCGGGGTGAGTTGCAGGTTCCATGGAGAGACCAATAAGACAAAGTTTAGAGGGAATGGGATACTGGGACCCACATGTTTTTAGTTTTACTTTTTTTTTTTTTTTTTTTAATTGGATTAGGTCAGTTTATTGAGTTTTATATATACATGACTCAGATGTCATATTGGAAGGTCGTGATTCGTGGATGTGTTCTCTCTTGTAAATTTTGAATATTCTTTCTTTTATTTTTTAAAAAATTACTCGTACCTCCTCAATTCCAACTAGTTCTAATTTCTAAAGTTTTATACAATTAAGTGTATTATTCCTAATTTCAAAAAATTGTTTATAGATAGTTATTGTTATAGATAGCCTTAGTCCGTTATTTGATTTCTGTTAATGGCTGGTGTCAACTCGTGCCTCAAATTTTAAAGATTATAATATTTAAATGGAACAGTGAAGTGTCTTTGTTGCTCTGATCGAAATATGAAATGTCATCTTTGCTCTTATTGATCTATCTTCTTTTCCTCTTTTCTATTTTTCGTTTCGCAAAAAAATAAAACCCGAACCTGCAAGTTCCTTCGAGCTTTTTATTCTCTTCGTCTTTCTCTCTCTTTCTCCATCATCTTCTCTTTCCCATCTTGCTATTGCATGTTGATGCTAGGTGAACCTTCGTTCTAATGAGGGGCGTCCGAAACCCCAATTCCTCCCCAACCCTAGGTGGCCAAATCCCTTCCCTACATTTGGCGAAGGTGTTCATCACTGGGACCTACTGCTAGCTCAAGCAGTTGTTTCTCTCAAGATTCTTTGCTGGAAGATGTTGATGCTAATGGTGTTATGTACAATGGTGAATCAACGAACCTCTTACAGTGAGGTGATGAAGAATTGCATAGTCATAATATGTGGTCTGAAGAAATTATCCTGTTAAGACTCCAAAGTGGAGAGACATGCAGGTAAAGGAAACTCATCATCCAGTACACACAGATAAAAAGGAAAAAGAAAATTAGAAAAAGAGAAGTGATTAAGTTTTATTTTTGCTAAATTTCCTAAATTGAAGAGTGTATTTTTCTTTTGACTGTAAGGGTTGATTCCTTAGTGGTCTTACTCCTAGAATGCCCAAATCCTAATTTAGGGTTAGGGTTCTGCGTTAGTTTCAATCCAAGATGAGTGTATAACAGGGTCTTAATATGGTTACCAAATGATTGCAATGCCACTGACATCTAATAACTAAATACTGCTGATTGTTAGAAGGATGGAAAAAAAATGATTAGTGAGACGCAACAACAACAATAACAATAAAGCCTTGTCCCAACTAAATGGGATTGACTACATGAATCTTTAAGATGATTAATGAGATAATGATCTTGAAAATGATTTCACCCAGCAACTGAAATTTGTGATTAACACGCTCCAAACAAACCGTGATGGAAGGAGGGGTTTGGGAAGCAAGGGGAGCGCACACCGTGAGATAGTTTATAAACTCTACGGTCTGGGTTGAGAAGCACCAAAAAATCGAGGTAGTTCGATCTGGATTTAGGGGAGAAGGATGATGGTCGTTCAGATCAAATTCTAGGTTTGGATTTCGACTAAAGAAGAGCTAACACTTGAAGCAGCGGTGGTGGTGAGATTGAGAGAGAAGAAAAGGAAGAGAGTGAGAGTTATCGTGGTGATGGATTTGCAGGGTGGCATAATGGGTGAGGAAGGACCAGAAAGAAGAAGACAAGGTGGTGGTGGTGATGAAAAACAATGTTTGGGAATGGGACATTTGAAATATAAGGGTTTGGGAATGATAATGGAGGTTAAATTCACTTCAACCTTTATTAATTGCAAACTCAATAAGGGTAAAATTGTCTTTCAAAATATATATATAACTCTGCTAAATAAAAGGCT
This sequence comes from Protea cynaroides, assembly GCA_028583415.1. NCBI lineage: Eukaryota > Viridiplantae > Streptophyta > Magnoliopsida > Proteales > Proteaceae > Protea > Protea cynaroides. The sequence continues at coordinate 8,168,064 of CM053273.1, forward strand.
ATGATTGTAATTGTCAAAAATTACTGGGTGAGATAGAATTAGTCCATAGTCCAAAGGGAGGTATGAGTAATTTTTCCTATTTTTTTTTTATGCAAATGAAGAGACATCAGGCAACATTATGAGCAACAAAATTAAAACACCTACGAACAAAGCAAATAGAAAAGGAAGAGAACATCTGTGGCAAAATTCAGATGTTGAAATGTAATGCTGCAATCTCTTCTGGTGGCGGACTCTGAAGAGCCATAGCCATAGCCTCACTGATTAAAACCGAAGCTGGGTAGGCCTGGTTTGAGGCCATCCATTTCAGTTGACCATTGGAATGTAAGAGAATGCAAGAGAAGGCGTCCCTGTAACGGACGAGGTACACAAAGCTCAAAGTACCTCCCCAATGTTAGTCTATTGAGCGCAGCCACTGTATTCATCAGTTCATGCTTCCAAAATCCAAGAAATATTAATGGAAAGTTTTGATTAGACTGGTTGGAAGTTAAGAAAAGAAAAAAAAAATAGTTACTTTTGGAGAAAGAAAAATTGGAATTTCAAAATAAAAGATGAGATCAATTCGGTTACATTTTTTTTAATTAAATCAAACAGAAATCTATTGGTCTAATTTAGGATTCTCTAGTCTATCTTTACTCTGTTAAAATATGATAATGCCAAAATAGGAGAAATAAAAATGAAAACAAAAGCAATGCCCCAACTACCCAACCCCAACTACCCACATCTAGGGGTGCAAGTTTCACTTGACGATCTAAACCCGCCCAAGCCCGCCCTAGATTCTGGGAAGATTGAACCCGGCCCAAACCCTGATAGGGTTGGGTTAAGGTTTAATTTTTTTTATCAACTTTGGCAGGATTGGGTTAGGTTAGGGTTGACCTCCTGGGTTGAGCCCAGCCCAACCCTATATATATATATATATATATATATATATATATATATATATATATATATATATATATATATATATATATATATATATATATATATATATCGACTCTCAATCTCATCTATTCTCTCAATCTCTCGACTGTGTCTAAACTCTCAACGGCTCCTCCCAGACTCCCAGCTCCTCAATCTCTCTGACTCTTCCTAATCTCTCTCGACTCTCCCTAATCTCTCTTGACTCTCGACTCTTGACTCTCCCTAATCTATCTCAACTCTCAACCCTCCCCAATGTCATCGGCGCATCGCACATATTTTCAAGGAAAAAACCTCTCCGAAAGGTATTTGTCATTCACATTATTTTACTTATTTACTTTTTTTTTTTCTTACGGTTCCATTTGGAAGTTGTCTTTGTTATTTTTCCTTCTATTTAGGAGTATTGGGGAAACTTTTCTACTGAAAAGAAGTGGAATATTGGATCAAGTAAAAGTAGTAGACATAATAGGATTTTGAAATCCTAGTAAAAGAGTGTTTGGTATTTCACCTTATCTTCTCTTCTTTTCAGTCCTTTTGTGCTTTACTTATTATTTTACTTTATGAATGATTGAAATGGGAAGCGAAAGGTTGGTTTGAGTTGTTAGCAGGTCTTAGACTTAGATTGTTTCTGTTTACTTATTTTATTTTATAGGACTGTCTGGCATCTTATATTCAATTAAGGTATTTTTTTTTTTTTTTAGGGTTTCAAATGGCCAGATCTGTAAGATGATGATCTTTGTCTATACATCTCATTTCTTACAGATTTATTCTGTTTGTTTGGATTTATTACAAAGAGTAGAGAGAAGATGGAGTTTTTTAGTTGTTTCATTGTGATTTGCTACAGTACTAGTAGTACAATATGTGTTCGGTAATGTTAAGGAAGGAAAGTGAAGACTGAAAATATGGTTTGATACCGTGTCTCTCTTTGTAATTTGTTGTTTGTCAATTAGGGTCAATATCAGGGTCAATCTGATCCTGAATCAGGGTTAATCAGGGTTAACCCGACCCAACCCAGTCCTATCAGGGTCAATCAGAGCAGGTTAGACTAGATTGTATATTTTCTGATCTAGCAAGGTTAGACGGGATTAGAGTTAAGTTTAAATAGTCAGGATTGGGATTAAGATTTTGAAAAACCCGGCCCAACCCATCAGAACCACAAGATCCTGATTCAAATCATCTCCTGCGGTTGATCCAAGGGCTTGGGGATCAGTCTACCTGCCTACCAATACATGGAGGGGTGGACCGACTGAAATCCGACCCTTGGCAGACGACACGAGACGATTTGGATACCAAGATCCTTCTTGGAATAAGAAAAGATAAAGAGACAGAGAGAGAAGTGACAATCCAACGAAGTTTCGCTTTCAAATCATGGGCGGATGTTAAATCATTGTTGGGATCACTGAGGATTAGAATGGGGAATAGAAAATAGACTAATGACATAGACAGTTAAGGCTAATGTATATTATCATCATTAAGTAATCATGGATAGACAGTGCTACCCACATCTGGAACCATAGATCAAGCATCCAACAGATACCCCTGTTCAATAATCAGTAGAAAAAGGTCCCACCAATTGTGATTAGCATCGTATGACCAAAAGGAATTGCTTCCACCTTAAGTGGCCTATCAATCTTTAGCTTCACAACCATACTAGTTCTGTTGCTGTAAGAAAGCTTGCATAAGAGTTCATCCCTTACCTCCTCCCATGGGTCATGACTGACAATAACAGAAAGAAATCCAACTTGTTTCTCTCCCAAGCCTTGCAGGTGATGTCCAAAATCCAAAAACCTCCTTTCTCTTGCTCCCAGGCTATTGCAACGCCCACCACCTTCTCCCTCAATAAAGGGGCGAAAAGGAATATCTTTGCCTTCGTCTTTACTAAAGATGAAGGATCCCCCAGTCTCACTTTTGACTTTAAAACTCCAATAATCACCAAATTTATTCATTGATTCATACTCAAAGAATCCCACCTATATTATCTTCCTTCCCACCATCCCACACCCACTCCAAGGCGCTAAACCAAAAATGTCGCTTGTTCTAACACCACCGCCGCTGCCGCCGCTATTTGTCTACCCAAATACTGTCTTAACATCACCTTCCTCCCACTCCAAAGGATCATATACGACAGTCTACATAGTATTGGCTGTGATCGTTTTTTTATCGGCCATTGCTTGCTTCCTTGGTCAACTTTGCAACCAACGTTATTACCGTCCAAAGCCCAGGCGCGAGCAACAAGACCACACCTTCCACCCAAAGCCCAGACGAGAGTTACAAGACTATAACTTCAACCCAAAAGAAGGTGACCTGGAATTTGGGTTCAAGAAGGGGATTCCAAAACCAAATCCAGCTGCCAGTGGAGGGAGGAAGGACTCCATACCAGGTTATAGTTTCCAAACCAAGGAAGACATCAAAGCTGCAGAAAATGGACAACCTAAAGCAGGTGCATGACAAGAGAGAAAAGAAGCTCCTCCATATGCCACTTTACATGAAACCGATCTGTGAAGCTTTTACCATCAAAAGATCTATTCTTTTTTACATTTTTTGAAACGTATGCATGTATTTGTCATGTGACATGTAATATCGTCCAGAAACATTACAAACATAAGGACAGATTGGGAACTGTCAATCATCAACAGGGTCCTCCGGTGTCTCCTCCAGCTTGCGTTTAATCGTAACCACAGGGCATTCTGCGTGCTTTGCACAAAATTCGCTCACAGTTCCAACAAATACCCTGGGAAAAGTTTTCAACAAAGAACTTATTAGGTTTGAGAAATATTTACGTTATTTGGTTGACAAGCAGCAGCAAATAGGTACCACTATAACCTCGCTATGAATCAGAAACCTCCAAGGGCAAGCAATAAAATAGATCAAGCTGATCGAACAACTAGGAAATTATACACACCCGGACCCTTTTCTCCCTCATGAAACCAAATTACTATTTATTGCTCTTTGTGATCAAATGCAACAAAAAATGTTTGAAGATAATCAATCTGAGAAGGTAAAATAGTGAAAATGAAAGAAATGCGTGTATCAAATGTGGCCATATTGGTCAATTCCATCATCTGCTTATTTACATAGAAACAGAGGTATGAAGAAAACTATGTATTGGAATTATGAATGGACATCAGAAATGTAGATGAAGCAAGCTCCAGATGTACCTTTGAAAAGGGCCGAGCCCACGACTTCCTAGAACCAGAAGATCAGGCCGAACTCGCATCACCTCATGGCAAATCACTTCCCTGGGATCTCCTTGCTTGATCCATGCTTCACAAGGAACCTATAAACAGTTCCATAATATGGCAAAATAAAATAGACAGATTTAAAACAACCGAATGTCAAAATTTTCCAATCAGCCATTGCCAGATCACTTTCTTCAGATCACCTTTTCTTGAACCATGCTTCAAAAGAAACCTATACACAGCTCCATGATATTGGAAAATAAAATAGACCATAAAATCATTGCAAGTCCAAGGCTCTATTGGACAAGTTAATATCATTGAAAGCGGAAAAAATAAAACAAGGTTGAAAATCAGCATCTGGGCCCTGGGAAGGAATTTTTTCAATACCCCAATTTCATGACACCTCCCAACAAAGTATTCCAGCAAGTGAAGCCCTCTAATCTTGTCTCTGTCTTTAATATCACGGAAATCTGCAGGTGATGCATAAACGCTGTCCACGTCATTAAATCCTGGCACAAACATAATCAATGTACTATTAACTAGTAATGCTCTTAAAATTATCTTTTTAATTGTTTAATTTGAAACAAGCTGAAATGAGGAATTTGGTGTAGCACAACCATCACACTAAACATAATTAGATGGGAAAAATAAATACTACTAATAAGGCAATACAATGTATTGAAATTTTAAATAAAGAAAACTCATTCATTTAGGAATGACATTAATTAAATAATTCATATAGGAATGATATTAACACAATCTGGAATAATGACAACTTTCATTCTACAAACAGAACAAAACTACAGACCATAAAACTCTTGTCTAAATACGGATTTGATAGATAAAGAATACCATAATGGGGGATATGATTGAGAGGCGCACTGGCAGCAGATCGAATAGAATTACTGCAACCAAGCTGACAACCAAAACGTGTTGTATTGAGTTATGAATCATACATGTCACTGATATCAGCCTAGCTCTTGCAAACTCAATGAAAACAGGAACCTGAAGGGATCATATATAGGAAGCCAGTGGTGCTTTTCGGTGCAACCTTGAGATCAAGGGTTTCACTAGGCTTCCATAAAAAGGAAGAACCAACTGCTACCTAGTTTCTGGTGTTCTTTCCCATCACTCACACCAAGAAAGAGAATATCAGCTATCATCCAAAAATTTCTGGAGTTTTCAACCGGAATGTTATGATACTCTCATGGACCACATTTGACTTGAAACAAACAAGCATTTTTATTACTGTTTACTACAGAAGATTGGGTAACATTGCAAACCAAAGTCCTTTCCACAGTAAATCACATTAACCAAACACATGGGGTATAAGAAAAGACTGGAAACCAACATCTGGTTGGTTCTTCATTTGATAATTAGCATATGGCATAATTATGGTAAACCTAATAAAATGATCATATACATATGATTTCTCTCATATTTGAAGACTTGGGAAAGCATTGCAGAAGAAAGATCAACAAAAATATGGGTTTGCTTGCATGAGTGCCCTTAAGTTAATGTAAGAGCAAGAAAATACACGTGCAAAAGATGTACATATGCATCTAATTATCTACATTCAGGCCTTTCACAATCAACACTGGCAGAAACATTGGGACATTTGCATCAGCAACATCAGACATTGATACAAATGACTGTAATTTTCTGATCAGTAAATTTTCGGTGCAAGGAAGTCAGTAGTTTGGAATATCACAGTGAGGACTCTTTGTAACTGCCTTGTGTGCACAGCATGTGAGGGCTCTAACATTTCAAAACCTTATATTCAACCTACTGAACTGGTAGTCAAGCCTTAAAAGTTTAAATATATAGCATGAGTTAAGCTATGTTGGGAATAATCCCACACTGGTTAAGTCTGGAACCTTGAGTGCCTTATATACTTGAGAGTTCCTCCACTTACTAGTTTGAACTTTTGATATGAAAATTTAACCTGGTATCAGAGCTCCAGGTTCTCTCCTTATGGTCATCCAGCCCACATATGCCACGTGTACTGCCACCCAAAAGAGGGGCAACACGTAAGGGGGAGTGTTGGGAATAATCCTACATTTGTCAAGTCTAAAATCTTGAGTGCCTTATATACTTGAGAGTCCCTCCATAGTCCACTTACTAGTTTGAACTTCTGAGACGGAAACTTAACAAGCTATATAAACCCAAAGTTGGGCGGATAAGAAAATCGTACACCTATTGTATCCTATATCATTCATGCCTTCAGCACTAAGACCTTAAGTAGAAACATCAACAAGGCTCTGTAGTAAAATTGTGTGAAAATGGGAAGTGCTAACAGTGTAATAACTAAAGATGGCCCCAAATAATCAGTCAATGATCTGAAATGAAATTTAAGATCTTAAAAGAATAAGATGCAAAAAGGGAAAATGCTCTTTAACACATATTTGGAATAATTGTCAATATCTTCAATTGCTATTGTCAACAAAACAGGGAAAGAAAAAAAAAAGGAGAAAAGATCCATCACTTTCCTATTTCTAGAAGAGTCAAGGAGAAAAAAATTGTGGAAATAGAATAGAATTGAAAACCTAAATCCTATCCACTGAAAAATGCAACAAAAACCCACAAAGACTGATTACATGACTTAGATGGGGAAGGGGAGCAGTGCTAAGATCCAAAAAAGATCATTATTACAGGTACCATAGTCCCATACATCCAGTCAAAGGGGGAGGTTTTACTAAACAGCCAAATTTTGACACAATGGCATGCATCTCCATTTTTTTCATTTCTAAATATCAGGATCCCCCAATCCACAAATTATCCAGAATAGCTGAATTTCCTTCCCAAATGTTTTTAATACCATGTCAGCTGTTAGAACACCAACAAAACTAAAGAATAACCATATCCAATACCGAGCTGATTTACCCTGCTGAACCTTGGACGTATAGAAAATGAATCAGTCCGGCTCATTTAGCACCAAAATATAGATAAGCTGTACCCATCAACCAAAACCAAAGATTCAATTAGAAAAAGCGAAAAGGGGGGGGGGATTTGTTTTTGGTGATATCCTAAGGGTACTCTCTATGCCGCTGGTGTATAGTAACCCTTCACATATCCTTAAACAATGTCTATTTCCACAAGATGCTGTTTATCGTTGATCGGTTCTCCTCTGCTCTATCGAAAGGTCACCATTCCTACGGTAGCTTTGTCAACAAACACATCTCGAGTCAGAATGACTAACCTAACCCTTAAGCAGAGGCCTAGCCATAGTTGGGTACTTTAGCATGATTGACGAAGGCTAGGGTAGGTTTGTTCATTCCCCAAACAAAAGAAAATAAATCGGGGTTGATAATTGGCAAGGAATTTGCTACCTGCTAAGTGATCGAAATCCCTCAGCTCAGTGAGGACTCACTCACCCACCTACTCTTATCTCACTAATAATTTTATATGTGTACTGAATTCAAAAGGCCACCCGCATTCCTCTTGGCCTGACAGACCTGCGTGACTCACAACAGTCCTTGATAACTTACTTTCCCCGAAGCAGAGATGAATTCCTCCATTCAAGCAATGAAACATCTGTTCACTCTCATTCAAAACTCTTTTCTCCATTACCGAGTGCTGCCAAGAACCAATGCCAAAGGATTTCCTCTCCCCAACCAACCCCCCTTCTCTCCCTCCCCTCAAAATACAAAAAAAAGACACATCTCAGTGCTGAGTCAAGATCAGGATTCTTGAATAAAGCTACCAACAAATTAATAAAAGAACCAACAGACCCTAGCAATCGACCCAAAAGTACCAAAGACAAGAATCAAGAAACGTACGGAAAAAGGCAAAAGCCGAAGAAAGATGAATGAATTTGAGAAAGAAAGAATGTACCATCCTCATCAGGGACTTGAACGTGCAGGAAGAGGAGCTTGAAGCCGGAGATGTTGGAGCGGACGATCTTCTGGAGAGTCCAGATGAATGCACCACGGCTGCTAATCGACGGAAGTGGGTAGCCCATGATTGACGACTGGTTCACCCCTACCATTATCCGAGTGGGCTCTAATTCCGCTCTTGCCATTGTTAATTGCTTTCTCTCTCTTTCTCTTTCTCTCTCAAGAAATCAATTGGTTGACGGTCAATGCTTCAGGACTCTACCATGCGCTGGGTAGCTCCAGCTTTTCGGCACTTGGAATGGTTCTGTTTTTGCTTCTCTCTCTCTCGATCGAGTCTCGATGCACTGAAAGGCTTCACTCCTCGGTCCTCATCCTCACATAGCAGCACCTCATGGACGTGGAGCGGTGAAGCCGTGGAGGTTTCAGCAGTTAGATGGGACCCATGCCAACACGTCGATCGAGGGACCTCTTTTCCATCCAATAAAATTGCCACTTGTCATGAATGTTCTCCAATGTTCGATTTCTTGAGTTTGGATCACTTATGTGTATATATATTCTCTTTGGAATCCTATCATCGTCCATTGTCCCTACATATATATATACTTTTCATGAGATTCTATCATCATCTATATTCAATGGAATAATACCCTCCATGAGATCCCATCACCGTCCATATTCAATGCGATCAATTGACACGGATGATGATGAGATCTCATGGAGATTACCTATACATACAGGTAAACTATCAATTATCCATCTTCTAATAAATGGGACAATCAAATAGCCTTATTAAAGAGTAATCCAATAAAGGTAATTTATATCAGAGGTACTTAACGTTCTGAGACATTATATCAGAGGTACCTCACATTTCAAAAATCATATCAGAGATATATTTTCTCATATTTTCAACATAAATCCTATTTAACATTGGCATCCTCTAAGTTAACCATTAGATCTACCTCAAATTTTCAAGGATTGATCGTTTCTTGTTGAACTATCCTTATTTGGTGTCTGATCATTGGTACATCCGTCGAAAAAACAGTATGTTGGGGTGCAGAGTTTTCACTGAAGGTGTGTACCATAGTCGAGCTTTGTGACTTGATGATGAACAATCACCGGTGAAGAAATGTCACAGGAGAGGATAAGGGCAAGAGAGGGGGTAGGCAATTGAGACAGCGATTAGCACATGAGAATCCAGTGGTGAGTCATTGCGGCAACAAGATGTGAGAGAGTGGACTACAGGGGACCAAAAAAGTTATACTAAACAAGGGTAAATTTGAAAGTACAAAAATAAAAGGTACCCCAAGTGTAATATTTTTGAAACGTCAGATACCTCTAGTATAATTTCTCAAAATGTTAAATACCTTTGCTATGATTTTTGAAACGTGAAGTACCTCTGGTATAATTTCTCCAAAAGTCAAATACCTCTGGTGTAATTTACCCATCCAATGATGATAACATTTGCGTTGGGAAAATAATAATGAAAATTTATCGAGGTAAGATCAATTATATATATATATATATATATATATATATATATATATATATATATATATATATATATATATATATATATATATATATATATATATATATATATCCGTCGATGTGGTGTGAGACCTACCTCTAAAATGTGGGACCCACTGAATATAGACGGTGAGAAGTTCTCATGAAAGATAAATGTACATGCAGATTAACCATTCTCGAAATTATCCACATCATTGAATTATTGATGGGGAAATATGTGAGAGATCTTAAGTTTTGCTTGTTTAGCCTTCCTATTAGAAACAGTAAAAAATGAGTCTATTGACTAATGATTCTTCATTTGTTAGGCTTATGTTGTAATCTCTAACTAATTATTGTTGTTTTTCTGTTGTTATTTTTGTTGTTATTATTGTGTTGTTTGTTATATTTGGGTTTCTCCTGAGGATCCAGCTTATAGTATTCCTCTATTTAAATCCATAAAATATCTGTTTATCATCAAAAACAAAAACAAAATAAAAAAAAAAAAAATGATTCCCCACAAAATCAGTATGAGAGAATCTCCCTTACCGCACCAATGGTGGCACAAGGAATAGGATCATCCCGTATACGCTACACTATAGAGTGAAAAAAAAATCCATATTCTTAGGTGGGTACAACTACAACAGTACAAAAGTGGGAAACTTTTCTTTTACCTGATAATCAAATTTTCCTTTTTTAGAAAATATTCTAATGACATGGTAAAACCTTTTTTACTCTAATTGGTTGAATGGAATTAAAAATAAAAAAAATAAAAAAATAAAAAAAGAGAGATTTTTTCTTAAATTTTTTTTTTTTTTTTTTTTGTAATCATATGTTATCATAGGATCAAATAACTAAGTCTAAAACCAATCTATATTATTTATCTAAAAAACGTCCATTTTATATTTGGTTATTAATTTATATTTACTTTACATCTAAATTCTTTTCATTTGAAAAATAAAATAAAAATTAATTATAAAATAAAAATTAATCTTATTAGAAAGATAATAAAATCCGTCAATTAGAAAAAGAGACATGTCCAACACAGATTATCAATGAATACACAACACGTGCCACTGTCCATGAACCCACTGTCAAATGCCAGTTCATGAGAGAATTAAAGGAGAAGATTATTCCCACGATCTTGGGGATAAACTACAAATCAATCCTGAATGAAGAGATTTCCTTATATCTCGGTCAGGTGTCAACTGTCAAGGATGCCCCTGACCTGAAGTCATGAGTAGTTATAAAAAAATCCTCGTCAAATCAACATCAGATGATTAGAAAGCTTCCCTAAGCACGACCAACCCCCATTTACAAGGTATTGGATCATATCCACACCAATTTGCCTTATCCAACCTCCATAACAATTCATAAATGTTGGCACAATATCAAAAGCATTGTCCCGAGATCAAGGAACTACTCGGATCATGCCTACAATCACTCTACTTTGTGCCTCTCTATAAATAGACTTCAAAATAAAGGTATCCGAATCCTCAATTTTTACACTTATACTCTATCCTTGTTAATTGCTTAAACTTCATTCTATCGGAGCTAGTATTTTCTATATTTTAAGCTTCACTGTTTGCTTATCAGTTCTGACTTAGGCATCGGAGTGGTGACTGAGTTTCTTTACATCGGCTAGACACAGATTAAACTAAGAACGTGAACTATTAAATTCCTTAAAATCTAAATTAGTACACCTAATCTCATTAGTCATTCCCTATTAATAATTTAATATTTTATTTCTCCAAGACCCCAACTCCAACCGCAACAGTCCAACCCCAATTAATATTTTATTTTCCTCAAGATCCAACCTCAATTTTCAAAAACCTAAGCCATAAAACCAAAACGAAAAAACAAGGCATTATTAATTAGGCTTAGCGAATCTCTCTTTCCCATTTCAACTTATTCATTTTTTTTTATGAAAAATTGATTAGTAACCGATGCATTAAACCGTTTATAAACCGCAAGTAAAATAGATTAATGAAAAATCGTTTAGAAACTGGTAAACCGAAATCGATTACTAATGAGTAATCGGTTTTGGTTTTAATTTTGAGATCGTTTAGTTAATTAGTTAGCTTTTGGTTTTACCCTCTTACATATAGCACCACACTGGATCCAACCGTTAAATTGATTATAAGCCGTTTAACACCCTCAATCTATATGCTTTCATCTTGAGAGGTGTAATCATCAGAAGTTCCGAGTGAGAACTAACGGCAACACATATAAAAAGTATCATCACTAAATACAGTGAAAATTTTAGGTAATTTATAAATCATGTTGGTAATGGCCTTAAATTTCTATTGTAAGTTCAAAAATTTTTAAATCTCTTTCCTTTTAAGTTTCCTTGGAGCCAAAATGAAACTTTACATGGCACTTCTCCATTAATCATATTTTCTATTTATAATACCATGAACATTATGATCTTAAGATTAAAATATCCATAAAACAAAAATCGGATATTACTTATTAATTTCAGTTTTAAAATCTCTCATTATCTCTTCAACACCATTATTCAAGGTTCTAAATCCAGATATTGAAAATGGTATCACCCATTTCCAAAACCATAGGTGTCAAATCAGATTGATGTACAAATCAAATGAAAAGCTAATACATGATTGATATTGTATTTGATAATATTAAAACATGAACGAATCAAGGATCAATCAGCCAACCAATCTTATTATGATTACTTGAACCATGCCACCACCAAAAAAAATAAAAACTGATGTTGGACCACTTATTCATATACAGGAACTTGTATCTTTGCAAGCACGAACTACATTTCAACCAGAATTGGCAATCAATCAAGGCAACAATGCTAACTCGGCCTGAATGGTCCAGTGGTCCATTTTTTATAATCAAAATAAGGTTGCTTACGCATTCAACCTTAAGTTTAAACCCAAGAAAAGGCCCAAAAGCTCCTAGTTCATGCCCAGCCAATAGTGTAAGTCCAAGGAAGTCAAGTGTTCAAATCTCCGACCCCATTTGATAGGAAGAATTCATTGGCAATATGATTGTTCTAGGCAGCATTTAGTTCATGGTATCAGTATCCAATATAGGTATTAGCCAGTATCGATCACAAGGAATCGGCCATATGTTGATGTAGCATAAGTGCATAACTTTTTTGTATCAGCTAGGTATTGGTGGGCATTGGCCCATATCGATCATGTGTCAGCCAATATCGACATGTATCATTTAGGTATCAATACCCATACTGATTCAGCAAAACGATACTGTCTCAATCAAGTATCCATCTCAATCACGGCCAATACTAGCCGATACTGATACGAATCGACAAATACAGCAGATGCGATACCAATACCTAAAACCATACATGTAATAGACTGGAGCCATGGTAATATGGTCGTGGAAGACAAAATTGTACCATACAAATCAGACTAATTCAAATTTAAGCCGCTTAAAGAAGTTTCAAATTTGGACCACATAGGATAGATTTAGTTCTGTTTACTCGGACCTACGGAATTGAATAGGAACTAGTGGATGTCTGGTTATATTTGAAGAGCTTGAGAAGTTAGCTAGTTAATTATTCGAAAACGAAATCTCAGGTGAAAACAAGTGCAGAAATTTACTAAAAAGAGCATTTCAGTTCAGGAGGTTTTTTTTTTTTTTTCCTCCAAAATTTCTCCTTCTGTTCTGTTACAAACAATTGATTCCCGAGAATCTCCATTTGTTCTCTTACAAACAGTTTTTCTCTCTCGGCAGCAATCAAATTACATGGATTCCAGAGAGAAAGAGACTCTGCCAAAACCCAAATGACCCAACTGGTACAACTCCATCCAGATACTCTCAGCTTCAATTCCCGCACAGAATTTATCCTTCTGCTCTGTTTCATCATCATCATCCACCAGAATCCCACATGGGATTTGGTATTGATATCTTCCCTCTTCCACTGCAATTTCTTTCCTCAGACTTCCGTTTCTCTCGATCACTCCATCCCTGTCTTTCCTTTTCTTTCTCTCTTTCCTTTTGGATTTGTGATCCTTCTTTTTCTGTAGCCCCAAACATCTTTTCCCGATCGTCCAAGGCACCTTCACGAAGGCAAGCACCAAGAAGCTCACCACTGCACAGGGGCAGCAACAGATTGCGACACAGTCCGCCATCAAATTAGCACTGCAAGATCTGCAGTACTTTCCAGAACACTCGATCAGATCTCCACCCCCATCGTCGATCATATGACCACTCCTCGTAGCTCCACCATTCGACCCTTCATTACTCCGGTTCTTACGTGAAAACCTATTTAGGTTTTCGCCCATTCGATCTCTTGAGTTGTGCAGACCTGCAAAATCAAACTATTAATCGAACACTTTAAAAGACTCGTTCTCTCTTCCTCAGGTTAGTGTGCTTTGTGTCGCTTGTCCTTGCTTCCTCTGAGAAAGTGGAATGATAAATAAAGGCTTTGCTGCTTTGTAGAGAAAGAGGAATTAATCTGTTTCATGAATTTATGCAAGGTTCAAGAATCCATGAGGGCGGTATTGCCCGTCGGATAAGAGTAATGATTTCATGGTATTTCACATCTCATCTGTTCTGGGGAAAAGGGAGTGGAGACAAGAAACATGCCTGTTCATGGTACTTATCGCAGAAAGCACCGGTATCAGTATTAGGAAATCTGATAAGGATAGGTTTTCGAAGAATTGAATGACATGGATCCCACCATGAGAGTTTAAGAGAAGATCCAGATACAATCCACCTATAACCCACCTCAGAGGCTTAGACAGATTAGCCCATCTACAAGAACTGTGTCCTTCCCCCGTTGATGGACGTGAAAGCCTGAAAGGTGGGGGCAGAAATTGAGGCACTGAAGCAGGGTGAGTCAGGTAAATGCCAAATAAAAAGGAAAGAGAGGAGCGGACAGGGATGAGAAGGAAAGGACCAAAGATACCAAAGTACTATGAGGAGAAAGCTTTAGAACCCAAATTCGTGAAAGACTTCCTGTTTACTGCAATTTCTTGAATTCGGGCAATCCCTCATGCCTGTACCAAATCCGGCTTCGCTACAACCCATTCTCTCAAGTGAGAGAGAGAGAGAGAGAGAGAGAGAGACGCATGAGACCTGTTTTGCTCACTTCCTCTGATTAAGTACACTTTAAGAATGGGTGGGAAAGTAACATCACTCTTGTTCTTTATAGGCTACAGTGGATTATCCAAGATAACCTGGCTTTTACCATTCTGATTTCTGAAAAAAAAGGGAAGAGTGAAAGTTGAATTGATTCATATTTCTACCGTTTATTCATTCTATATATCTGAGAATTTTTGTGGTATCCAATTTTGCCTGGTTAGGAAAAAAAGCAAAAATGAAAACTCACAGTAGGAGTGGGAAAAGGAAATGGAAAATGAGAAAACAGTGAAGACATTTATGAGTTTTTCCTCCTGGGAAATGGTTAGTGATTAGAAAAGCAGTCAGTCTCTGAGTACCGGACTCCACAGATATTGGGATTTGGGTGGGGTATATTGGACTCCGTGAAGACATTTATGAGCTGGTTCGACCGTTTGAGTCTCAGCGCCCGAACCGTCGGGCAAACCACGTAATTCGTTCATCTCTCTCGCTGGAGCAGTTTTGATCTTTGACCAAATTCCATTCGATTTAGGAACATTAGGTTTCAGTGATTACAGTGATTCCGTCAGGAGCAGCAATCAGTGACGGTCAGATTCATATTTACAGGTGAAAGATGAAGATGAAGAAGATGAAGAAGAAGAAGAAGAATGAGTGATTGAGTGTGATTACCTTTGAAATTAAATTACATAGAAAATGACCGTCAGAAGCGAAATGGTGTTTTAGTGAATGTTGGAGCTTCTGCAACCAGATTGATGATGTTGATCTGAAATCCTAGAAAAGCTAGAAATCGACTTGAAACGCTTGGTCTTCGTTGATGATGATTACTGTTACAGATCTCCCTACGAAATACGGGTCTTTCGATCCGATCTGAGATGTCGCTTTCGCTTTCTAGCATTTCTGGATCTCTGCAGCTCTTTTCCCTTTCTCTCTCTCCCCTCGCTCTCCGATCGTCCACCTGATGTATGCGTAATTGTGTGTGGACGTTTCAGAAATCAGAACTGGTATCTTACTAAATAATAAAGGATTTTTCTCGTCAATCTCCACTAAACTGGTAATGGACATTTACGAGACAGTTGAATTAGATAGATTTATTTAACAAAATAAACCTGCGATCACCATGGATTCATGATTCCCGATGGCAGCGAATATCGGAAATCCCACACACTCTCCAGTCTTTTCTCTCTCTGGCATTTTTTTTGGTAGTATATGGGGTGCGTGTGCCATCGTGCGTCCGATTCTTCACGCACGTGTCTAGACAGTCGTATTGTAGTGATAAAATAGGTGGACGGGCACATGTAAGCGATACTTCGACGTAAGGACTTCAAATACTTAACAGTGGACTAGTAGAAAATTGCGTGGTTATGAAATACATGAATTTTCTTTTTTTTTTTGGTGGGCCCATCACAGTGGTGGCTGTTAGGGGGAAAATACACCTCCAAAAATAAACCGAGGAAGGCCGAGTTGGCGCGCCCTTGATTCACTCGGCCATGTTGCAGACATACGTTGAAGATGCACTTGGCCGACCATACTGTAAGTCGAGTCTCCAACCGAATAGTCTTATTCTTGTAGAACATGTTAGAAAATCCTATTCCTTATGGGATACGATGGTTGAGATCTCTGATCCTTCCCCATTATACATTCAGGGATGCTTCTGTCGCCCTCTTGCACCATTTCTATCATGGTTGTAAAAGTCCATTTCTAAGAAGAACACGGATCGTATCCGGCTCCAACCTATCCGGAGTCAGCTAGCTCAGCACATGCTTTTTCTACTGAAGGATTACGTTCCACAGTCCTCTAGTCCTACTTCAACGCTAAGCCTTGGAGGCTTCATAGCTTGACACATAACAATCCACCCAATCCATTCAACCTCGATCCAAATTACAAATTTCATGCCTCAATCTATAAATATAAACAGTCCCTCAAAGGTAAAAGCTAACTAATAGATCTTTCTTTTGCATACGAATTCTCTCTACGGCCACCTTCGTTGAAATGGAGCTCGTCCCCAACGACTCCTGAGTACTTGTACTCGGAGTCTAATTTAGGTATTGGAGTGTTCCCCGGGTTGAATCGTCCAAATACTTCTTCCTCTTACTCTGTGATCGCAGATCTTCCTCATTGCAAATCGACAAGACGATTTTCGACTGCAACAATGACCCATAGGAGATAGGATTCAGAAAAGAAAAGTGAGGGAGAGGAGATGGAGAAAGTGGGTAGGAGAATCAAACACTTTGATCTCCCTAGAAGTGGAATCACATTTGAACGAGGAACTTGCAAGTCCACGAAGGTTGACTGTGTCGAACCACACTTGCCCAATCAACATTGTATATAGGGGATAGTTTTCCTTCACCCACGGAGGAAAGATTGAATGAAAATTATTGTTTTCTCTTCGACATGGTGGGATTCCTTCATGTCAAAATATATTTGCCACATGGCAGTTCATTTGTGTCCAAAGCCTAAATCTTATACTATTATTTTGATACCATGCATGGACTATACATTTGAGATGGGTTAGAAATCTGTTATATGGTCTAAAGGATTTGTTCTTCTGTCCAATGATTAGAACGAACGAATCACCATTCCTCTGTTTAAATAAAAAGTGGTGTAAGAAAAGCTTCCACATCAGACAAATGTAGGAACCTTTTATTCCTGTTTTCATGATATCCCAATTAAGATACTATATTTGACAATGTACAATTATCACATATATTATGAACTAAATGGCATTGTAGTTTAGAAGAGACAACATAGATTAGCCCTCTTTTAATGGGCCTCTCTCTATCTTAGTAAGCCAAACCTATTAAAATTGTGTAGAAGTTGCTATGACCACTAAGTGGTATATTAAAAGTCATAAAGTTCCTTACCAAGATAAATGGGTCCTCGTGAATGTAACAAGAATCGTTATAATATATAATTATAGTTATTTTTTTAATACGCATTCATTAGGTTATCATAGAAATCCCAATATATAGGAAAGAGAGTTTCGGTATTTCATTTGAGAGTCCTACGTTTGCTTGATATGCAATCATTATTTTTAGTTCATAGTATCAGACAAGGTATCACATATTTGGGAAACCAACATAGTATCGGATACGTATCACATGTATCAGATCTATGTCAGCCGATGCGTTGAGATATAATACCTATATTTCATGTGTCCGTCTAAATTGTTGAATCATCCGACACTGTATTGCTCAAGTATTCATATCATCGATATATTCGATCTAGATATGTTAAACCATGCATGCAGCAAACCATTCTTCATAGATGGACTTCTTTGTGAATTTGAAGATTAGAATGATATCAGCTTTGAGTCTTTCTTACCTTATTGACCAAACTTATGAGTTTGGATTTTCTCCAATGACTAGGCCGCCCAGTAACAAAGATCATTTACTATACGTCGAGGAACCTCGACCATCGAATTTATCACTTGGTGGCTCAATAAATTTATTTAATACCAAAAAAAATGATGGAGTCATGACCAAAAAAGAAAAAATCTTTAGCCAAAAGCAAGCAAAAGATCCACTTGACCGTACTTCCTCCATGTTATTTAAGTGGTAAGAATTTAAAAAACTGTTTTTTCCAAAAAAAAAATTGAATTTAAAAAACTGTGATTATTAATAGTAATGAACAGGGTTCCGATCGATGGGGACCAAACCAGCAAAAGCTTTGACTTTGTCAGATGTTCCATAAGGAATGGTATGTTGGGATTTGGGACGAAGGATTAAAAAGAGGTGAGAGAGTAATGGAAGACGTACAGGTGGGGTCGTGGATGAACCCACGGGAGAGTAGACTCAGTAGAGATTGGAGGAGGGATTTGTTTTGCTTTCGGCAATAATATATTAATGAAAATAAATAAAATTAATTATGGGAGTAATAAAAGTTATCAGATTCTTAATGCAGAAATTATAATAATTAGTCATTGATTGCCAAGTGGCGCTTTCATAAGTATCTCGGATAATGTGGTAATGCTACTTTAAATAAACTTTTATTACACCATTTGAAAACCCATTCAAATGGAAAACTGGAATCTTAAGCAATTTTATTATTTCACGTTTTTTTTTTATTTTTTAATAAACATCTGAGAAAAAAACAAGAATTATCTTCATTATAAAATAAATATATTATATTAAGAGGATAATAAAATTAAGTTTTAAATTATTTGACATGGTAGAGTTTTTAATAAGATTATCTTTTTTTCAAAGTTTTCAAATGACTGGTATTAACATGAACAACCAACCTGTCAAACCATGTAAAATCATTATGTTGTGTGAGAGTTTTTTTTTTTTTTTTTTTTTTTTTTTTTTTTATTTTTTTTACAATACTTAAATATCCTTGTAGATCATGTGGCTTTATTTTTATTGTTTTTTTCTCATTGGATTTCTCCTAAGAGACAATTCATGTGGGTGTTTTCTGTTTTAAGGTTTTGGAGGGGACCCAAAACTTCAACACCTTCAAGTTTTAGGTATCGAATGGTATTCGTATCCGTATCGGTTATGATATAGATACATGTCAATATGGTATCATTTTGCTAAATCGGTATAAGAATTAAATACGAATTGATATCTAGGTGATACGGTATCATTTTACTGAATCTGTGTAAGAACCAATACTCGATCGATACATACCGATATTATGGTTGATTCGAGCCGATATTGACCGATACCAATTAATACCTAATGGATGCAAAAAGTATGCCACATGAGCATATGACCGATACCTATATCTAATAACGTAAATTAAATCAACATAGGAAGCATGCGAAGCAAGATGGAATAAATAACGTCAAAGTTTCTACCATTGTGGTTCACTGCAAATACGTCCTCTCTAGCTCTCTATCTCATGGTTGACCGGTGATTTTTAATGATTCGGCTCCTCTCAAGTTCAACCACCCCTCAAGTTGAGATCCAGTAGTTGGAGTTTACTTTACGCTCAAATCAATGAATTGGTATATGCACATGACTGATTCCAACCTCTAGATCTCAACTTGAAGAACAGTTAGACTTGAGAAGAACTTAATCCAATTTTTGAATCGTATATTTCCAGTGACAACCAGTCAACTACAAGCTCACAACAATTTGCATGTTTGACATCAAATCACTTGACTCTGTTCACTCATCCGATTCTCTCTCACCCCACTTTCTCTCACTTATGTGATTTGTATGGGTTTTAAAAATTACTAAAGGTTCTAAATCCAGGTATTAGTATTAGATCGATCAATCTGATACTGATTATTTGATTTATGCATATTGGTATCGTTCTAAGTCTCTCTTTCACTCGTTCTAAGTCTCTCTTTCACTCGCTGGTAAAGGACCATCTCCTTTATGAGAAGTATTTGTAGTTAAATTCAAATAAACATAATACTTATTGATATGCACATCAGGTGAACTTTATCTCTTATATCGTCAGTTGAATATCCTTCAGACGATAGACAGGATCCGATTTAACTCCAAAACAAAGACAGAATCATTAGACTAAATATTTTTTTACCACGGCAGGGTAATAGTACAACAGTGCAGTTATCAGTCACTTTCACTCATTTGAACTCTCTAACACAGTTTTTTTTTTTTTTTTTTTTTTTTAAATTTTATCAAAACCTGATTAAAATTGCTAATTTTGTAATATTTTTCTTTTAATAGATAAAAAACGGAGGTAATTATAAGAGACTGTTTGTTAAGAGAAACCACTAATGAATCAAAACTGATCGGACCAATAGCTACCCATTGCAATTTTTTTATTTTAATTGACTGAATCGTTCTTTATCAATTTCTTATTGAAATCCATTTGGAACTGGACTAGAATCAGTCGGAACCTAGAAACTTGATTTGAGAAGAAGCATAGATATTCACAAATATGTGATTTTTTGAACCCTAAAGGGTGCACTGCATTTATGTTCAGAGCTCAAAATGCTTAATGAATTAAACAGAGGGATCAATATTGGACGACATTCTCTAATGCATTTTATGATTCAAGAACAATAATACATACCATATGTGTTTTTGTGATCTTAAAAATAATCTGTACCGAGAATTTATTCTAAGAATGCATAATACCAATCGATAGCTGGACCCGCATCCTCTCCTCCCAGTGGTTCTGGGAAGATAGAGACATTCCCGTTGGATGGTCGACACATGGCTCTCTGGAGAATCTGAGCCCCACGTTCGAGGCGACACCCCTGTTGGCTTAGCTTGACGGCTAGGTTTCGACTCGGATGTGGGACTCAAATTCTCCCAAAAGCCACTTGTCGGCCATCCGACGGGGGAGTCCCCGAGAGGATTTGAATCCATCGACGGCCATGATGTGTCAGAATATTTTTTTTATATGATGGTGGAGAAAACTTTTTGTATAAGGAGACGGACAGGTGGTGCCTATCTCACCCAATTGTTGCAATTGTTTGGGAGTGGAATAAGGAGAATAAATGATGAAACTTTGAATCAACCACAATCAAGAATAAACATTGGATCGCAATAAACCCCTGAACCACCACAATTTTTAGATAATGAAGAACAAGAAGAGAGAGAAAAAGAGAAATCCCTGAGTTGTTCATTTCTCAATGAGTTCACAACTCCCCCTTAGGTCTAAGAATTTTAAAACACCAAATCCTTCTTTTTCCCTTTCTTCTTCCAAGAAAGGTAGCAGGAAGAGGTCTTCACAAGGTAGAGAAGATTAGGGTTTTGGGATGCCTTTAAAACGGAGTCTCGAATTTAATTTTCAAATTTGTAGAGAGAGTGTGTAAAGAGGTAGAGAAGATTCTAACTTTTCACAATATGGGATGAGTCCGGCTAGCAAGAGAGGTTGTATAGAGAGATGTTTACTGAGAGGTAGAGAAGATTAGGTTTTGTTTCTCCACTGAAATGGATTCTCGAATTTGAATTTCAAATTTGGTTGGTTTTCATGATTTTCAACTTCACTCCCATGGTTTGGGGTTGAAATCGTCTCCAATTATTGAAAATTCTAATCCAACATCTAACAATTGGAGTTAATCAGGTGTGCCTACCAAGGTGCATCCAACTAACTCCAATAGTTGGATGCTGGATTAAAACCTCTAATAATTGAAGACGGATTAGATTTCATGGTTTGTCACTTCAAAACCTATCTTACACTCAGTTTGATTTTCCCTTTGGATCTCACTTGCACCACTTGTCCGTCATTTAAGGGCAATAGATGCCTAACAGAGGAGATCCGAATCCTCTCTTCCCAGGGTATCTAGAGGAGAGATAGCTACCTAGTCTTGATGAGCGACTTGTGGAGACAAAAAGATCCAACGTTCTTCATAAGCGCTGGTGCGATAAACATGAGATGCAAATAGCTGAACATCTCCTTTCTTCTTCATCTTCATCGCCTCGGCATTTTTTGTATTGCCGACTCCGACGAAGAAGAAAAGCTCTGCATTTTTTATTCTCCTATGCAGATCATTCAATGATCAGATTGAAAGGGAAGACACCATCCTACTGGGAGATTGATAAAAAGTCCAGGACAGTTGAGTTTAGGTATTCAGAATAGTGAATAAGGGCCTGCCCGGTGGAATTGTCAACGGTAAAATGAGCGGCCGAAGTAGAGGCGTTCTTGAGGAATCTCCCACGATGAACATTACAGAGACGGAGAAGCGTTCTTGAGGAGTAGGTACAAAAGATAATTGACCAAGAACCACATTTGAAGTGACGAACAGGAGGGTTAGAAGAAGAAGCGGAGCTACCTAGATTGATTTTCTTGATCGATCTTCTTCTTGTTGTTCTTCACTGTCTGGTTGGGTGTCGAATGTTCCGACGGAAAAGTTAAGTTGTAATTTTGTAAGCGATTCTTGTACTGAATCCATGAAATACTCTGTTTCATTATTTTTTTCCCCCAAGTATGATTAGAAAAATTTTCAATTTTTGATGCTATGAATCGGTGTTCGATTGTTGCATCACATGAATGAAAATTTGTATCAATTTAATTTTGGGTGTTGGGTATTGACACATGAGCTAGATTCTTGAAGTAATTTTGCTGTATTTTTTAATGAATTGGTTCTGGATTGAGGTATTTGAGCTACTTTAGATTATTGAAAGAGCATTAACTGAGACCCATTCAACATGACTTCGGAGTGCGCTAAACCACAGATTTCAGGGGTAGAAGAAGGGAGGTCTCTCGGTAACCGAAATTGAATTCCAGAGAAAAACCCTAGCGACATAGAAGAAATTTTTAAAAACCGATAATGAAATATAGATTTGCCATTTCTGAGTATTTTATATGTTCTTAATTTATTCTAGGGGTAGTCTCCATGACGGCTCTTCGCTTTTTTGGAGATTTCTTCATCTTCTTTCACTTTCTTGATTCTATAGATCGTTTGATTTTTCCCTTTGCGCCCGTGACAATCGGGGTTCTTTGGGTCTCAGATGCTATTTTCTTGCTTAATTCCATTAGAATAGATCTGTTCTGAATACCTAAACACTACTGTCCTGGATTTATGATCAATTCTACTCCCAGTAGGATGGTGTCTTTCCTTTTCAATCTGATCATTGGATGATCTGCATAGGAGAATAAAATATGCAGTTTCTCTTCTTCGTCGGAGTCGGCAACACCAAAATGCAGAGGAGATGAAGACGAAAAGAAAGGAGATGTTCAGCTGCTTGCGTCTCATGTTTATCTGTCTTGGATCAGCGCTTATGAGGAGCGTTGGATCTTTTTGTCATCACGTGTCACGCATCAAGGTCAGGTACCCCTCTCCTCCAGGCTGTGGTGGAGGAGTCATTATCCTCTCCAATTGTTGGATTCTTCGATCGAAGATTCAGCGGTCTCTCTTTAATTCGATGCGTCTATCAATACATCGATAGGTGTGCCTAGTTAAGAGAGACCATTGGATCCTCAATTGGAGATGTAGCAATTGAAGACGATAATAACCCATGGTGGGAAGGATTCCAAGGATTAGGAATTTGGATCACATGTAAATGTACTCTTCATGGAATCCATCATATGATATGGGATCCACTTCAAAAGTGGGGGCCATATTTACATATGGATGGTTATGAAACCAATGGAGGATGCAAATAAATACAAGTGAACTATTCTCATGGGATCAGACCATGATTGAACCGTACTGTACGGACAAGGGAAGAACACTGTCTCGTTCGGACGCCTTACTCTTACCCACCTGCTCCTCGCTCCTGCGGGCTCTGCTAGCTATATGAAGTACTGGGAAATTCAGAAAGAGGAATCAGTTTAGTTTTCCACTGTCTCGGAGAAAATTAATGCTCAAGAAGAGAAAAACATTTCCTTTTGCTGAATCTTCCGAGCTAGATATGGGTAAGGAAGGAAGATTGAAGGTCTGCAGTAGGTTGGGAGGAGAACCACACCAATCAAAGAATCTCATCACGGAGAGGAACAGAAGGAACAGAATCAATGACAGGCTCTTAGTTCTACGAGCTCTGGTTCCCAAGATCACCAAGGTTCTCACTTCATCATATACTTGCAATTTAATTTAGTTTCATGGGTTTAGTTGTTGATTCTTAATGGTATTTTTAATCCCAATGTTTCCACATTTTCAGATGGATAAAGCGTCAATCCTGGGAGACGCAATCGATTACATTGAGGAATTACAGGGAACAGTGAAGAAACTCCAGGATGAGGTGGAGGAATTGGAAGATGAACAAGACAACAAAAACAGTATACATCTACAGATCTCAAACACAACTGGGTTTACAGTTCAAGATAATGAACACTCTCATGTCACCGTATCGTCGGCGCCTACCCACCAAAATCAGGGTTCTTCAAGTGTCAATGGCATAGAGAAGCCAGCCCAGGAACAAAGAGTTAGTAAATTAATCATTCTAATCGGGTAATCGCCATTTTTATGTCTTAAATTCTTATTTTGGAGTGTTTAAATCATATCTTCACAGGTTGAAGTGGAAGTGAAGCAAATAGGGGCAAAGGAGTTTTTTGTTAGGTTGTGTTGTGAGCAGAGGAAAGGTGGGTTTGGTAAGCTGATGGAAGCCATGAATGGATTAGGTCTTCTGATAACAGATCTCAATGTTGTTACCTACGGAGGCAAAGTCTCAAGTGTTCTCAATGCAGAGGTAAAATGTTGTTTTTTTTTTGTTTTTGTTTTTTTGTTTTTTTTTGGTAAAACAGAGGTAAAATGTTGTTGAAAACTCATTACAAGAACACCCTGAGTTGATATAATTTCCATTTATACTTGACATTTTAGCTACTGTTCTTCATTGAAGGCAAACTGTGAGGAAATTCAAGCCCAACAAGTGAGGGAAATGTTGCTCAAGCTGTAACACGCAGTCCAATGGCAGTATTGCAATCTCCATGGATTCACATTTAACACATAATCTTCTGGGTTTCGGGATTTCTCTCTCTTTTTTTTGGGTTTTTTTTGGGGGGATGATGGAAAGTTGTAAACTTGTAATGACAGACTCTTTAGGAGAAGGGGCTGTAGCCCAGATTGAAGATAATGCCACATCCTATGTAGGGCTGTAGCCCAGATTGAAGATAATGCCACATCCTATGTAGATTGTAGATATGATATAAGATAGTAAGCTTTAGTGAAAATTCAATTGGCTTTTCTTCATTTTTCTGATTCTTAAACTTATGGGGTAGATTAACATTTTTTTTCTTTTTTTTTTAATATCTTCAACCAAATTTACATCAATTTTTGGATGAGTATTAATTTAGACAAATATTGATTAAAATTAATTAACACTTTTCCACCCTTAAAATTGCTCCCACCTCATCCTTTGTAATCCCAAAATTAAGTTTTCTGAGGGTTCTAAAAGAGGTAAGTAACAAGGATCATAATTCAAAAGAGCTTCTTGTTGGGGCTGACATGAGTATGGACTCTAAAGAATTTCCTATGACACAGTCCTAACATAGCAAGGAAAGTTGCTACTAATTACTTGGCACATTTGTGTGTTATGACCTTTTATAGATGTCATATAATACAGGGATTAACCCAATAATTACAGTATTACAAGAATGTAAAACTAACTAAACTAGCTACTTAACAGACTAACAGACCCTTACATCATCTCCAACAACCCATGTGACTAGCTCACATGGGGTTTTTGGATACAATCCTGTAAAACAAGAGGAGATCAAAATAATTTTATATTTTCTAAGATCTAATTAGATAATGAGGTTCTTGTAAAATTATCTAATTGCATTTTCAAGAATTTTAATGTATTAGTGTATTACACATCGCCAATCTAGACCTTAAACTGTTCATTGAGTAGTCAAAGTCGCCAACTTAGCCCAGACAAGAACCTCATATGGCTGGAGTGATTATTCAGTAAGTTCACAATCATCAAGGAGTAGGATAGATAAATAGAAAGAGATATGAGAAAGGAAATTAACTCAAACACCCCCTTGACAATTGATTTACTACGCAAAACTACTCTCTCTTGATAAAAGTTAAACGAACTACTCCTAAAACAATGTTTTATAACAGTATAGTCCACACCGGACGTTAAAAATTGATGAATTTTTTTTAAAACGATACTACTCTTACTCAATGTAAAATTACATAAATATACCATCGTTTATCTCTAGAACAAGGCCTCTACAAGTTCTCCAACTTGCAATTGGAGAACTTTCAGGGAATTCGTTCCAGAGATAAACGATGGTATATTTATGTAATTTTACATTGAGTAGTATTGTCTTAAAAAAAATGAAATTTCTCCCGTCAGTTTTTAATGTCTGGTATGGATTATATTGTTATAAGACATTGTTTCAGGGATAGTCTGTGTAACGTTTGTCAAGAGAGGATAGTTCTGTGTAATAAATCAATTGTCAAGGGGAGTTTGAGTAAATTTCCCAAAAGATATGTTTGCAATGGAAATAGTGAACCAAATTGGAGGATTATACTTAAAAACCTCTCATCTTAAACGACAAGCAAGGTTCTAAATCCAGTATGAAACATAGTATCAGTCATGTTCAAAACTTAATGGGAAACTAACATGTGACTGATACTATATATAAAAATATTAAAATAGGATCAGATCGGGAATCGATTATGATCAAAACCAATATGAATCAGTCGATCTGATACCGATTACTTGAACCATGGGTACAAGAGAAAGCATCTAAGATTTAAAGCATTGCCATGTAATCATCATCTATAGTTATTTTCCCATATTCTTTTATAAGAATAAAGTTTCTATCTCAAAAGTTCGAATCAGTAAGTGGAGGGACTCTCACATACATAAGGCATCCATGGTTCTAGTCTTGAGCAATGTGGGACTATTCCCAACACTTCCCCTCACATGTTGCCCATCTTTTAGGGTGGCAGTACACGTGGCAAACGTGTCCTACTTTTGAGTGACTGTCCTTCTTTTTGGGTGAACGTAATGAGAGAACCTGAAACTCTGATACTATGTTAAGTTTTCATCCTAAAAATTTAAACTAATAAATGGAGGACTCACACATACAAGACACCCAAGATTCTAGTCTTAAGCATAGAAGGACTATTCCCAACAATGAATAGGACCACAGCCCCTGCCCCTCCTTTTTCCTACCTGCCAACAGCCTAAGGTGCTTTATCCTTGCAGTCTGTGGTCACCATTGAAAAACTAGATGGCTCAGGAATTCAGGCTGCATTTCACAGTGTAAGAAGTGAACATGTTTCAAAGATTCATCCTCGATATCAACAAAATGAAACTCCACATACTACCCATTGTAGGTACAAAATCTGACAGCAACCTTTGAGTTAGTGATCCTCAAGAAACAAAATTGGATATTTTATATGTTCTGATATGCTTTTTTGCATAAACCAATAGGAGTCCGACCATCATTGTCAAGGCGTTGCCTAGGGGTCCAGGCGTCTGGACGCAGGCGCCTAGGCATCCATCGGCCCTTCAACGCCTTGAAATGCATTATCGACGTGACAACCTTGAGTCAAACTAAACACGGCCAGTACCACAAAATCACAGTGAAAACACTAAATTCTTAATTCACAATCATAACTATCTTTAAGTCAACAAATTGTAGAAGCAAAAAAAAAAGGGGGGGGGGGTCTTTTGCGTAAAAATCATACAATGACATACCCCCCTGTTAATGAAGTACGACCAAAAAGAATGCTGAAAGACAAAGGCTTGGAGAAAAGAACCCTCACGAAGTCATGTTGGGCTTTTAACTTTTGATAGCTTTGAACATCGAACATGCTGAAATGAAGATTGTAGTTCCAGAATTCTAGCTATTGGAAAGAATTTCTGGCTCCCAAGGAACCACCAGAATCAAATGCATCTGGACCGATGTAACATCTTGGAAGCAGTATGGCCAAGGTATCAGTTGAAGAAGAATCTACACTAACCAAATAATTCACCTTCTGTTACACTTACACTGGCGGCTTCATTTTTGGAGTGGGCTTTAATGTTGGAACTCTCCTCACCATCCATTATGTTTGTTTAATGGGATGAGTTTGCTACCACTGGAGAATTCACTCGAACCATCCTGACTCCAAACATTTTGTGATTTGCTAGGTATCTCTCTGGAGTTATTTTCCCCACTGTGTATGCTATAGTCTGAGCTATCACTACCCAATGCCACCATGCGGAATTTCTGAATTTCTGCTGAGTACTGTTCCGACTGAAAAACTGTGCTGTGACCATATTTCACACCATTGGAGAGATCTGATGTCTCACTCTCGGTGTCTAATGCTCTCACCACCTGAAAGAGGGAAACAAATAGAGTATTAGTTCAACCAATCCATGCAGCCAAATGCACATCAAAGCCAAAAGAAAAGGAAAATGTACAAGGAACCACAAAAGGGACAGTTACCAAAAAAAGGCAAATTGAAATGCGAAGAGGCCACAATTGTTGTTGTTAATACCATTACCATTATTATTATCACTATTATTATTATTGTTACTACTATTGTTATCATTATCATTGTTATTAGTATTATCATTTACCAATACTACTACTACTGCTGCTTTTCGTAGTATTTTCAATTCCTAGTATGGATGAAGCATCTAGGAATTCATGCTTCTCGTATTAAATGCTGAAACGTAGCTTTATCTGAATACTTCATATTGAGTATGCTATGGTCCACATAATTTTATTTTCTTTCAAATACTAAATGTCAAGAACAAAAAAAATCAAAGGAAAAAAAACTGAAAACAGTAATATGTTTTTATCACCTGTGACATACGGGGTCGCTTTTGAGCAGAATGGCGAATACAAGCAGCAGCTGTCTCAATCATTCTAAACATCTCACTCTCAACATATCTCTTTTCAAGCCTTGGATCTACAATTTCTTCCAAATCTCTAGAATCAAGGGCGTGAATCAAGAGTGGCCTAGCCTGCCAAAATCAATATGACAGATGTTCAAAGGAAGCAAAGTATAATTGTTAGGAGACATTAAGTAGTTCAAAAACTTGCTACCAATTATGTTCAATTACTTCTCTACGATTAAGCTGGACACGGAAGGATGTAGGGTTCTGCCCAGTAGGCCATTCAGCACATAACAGAATATCAAAGGGGAATAATTAAGGTATAATTTATATCCAACAATCAAAGACTTGGCATGATTGGAGTTTTTCCGTAATCATGTATTTTTCATTTTCTTTAAAAATAATATCTCCATAATAGCAAACTTTTGAGCCTGTTTTTAAAAGGAATATGAAGTTTTCATATATCAAGTAAATTATATGCACACTTACTAACTAGGGTATAGTGTGCTTCAGAGTTGATTACAGTTTTTAAATGGCTTAAATGGATGTACAAGAAAGTACTCCGATGTCCTCTTTTGAAAAATGGAACCTGGACTCAGTAGTCAAAGGTATCATGTCATGCTTCTTCCTAGGCCTCCTGGCTGCAAAATGGCACCTTCCAACCAAAATATTGGTTCAGGTATTTGAGTAAGAATTAAATAACCAGATCTCATATTTCTTGGATTCAATCATAACAGTTACACTTACATCTACTTTTACAGACATAACATTGTAGCTATATGGCGGTGCAGTACAAATATACATTTAAAAAACTTAAATCAAATTTCCTTTTTCCAAATACTCATGTCAAGGGGAACATGTTTCAAAACACTCATGGCCCACAGAGGTTTGACATGGGGATCCATTTCAAAGAAATTGATTCTCCTTATCACTTATGCTTATCAGTCTATTAAAAAAATATGTCATGAATAATCAGAATTAATATGAACTGGGTGGAACATAACTTGCAGAATTATATTTTCGGACAAAAATTTTAGCAGGGGAAAGTAAGAAAGATTTTAAAACATGTGTGGATAATGAAAATGTACTCAAACTGTACCATTTGCTTTATAATATCAGCATAAGATGATAAGAACAAATTTTTGATTTATTAGTTTTCTGTAGTCCAAATAGTCATGTCAAAAGGGTGATTGATTAAAACTGCACAACTTCTACATCATAGTTTTAACAACCAGATTGGACCACCAGTCAAACTGGTTTGAAAGGAACCAGGTGGGCTTTCCGGATTCCAATTTCCCAGTTACATACCTTCTGAATAAAACCCATCAGTTTAACTGAGGGAAAGAAGAAAAGGAATTGATCACTTTCTGATTCTACCTCCAGTCCAGCTTTTAAACTATGCTCCTGACAGTATCCATCATGAGTATTGGACATGGGGATCCATTTTAAAGAAAATGGGTTCTCATCATCTATGTTAGTATAGTCAATATACTGCGAACAAGATAAAGTCTACTATATGTATTACAAATTCAATTTTACGGTTAGTAAGAGTTACGTGTGTAGTTTTGATTCTTGTCGAGTAATTAGCTTGTGTGTGTGTGTGTGTGTGTGTGTGTGTGTGTGTGTGTGTGCTTGCATTAGCCATACCCACTCAGCTAAACTTTCATCCCCCAAAGGCTGAGTTGGATCGACAGATATACGCCCTGTCACAATCTCTAGAAGCACAACTCCAAATGAGAAGACATCAGATCGATCTGTCAATTTTCCACTTGATGCATACTCTGGTGCCATGTACCTGAAAGCCATTTTTGGGGGCAAGCGTAACTGAGAACCAATTTGAAAATGGAAATAAAGTACCAATCTCATGTATTTTCTTAAGCATTAATTGGAGATAACTAGAAATGGAAGAAAGGAAGGGTGTCTCCGTGTATTATAGCTAGAATTACCAACGATAACAGGAATACCAGAGACATCCTGCAGGCGCAACACAAAATGACATTTGATAGGTTTCACCTCAGAGATCTTCCTAGTTCAAAACCTTCGTTTCTGGATGATTGCAAACAATTTATGTGTATTCTTTTCAAGATAATTCACCTGATATTCTCACTGCCTGAAAGGACATAGATTGTTTGCTGCAACTACCTGATCAGCTTGACATTTTGATGTATTATAACTTGAGGGGAGATCTATTTTAATGCTAGGTCCTTTATCTCTCTGCATGGGTTTTCCCTTTGATTGGTTTGTAGGTGTGCTTCCTTGGGCGATCTGCCTTGTAGTCTGTTTGGGCCGTCTTATTTGGGCTTGTTCTTGTCTGGGTCAACTCTGTGATGGCCCTTGTTCTATATGTTTCTATTTTGCTACCATCTTTTGATGGTCTAGCTTGTTTGTGTTTACTCTTCAGAGTTTAATAAATTATCTACTTACCCCCCCAAAAAAAAAAAAGTCCCACTCTTCCGTACGCTTATGCTAGATACCATTCGTAACACTCAGAATGTATTTTTTACCATTAAAAGTAGTTTAAGAACTAATTGAAAAATCATCTGTAACCTACCCGAATGTCCCCATAACACGAGTTGATACATGTGTATTATTATCATCTGTTAATTTCGCAAGCCCAAAGTCTGCAACCTGCAGTTTAAATGGTTTCAGGTCAAATATTTAAATTGAATATTGAGGCATACCATATGTCAAGAAGCACATACAATGAAACAAATTTAATAAAAAAAGGGCTAAGGAAAATATGCATGCCTGTGCTTCAAAGGCATCATCTAACAGTATGTTTGCTGATTTGATGTCTCTATGGATGATTTTTGGATGACCTACAGAAAGATAGGACAAGCAACTTAAGTAATCACAATATCAGGTTGTGTTGACATCTACATATGGTCAACTACACATAGAGCCTGGGAAACCCAATACACAGAAATATACAGAGTTGGTTAATAATATTGGAAATCCATTCATATTTTAATATCTGAAAATAGGGTGAATTATAGTCGATCAATCCATTAACCCCCCCCGCCAAAAAAATAAATAAATAAAAATACTCCACATTCACATTAATCATGAGTCAAATTCATTATTATATCTTTTGGCAAATTGAACTTTACAATTCCTGATTGAAACCTCAAATCAATTATTTGTGGGCCACATCTGAAGATCGAATGAACTACCTATATAGGATACTCAATTTCTAGATAAACATTACAGGTAAAATGAAATAAAATAAAATATTTCATAACACCTTTAGCCTTAGTGTATAGAGTGCATTCTTTATGTTCTTATGCTATGGAAATACATAGCTTCCTCATTAGATGGGAAGAAGTACTATAAAAGTGAGGGTGAATGGTGGCAATGGTGTCACTCACAGTCTTCATGAAGGTAAGCCAACCCACGAGCAGCACCAAGTGCAATTTTAACTCTTTTGGACCACTCCATCACAGGCAATCCTTTTCCTGGAAAAGCATACATTGATTTCATTTCATAAGAAAAAAATAGTATGACCTTACATGTCAGGTAAGGAAAAACAGATTTCCCTTTTCAGTATTAATCAAGTTACCATGCAAATGGTATTCAAGAGTATTATTTGAAACAAATTCATAGACAAGCAATCGATGACGGTCAGCAATGCAATAGCCCACCAAAGAGACTAAGTGCCGATGGTGAACACGGCTAATGATTTCAACTTCTGCTTGGAATTCCCTCTCCCCCTGTCCACTACCCTCCTTGAGCTCTTTCACTGCCACTATTCTCCCATCTGGTAGCCAACCCTTGTAAACACATCCAAACCCACCCTCACCCAGAATATTTTGCCGAGAAAAACCATTTGTTATTTCCGTCATCTCTTCATAGCTAAAAGATGACTTAGCACCTATGACATTCGTATCCGGAGCTCCACTTCCACAAGTATTTCCAAGTCCAGAAGCACCCCCTATATTTTGGTGTGACTTGTAGTAATACCTATCTACAATAACAACACTTAAAATCAGGCCATCAAAATCATGAACTTTGGGGGAGGGAAGATGGTCAGCATTTTACCTGGTTGTCCGGGTAAATTATTGGATGTAGGTTTGTATTGGGCTATATAAGCCTCTTTTTGTTTCTTTTTCCTCCTTGCCACAAAGAAGATAGCGAAGAATGCAATGATCACAACTCCTGCCACTGTCATTCCAACAATGGAACCACCTTCAGAAGTGTTGCTTGATTTTGATGACGTGCTAGATCGGGAAGGGGTGGAAGAATTAGAGGGTGATTGTGTCGAAGGAGGGGAAAGTTTTGGGACAGAATTTGAATTTTGAGAAGCTGGAGTAGTGGATGTAGTTGATGGAACATTAGAGGGAGTGGGAGTTTGGGTTGATGTTGCAGGCAGTGATCCAGGCGTTTGAGGAGATGGGACAGCCTTGGGTGGGCTTTCAGCTGATGGAAGGGAAGCTATTTGTGGTGGCGGTGGTCCCAAGTTTTCTGCAATTGGCGGAGCAGGGACTTCAGAAGCAGGGGGGGTTGGAATGGTTGTAGCAGGAGAATTAGGTGGAGGAGAAATTGCAGATGAAGGGGAAGAGCTGGTAGGAGAAGCTGGAGGAGGCTGAGCAACAGCAGAATTTGAAGCTGGGGGCGTTGGCACTGGTGAAGTAGGAGAACCCTGTGGTGGGGTAGGATGTGATGGAGGTGGGGGCCTTGAAGAGCCTGATCCTGCTGGGGATGGAGATTCTGGAGGGCTTAAGCTCGCAACTGGCGGAGGTGGGGAAGAAAAGGATGGTGGTGAGGGGGTGGAACCGGATGGGGTTGATGCTGGAGGCGAGGAAGATGAAGGGCTACCCGGTGGAGAGGTTGCATTTGATGATATAGGTGGGGGAGAACTCTGCTCATTGGTGGGCGGCGGTGGCTCCTGGGGTGGAGGAGGAGAACCTGTAGGTGGAGTTCGAGCATCTGCTGGGGGCGATTTTTGATCGGGAGGAAGAGGAGATCCAGTCGTGGAACCCGACGATTCCGACGAGTTCGACATTTTTTCTGGTTTTTTATTTTGCTCTTTTTTATAGTTTCCCCCTCCCGTCTAACATTTTTTCTGAATCTTTCTTCTCTTGTTAGTTCTTAATCTCCATACGGATATGCAGAACGAAGCAAGGAACCCTATGAAATAGTAAGATAGCTAATTTTCTGGTAGAAGATCATCGAACAATTATGGAAAACTCTAACTCTACTACTGAAATTCTAATCACCCAAAAGATCAAGAAATAAGTTGTTTTGCTAATGAGAGGAAGAACCTGGTTCGAGTAGAATGAGCTAACATTGCCACAATCTGCATCGGATCATCATCATCAATTCTAATTTTCCATGTTTCCCTTTTTTTCCTTTTTTCTGTGGTGGTGTGTTGGGTTCTTTCCCTTTCCCTGAAGATTCCGGCAAAAGTTGAGTCTGAGATTCCAAAACAATCCAAAGAATCGCCAAAAGCCCTCTCAGATTTTTTTCGCGTAACCTTTTCAAGAACTGGCAAAATGAACAACCCCGCAAACTCTCTTCTATCCTCCATTTCTAAATCTAGCTATGGCAATCCGAAACCCTAACGGCCGCTCTTCGTTTATCTTATGCTTCCTCCTCAATTCCCGGTTTACCGCGCAAAGCTACGAGGAGTCGTAAGCTTTTGGAGTTTAAACTTCCCCATTCCCATCACTGATTCACATTCTTCCCTTCCTCCTCTCCTTCCGATGCATCCACGTAATCTCCGTATCAACACATCGGAGCGTCTAATTGTCTGAGTGAAACAACGTCGATTCGCACCTGCCGTCGCCGGTCCTGGTTTCGCGCTCTTATTTTGGACCGAAGAAACCAACTAGATTTTAAAAAGCGTTTCTTTCCAACGATCCGCTGGTACTCCAAATGACCGATTTGTCCCCAGTAGTTAGCAACAAGCATATAAACATAAAGAGACAGCTCAAATGACTACTCTTCAGTTTTTTTTTTTTTGGTTTTTTTATAGAACATGACATCTTTTTTTAATTACCTCTTATTTTATTTTCGAAATTCTTTTTAACTCAAAGATAAAATGGGTTTTTCCGTAAACACTGGGAAAGTAAATCGAATTAAGAATTGTCAGAATTATTGTTTTATTGTTTGATATGTTTTTTGCATAAACAAGCGAAATGATAAGTAATACCCTCGGCATAGGCATGACATGTATGTATGGGATTGGGAACAAAATGTGTGGGTTTTTTTTTTTTTTTTTTTGTTACAATAAGGTTCAAGGCATCAATATCGAACACAGTATCAACTGATGCTGAAACAAATCCGATATCTCGACATTGATCAATTGAATAGCCAATGGGTTTCAGACATGTGGCTAATATCATTTAAAAGGTAATAAAAATACTAAAATATCAATGCCAAAACTGAAACGAATTGATTGATATGCCTGATCCAATATAGATTTCTAAAACTATGTGTAACTCGAAGTTTTAAGGGCCCGTTTGATAAAACTTCTGCTTCTGGATTCTAGAGCATTTTTGAATTAAAAACACGTTTGATAACACACTATTCCCCTAATCGAAGTCTAGAAAAATAATCGTGAGAGGAGGATGGAGGGGAGGGCGGGGTGGGTGGTGGGGGGTGGTGGTGGCGATGATGGTGGTGGTGGGTAATGGCAATGGGGTGGGTGGTGGATGATGGGTGGCGGTGGCAGTGGTAATGGCGGTGATGGCAGTGGTGGTGGTGGTGGTTATGGTGATGGCAGTGGTGGCGGTGGCGGTGGCGGTGGCAGTGGTGGCGGTGGCAGTGGTGGTGGTGGCGATGGTGGTAGTGGTTATGGTGATGGCAGTGGTGGAGAAGTTTTATCAAACAGGCCCTTAAAGGATCAGAGAAAGAAGAGAGAAGTTTTTTGTTTTTTTTTTATCGGTTGGAAAACTTAGGTTCCCATAAATGTTACCAGCCTTTTTGAAGTTTGTGTTTGAAGCCGTTTAGGATCTCCCTCTGTCGAAGATTTTTTTCTAGTATAAAGACTAATTTTGAAGCTGAATTTAGAGGCCTGATCATGGATTGTTTAAGGCAAAGGAGATGGGATTATCAAGGCTGTGGATTGAGTGTGACCCTGTCTCGGTTGTGGTGTCTATTTAAGTGAGTATCCCTTGGGTTTTTCGATCGCAATGGTGGTTTTCTTTGGATTCTTATTTGGGATCTATAGCTTGGAAGATTACTTATTGTTGCAGGAGAAAAAAAACCCAATAACGGATATCTTCATTTTGAACTCTCTCAGATGGGTGGTGAAATTATATATCAATATGATTTTCAATGTTAATTGACAAAAATATCAAAGTCAATTCAGTTTTCCATTCACATTTTTAAAATCTGCAATTAAAAGAGGTAGTTGAATTTTTAAGGAAAACCTAACTGTTACAAAACTGGTGATAATCCGATGGTAACTCGGTCACATAGGGGAAATTTTTATTGTAACAATCTCTTGTTACAACAATAAGACTTGTAATAAAGATCTTGTCACCATTCGATTTGCATCAATCTCTAAATGAAATACCAAAATTCTCTTTATATATTGAGGTTTCCTTGATGATTCCATCTATCACACACTCATTGGATTGTTACCTGTGCAGTAGGGTATGAGTGTATGACCGCTTATGAGACTCTGTTTGACTATGAAGCCTAAACAAACAGAACCTTCTTTATTAACTTGTTTAAGCAAGCTGTAAGACCCTAACGCTCCCCATTCTAATGGATCGTCCTTCTGGTGTTCGATTCCCTGTGCCTCATAAGAAGGTCTCTTTAGATATCAAGGTAGTGTTGTTCTCTCACTTTGCTTCTCTTTGATGGTTCTAAACACCTCCTCCTCCCCCCTGAAAAAAAAACGAATGGAAGTATGTAGACGAACTACATGTTCCGGTCGATTGGAACAAGTTTTGTGGAACTTCTCTAGTAAGTATTAACCCTTTTTTCCCGAGATCGGGAGCCTGGATTGATGTCAAAACAGTGGGAGGCTCCAGGTTTTTGGCACTTCGGAGCTTTTAGTGAAGAGGCGTTTGAAAAACTAGAAATTCCCATATGCCCACTAACTGTTTGTCAAAATGATCATCCTGTTCCTTTTAATATTTTACCACCGAGTCAATTGAACCTTAGTGATTTTACCCAATTGAACTTCAAACATACTTAAGATTTACTAAGAAGATTTCGGATTTGGCCATCTCTTTTTGTCTGTTAGTTGGGAGATTTCAATTTCAGTCATCAGGTGTGTCATTCACTAAACGTTGGCGTTTAGACTTTTGTATTACGCAGTGGAACATATCTTGTTGAGTACACTGGACAACTGATCTTGTTGCCATCCCACCTATATTCTAGTAAGATAACCACAAGTTGATATTGAGGCCTTATCCTGTTTTCTTTTTGCGGCTTCTTTTATAAATGTAATAGGAGTTGATCAACTGACTAACAATTTCTTATATGGGATGACTTCTGAATATTTTCTAGTATGAAAAATTTACTTAGAAAGCTTGTTTCTGCTTTGCAGGGAAACAAAACGGATGTGGTGATATGCAGCTACAATGATCATTTTCTTGTGAGTTTAAAGTTCTCAAATACTTATATCGGGCCAATTGCCCATATCTGTGAACCCGTTTAATCTGTAGGAGCAATTTTCAGGTTATAGTAACTCAGATAGGAGCTATGGGAACGATACTGCATGCCAGGTATGCATTTTCTTTCCCAATAGAATATTTTTAATGCACTTTTGTTCAATTTACTCTGAGTTGAAAGGGAAAATTCAAAATTTAATTTGTGTAGTCTGGTATTCTATATTTCTAGCATTTTAAATGCGACAGCTGTAAGAAGTAAAATTAATGATCTGAAAAGTAAAAATATAAAGATTGGGGTTAACATGCCTACCAAAAAAGGGAATAGGGTAGCTGAATATTCCCGTAAAAATGATTGCAATCCTATCAGATGACATTCAATAGCTGACAAAGATGTTTCAATATTCTTGCTGCGGAATACCCCACTTTGTGTGTGTGCCTTCCCCATTGCAGGATTTTACTGGATGCTAAATTTCCTGGATTCAACAGCAGAACATGGTCTAAGTAGCGCACACTGTCATCTTCCCGGTATCAACAACTAACCCATCTGTTAGCACGCATTTGCAAATTAAGCATGAGCTCATCCGATCAATCATCCCTTTTCACTAAAAAGAAACAATTGAATCTCCTAGAGAGCATAGAACAGGAAGCAGATGGTAAAAAAAAACAGGGAGAGTGATGCTTCTCTATCCCCAAAGCAGATTACAGCTATTCTTTTGTAAAAGAGGATTCCAGTGGGTAATGGAAGCTTTTGAATTATTTCAGATCATCTTAAAAAAAAAGCACATGCTTTCCTCTTCTCCAGGTAGGGAGGATCCAATAAAAATGCAGATGTTAGGGTTGGCAATAGGTTCTAGCTTACCCGTTTACCTGTTGTAAGAAAAGGGGTAGGGGGTAAGACTCTAACCTGTCTTGCTAGATGCAAAGGTTGAGGGAATTAATCTACCCTTCCTGTTTACCCGTACGCAAGGTCCATTTTGTGTATTCATACCTATCCCATCTAATTTACCCACTTACTCTTACTAAGTCCATAGGCTATAATCTATTACAAATCCACAACACAAATGGCTATAATATGGTAATCACATGACAAGAGCATTGTTGAGGAAGTTCCCAACTCACCCCTTATAAGCAAGGTAGGGAACTCCCTAAACCCCTTAGAACGTAAGGCTTGGGCCATTACCTGACCTACCTTCCCTCTTGCCATACGTAACAGCTACAAAATGGTCAAATAACATTCATATGGATTAAATATGTACCAACTGAGAATAAACATTCAACAAAATTAAAATGTAAAGGACAGTAAATTGAATACAGACAAATATAAAGGAAGAAAAATTTGAATGGTTTAATAATAAAAGAAACAATGATTTAAGTTTTTAAGCATTTTTTAGGTCAACTTGAGAGGCCTAGTGTTGGTTGCCTAGCTGAAAGTGTTCTGTTGTATTATTTACTTATTTTTTATGGGAAAGTATTCTATTTTATTGCATTAATGGAGTTAATAACTTGCTAATTTGTTTCCATGACTCAAAAAATTCTTCAAGTTCCCTTTTGTGATTCATCTATTTGTAGAGCCTTTTAGATAATAATATTCATTTAGCTTACCTCTTTGTCCATTAGGAAGGAGGAAGGTGTGTCTACTCATCCAACCTTCAGTGTGTCTGTAATATTT
Source organism: Protea cynaroides (assembly GCA_028583415.1). Taxonomy (NCBI): domain Eukaryota; kingdom Viridiplantae; phylum Streptophyta; class Magnoliopsida; order Proteales; family Proteaceae; genus Protea; species Protea cynaroides. Next base: position 8,206,959 of record CM053273.1, read on the forward strand.
GGCAAGCGAGATGAGGTAACTAGCACTTACATATTAGCTAGCTTTTCTGTTAGACCAGAAGATACTTAACACATTTTAAAATACGCAGCCAATGCTAGAAGCATGTGCACGCCAGCTGATTGAAAACATAAGGTATGTACTGATATCAAGCTGAGTTGATAAATGATGAGCTCTTGGTTGGTAATTTCAACTTAGAAATTCCAAACGGTCTAAGAGGTGATCAGGGTCTCATTTACTCCTCCCTTTTTTCTTTTTTTTTTAATGATTGGAAATGTGCTTATGTCTACATATACACATTTACAGATATAGAAGGAACGACTAGTAACCTGACACATTTGCATGTTCTATATTTGCAGTTGCTCCAGTTCTTCCAAGCCATTGGTCCTATCTCTTGGTCTCAAAGATCACTCTGTGGTACTATCCAAAGCATAGACGTACATTATTCTCATAATTGAACAATAAAACAAAACTTCATGAGAATGACTATACTTTCTTGCAGGAAACACTGAAGGGTATTGTTTCTGCTGTTATTGAGAGTCGTCTTTGGTAAACATAATGAAGCCACAGTTTTGAGGTATCTGGATCAACTTTCGTGACGAATTTCCATCAAATTCTCTACTTTTTCTTTGTTGCTTTATCATATATCAGAAAGAGACCGTTTTGTGTATACATCATCATAATCATTTTTATCTTCTCATATAGGTGTTTTTATGAGAAGCCATTGATGCTATGTTCATTCCTTTACTCTTGTGATTCTATATCCTTGAACTGGGAGAATGCCCAGGAATCAAAATACAGATCATAATATGGAAAACTATTTTCTGAATCAAATGGCCCATAGTTTACATTAGCCTTCCAGAGAAGAAAATCCATGTTCTTCCCAAGATTTTAAAAACTGGGAAGCTGGTTGGGGATTAAACTCACCAAAATAATTCCAAAATCGTCTGGTCTGTCGGACTTGACCAAAACTCATCTGTCAAAAGTCAGGGATCCGATTTTTGAAACCTTGATTCGTCCCTTGAAATCTTGAGCAAAATATGCAATTTCATCTTACCATATTCCTAGGTATACAGTATCTGATGCAGGAATGACTGTCAAATGAAATATCCATTAAAATAAGGGAAATTTGCCTACACTTACAAGATAGGAAAAAATTACAAATCGGGTGTATTGAACATTTGTTACAAATTCTTCTCTATTCCAATCTCCAAAGACTGCCCCCATCGGCAAACTAATCTGTATTGAAAGGCTCGGAAGAAGAAAAGAACAGGAGCAAACAAGAAATGCATTAAAACGAGTTACATTTTAGATGCCTCCGTAGCAGAAATCGCTGAAGAAAGATGATGCCATCTTCAGGAAGTTGCATAACCTGTAAAAGAAAATTTGCAGACTGTCACATAATCTAACCAGTGTTCTCGACAAATCAACCTCAACAGATCTCTTATGTGTTTTCTTTGTAATGTTTCTCCCATTAACCATGTAGATTGTTGTCTCTTCAAATCTCTGGTAAGGGTGCTAAACGGTTTATTATGGATAAAACGATTGGTGCGGTGCATAGGAGGGTAAAATTGAATTCGAACCCATTAACTAAATGGTGTCGAATTGCTACCAGTACCGATTTGGTTTTGGTTATCCGATTTTTAATCAGTTTTTCATTCAATGATTTTGTTTGCAGTTTATAGACGATTTAATGCATGGCCTTAATCAGTTTCTAAATGGCTTGGTTCCTGTAGTTGCCATAAATCAGTTTCCCCTATATTTCAAAAACAAATTTTACAATATATTATAACAGTTAACGTTTCGGATTTGTTTCGGTAAATGATTTCGGTGCAATTCTTGCATCTTTAATGGTGCTTACACCGTGGCTGCTTCTCCAACCGCCTTTATTTGTCTTGTTTCATTCTGGGCTCTTAGCTTGCGTAAACATCACCTCGCCCAGTTGTACAATATTCTCTGGATCTTCTATAGTTTTGGATTGAGGGATTTTGGATGGGATTTCTTCAACCTATTCGACAGAGGAAGAGAAAGCGATCATAGGCTCATGGTTGTGTGAACTATTTTTTTTCTTTTTCTTTTTTTCATTCTTGATTTCGTTATGAAAAGTGTCGGTTTGAGTAGGTGTCGTTCAATCCCTCTAGTTACGGTCCAGCACACTGAGTGAACTTCAACCGTTGGATTACGATCAGAGTCCCTCCGATAATGATAGGAGAAGATGTAAACCCCTCTACTTAAGGGGGTAGCTCAGTTGACAAAGACTGACACACCTCACGTTTAAGAAGTAATGAATTGAACTTTTTATGGGACCTACGATATTATATCTCTTTCTATTGGCACTAATAGTGGTAGTAGTATTTCAAATAATAGAAAGTATCACTAGAAAGACATGTAGGATTACATTACAAATCCAAAGAAACTTTATTCATAATAAATCTTATATGGAATGTAAAATACATCTGAGTTAAAACACAATTAATTAAAATAAATTGAACATACCTTTTCGTAGAAGATTGTTTTTCGACCTTTGATTGACACCTGATTCCTGCAGAGATCTATTGTTTTTCGACCTTTGATTGACACCTGATTCCTACAGAGATCTTCTACAGTCTCCTCCCCTTAGATATGGGACCTCTTGATTATGGAAAGAGACTATAGGAACCCCTATCCATATTTATAATCTTTTTGGAATTCAAATCTATCCCAAACCATAATAGGATAGATTTGAATTATATTTGGTAAATGGATAATCAAATCTATCCTTGATTGGATTTCCATCCATAATAAGATAGATTTGAATTATATTTGGTAAATGGATAATCAAATCTATCCTTGATTGGATTTCCATCCATAATATGATAGATTTGAATTATATTTGGTAAATGGATAATCAAATCTATCCTTGATTGGATTCTCATCCATAATAGGATAGATTTGAATTATATTTGGTAAATGGATGTGATTCTCATCCATAATAGGATAGATTTGAATTATATTTGGTAAATGGATAATCAAATCTATTCTTGATTGGATTTCCATATAGATTTGAATTATATTTGGTAAATGGATAATCAAATCTATCCTTGATTGGATTCTCATCCATAATAGATAGATTTGAATTATATTTGGTAAAGGGATAATCAAATATCCTTGATTGGATTCCCACCAATCTAAATAGGTAAGGAAATATAATGTTACCATAATAGAAAATAGGAATGATTTTACAAGACATGCATGCAGTATATATGCTGCAACATACTTAAGCAGCAAGAAAAGAAAATGGATAGGCTTTCTAAAATTGAATTCTAAAGTTTATTCCTTAGAATGAAGGGCGTTCGGTATATATGCCTCTACATACTTAAGCAGTAAGAAATGACAATGAAAAGGTTCTAAATTTTTATTTTTATTTTCTTAAAGAATTTGACGTTTACCTTTCTAAAGTTAGTTTGACATTTGCATCGTGTGCTTAATCAGAAAGCTGTATAAAAGGGGCTCCCTTTGCCTTTGTTGATTCGGAGTGGATTCTTTGTGTGAAGCTGTTGCCCGATGATCCCAGATTTGTTCCGTAAAAGTCAGGGAGGAAAGAGATAGAGTGTGAGATGCTAATTACATAGCTTTCATACTGAAGTTAAGAAACTTTTCTTTGTTTTTACTTTAAAAAAAAGAAAAAAAAAGAACCTTTTCCTTGTTAAAGCTAGACCAATAAAAATCCTAAATCAAACCGGATTGAAACCAAAGATTTCTTATTCGACAATAATTGGGCTTGAGTGTATAAAACGGAGACCAAATTGGCCTAGACCAAAACCGGATCGACGACCCATTTTATTGTTGCCTTAATCCCTCCTTAGCTTTCTCTTTTAAACTTGTTTTTAAAAGGGCAGGTAGCACATCACAGCCAATATATAATGATACTCCATTCTGATTCTCATTCTCATCTCTCATCTCTCATCATCCCAGTTTGTGTGATGCTTCCATGAGGCATAGAATCACTTTAAAAAAAATCACTTATTATTATGAAACACTTATACATGGGTTAGACAGTTTAGGCACCAAAAAATAAATAGATTTAGAAAGAGAAAGAGTCAAAGCATTTTTCATATTCTTCCCTTTTTTAGTACTATTTGGAAAGTTTCAAAAACCAAACCAACACCCTCCTTCCAAAAAACAAAAAATAAAAATAAAAACAAAACGTCTTGCTCTCATCTTTATTCTATCTTATTATCCGATGCAAGAATCCACAATGTTAAAGAAGGTTCTTTCTTATCTCCACTTGCTATTCTTAAAATATAACCAAAACAACTTCCATTTTTATTTTTATATACTAATTAAATTCTACTTTTTAAGAATAGCCAAAATGTTTTTTGTACATACATCGCTTCATCTGTTAGATGGGAGAGAGTGTAATCCAAAAACTGCCCCTGTACCAGACAAAGGGCCGATGAAAACTAAACATGCACACGCGTAGTCCGTGTACGAAAAGAAACAATTTTGATATACATCATCCCTAATTTGGACTTGGAATAGCTTTTGAGTCAATATATATTGTCTGGTATAGATTTTTTTATTTATTAAAGTTATGCTTGTTTTGACATAAAATTTTACATGTTAAAATTTTTTCCAATGTTTGTTATCAAGAGATAAAATACAGTGATATGTAAGGAAAAGGGAAAATGAAGTTTTTCTTTTACCTCTTGAAAATAAACATTGGAAAAAAATTTAACATATAAAATTTTACTTCAAAATAAACGGAAGATTTAGACATGTTTTTCATAATTCATTTCAAGAATTCATCTGTGTCGTCGAGTTTCACAAGCGGAGCCTATGAGAACTCTAGTCAAGCTTCTCTTCATCCTCCGCCATTAATTAAAATTACCGAACAAGATTAGATTAAAGGTTCATTGTCTCTCAAACACTTCCGGTTTCTTCATATAATGAAGTGAAAAATATCCCTTCAAGTCAACAACGAGGATTCTTTCCCACAACCTCTCACATAATTCATATTACCTCTTCTTTTGTCAATTTCTCTCTCCTTCGCCCTAATATTTTGGGTCCCCATTAAAGATCGTGATTCTTGCATACACATTTGTGCATTGTAGGAACCACAATGGCATTTTGAGAAATCTTCACACTTTTTTTTTTCAATGAGACCAAAATTCCTCATTTAGCATGTGACTTAGAAGTCTTTTCTGAAATTTAAAAATAGAAAAAAAAAATGGGTTACATTTTTCTAATACACCAATGGAGGTATCATAGTGTCTTTCTCACTCTTTAATTAAAATTAAAAGAACGTGTAGTATGTACGCGGATTTACTTTCACAACACGAAAATATTTTTTTTATATTTTAAATTCGTGACTATCAAATTGTAATACGATTATATTATCATCACACCAAGGCTTACTTTCTCCTCCTTGGTTAAAACCATGGAAAGTAAAGAAGAAATTTCCATTTGAATATTAAAGTGTTGACTGAAATGAAAAAGAAAAGAAAGTTTCCAAGAAAATGTTTGGTCAGAAATAAAACAAAGATTTTTATATATATATATTATTTTGGTTCACTTTCCACTCCAATCTAACACAGCTAACAGTTTGAATGCACCACGCCCACTTTCTTTCTTCTTTTTTTTTTTTCTTTTTTTTTGAAACTTAATCATCTTTAATATAATATATGAAGAAATGGATCGGTTTGAATGCACCAAGCCCACGTTCTTCATATATTATATTAGGGAAAAATATCTGTCACATCCTATATAAGTTATCTTAATCTTACCCACCTACCATTATTTTTGATAATATTTCTAGAACTTCTTACTTTTGAAAAACTATATCCATCGAACCCCTCATTTAATATGTTCATCAACCAATGACGTGGCACCATTTATATTTAATAAATGATAAAAATACCCTTCTCTTTTAGTTTTCCCAACTAAAAAATAAATTTTATTTATTTCATATTAGATCATAATATTACATAAAAATAAGAAAATGAACAAGGAGAGGAAAAATTTCACATAGACTCCAATAAGAATTACTAACATCATCTACCATCCACAAGATTAAAAAAATATCACCTACCACCTAAAATTTTTGCATCGTTAATCAAAGAAGCCCACTCCGTACATAGATTCCTGTTAGATGCTAATGTCAACTGAAATAGAACATTTGATGGAAAATACTACCCTTTGAGTGGAATTAAAAGACAATTTTATCTTTTATTTGAATTTTTACCATACCCCTCTATCTATAGTCTACGTCTCCTTCTCTGTTCCTCACAAATCTTTGAAACTGAATGACTTCCAATAACTGAGAATTTGCAGGCTCAAACGACTCTAGTAACGATGCCACCATTGGTCCATCCCATAAGAGGTCTAGGGTTAGGGTTTCAAACGGTGCAACCTTGTTCTTATCTACTATAATCTTCTTCCCTTTTGTTTCAGAAAATATCTAGTCCAAAGGAAATTATTAAAAACCATCAATAAAAGATGGAAGATTAGTTAATGGAATAGTTAAGATAGTACAAGTGCCTGCAACCTGCTCAACCAAAGAGAAATGAGAGAAACAGTAAAACAGAAATTCAAGAAAAATCAAGCTGCAGACGAAACAAAAGCACTTCTTAATCTACTAGAATGATTTATACAATATGTGATTCCTTCTGATTATAACTCCATTTTTCTCAAAATCTATTTGATCCTGATACCCCTTTTTAATTTCCACCATAAAAGTAGGAAGCTAGACAAAATTTTGAGGACAGAAGTAGCTTCAAGAGCAGACCTACCCGCTTCAAGCTGGAAGCTATGAACAAGAACAAGAAAGAAGCGGTTAGTACTAATTGGGATTTTGCGCAGTCGTTGTGGGACTCGTACGAGAAAGTAACTTTGTCGAAGGAGTTAGGCAGGGCTTGTGTTGGATACTTGGATCATTCGGATTTGGAACACCCCATGAATGGATTACAAGGGTGGAGGAAACAGTTTGGAAAGAAACGCAAGAACATCACATGCCATCCAAAAGATTTAATCTGCAGATCCACAGAAGATGATATTCAATTGTGATACTTTCCCATATTCTAATTGATTGTTTTGATTCTGATTACTGTTAAGCATACCAAGTGCTTGTGCTTGTGCTTCTACTATGACAACGCACGGCAAATCAACAAGGGTAAGCATGAAATGAAATGTTTTTTTAATCAAGAAAAGGAAATATTTTTTTAATCAAGAAAAGGGCCCCCCTCTTCGTCTCTCTCTATTCAGTCTCACAATGAGCCATCCCTAGATTTGTCGTCGCCAGAATTCAGCCAGGCAACAACATCGCGAGTCCATGGCTGAAAGTGGAAACGAAAGACATAAAAGAGTAATTGTATTTTTCATTATAAAGTCAAACTCGTAATTTTTCTTTTTCTTTTTTATTTTTAATTTATAATATGAAAGATAAAAATGTTTATCAATATTTTAAATAATTTTCGTCAGTTAAATGATTGCCATTCATGTTTTTCCAAATTTATGGGTTGTTATATGGGAAAAACACTATCCATTTAAAATCTTACACGTGGCAACTTTTATCTTCGGAGTCGACCACAAATGATGTGGTACGCTCGGCTTATGCCGTTCGGAGTCACAGTCCTGTTAGGACACGGTACTGATCGGAGGTATAGACCTACTCGGTTACGTTTCTTGGTCGGAGGACAGAGTCCTAAAGCAACTATGTCACGGCAGAGGAATCATTCTCCTAGTATGGTACGATGTCGATCATTACGGCCATGCGACCAATCATAGGTAGGGTGACACGAGTCACTCTCCCTGTTGACCGATTTAGCTTCTTTGGCTACAATCTTCCGCTCCTGCTCGGAGTCTATGACCTGGGTGTCCCTCAGAGTGACACTTGACAGTCCTATTGGCGATCTACTTCCCTGAGTCCTGGTGCCTCCATGCCTCATCTCAATCTCTATAAGTAGGTGACGACCCCCCAAGGTATATCAGCTCTCTCTCAATTCACAATCTCACAACCTCACCATTCATTCTCGTACACCCAAACTCTCTCATCGTTCCCCTCTTTCTCTAAACTGGAGATAGCTTCCTACTATGAAAGCTATCTTTTGACTGTTTACATTGGGAATCTGACTTAGGCATCGGAGTGTACTTAGGGCTTAGTCGCCCAACTCCGTTGTCTCATCTCTGTGATTGCAGGTTACTTGGATCGCAGACCGACGAGCTATTTTTGACCATAACATGGGTGATAGATGATGTTAGCAATTCTTATTAGGATGTATATAAAATTTTTACTTGAGGAAAACACCATAGTTACTGTGTTTCTTCATATAACCCTAACATGGGTGATAGAAAGTTTGGGTTTCCAAACCTACCTTCTATGGTTTCAATTGCCGATTAAAAAAGAAAAAACTTTAGTCAAACAACACAAGTTATATGCTGGTCTCAGTCGATAGAAAAACCACAAGACGCACCAACAAATAAGGTAAAATTGAAAAAGAAAATGAAAAGGTAAATCTTAAAAAAAAATTTGTAATTAAAAAATATTAAAGGTAGAAAAATCTTTTTAATATCTAAATAAAATTTGAAAATCTTGAGCTATGGATAAATGAAATTAAAATAATCCAAGACGATGTGGTAGATATTTTTCCATATATTATTATATTTTTTCATCAATGACATTTACATGATCCCATGAGATGAGGCCGACATACGGTGGACTTCAGTGATTGTCGGTTCATCCTCTCTACTCTGAAACCACCACACGGCAAACACTTGGCAGCCAAGAAATGGAGAGACTTGCCAGCTAAGGCTTCAAAATCCCCGCTTTTGTTTCTGACCAAATTCCAAAACAACCAAACGTCACTACATCCATCCACGCCTGTGAGGCTCTGACCTTATCTTACCTTATTAAACAATTGGACAGGACGAATATTCCATCCTCCCTGTTGTTTTCTTGAGACTATAAATTTAAATTAGCCTCGTTCAAAACTTTTGGATCCCGTACAAATAAGAAAATCCTGAGGGGAACGAAAGAAACGTGAATCACCAACTTCTTCTGGTTCATTCCTTTTCTTCGATCTGAAGAACTTCACATCCACTCACGGGGAAGACGACCGCCTCTCTTTCTTTCTGATTATACAAATCAATGTCGGCACGAAATCAGTTTCATCTTCACCGCCATTAAGAAAACCTAAGGTAGGGCGAGGCGGTTTTTATAGTATATTAATAACGGCTCCTTCCTTTCCATTCTCTTCTCCAACCAATTTCATTTCATTTCCCTACGGTTTGACCAACGAAGGTTCTTTCTCTGGATTGAATTTGTGGATTGACTTTTGATATTGGTGAAGCTTTACAGTTCTACAGATTTCTCGAGTTGGATGTGTTTTGTTGGAAAGTCGGTTTTCGGATGAATTTGATATCCAAGCATTTGTAAGGTTGGTACTTCTCTGTATTCCGATTCTTTTTTTCTTTTTTTCAGATTGCTTGATGAAGAACTTGATTGGATAAATAGACTTACAATGGATTCTCTTTTGTTTGTTGTTGTTGCTTTAATATGCAGAGGATTCTGTCGCTTGTTAGGATTAAGTTCTTGTTTCTCGGATACCAAGACTGCGTTGGAGCATTATTAGGTTACATTAATTCAGACAGTTGTTATGGAGATTAACGTAAACAAATGCCAGTTATCACCTCTTCCCGTTGGAAGGAATGGCAGGTTTAAACATAGGTGTAGGGATTTTGCTTCTGACTATCCTAGAAGACAGAGTAAAAATGAACATATGGAGCATATAGATATTGGAGATTCGGTATCAGAGACCACCAATGAGCGGGATATATCGGTTTCCGATTCCGAAAGTGTTATCAGTGGCTCCATCACTCCGAAATTTGAGTCGTTTGCAGGCCGTGGACTGATCAGGTTGGAAGAAGGAGATAAAGAGCACGACATCATCAAGAACAGATTCATGTTGGGTTTGGGACCTCTTGGAAGGCATACTTCAATTATTGCCGTACACAAGAATTCTTTCTCTGGTTTTCACAGACAAGCTCGATTGCAATCGTTCAAGATATTCTCGGAATCGATGTCTCAGAAATGCAATGGCAATGCTAACATAAAATACGCTTGGTATGGGACTTCGAGGGATGGGGTTCATAGGATCATTTCCCATGGATTTGGTCATTGTGGAAACCCTGAGAACAGCAAATTGAATGGGTGCGGTCTCCATCTTTCTCCGGAGAATTCTTCTATTGACAGGTACGTTGTAAATTAACAACGTCGACTCAAGTTTTTCGTTTCCCGACTGTTTGGTGCATCATTATTTGTCCTATGCGGTCTCTCTCCTTTTAATTTGCCTTCATTTGAAAATCCTACGATACGAGTTCTGAAAATCATTTCTCTGTTTGCAGTGTGGTAGCCTCCGTTCTTGATGGAAGTGGTTTGCGACATGTGTTTCTTTGTCGTGTGATCTTGGGAAATATGGAGGAAATACTTCCTGGCTCTATGCAGTTCCATCCTAGTTCTGAGGATTTCGATTCTGGAATTGATAGTCTGTCGGCTCCAAGTAGATATATTATTTGGAATACACACATGAACAGTCATATCTTGCCTGAATACGTCATAAGTTTCAGGGCTCCTCTTTGCTTGAAAGGTGAGCAATTGGCCCTCTATTGTAATATTGAACTTCTGAAAGTTTAAAAGTTTATTTTTTATGAAGCTCATCTTGTTTGTATCCCAATCCTGTTTAGGTTTTCAAAGGATTCAGGAGCGTGTTGTAAAACCCACATCTGCCTGGATGCCATTTCCAACTCTAATATCAGTACTTTCGAGGTTCTTAACTCCCACTTCCATTGCTTACATTGAGAAGTATCACAACGATTATCGGGTATGCAGAAGTGCTTCTGAATTATTTGTTTTGACTTCAGTCTTGAAAATACTTTTCTCCTGCCTTCTTTATCTTTTTTGGTATTTAAAATGTTGTGCTGTTTGTGGTTGCAGACGAAGATTGAATTATTTGTTTTGACTTAGTCATGAAAATACTTTTCTCCTGCCTTCTTTATCTTTTTTGGTATTTAAAATGTTGTGCTGTTTGTGGTTGCAGACGAAGAAGATCACTCGGCCGCATCTGATACAGAAAGTGAGGCAAATAGCTGGAGACAAATTGCTCGTCTCAGTAATTAAATCTTGCAGGAACAAGGTTCAATTTCCAATCACGAAACAAGCATTCTTATTGTTTTGAATTGTTTTTCAATTGCATAGTTTGTTTGATGGATATGTAACATGTTTACTTCTCTACTGGACTTTGTATGGCTTACCGTTATGGTTCTCTTGTTTTGCATGATCATTATGGGTTTGTTGACTTGGTGACAAACGGGATTTAATTGATGTGTCCAAAAAGGATGGGTTTAATTCGGCTAGAAGGCTTTTCAATGTTGGATGATGGAATTTCCTTATTATTTACTGGTGCTTAACAGTACAAAAATATAAGTACTTGAATGGGGGGGAAAAAAACATGAGAAGAGCCATATAATATGAAGTTATCAGTAGGTAGTGACTGAACTTTGAGAAAATACCCTTTTTTATTTAGATACATATTGTAGTGTCACTGGCTTCTAGAATGGGGGAAGTCAGTGTCCTTTGAAAATGAAATTTTATCTGTCTAGGAATGTCGGATTTGAAATCTCAGTGGCACATAGGACTGGTAACCTCATTCAGCTAGAGGTTTTAAGTTATACTTAAGATTACTGACCAATATATAGGTTTGTGACCTTTCTTAATGTTACACTTGAACAGTTTTTTTTTTTTTTTTTTCTTATTTCTGGTGCTACTATTCCTTGGCACTTCAAAGTGAATTGATCTATACCTTTTTTTTTATGCCCCAGCAATTTAAAGTGGTACGAAACTTTTCACCAAGCAGCAGCTCAAAGTAGTGCAAAAGACACTTGGAGTACACATGGAACATGGCTGCTTATTGTTATACCAAGACAGAAAAAAATTCTTTTAAAAGAGGTACGAGAAGGAAGCTAAATGTACAGCCACAAGAGATGCTCTATAGGTTTTGAGTTTTTACTAATCAATTAACGAACTACAGGTTAAAGGAAGCAGGTGCCTGAATGGCATCTTGTTCTGACTTGTTCTGAAGAAGTAACAGTGGTGGTGGTAGGGAAGTTTTTTTTTTTTTTTTTTTTTTTTTTTGTTGCCTTTGACATAAAGTAGCTGATGCCTGATGGCGTTTCACTGCTTTTTGTTTCAAAGATGTAGCAGACGTAGTGGTGTCTGGTCTATTGGGGATTTTCTCTTCTAATGTCAAATCTCTCCATTTGGAGAATGTTTACCTGTAGTAGTGAATTGTACTGAGCAACAATTTTTGTCATTAAATAGCAATTCAATGATCCATGGGATATAATTTGACATAAATGCGGCTGATGCCCGAACCCTGGTTGATTGAATCAAGCACAAGGAGGAGGAGGAGGAGGAGGAGGAGGGGGGAGATGTAATTTGGTCCTTAGTTTTGTGCATCTATCACGAGGCAAGTGCTGAGAAGTGGGATTAACGAATAAATTATCATTCATGAAATAATTTGCAGGGGTAAGGCTGCATGCATTCTACCCTTCCCTAGATCCTACAGTAATAGGAATTTCGTGCATTGGGACGTCCTCTTAATCTGGCAGCGCCTGAATCTGCTTTAAGATGGAAGTTCTTGCCAATAAGGGAATTGCATTGGAAGATTCAGCCGCACTTAGAAATCATTTGCATCTCTTACGTATGGTGAAGAAGGGGGTATTCTCCAGGTAAGCTGTCATTACCATATGATAAAAGATATGGGAAAAAGGAAGTACAGTTGTGATGTGTACTTCCCAATCACATTTCCCTCTCTCCTTAAAATCCGGGTCCCCTCCAAATGAACTGGCTTTTTGTTCTCTTTGTACTCTCATTCCCCTGCTAATGCGTATATCTGTGAATATACCAGTAGCGTATAGATCCTCCCCTCACGAAATATATATACATGATAAGAGGTAATTTTGAGAGCCGACTATTATTTGCTGTACTATAATTTTTGCCCCCCGAGGACAAAGAAGATTAAACCAGAGTTCCCTCGAATGGAATTCTATTTGGTTGGATTTGTCCAAGAATGGTCTGAGTATAAGATTACTATTCTGGCTTTCACTCTTACTGTTCCTTTAGAAAACCAGGAATGCAAATGATTTTGATAAGTAACTTGCTGTGTTACCAGACTGTCGTCGAGATATCACCCGACTATCATTTTCATTTAGACAAATCTTGGTGTCAGATCTTCTCTATCGTGGCTCTTCTTTCTTCTCCATCAGTTTGGTTGCCTTCGGATAAGAAAAAGCCTCAAGGTTCTGTTGTTCATTGTCCCCTCAAATGTCTCCGCTGCATCTAGGCCACAGCATGTGAAGCTCTTGCTATGACTGTGAGGGAGACCTTATTGTCTGTTAGAGCAAACATCAAGAAACGCAAACAGAAAACAGAAAAATATTCAACTAAAATGACACAGAGATTAACGTGATTCACACACCAATATGATGTGCAAGTCTACAAGAGAAGATGAAGATGATATACTATGTCAAAATGAGGTGTTGCAATGGAGATCTCTCAAGAAAAAGACAACTAAAAGACACAGAGCGGATCACACTCCAATATGTTGTGGAAGTCAACAGGGGGAGGAGGTGGAGTAAAAAGTAAAGAAGGGGGGGGGGTGGAGGGGGGGCCCCAAAGAAAAACTTCTCAGCCCATACGAAAACCCACTTTTTCTCTTACTTTTGCGGCTAAGGTTACGAGGTTAGAAAATAACAATATATATGTGGCTCCAGGTTGGGCCAATCCATCAGGCTGGGTCGAGTCCTGCACCACCAACGAGATCAGTGATGGAAGCAAGCTCCCTGCTACCATCACAGATCTCAGAAAATTACCATTCAGGTTACCACTAAAATTGTCGGAGTATATCATGAATCCAAAAGTGCTGAAGAATTCAAAACACAACATCATCGGATGTTGAGCTCAGTCTTACAATCGGTTTTTAGCAAAGGGGATTCTTTAGTCTCCGTGATAGTTTAACCTCTTCACCAGAAAGTCCATGGTACATGAACAGAGTTAATTGAGATTTGTACTTTGTAGGCAGCTTTTATCCAAGAATGAAGAATCCCTCCTCCTCCATCAGATACATCTCCCTAACAGCTAGTTTTGCTGCCCATATGCTTGCTTCTGATTCTGTATCTTCGGGTTGTTCCTGCAACAGTTGAAGGAGCCAATTTGCTAGGGAATCTTAGAAGTTGATTTTTTTTTTCCTGATTGGTCATATTCTATGTTATACTACTGGGATAGGGAATAAGTGCAAGAGAAGAGACTCAAACTTGAGACTTTAGTCCATGCTTCACCAAGCAAAGACCCATCCGACCAAACGAGTATTTACAAAAACTCCGACCAGTAAATATTAGAAGTTGAATAATGGTATCACATTCCCTTTCAATCTCCAAGGGAGAAAAAAATTTTAAGAGACAATGTAAGTCTTGTTCTGGTTGCTATGGCTCGTCCATGTTGGGGTAGAAAAACTGAAGAGGTGATTTCCAGAATAATCTCCAATTACTTACACCCATTCCTGCAGCCTGCAGGGACTGGCTGGTCCAAGCAAGACCTGTCAAAATTCAGTTCAGACCCCCTTTTGTGAGGCAATCCAGCCCACTAGTTGTGTTAAGAAATGGACTCGGGGCATCACTGTGGGCTAAAGACGGAACTCTTGGAAGAGATTAAGGCTTGTCTGAGAAGGATTATCAGTGGTGGAAGTTGTTTACCCAAAAAAAGGATTCTATCACTGCATCGCAGATCCTCCACATGGTTATTGAAATAAGAAAGGTTCCATAAGACTAAGTGATAGGCTTTGGAGAGAATCTCTCAAAGCCACAACAATTAGTGAGCAGAAATCGTTGTAGAAGAGAGAGAGAGAGAGAGAGAGATACGAACACGAGACCTCAACTCGGCCTTACTTCAACAAGACTTAATGCTACTGCCCAGCCAAGTGGACGTCGCATAGTCCCAAATTTGTAATGCTTTATTTTGCCATTTGAAAAACTTTTTTTGAATTAAAACTTAACATGTGAGAGAAAGCCATATGGTCTACCGTCGACCCCATACCATTTCAACCCCAATTGACATGCCATGTGACAAAAATAGGTGAGCCACCCAAAGCTTAGGTTGGTACTCACGTTTGCTAGACTGCAATCAGTTTGGCAAGTTTTGCAGTTGTATTGTTGTTAAGGCTCCTTTTGTTTAGATGTAAAATTTTACGTGTAATATTTTATATGCAAAAAAAGATTCAATATTTATTCCCAAAAGATAAATGTAAAAAAAAGATTCAATATTTATTCTCAAAAGGTAAAATATAATGATGTCTAAAGGGGATGCAAAAGGAACTTCGTCTTTCTTTTACATAGGAAACAAGCATTAAAATTTTTCTTTACATATAAAACATCATATAAAATTTTACGATAAAATTTTATGTCAAAACAAACAGAGTATGATAAAAAAATCCAATGATATTAATAACGGTTTGGCCCTATTCATACATCTTTTATTTTAATTTTTTTCTTTGGGTAAAGATTCATAAATCTACAATTGAAAGCACGAGGAATTGGCAGCCTCCAAATTTTTTCTCCACTTGCAAAAATTTTTATAAAGAGCTGCTCTTCTTAATCTAGTCTACGCTTGTGATGGGATTCATTACTGCTGCACACCTTACAGTAATCCTCTCATTCCACTTCGATTTACCCAAATAAGTATAAGTACACCTATGCAGAGCTACTAACAAGAACAAAGGCCTGGCGAACATTGTTGCCAATGTCAAAAAGGTATATCTGTTCATCAATAGATTATATATGTAAAATCATCTTTTGCAATATTATTCTCATTTCATTCCTTGGATAAGCCCATTGCCTTGCCATTTTCCCTTCAGCTCAGTTTGAATTCAAGAGAAATTAAAATGAACTCAAAGGAAAAAAAATTTAAACCTAAACAAAAAGAATTTTAAAGCCATAACACAACATGATTATATAAACTACTTAAATTTCTTACTATATTTAATAATGATAATAATTAGATATAAATTTTATTTTACAGGGGATTTGAAAGCAAAGTAAAAATTAGTTTATAACAAAATATGAAATGATTTAGAATTAGTTACATAGTCTTGTTATATTATGCGTAAAATGATTACAAAAATTAACTTTTCAAGTATAAAGATTCCACTTCCCTTCCCTTTTTCCTTGCAACCTATCAGGGCCTTCAAGATAACAATTTAGTAGTTCTCCCTCCATAAGTTTCCCATTCCTTGATTCATCAAAATTCCTGAAGAATCTGCATAGACAGAAAGGGGATGTAGAATGAAGCCCATGACTCTTGGAAAACTAACTCGGTCCTTCCCTTTTTCCAAATAAGCTCTTTCAGACAAATGAACAAAGATGGGCAGGGACTTGGAAGTGTCGTAACCGCTCTTCTTTCTTGTTTTCAACACACTCCTGCTTCTTACACACAGCATTCCATTGCCTTTCTAGCTGCAAACCACAGGGACATAGATAGTTTTAAGTTCAGATCATGAAGTATGATGGATCAATGGTTCTAAGCTCCGGGAACCAAAATAGGTTGGTAGTGTCATGACTGCTCTTCGTCTCTTTCTCAAATCCCCTCACCCTGCTTGTTCGGCAGAGCATTCAATTGCCTTTCTAACTGCAAAAACACAGGCATTCATGTAATTTTAGACAAACTAAGTTGGCTCATGAAGCTAGTACATCGGAGTGAATTACGAAAAATAATTAAGAACTCTTCCAGACAAAGCAAGAAAAAAAAAACATGGTTGAAACAGATACGGAGAGCATGACACAATATGACAATACACTCAATGTCACATATGCTTCCAGCTCCAATGGTTCGTAGCAGAGTGAAAAAGGGGGCCTAGCAACTCTCTGAATGATGGCATATTCTCAGTATTCCAAGAACAAGGGTTTTTGGGATTAGCCAAAATTGCTTTATTATAGGACAGGCAGATGGCATCAGAAAATCATCTCAACGAGCAGTTAATTTCCAACTCCTTTAATGGACCAACAATGCACAGGATTCTATTGACTGCCAAAGGTAGCAGATAGTAAGGATTGTGAAACTCGGGGGTGACATAAAAATCAGCTTCAACATTTAAGATGATACCCACTAGATGAAGGAAAAGACTAATGAGCACCATTTTACTTAGAGAGAGAGAGAGAGAGAGAGAGAGAGCATTCTAGTAAGGGACCAAATGAAATTGATTAATTGCACAGAAACAGAGAGAAGCAAACCTGAGCGTTTACCATATTCAGTCTCTGCAAATCTTCGACTAGACTTTCGTTGCTGACATTGAAGACAAATTTCAGTAAAAGTAAGTAAGAAAATCCTACTAACTTAAGAATTTTAAAAAATAAGGAAGAAAAATGGCTCATCTCAAACGGTCATACCTTTGCTGCAGATGAACCACTCGAGCTTGTAGTTCATTTTCTCTAACAGAAGCTGGAAATATCTGCATTAATGGTATCACTAATATTAACTGCAGTCAGATGTTTGCAGGAAAACTAGATAAATCCACAATCCAAAAGGTATCAATCCCCTGGTTCAGATTTCTCATCAGTCCTCTAAAAAGCTCAAATCAGGCAGCCATCTTTCAGGAAATATCTGACCAATGCTTCTGATTCGCTTCATGTCTTCCTCATGGACCCCCCATCCTACTAAGTCTAGAGGACAGAAGTTCAGAAAACCTTTTGCAATACAATTATGAGCATAAACAACGTGCAGCACAGCGGTCAAGCAATTAGTCATCTTAGGCCACGTTTGATAACACTCTGGCAGAGTGTTTTTTTGGTGTTTTTTTACCTTTGTGAGAGCAAAAAAGCATGAGAAACATGTTTGGTTATACCATTCCATTCTACTACTCCCGCGAAGTGAGTCGTACCTTCAGAATAGAAATAGAGAAGCATTTAAAAAAAATGCTATTTCACTCCTTGAGCACCCTATCTCTCACACTACTCTTAGCAACGGAAACAATGTATGCTCCCCCCCGGGAGAGATCTCTATCTAATGCAGCACAGTTTAAGCTCTGGTTTAAATTTGGGCCAGAATTCAATATAGGTTTGCGTTGGGCTTTCAGTTTTGGGCTTTACTGTTGTAATGGGCCTAATTTATATGCCCAAAGGTGGAAGACCATTGGATTCTAAGACTAATATTTTATTCTAATGGACCCCATGCACTAATCGATAAGGTTAGTTACTAGAGTCTTCTTTTAGTTTTAGTAGAGTTCGTAAGGATTAGATAAGATTTAGTTTCTTATTTTATCTTAGCTCCATACTAGTTTCTTTAAGCAGTTGGCTAGTTAGAGATAATTCTTAACCTATGATTGGGAAGAGAAAAGCTTAACTTGCGAATTTCTAAATTTTAGGTAGCTTATCTGGACACACCTGTGGGCTAGTTTTCTCATCTCTTTATTTATTTAAGGGAGAAGGATCTACACACTGCCTTGGCTTAATGGCATCATACAAGCCTAGCAAATAGGGTGAAAGAAGGGAGCACTCATTGGTTAAAAAACAGGGAACCCTCATGGTTGATTATGGGAGGGGTAATTAACGAGGAGAGAGAATAGCATTCATTGTGAGAGGGAAGTACAGCATGGCAGCATGAACTTCCTTTTCCATTCATTCATCTATTTTTCTGTTATTAAGTCAATCTAAACTTCCTCTTTTTAAGCCTAGGGCTGGAAGAGAGAATTAATGTTAGTTTTGGTTGTTTCTTTGAAAAAAAATTTCATCTAACCCCCAAAAAACTATGTAAAATTCGATCTACAACCCAATGGTTTTCAGAAACTCCAACCGGCCCGATTTAACTGACAAACTTGACTGAACATGTGAGTAGACATTCCTACCCTTTCTATTTGAAACTTTAAAACATTAAAATGAGATAAAGTTACTAATTTGCCCCTTTCTTTCTTATTTATTTATCGAAATTTCTTCTTCTAACTTGGACGCCATCGACAGAGGGACTCTGACTATTGCCGGCAACCCTCTGTTTCAAGCTTCTAGTATCTCTAAGAACCGAACTGCCATCAACTTCTTTTGCCAAGGGAATTGGATGCTGAAACTCATCCTCTTGAACCATCTCCTCGTCCTTGTCCTCCTCCTCCTCCAAGTCCCAACCCAATGCAAACCAACCGCCTCGTTGGGCAATGGCCTGCACCAAATCCATTCTCCCAGAATCAATCAACTCTTTCCTGGTCGAAAAAACGGCAGGATTATCAGATTACTCCATGAAATCCAAAATCTCTGCCTCTAAGGGATCCCCTTCAGTCTCACAACTCTTGCACCGCGTGACTAAACCAGAGCCAGAGTTCCTCCAGAAGCTGATTGTCTTCTTGAATGATTCAAAAAGCTAGAAAGGGGAAGTTAGGGCAATGTTGGATGCGATGAGACGATAATATGAAATGTTCGTGAGGATCCTAATTTTTAATGTTCGTGGGCGATTTTACATGCACTTTTTTTATTTTTTTACTGTTTGCAGATTTCACTTTGCTCTCTCCCTTTAATTCTCATCTATTAGAACTCAAGAATCGCCAAAAGAAATCTCCCAAGAACTCCGGCATAATCATCGTAGAAGATCGTCGGCGCCGGTATCTTCTTTTGTAGATTGATACCACCTCGAAAGATCTCAAAGCGAATTCTAGCTAGTTGCAACAGAACCGAAGATGTGAGTTATCACAATTCACCACTGAGATTACTAGGTAATATCATTGAGGGAAGCTCCAAAACCATCCTCTAAATTTCTAGACTGCTTAAATGAAAAAAAAAAAAACAAAGCCGGAGAAAAGAATGAATTTGAGGCAGGTCTCCATCTTCTCTTGATATCCCAAAATCAATAACATTATCCATCGCATTCATGATAATCAGCCAGCTTATGACAGATTCCAGAAATAAGAAAGAAAAGAAAGAACCCTATTTGATAAAAGATAATGTGATTTAATTACCGGGACAGAATTAGTTATCGTGTAACTTCGAATTCTCAAAGAGAGAGTTCGATCAACCATTGTAAATGTGTATCCTTCAATATCCAGACGAATAAACAATAGTTGAGTTGTACAACTACACCGCTTTCTGGTACGCATTCTCTCTTGTTTCTATTTGCGGTTCTCTAGTTTTCCCCTTTTCTAAACTTTTAGCTTTTTCCCCATGTTTTTCTCTGCAAATTTGTAGCCTTATCTCATTCCCCTGTAGAAGATGGAAAAAAGAAGGAGAAGCTAGGGTATCGAAAGACAGATTTTCTTTCTACAGTGATGAAAAATTGGAAAGTAAAGGTGTTTTTTTTACTTCGGGGGGCGTTATGGTCTTTTATTTTTGGAATAAGGGCATTATTGTCCTAATATTTGCAACTAACAGGTGGGGTCTCTTTGATTAATGGTGGAAAATTTTTGAGTGGAAGATGAGACATTTGGAAAACTTTTGGGTGGTAGATGAGACTTTTGAAATTTTTGGGGGTTAAATAAAATTTGACATAGTTTTTAGGGGTTAGATGAAATTTTTTTCTTTTCTTTATTATATAATTGTAGTTGAGTATATCAACATGATTTAATTCTATAAATACATGTATAGGCTCAAAGCCTCCCTAAAATTTGATAATGGAATGAATTAAAGTAGTTTATTTTGTAGATGTTGGTGTTTCTTTTCTCTACTCTCTTCTCTTTCTTCTAAAGTATTATTCATGGTTATTCACAGTCCCGAAACAATTTCCTCGCTTCTCTTTCTTCTTCTCTTATTCTCTCTTTAACCCAACACCAATAGATCTATCAATCAAATCTGTGCATCACTTTCTCTTCCGTCAATTATCAAACATACAATTTTCTCACAGAAGTGCACCCCAAGAGCAGAATCCATCGAAACTGACAGAAATTTCCGAGCTGTCTCTGTTTTAGGCCTAGCCGAAACGAAGCCCAGGGTCAAAACACATAGTCAAAACCCAGGTTTCGACGCTGAATTTCAATCTAGGGAGACCCAAGGTCAAAACCCAGTGTCGAAACCTCGGAACGAGATCCAGCACATCTAGGTTTTAGTCCTGACCGAAACCTGTCTTGAAACCAAGTATAGATCCTTGCTCTTAGCACATAACACACCCATGAAGAAGGGGAAATGTTTCCAAAGCGGCCTTAGTTTCATAAGTTCATATCAAGTCTACTTTCGCCTTTACTTATTTAATCTAATACTTAACTAAACTTTATCCTAACTAAATGGGGTCGACTACATGGATCCATTTTCTCCAATCAACTCTATTTAAAGTCATACTTGATAGTTGATTCTAGTCCTAATCTTTCCTCACTTCTCCTAGGGTCATTTTATGTCTGCCATCTACTCCTCTACCGCTTTGAGTTCCTTCAATTTGAAATAAATCATTTCTCTGTACAAGAGCATTTACTCCTAGGTTTTATTTTATTTTTTATAGCTTTACCACTCATCCACCACAACATCCTCATTTCGGCCACATTAAAAATTTAAATGGTTTTCTTTACTGCCCAACATTCAGCCCCCTACGTCATTGCTGGATGTATAATGGTTCCATAAAATTTCCCTTTAAGTTTTAAAGGATTATGTCACACAACATTCCGGATGCATTGATCTACTTCATCCCTCTTATTCTAATTCTTTGTACAACATCATCCTCTATCTCTCCGTTTTTTATTTATGATTGAACATAGGTACCTAAAGTTTTCACTTTGTGGTCTGATCTTGAATGTCTCGAGTCAACTCATCCAGGATTAATGCAAACAAATACGGACTTAGAGTCGATCCTTGATGTAATCTAACTATAACTGAAAATTCACTACCTTGTCCTCCCACAGTTCTTACGCTAGTCATTACATCATTATACATATCATTAACTATGTCAAATTGTTTTCTTTAAACATTTTCTTCTATATAACTTGCCAAATTAACTCTCAATGAAAGTCATAAGTTTTTTCTAAATCAATAAAGACCATATGAAGATCTTTTTTTATATCCTCCGAATTTTTTCATTAGTCTCATAAGTAAATAAATAGCTTCTAGTCCCACTTGTAGCCTGATCGGGACTTCTTTCTCTCTTGCTTGAATGCCAACTTTTCTTACTCTGGTTAGTAGCTCCATAATTTCACCCGTTGCTTGAAATCCCTTATCTTACTGTAAGTGAATTAAGGTAGTTTACTTGTGCTTGCTCGTTAGAGAAAGGCAGCGAAGTAGAAAGCGAAGCTGGAGCATTAGCTGGCTTGTAAAAGGAAACCGAAGGTTGAGCCAAGTTACTTGTTAACTCCAGGTCCCATCCGTCCTGCCGAACCGCCAACTCCGTTCACTGCATTCTCTCCAGAACTCCAGTTTGGCTCGATTACTGGAACTCAAAAGCCCTAGCTTCTCTTACCTTCCTGAGCTGTAAGGGAATTACGGGAGTGAGGCTAAGGTTAGATTACTGGTTTACTTGTTTGTTTAACTCAAGTTCCCTGCCCAATCTGAAAGACTAGCTCAGGTCAGCTTCTTCTTCACTCATCTGGCATTTTTATCGTGCTCATATTCTTATTAAATAATCTAATTAGCCAAGATAATCCACTAATTCCTACACTCTTCCATACCTCTATTGAGATACCATCTACACCTACTACTTAACCTATTTTCATCTTATGTAAAGCTTCATTTGTATATCTCTAAGCTACAAAGCTTCTTAATGAATATATAACATTCCAAAACACAATTACTTGTATTTCTTTTTCATTTAGTAAACTACAAAAGTAGTTTGTCCAATTCTCTTTAATCTCTTCATTTCTTATTAGAATATTATGATCCTCACCTTTAATACATCTAATATAGTTGAAATATCTACTCTTCCTTCACTCAGTTTGACTAGTTCTTAGATATCTAGTTCCTCCTTCTTAGTACCTAAATTTTTATATAGATCCTCACATTTCATAATCCTTGCTTTTCCAACTATCTTCTTGGCTAAGTTTTTAGCAAATTTATACCTTTTAAAATACATAAATGACTAAGACCAGCCAGGAAAAGTATTATGAATGCAGGCAGTAACATAGTTGTCAAGGCAACACAAGGGGATAGAGGGGCACCAGGGCGCCTCGGCGTACCAAAGGCTTTGTGAGGGCATATCTTCCATAAGAGGATTTATACAAAGGGAGGACATTAGAGCATCAAATTTATTGTTTTTAATACAAATGCATGATTCCACATATGGAGGTGTATATAAGGACTTTATATATCCAATAAAAACACTATAAATGACATCAATTAATAAAATAAATAATAAAACAAAGCGTGATACAATAAGGCGACCAACCACCGAAGGGTCGAAAAACTGCCTGGACGTCATCGCCTTGACAATTATGGGCAGTAAGGACTTAACACAAATAATGCTCTTCGAATAATCTCATTTAACAAACACATTTTGCAAAAAAAAAATTGCTCCTAAACACAACACAAATAATACAAGCATCTATTTAATGATTCTCAAGAAAGAAGAGCAGTGGATACCTGTAGGATGTCAGTACCGCCCGCATCCGAAGACTCTGCTTGATGGCCTGTTAGAGCATCACAAGAATCAAAGACAGAGCATGGTTAAGATGACGAATAGGGCTTTGGGAAGGAGAAAAAGTGCACATACACAAAAAAACAATAATTACCAGATGACTGCTCCACATATTTAATCGCATTAATTATTTGTTCCTGTGAACATCAGCCAGAAAGCACAGTAAACAACTGGTCAAGTGAAAAAATAGAGAGAACGGTTTGTTGATGCAAACCATTTCCTTAGTATTCAGTTGCAAAATATATTGCAACGATGGAAGAACTGAAGTGGCTGAAATAGTAGGGGTTGTGAGACTGCTTGAAACTCCACAAACTGGGTTAACCAAGCAGCTTGAAGAAGCACTCTGAACGAGGAGGGAAAAAACTGGCAAAGGTTATAAAGCAATTGCTCAAAAACGATGAACTAATTCCCATATAATAGCATATTAGCATGTGAAAGATAACAAATGTACATACAAATAAGGATATGTCACGATGAATCTGCACCATCTCCGGGGAGAAGATTGAATGCAACCCAAATATGCAAAAGTAATTCAATCCATGCAGTAAACCGAGTTGGAAGGGTGCAAATCAAGTTCAATACCCAAGGATGCAAAATTTAATGTTTTGAGATTCCAGAATTTATAAGGAAATATTACTAGTAAAAAATAAGGAAAATAAGCAAATATGTTACCAGTAACCAGCCATTCATATTTCTATGCATTTATGTGATAATTATATATAATATTATCTACTACATGGGAAAATTGCAACGAAAAATTCAAGTAAATGACAAAAGAAGAGATAAATAAAAAACAATTTTTTTTGTTGGGTGGTGTGTGTGTGTGTGTATGTGTGTGTGCGTGTGTGTGTTGAGAGGGGGGGGGGGGAAGGTGGAGGGGAGGCGCCCTCTGTATCTTTCTTTTCCTTTAAACAAACACAAAATACATTGAGAAAATCTCTCTTTACTTTCTTAGGGAAAACAACCAAATACAGTCACATAAAACAGGGCACAAACACATACTATTAAGAACTTTTTTTTTCTAGCTAATCTATAATAATTTTCTGTTTGCTATATTCTGGAGCTATTGTCCATTATTTAGGTCATAAATGAATCAATAATATAACTTGGTTAGGAGAACTAACCAGAAAATAAGCCCCGAAATAATTGAGCAAAGCATTATCTTGACATGTAAATAAGTCATATGGCCATATGAGAGTACATCCCTATCCAACTGTTGGATAAGCAGGTTAGGCACTAGATTGACTATGTAACAAATACCTGGCACCACCTTGATCATGTCCCTCGATATATTGAACTTTCTTCCATTGTATTTTCAGCCGCTAAACAAAATCTTTAAAGTTTACTTCTCAACCATTTCTAAGCAGAGCTTCATATGGCCAGATTGTAAAATCAATAAAATCCATTTAGGCTGAACCATACCAAGATAAGATGGGGAAGTGTACAATATGTCCACAAGATTCAGCTACCATCCAAGGTGACATAAGGCAGATACGTAGAACTTTTAATTAGGCAAATAATATTTTATAAATATATACACTACCTCTACCACATTTATCATTGACATCAACATCTCAGAAGTTACAGGAATACCATATCACTGACATTGACGATAAATAGTTCAGATGAAACTTTATTAACCCGCCATGATCAATCTTGATAAAACTAAATAACCATGCCTTACAAGTGCATTAAGCAATGAAAAATTCTGATGATGAACATGATTCTAACCCTACAGATAAGCATTCTCATATTTGATACAGCATTTTAGGTACCTTGGGAATGAGATCGCCCGAGGTTACTTTAAATCGACCCTTACGTTGGATGACAGCTCCTGATGCATCCTCCACTAAAAGCACAGATGTAAAGATACAAGTATATTTGTTAAACCTTATGCTTTATAAATAGTCTATATAAATGAAATAATAAGGAGAATAAGAGATAAAATTTGAAAATCAATTTCTGATGGATGAACAACATAATATGACATACCGTTTGGAAGGTTATCCATGTCTCTCTTTTGATGATAAAATTGACCACTATAGTTCTGTTCATTTTGAGATTTCACATGTCCATATTCCCTTCCAAAAAAAATTCAAGACCAAAGTTGGACGGTATCACTATGCATTAAAAGCTTTCCTCTAAAGAAACAGAATAGTCAACGCACCAAATTATCAACTATTACAATACCACCATGCAGATCATTTAAAGAGCATATATGCTTTTGATGGAAAGACAATGAAGTATTAATAAGACATGTTCCAAGCACCATTCCCATTTACTTCAGAATAGGAGCAAAAAAAATTGCCAACTAAGCTTGGCCCTAGGCAGAAAGTTCTTACTAATACAATAGTTGATAGTTGTGGAACTTGCATTGGGAGGGCCGGTTAGTCTCAATTGATTCCATTATAAGAGGAGAAACTACATTTGGCTACTTGAACCCGGTAATTCAAATCCCAATAAGGAGTTTTTGCTGCCTGATATAATAAATTAATCACAGTCGAGCAGAAGCTGAAGCTGCTATAGTGATTCAAAAGAAATAGAACATCACAAAAAATGACAGAAACTTATGCATCTTCTCTCAAATGAATACAGTAATTCATTGGCATTATCTAAGATTCTGAAGTGTTCCATAAATTTGTTCAAATCCAAAGTCAAATAAGCAAGGTGGAGGACATCATAAGTCTCGACAGCTTAAAGTCTCCACAGCCCACCTCTAGTCTCCCTGCTGATACCCAAAATAAAAATTGAAGATATGCTGCACAAGTACACAGACTACAATTGTGGATCTGAAGAAGTACTAATTTTACCTGTCCCCATCCTCATTAACCTTTTCATGAGGGGAAAAAACATTGTCTGGTAGAATTGAACCACTGAAGAACTTCTGACGTCCAGGAATCACATATTTTGGTAAAAAGTTACTTCTTTCCAGATTCTCGCCATCACACTTATTAAGTTCTTGGTCCTCTGTCATTGATGACAACTGCATTTGAGACTGTTGATCAGAATTGGATTGGTGAGCATCTTTCCAGTCTGGGCTGCTTGTGGGAATATCATTATCACGAACATCAAAATAACCTCTGCATGAAAGTAAATGGTTGATGAAATTATGAACATTACAAAATCAGCATGAAAATCAGATAGTAACAACATCTAATCCTATCTGTATGCATGTCTTGAGTGGTGAATCAATGCCAAGGAGTGTTACTAAAATACCAAACAGAATCAAAGATCACATCAAGTTACTTTCATTAAAAAAAAAATCACTTGTGAGAATACAGAGAATTAAGTATAAAAATTCCATCCAATAAGTGGCATCTATATCACATAAATGGAAAAGATAGACATACTTAAGCGCCTGAAGAGAACGGATAGAAAATGAAGCAAGTGTATTTTCCACATTCTGAAGATCATTAACCACATCCTGGAACAAACAAAAGGAAGGCATTACTACCATCTGTTAATCAGGAGTTACACTTGAGCTGGTTTAGCCAAACATGCTTAAGGACAAAATATCAGAGCTTTGACTGGACTTTTCAGGTGTTAAGTGAGCTCGGTCAAGAAATCAAAAACTCCAAGTTGACTTGCATTCGGTTCTTAAGTTACCTGAACCCTTCCAAACCTTCTAAACATGAAATGGTATATGAATATACTATTGACCTAAGATTATCAGAAGAAAATACAAAGTAAGCAAGCAATTCTACGAATATATCTTGTGATGTTTTTCAAGACATATTATTGATCTTTACTTTTTCTTTTCTTTTTTGGAGGGGGGGTTACTTGTTCTAACTTTAGATACAAACTTTAGAGTAAGTTCTCCATATTATTGATCTTTACTTTTTCTTTTCATTTTTGGAGGGGGTTACTTGTTCTAACTTTAGATACAAATTATGCCAAATAGTTTTCAGACCTATGAATAATGAATAAACTAAAATTTTAAGAAACCTACCCAAACTTGGCCCAATCCCAAAAAACCGAGCATAGCCCAGGGTTCAAAAGTTTTGCTTGGGCTGCACTTGGGCTGGGCAAGAGCAAATCTGAGGTTGGCAATGGCTTGGGCTCATCCTACCCACTCAGTCATTGGGTTGAGCTCAGGCCAGATCTTAAGCACCCCTAATGCTCACCCTCTGAGGAATTAGCACCCTATGCAGGTGCAGAAGAACTCAAAGACTGAACCAGACAACAAGTTGAGATAGTAAAAGCCTATTATGGAATCAAGTAGCAATACCTCCTGAACAAGTATCGCATTAGAATGGTTGAAATTTTCAGGGGATGGCTTTTCTGGCATAGAACTTGCATCATTATATCCATCTTTTTGTTCGCTGCTCACATCTGGATGTTCCGAATTGCAAATGCCATCATCATCCTGAATTTGCAGAAAAAGCATTGCTAATGAAACAGTAAAAGATTAAATGCCATTGTTACCAATGAAACCATTTATGACCCATTAGTCTTTCATTGAACCGATAAACATCTAAATAGGATATACACCAACTTACTAGAGCAGCTTGAGCTTTCAAATCTTCCACATTAAAATTCCATGCACTGATTCCACGTATATATTCTTGCTGCAAGATAATTTAAAATATATATTAAAAAAAAAAAAAAGAGGCATCAGCCAAGAGATGTAGTTTCATTGGCTATGTGTGCAATGCCTGTTTTACACATTGGTCAGAGGTAAGAACTAAATTAATCTGTTAGAAAAAGAAAAGAACATTTGTTTGTGGGAACGCGTTTGCTTCATCACCCAGTAAGATAAACTCTTCTACATGACCTTAATGTCTGCCACGAAGTGGCTTACTTGGTGCCCAAATATTTGTGGACATGCCACATCACTGCCTATTCATCCGTAATTTCAGGCAAAATATTTTATTCACTTCGAATTGTACAGCAGAATGAAAAACCAATGTTAAACAGTTTACTTTAATGACTGAAAATACAAAGGAAAAATTCACTACATGGTGAGGCAATGTGATTGATTTGTGCACATCATTGCCTATTCATCTCTGATTTCAGGCAAAAGAAAACAACTGTTTTACTAATACCTTGTGGATTTAACACAATAATCCACTGCCCTGCTCGGAAGCCAGAGGAATGGTCTCAGGCTACGCAACAGAGAGATAGTCCCCCAAAATAACAAAAGAATTGTGATTCAAATTTAGAATTTCCAAGTTGAACTTACGTCTTACGCAATGTCAGAATTTCAGTAACTTCTGAACACCACCTGGCAGGAAGCGCCTCCCTCCCACATTAAAGAGGAATTAATAGACTATTTAAGCCCGATGGGACGCTGATGTACGAGCTTGGACTCACCAATACTAATGTAAGCGGTAACAGCAGTAGCACAGGCAGCACCATAGATGGTGCTGGGATTGGATTAAAGCATAATGGGATAGGGTTGAAAATTTGAAACAAAATTGAGGCTAATTTTGGAAATAGAATTTGTGTCCACTGTGGGCTTCATAACATGTTGACTCAAACTTGACTTATACTAATATTTTTAGAAGAAACAAACTTAAATGTGAATTACCATATTTGCCCCTCCATCCAAGTGAATACAAATTATGCCAAGGGCATCCAAAGTAAGGTTACAAATTCTTTCAGTAACATGCTAGGTTACAAACAAACAAACCCTAAAGTAAAACAGGACACCTTTACATGTGTAATGATGAAATCAACTAGCAGCCTCCCATGATGTTCAGGCAAATTGATTCAAGGTTAATTCCAACTGCAAGTCCTTTTCTGTTCGAATCAAAAGCTTAGATTTTATAGCAAGGAATTTCATTTAATATAATAAGATCAAGGGAGAATGGTAGGTCTTTCTTGCTTTTACCTGCCTATTTCTCATTTGAGAGATAAAACAAGAATTAATCATGGGACCAGGTGCATTAATGCTAGTATGATCACACCCAGAGATCATGAAAAAATTTAACCCCAACCAGCAAAACTAACGGCAATCATAACCCACACATAGCTAAAAGAATGAAGGAGCAATATCTAATGGATTTTTTCTGCAGCAAAGTGACTTATTTAACAACCAAGTGTGCTGCAAAAGAGAAGATTGGGTTGTTCACCTGTGATAATTGCTCTTTATCTTCATTCATAACCTTGTTCTGTGCCAGAAACTCAGCCTCTGTTTCCTGCAAACAAACAGTCTAAATAACCACAGCAAACTTTGACCTCGTTTATCCCAAAAGACCTAATGAAATAGCAAAATGAACAGAACTTATCAATCAGTCATTACAATCAGAATGAGCACCTTCAGCATTCTAAAACGTTCACCAAGTGGAGAAACGCCAGCAAGAATGGTTCGTGCAAGATACTCATTTGAACGTGCATGTTTGAAGAAATTATGCTTCAAAAGCTTCTCTGAAGTCGGACGCTTCTTTGGATCCTTCACTAAGCATGCAGCTACCATCTGTTTGAATGACTACAAAAACAGAGCACTTTCAAAACAACACTCAAAAGGGTTTTTTTCTGAGGAACTCTCATATGAAAATCCCAAACCTTTGAGAACCGCTTGTCTCTTTCATAATCAAAACCAGGTGGTGCGTTTTGTAATGTCATCAGCAACACCTGCAAAGAAGAAAGGGATAATTGAGTTGTATTAGGCTCCCCCAGTAAGCGTATCTAAACTCTAAGAACTGACCGAGATTCACCTTCATCGGTGGATACTTTGAAAAAGGGGCATGACCATGAGCAAGTTCAAGAGCTGTTATTCCAAACGACCAAATATCTGCTCTGTTCACATAAAGCTAATCTAAGTAATAAAATATATCAAATTTGTTATATCAGCAAGACGAAAAGATTATAGATCAGAAGGATCACCCACTCACTTGAAGTTATATCCATGCAATTGCTGCATTACTTCAGGGGCCATCCTGGAAAAGATATTTACGAAAAGAGAGAAAGGGAGGGGGGAAGCAAGTCAACGGTCCAATCAAGTTTAATTTAAAAGAATATGAATCCACCATGGCACCAATAGAATTTCAACAAGCAGAAAAATTCGAAGGGGAAAGGAGTTGAAAATAAAAATGTATGCACCAGCATGGAGTTCCAACAAAAGTGTTTCTTGAGCGTTGTCTATCTCCAGATTCAAACATGCATGCTGATACTCCAAAGTCAGCTAACTTGACAGCACCACTAGAACCGACTAATATATTTCCAGCCTGTATAAGCATAGATTCAAAGGTTAAACAAAGGAAGAGAATGGAATGCATCACAAAAATAGAAGAGAGAACAGCCTGCAAATGTATAGATACAAAGGTTAAACAAAGAAAGAGAACAGAATGATCAAAAAAATAGAAGAGAGAAGAAAGCAGGAACTTCTGATAACCAGAACACCATATGCTACAAATGACATTAAAGTATCTCAAAGTGCCAGGTCCAGGTAGAGACTGCCTGCTAAACCTGTCATAACATTTGATATCCTAAACAAGGAAGCATGAAGCAAAATGGACTCACATTCGAGAAAAAAATTTGACGTCACAAGAAACAGCATGTGGTAAGAATGATCTCCCAAAAGCCAAATATATATTTTCTTCACATCCAATATTACTGTTGAATGTCGTCCTTAGTAGGACTCTTATATTATGTTTTGGTTTATTTGTATTTCCTTTGTGAACTAGGACTCTAACTCTTTATTTCCTTAGTACTGAGACTACTATGGGAGAATAGTTAATCTCTCACCAATTACAATAATTAAAATGCTTCCTTTCAAACTATGCAAGTTGAGTACATTCCCCTGATCGAACATAAGTGTTAAAAACAGACACAAACATTCTTGGGGGCAGACCAACACCCAAGAAATAACTTATGGGTTTAAGATGATCAATTGCAGAAATTAAACATATCATACATTATAACTAGATGTGATACCTTAACATCTCTATGGATGTGCCCCTGGGCATGGAGATAAGCAAGAGCATTAAGAACTGCACGTAACAGTGTAACAATAACAGGTTCCTCAAAACCATCTCGATAAGCAGATTTCATTATGTGAAGACATGATCCCCCAGACATGTATGGCGTCACAATCCAAAGGTTTCTGCCACTAGGAAAAGAGCAAAGTGCTCTTAGTATATTCGGGTGATCAATCAACTTCATGGTTTGTACCTCTCGACGAACACCATCCTGTATTAATTGCCAAAAATTAGGAAATGGAACACCATCATTAGCAAGTCAACCATCTGTCATACATTCACTAATTGTACAATTAAAAAATTGATACTACTAAAAAACTCACTGATGAATAAATATTATTTACAAGTCTAACACCCACATACATAAAACCACATGCTCTTTTTGCAATATTTAGAGAAATAAACATTCTTGCTACTTACCCAAAAAAAAAATCTTGCTCATCTACAGAGAGATGAAAGATTCTCCAAGGAATTTATTTTACAAGCATGGCACATTGACTCAGGAGTGGGAAAAGAACACTTTCCCATTATTAATAGGAAGCAACCATAAAATAATATAGAAAACAATAAATTAATGAAAACTTTGACAGAGGAAGTGTATTGCAATCCCAAAGCTTGGGGTGACTGCATAATCACCACGAAAAGCAACTCAATGATGAACAGTAGCCAGATTTATAAATCAAGTGTGCATGTAAACATGGGAAGAACAAAAATAAGCAGCAGTTAAAATTATTTAACACAGGAAAACCAGTATCTGAACATTTACACAAAAATAAGCCAACCAAATGCATATATGATTAATATCTTAAGTTACCAGCAGCAAAAAAAAAGCCCACATACCAAATCACTGTTGCATCTTTCCAGGTCAAGAACCTTGATAGCAACTATCTCATTGAATGGAATGCAGAGAGCTCTGTACACAGTAGCACTGACTCCTTCACCAACTTCCTCATACAACTTGTAGTCTGTTGCATTGAGTGGATATCTCTTGTCTGATCTATGTTCCATGGTTCCTTTTTATAGCACATCATTAACACTTAACAATCTCTGTACTCCTGTAATTTCAAAATACATAAATGACTTGTAAAAAATGAGGTGACATTCAAATTAACAAGAGGTCACTGCCAACATGATATCGTTTTCGGTCTATTCAAAACAATTTTAAAAGAAAAACTATAGAAACTAGTTCTTCCATCAATTTGATCTTCTCCACCTATCCTTCATACTAAAGAATCCAATTCCAACCAGCAACTAGCTTCACAGACAAAAATAACTCTAGCAAGAAAAGGTTTAAATATATCTTGAGATTTGCTATCTCATTTATGGACAGACATATTGCATCTATTCTTAGATACTCTGAGCAATTTATGTATCCTGAATTTGAGTAGCCATCACACCAGGCATGCCCTGAGAAGGAAGTCAAGCAACATCATCCAGCATAATTCAATACTTCAGGAAAGCATCATGCAGAGAACTGGACAATCACAAAAGAAGGGAGACAGTGTACAGTCTCCAATCTAATCGACATAATCATCACAACAACGTTATCCAACTCTTAATTTCTAAATCTCTTTCAGAAAGCAACATAAATTCATGTCAGTGGCATGCAAAAGCTGAGAAAGCAATACAGGAAAAACAATAATGACTGATTTTTCGCAACCAAAGCAGTGGCTTATTTTACGACCTAAAGAACATCATGAGTTAAAAAGCATGGGGCATGCCACCAGGTTAGAGCAAATAATAATACCAACAAAACAAAGCTAAAAATAAAAGTAATAATCTTTATAAAAACAAAAACATGACTTCTGCAGCATGTTAATCAAGGGACTGCAAGGAAATCAGTATATCAAATGGATTGAGTAAAGGTTATATGGTGTACTAGCATCAGTGAGCTTCATCACCTAATAGGTCATGATCAAAAGCAATGACAACCAACCTTTTTCTTTAATCCAACTACATAACTGACCAGCACTGTAAGGAACTCAACAGATCATAAGAGGGGGAGGGGGAGGGGGAGGGGGAGGGGAGGGGGAGGGGGAGGGGGGGGAGGAAATACACTAAAATATTTGTGCAATTCAAAAAAATATTTAGAGCATATCAATTTGGTCACAAGGTCCCCATCAATAAATACCATACTGATGCCTCTATGCAGCAATATGTGCTGAACCATAACCAAAGATTAGCCTTATCAAGTATATCAACTGCATGGGAAAGATTCAACAAGAGCAGATTTGGATTTATTTGTCTTACACACATTATGAGGGTGATTATGAGTTTTTTTATGAGTCCAGCTAGGTAATTCTAAATGTTATAAATACGTATACACCCCCTCCATCAATTAAGCATGATTTGAGTAATAGAAATTTTAGATTTTAAAGTGTTTTGATGTTGTACCACTGAGGAAACTGATCTGAAAAGTTTCAGATCTGGCCGACTGCTCTTCTTCTATTCTTCTAGTTCGGGATCTTCTATAGCAAGGTGATATCTCTCCACTAATCTTGTCCTTATTCCTGTTCTTCTTCTCTTGATCATATCATATTCTTTCTCTTCTTCTCTGTTTTTCCAAAATCAAATCCAAAGTTCTGGTTACTTCTTTCTGGTTCTTATATCTGAACTGCAAATCTGAATATCTGAGAGTTATTTGGTTCATTCTAAATCTGAATCTTAAAATCCAATCATTGATTACCGTGAGAAACCTTAAGCTCTTGAAGTTCCATTACATATAAGCATCCCAGTAATCATCTATAAATCATCATCTTATTTTCAAGATTTTGATATCAATTGATATTTGATAGATCAGATTACACTTCTCACTTGACCAAAAGTACTAGTTTTATTGATTTCTAAGTAATCTGATCATAATTGTAGTTGTTGCTTCTAGAAACCTTCTTGAACCTGAACTGCATCACATATTTTGGATTTTGTTAATGATAATTTGGAGAGAAAATATCCATTACCAGTATCCAAGCTTCACCATACTACCATCCTTATCCAATTGGACACCCACCACCCTATCGTTATAATTCTCTGAAAGGTAAGTATCTCAGTTTTATATTAAAATTCATATAATATAGAATCTTCTTTATTCAATTTCTTATTGAAGAATTAAAAGCATCTCAATCCTCAATTTGTATAATGCAGAAAGCTGCCTTATAGCAGTCTTACAAATGCTTCAAGCAGCACAAGATGTGTTCTCATTGCCTCTTAATAAGGATGCAAACAAACTCCTCAACATGCAGCACTAGTGGATCGCATTCTCTCTGACTGTCATCCAGACTTTCTTCCTGACCAACAAACCTTAGCAGTATAGGTACGATAGAACAGTACAGGGAAATGAAATGCAATATGACTTCACTGTCAAAAGTCAAGCTCCTATACGAAATTGCTCCTATCCCCAAAAATGTTGTACTTGTTTCATTACTAAAGTCAGACAACGTTTTAAGGGGAGGAATCAGGCAACAGAGGATTCCTCACAATTCTTTTTTTTTTTTTTTTTTTTTTTGGCTTTTTCTTTTTCAGAAATATACTCATGTCATCTCCCTTCACTTATTAAATTAATTCCAACAATGACGCTACCCTAAGTGAATAAATATCATAATTCTTCGTGTTTCATCATCAAAAGTAAAAAATTAAACTTATCTCAGAATAAGAATAAAAATCCGACCTTTCCCGAAATAATGAAGAACCGAACAAAGTACAGAGACACATAAACATATATAGGATAAAGAACCCCACAACATGTAAAGGCACATCGAATTCAATTATAACAAAAGTACCTTTATCAGGAATATCCTCGATATTGACCTAGGATTCGAGTAGCAGAGAAAAGTTCATTCTTAACAATTATACACGAATCAGAAATCAATCCAGTACCCTTCACAGAGGAGAGATGAGAATAAGGTTTCTTTAAAATTACGGTCTGAATGTCTCTCATAGATTAAATAAAATTGATAAGGTTAGCTATATTCCGCACGAATCTCATTGTCAGTTGGCCGCCGCAAATCTCTCCCCTCAGTTTCAGACGAAAATTTTGAAAAAGGAAAAATACAACGTCAGAGACGATACGGAATCGAGAAATCCGGAAGAGGAAATAAAAAATAAAAAAATCACCATAAATAAATATATTCTCGAGATTTTTTTAATTACGTGAACCAATTATTTACAGGCTTAAAAACCAGGTTTATTTTCCATGAAAACCTAATAGCTTTTCCAACGTATGGGGAAAAGGTTTTCTAAGCTGGGTACAACCCTCTTATAATACCACTCACTCCTCATAAATTATAATTTTCTTAATTCCTAATTTAATTATGCATTTTTTATAATTATAACAATACTAAATAAATATTAATCTCAAGTAATGATGGAAATTATATAGTAATCTTATGTGATAAAGACTGTAGGGTTTATTGCTATCTTAAGGAATTATTTAATTAATGATGGAAAGTTATGTGCATTTGTTTCCTATTTAGTTTGTCAAGGAAAGTATTTACCAAAAAAAAAATTTAAAAAGGAAAGTAAAGTGAAATTTTTTTATTTATAAAAAAAATTAATTATTACAACACACGAATTTTTTAAGATTCTCAATCATTCCATATTCTTACCAAAAAAAATTCATTCTATGTTTGATTATTAATTTTCATTATATTTCGCAGTCAAATCCCCTTCATTTGAGACTTAAAATAAAAAAATATATAAAAAAATATCACTATTAAATATGATAATAAGTTTAGATAGTTTGTAGTTTTGTATAATTATGTTTTTATCTTTGTCAACGAAAATTAACATCGGTGTTCGATGTTCATCAAATCAGCACCCCTCCTTCGATTCAAATATCAATAATACACTCACTTTTTGTATTATGCTTTTAAGTCACTAAACTCTCAACTTCACAGTTAATTTAAAGCGTCCCTCTTCATTTATTAAATATGTATCACACAAATCAGTCATAACAGACACATCTGTTAAATGATGATCTGACAACATTTATAAATTTTTAATGGCAAAACTACTGTTTCATAAGAGCTTAATATTTGTTGTAGTCTCTATTTAACCATCGCTCTACAACCTCTAACCATAGCTCAATGGCACATTCCTACCATTATCTGAATACCGAACCAAATAAATTGAATAAGATGAAAGTGACGAACAAGATGACAGCAATTTGAACGATATCCAATAAAAGCAAGAATGCTATCGAGCGCAACGGCCATAGAAGAATTTCATAACAGAAACGAACAGAATCCCGTGGATAAATAAACGGTTATGGTGCTGTATATCTTATGAAAATAAACATATAATTAAAATGTTTCAATTCCTATTACATCCTTTTAGAATTTTTTTGAAAGCAATACCTAATCTACTTTGCAGTCACTGAGATACTCTGTGTTTTTATCTTTTTGCATCGAAGAAAACCCCTAACCTGCAAACAGAGGTAGCGAAACCAGCGAAGAAAGCCGGAGTGT
This sequence comes from Protea cynaroides, assembly GCA_028583415.1. Lineage (NCBI taxonomy): Eukaryota > Viridiplantae > Streptophyta > Magnoliopsida > Proteales > Proteaceae > Protea > Protea cynaroides. The sequence goes on from CM053273.1 coordinate 8,243,942, forward strand.
GGTAGCATAATGTTGCGTGAAAATAAAGAGAGTCTATGCATGAGAGAATGAGAAATTTGTTGCAGGAAACAAAATGGGTGGGGGTTAGAATCCAGAGAGATGAGAGAGATGGATGTATTTACAAAGATACAAAAGGTTATGCTTGGTATGCAATCAATGCATTCAAAAAATGCATTCGTAAAGACCCGTCGTCCTTGAACTCTCTGCAGGCGTTGACATTGTAGAGATGGTTTCCCATTATGCGCAGCACCAACACAGAATTAGAAGGGAAGGAAAAGCGGAATTTATGACAGAAATTTTAGAAGAAGAAGATGAAAGAAGCAGAAACAGAGTGGGACGAATAAGAGACAATGCTACGTTGACCGCCGATAAGAACTAAAACTGTTGTGGTTGCAAGCATCTTGAACAATGCCACCGTTATTTTTTCTTTTCTTTTTTTTCTATCTATACATTGATTGATTACCACTCTCACAGCTTTTGAATACCATAAATGAAACCAATATGATGAGTTTAAACCAAATTTGAAACAAGGGCAAAATTGTTATTTGTTAGTCAAGTTAATATGGGAGGATAATTGGGTCATTTCATATTTTTTGTTAATTAATTTAACTATAGGAGGTGTAGTTGAAATACCGTAAAATTGGGAATTCAATGACTTAAAAACAAAGTAAAAGAATCGATGAGAATTTCCTCATCCCCCCCACCTCACCAAAATAAAAATAAAAAAAAAAAAAAAAAATCATTTCATTTATTTTTTTACTGAAGTATCTAACTTGATCATGGTGTTCCATAAATCTAACCAAGCTACTTATGAATTTTTTTATTTTATTTTTATAAAATACACACACATGGATGTTGATGTTGGGTTGGTGATAGACGACAAGTTTTATAGAAAAAATAAAATATTATAAAATTAGCTAATCAAGCCACTAGTCTTATGTTTGGATATGATGTCACATGAATTTTGTTGCTCAACGTCACTCTCCACTTTTAATATAAAGAGAGATTAATATTCTACCATAATCTATAGATAAAATATTTGGCACATAATAATTTACTACTAGAATTTGAAAATTATTAATAAAAATTTATGACGGATGTGTCTGCCATGTGGAAGAATGTTGTGCTAAATATTAATATCCAGATATTTAAGAAACAATCTACCTTATCATATGTCAAACTTTAATTATAAATTCAATAATTCATTATCCATTTAATGCCATACCCAGGGTGCAATTGGGTCTTCTTTTTTCCTTTTTTTATTAATCCTAACTCAACACTATGTCTATGCTGGCTGATTGAGCTGGTTTGGTTCAACCCAACCCGACCTGAGCCTGGTCCAACATCGGGCTTAAAGTCTCAACCTCGATATAGACCGTGGACTAAAAAGCACAGCCTAGTCCCTGTGGAGGGCTTGCTCACTCAACCAAATTGCACCCATAACAATAGCTTTCCAAATATGTCCATGCACCCACTGTAGTGTCATGCACAGTACTCTTAGTGGTGTCTTCTATTTTTCACCATCAAACTCAAATGAATTTAAAATTTGACATGTGAGAAGTGATTATTGAGTCATTCTATCAAAAAAGTTTCAACCGCGCATCACTATTACATGGAGTAGAGAATTCAACAATTGTAACAATAGCATGATACTAAGGCCAGATACACAAGCAACTTCAATTAAAAAAGTAATAATAATAAAAATTAAGGATGTCCCATTGCACGATTCTCTTGCAAATGTAGGGCTTGAGGAGAAACAAAATATACGTAGGTGAATCAAAGTATTCATGCATGATTGCTATAACCATTATATAGATCCCATCACCGTCGATGTGGTGTGGGATTCATTCACTAGATATGACCGATGATGTAATATAAGGGAAGGTATGACAAATACATGCAAGTGAACTATTTTGGATTTATAAGGTGGTTTGTATAGGCTTTTTCAAATAATCTAAAAATCTACACATATTTAAAATGTTGAAAAAACATTGACCAAGTTGAAGTCCACCAAAATTGTATGTAGATATACATGAGAGGATACTATTGAATAGGAGAAGACCTTTTTTTAATATATATCATCTCGGAGATCTTCCACATTACAACAATAATGGTGCAAAAAGTATCGGAGATGATATCCAATAGTTGAAATTGTAGAAGATATATATAAGGTGTGGAAGATAATCCCATCCAATGGAGATATTTCTCCAATATTGAATTTAAGTAAGAAATTTGAGATGTAGTCAATATAGATCAAAATATCCAATAGTTGAAATTGTGATGTTATCCTTCTACGTGATAAGTGTGCATGGATGTTATCACAATAATTCTTTTTAGGCAATTGATACATTTTGAAGAAGACGAGGTTTCGTGTAAAGGGAGAGGTCCGTAATACGAAATATGCCTTTTATCAATATATTGTACCATGTATAAGAAGTGTCTAACTTTGAACCAAGACCAATAAATCAAATCAAAACCAACCGTTTAAAATCGATTTTTTTATTCCAAACTCACATTTACTATTGTTCTGACTTGAGTATCGGAATGTATCTCTCAGATCATAGATTGATCCACTCTCTCCTCGGTTTTACAATTTCTAGTATTCCAATATCTCCGCAGCATGATAGTTCGGATTTCAACAACAACACATCCCATCAAATAAGTTACATCTATATCTTATTTGAACTCGATCTAGTTTATTATGAGAAAGAAATAATCCCTGTTCATATTTAAACTTTACCTTTTTTTTTTTAACTTATCCCTTTCTCTTTCTTGGTAAATCATAATTGCTTCTCCTCCACGAAATCTGAATAAGATAAGACATATTTGAAAATAAATGAAACATTCTATTCTGGAGACGTGTGGAGGGATTAGAGAGGAGTAAATGGAAAGCATGATTATTGGTATTATTAACTATTAAGTCGGTTTTAATATTATTTTAATAAGAATTTGACAAGCGTCCCTATAATGATATTCCGTGTTTGATACGTGCATTGACGGATTGACCTGTTTAGTCGGTCGCAGTTGGAAAACTGGGGGACTAATCTACAGGTTTCCATAGTCCCAGTGAAAGAGGAATGATGTTCTACTGCACCTCTATGGTGACACTTACGCTCTCAACTTCTTAGATCCCTGACGTATCCAAAAGATTTCAATCTAACGGTAATAATTCATTACTCTTTCTTTATGGCAAGTGAGTGGGCCAATCCAGTAGATTGATGACGAAAGGCTGTGGACACGTACGTGTCTGCTAGAGTTGGAAATGGAAGGTATGGATTCTGGCTACTTTCTTGACTTTTATGGAAAAATTTTAAATTTCAGTTCAAGTTACTCGACAGTTGGATGAGCATCTGGGTTTATTATCGGGATTTAGATGATTAGTAAGATTCTAATCTAACGGATAAGATCTAAAAAGCACATGTGGTTGGTTCTTTTACTAATATCTGTCAAAAACTATATCTCCGTTTTTTTTTTTTTTTTTTTTTTTGGGTAATTTTTGAAATACTACTCTCATGAAAAACCATATCTCTGTTCGTATCTTGTATTTCCTTGTATCCGAAGCATCGAATGTATCATTAAAATGGAAAGAAAGGCATGAGAAAAAGGGAACCATGGCGTTTTGGCCGTTGGGGCAGTTGAACGGCCTGATTCGTTTCGTTTACGGAAGCGATAATGCGACGCTATAAGTTCATATATGCGGAAACCGCGTACGGCGTTTTCTTTCTTCCTTTTTTATTTACATTGTATTCATGGATTTATTTGGTCTCACTGTCTGTTTGAAGTTAAGGAATTCTCTTCGGATCTTCATTTTCTAGGGTTTCCTTAAATTCGTTGAATCTTTCCATTAGTTTTTTCTGGATTCCTATTTTGTTTAACTTGACACAATAAATCGTTGATTCTCTGCACTTCGGTTTGGTTCTCTCCATGTTCTAAGAAACTCCCTGCCAATTCATCGTCTGAGCTTGGGATTAAAGTTCATCAGCTCAGTTTCTTTGTACAAATATTATACTCAAGGAACTAAGGATTGCCGCTTATGTATACACAACTGTTGTTTATTTTTTAATGATCTCAAAGATCTGTTCATGAAGGTGAATACTTTAAGTTTCTCTTAGTTGTTTAGGGACTTGGCGTCTTCGTCAACAAATGCTGCTCAAATAGGTGTTTCATCTGGTGTACTTATTGTCCGCTTGACATCCCTTTCCGATCCTTCTAATTTAATTAGGATCATATTCTCAAACGAAGGAGTGCTAACGGTGGAAATTTGAAAGGAGATTGATGTTTTATCTGCATTAGTGGAACAAAGAATTAAGAGCCATATCTTATAAGTGGGAAGCAGAAAATGCCGGGTGGCCGGAGGAGAGGGATACAATTTAGCAAGCTCTACTCGTTTTCATGCATCCGTTCTTCGTTTGATGATGATCATTCCCAGAGAGGGCAGATAGGTTACTCTAGAGTGGTCTACTGTAACGACCCCGATAACCCCGAAGCATTACAGCTTAACTACAGGGGAAACTATGTCTCCACCACCAAGTATACGGCAGCTAATTTCATCCCTAAGTCTCTGTTTGAGCAGTTTAGAAGGGTTGCGAACATATATTTTGTTGTGGTGGCTTGTGTTTCCTTTAGTCCTTTGGCGCCTTACCGGGCTGGTAGCATTGTTTTTCCTCTTGTGGTAGTGATCGGAGCTACAATGGTCAAGGAGGCTGTTGAAGACTGGAGGCGAATGAAGCAGGTAATCTATGATAACTCCCTTATCTTAGATTAAAACTTTTCAGCTTTTGAGTTCCTGATACACTCTACGCGTGATTAGATTATAATTAGTGAAACTACCATATTGAATTTGGTTTTATTGTCTTTTAATTGGTTGAAGCAAGACCGATTATATATATATATATATATATATAAACTTACTGATTATGGCATTAGAGCACACCTTATAGTCACTATCAGCTCATTAAAAAAAGAAAAGAAAATTTGTGATGTTTGAACCCTCACCTTGGAGATGAATTTGTTAACCCTTGCTGAAAGTATTTGTTTGGCTCGTTCAAGTAGAGGTCCTCCTTGTAGTTGATAAGGTTTCCTTCATAAAGCATGTCGAGTGGAGGATTCTTGTAAATGTTTTGTGTGTGTGTGTGCGTGTGTGTGTGTGTGTGTGTGTGTGTGTGTGTGTGTGAATATATTAACGACACACCAAAAACATGAAGAACAAACTTGGGTATCCAGAGGATAGTGCTAGTTTTCTTACAAAACTAGGGCGGAAACCCTGAGTAGAACAAAACCCAGCAAAGAGAAAAGACAAGCCACCTCAGTTGGTGTTGAGATCCCAAGAGGAGAGAATGAATATATTCCTATCAGTATCTGGGGGAGGGGAGGAGAGAGGTATCATTGTTCTAGGCACGTCGAAGTAATAGCTTTTCAAATTTGAGCAAATGATCTCGATTTGGCCATCACATACGCATATTCTTCTCGAATCAGATATGGTACACCGTCACAGCAAACGCAAACTTGACAATCGTATCACATGTAGACTTTTCTTTGAACTTCTTGGATATCCACCTCCATTCTCAAAAGTCCGAATCCTTCTATTTCTTGGCCAGCACTTCCCGAGAATCTTCCCCTAGACTCTTATGGAAAATAGAGCACTCAAAATAAATTTTGAACGTTTATGCTTTTGCTTTTATCATACCAAGGAGGGGAATCTTATAATTGCTTTTGCTTCATATGATTGTTCATAACTGATTCTGTCTTATGTGAAATTATTGGACTTAGTGAAATTCACTGCCCATCCATGCCTCTTTTATTTTTTTGGGTGGTAAAATCAGTGTCCAAATTCTAAGTTTCTAAAATTGACGTCCACAACAAAAGGATTAATATCAACGGAAGTGAAAATATTTGCAGACTGAAACTGGCCAAGAATGGACCAAATGTGATAATGGCTTGATCCCAAGTTTGAAACTTGGTTAGATCTATATATATCTTTCAACAGCAGCATGTACTGTATTGTCAAAAGTTATGACGATACTTTCATGGTCCATCGGCCTTTACCCGAAAATTATAACTAATATAACTTGATGCTGATTAAGTTAATTTGTCAAGCTTATGTGATCTTCTCTCCCAAAGTTTATAGATGAGAGTTTATTATAGAAGGGAGTCTTAGGGGTGCATAAAAATGAAATTGATGGATGATGCACATATGCATGGTGTGACAAATTTCAAAAGGGATCTGTAGTTGGTGAAGTTCATTCTGGAATTTGGAGCTGACGATGATAGAGTTTCCTGTTGCAGCAATGATGGGCACAGTGCTTTAAAAGTTGCTAAAAGTGGTTTGCGAAGGATGGTGCCCATTATAGAGTTACTTTGTTTCTTTATGTTCCTTTCTTCACCTTCAACATCTTTCTTCTATGTCTAGTTCAAACTGGTGAAGTTAAAGTTTGCCTCAATGGTAGGGCAAGCAACAGGTAACACCAGGTTGATAAATGGAGCACCCAGCTAAAATGTCCAAAACATGTTTTGGGCAAACAATGGAAACTTATTACATAAATGGAAAAGATGCGAAATTATAGAAATTCCCTAAGCTTGTACCAGGGAAAGTATAGTAGGATATAAGGATAACCTGCTCTGATGGTGTCTTACTGTCTCTCTTACCAAAATTAATCACCTGTAATAAACTATCTACTTTAGTTCTGAATAGGCATAGTCAAGTTTTAAAGCATGGTATTTGTGGTGGTAGTTGAAGGTTAATTTATGTTGAGTGGCATGCATCATGGGGAAAAATAAGATACACATAGGAACTCTTTCAGATACACGTTAACCTATTATAGCAAGGGGATCCACCTTCCTATTTGTTGTAGATATAAGTTGTGCCAATTCTGGGTTCACTTAGATATTCCCTGGCACTAAAAATAGAGAGTATGTTTTAGGGGAAAAAGGATATAAGATAAATATATAACAACAAGCAGCTACCGCCTACTGGACATCATGCACCTATTTGATTCTCTCTTTTCATATTCATTTATGGTCTTCCTCAATTTCAGAAGCAGCATATTGCAGCAGCCTTATAAATTCGTCCTTCTCCTTCTTCATCTCTCTCTGTCACTCGTGTGCGTGTGTAACTGGTGCTCACTTTCTGAGACCATCATCAATATAACTTTATTTTCTAGGAGGATGACAATTTAATGAATCAGCTAAAGTGTTAAATGTTCATTACTGTCAATGTGCCCCCTAGGCAGCACGTAGCTGACAAGTTGGTAATGCCAAAGGCAACCTGTGAGCATCAAGGCGGCTGGACCCAGGAGATGAGGGAAACATAAGCAGGATATGGAAAACTACCTGGAATGCGTTCGTCTTGTTACCATGACCCCCCCTCCCCCTCTCTTTTTATACTGTCATATGTAACAAATTTTAGGTAGAATACAACAGAGAGTTCAAAATTTGGAAGAAGAGGCCAAGTCCTTTGTCCAAGTGGCAATACTCAAGCTAACTCAAGTCAACTAAGCCAATCATTTCTTGTGGTTAAGCAATCCTTTATGTTGCTTCATACATTTATTGGTATCATTTCTCCGTGCCCTCTCTTTATTTATTTATTTATTTTTTCACTTTTTAATTATAGAGTTATATTGCTCTGATGTAAGGGCAATAACTGATCGAAGTTTGGACTTTTCTTGAGAGGTTTGTATGTCCGGGGTTGTCGGTGCATTCCTCTATTTTTAAGTTATGGTTTATTCGGTTATTGATGCATATACAGAAGCAGATATATCTTTACATCTGATGCATGAAACAACAGTGAATACTGTCAGATTATATCCATTCCTTGCATATTTTTTATGTTTTTTGAATGCATGCATCAAGAAGAGCTTGCACCTTGTAAACTGGTATTTTATTTATGCTCTTTGTTGTCTTGGATGGTTCATGGGCTTGACCTCTGTTTGATATGTTCCAATCAATAAATTAGCTATCATCTCGATTACTGCATTTGATTTTGTCCTTTTTAATATCTGTTATAATTCAAATAATGTATAATGGTTTCAGGATATAGAGGCAAATAATCGTAAGGTCAAAGCGTATGGGAAGGATCAAACCTTCCATGAAACTAGGTGGAAGAATCTCCTGGTTGGAGATCTTGTCAAGGTGGAGAAGGATGAATTCTTTCCTGCTGATCTGCTTCTGCTTTCTTCAAGTTATAGTGATGGGATTTGTTATGTTGAGACTATGAACCTTGATGGTGAGACAAACTTAAAAGTCAAGCAGTGTTTGGAGGCAACAGCTGCTCTGCAGGATGAGTCATCCTTCCAGAAATTTAAAGCAATTGTGAAATGTGAGGACCCAAATGAACACTTGTATTCCTTCATTGGAAGTTTGTACTATGATGGCAGACAGTTTCCTCTTTCACCTCAGCAGATCCTTCTGAGAGATTCAAAGCTTCGAAACACTGAATATATCTATGGAGTGGTTATTTTTACTGGTCATGACACAAAGGTAATGCAGAATGCTACAGATCCTCCTTCAAAGAGGAGTAAGGTTGAAATGAAAATGGATAAGATAATCTATGTCCTTTTCGGTGCTTTGATTTTGATTTCTTCTGTCGGATCTGTTTTTTTTGGTGTTCAAACTAAGAATGATATTAGTGGAGGAAGGTATAAAAGGTGGTATCTTAGACCAGATTCTACAACTGTATTTTTTGACCCAAGAAGAGCTTCTTTATCGGCATTTTTTCATTTCTGGACGGGTCTTATGTTGTATGGATATTTGATACCAATATCCTTGTATGTCTCGATTGAAATTGTGAAGGTTTTACAGACTATATTTGTTAACCAAGACCGGGATATGTATTATGATGTAACAGACAGACCAGCTCGTGCCCGCACTTCAAATTTGAATGAGGAACTTGGTCAGGTTGATACTATACTGTCTGACAAAACAGGTACTTTGACATGCAACTCTATGGAGTTTGTTAAATGCTCCATAGCTGGAATCGCTTATGGCCGTGGAATTACTGAAGTGGAGCAGGCTATCACACGAAGGAAAAAAGATGATCCTCCTGAATCTGTTGTGGCTTCATTTGGTATAGAGGACCATAGTGGCAATATTGAGGCCTCAAGAAAGTCAATAAAGGGTTTCAACTTCATGGATGAACGTATCATGGAAGGGAGGTGGATACGTGAACGTCATGCGGATGTCATACAGAAATTCATTCGTGTGTTAGCAATCTGCCATACTGCCATTCCTGATGTAAATAAGGAGTCAGGTGAAATTTCTTATGAAGCTGAGTCACCAGATGAAGCTGCTTTTGTCATAGCTGCAAAGGAGCTTGGCTTTGAATTCTATGAAAGGACACAGACTAGCATATCATTGCATGAATTAGATCCTAAGACTGGAGAAAAGGTTGTTAGGTGTGTTTCTTCGATATTGTTATTTCCATTGGCTTCCCTAGTTTTATTTAGAAAATTTTATGTATATTTTATTTGACTTGGTTTTGTAATTCCAGATCATACAAGCTTCTTCATGTCTTAGAGTTTAATAGTTCCCGCAAGCGAATGTCCGTGATAGTGAGGAATGAAAAGAATCAGTTGTTACTCCTTTGCAAGGGTGCAGACAGGTTTGATTCCTTACATTTACATATTCTGTGTTATAGAGTCCACAAACTTATAGTAGTGGCATTTTGCTGCAAACCTTTGTCTTTATGTCATGCTTTCAGTGTAATGTTTGAAAGACTCTCAAAGGATGGGCGGACGTTTGAGGTGGAGACCAAAGATCACATTAACAAATACGCTGCGGCAGGTTTAAGAACCTTGGTAATTGCCTATCGTGAATTGGGTGAAGGCGAGTACACAATATGGGAAGAGGAATTCTCGAAAGCCAAAACATCGGTTTCTGCTGACAGAGATGCACTGATAGATGCTGTAGCAGATAGGATTGAGAGGGATTTGATACTTCTTGGTGCTACAGCTGTGGAAGACAAATTGCAAAAGGGGGTGAATATCCAACTCTTATCTTGAAACTGCTTTTGACTACTAATGGAGCATTCCACACTAAATTTCTATGTGGTTGGTATCTCTTGAGTAGTGCATCATCCTATAACTGGAATTGACTACGAATCATGTCTAGGGATTGGACCCCCCAGTTAACCATGTGTATCTTCAGTTGAAGTCCTTGCACTTACGAACAACCCTAGGTAGAAGGACAGACAAGCACAAGGGCACATGTAAAGTGTATAAATACTTTGCAGGGGCTATGTAATATCTACCACTTCCACTGAGAATGCTTCTCTCTCTCTATCTCTCTCTCTCTCTCTCTCGATATATATATATATATATATATATATATATATATATATATATATATATATATATATATATATATATATATATATATATATATCTTTGCATATGAAAACAAAAGTTTGTAAAACAATAAAATCTTGCTAAATCTTATTTAGAAAGAAGTATTACATAAATAGATGGTTGACTTTTGAACTGATGACCCCTTTGAATGTACAGGTTCCTGAGTGCATTGAGAAGCTCTCCCAGGCTGGGGTTAAGATATGGGTCTTAACTGGGGACAAGTTGGAAACTGCAGTCAATATTGGGTCAGGTTTTCAATGTTCTCCATCCATTTCTCGTAAATATATTGCGGGGAGTTTGAGGTCTGTGTACCCATTCTGAAGTTACATATGCTAACCCAAAGAGATCCTACAGGTATGCATGTAGCTTGCTGAGGGAAGGGATGAAGCAGATTGTGATTACTTTAGATACACCAGACATCATTGCCTTGGAGAAACAAGGAGACAAGGAAGCTATTGCAAAGGTATGCGAAATGTCAGATTCTGAAGGAAATGATTGAACAATCATGTTTTTCTTTCTTCCTTTTCTTTTTTCCCTTGGGGGTGGGAGGAAAGAAGGGGGATTTGTTTAATGCTGTGATCTAAAAAAAAAAATTGGTTCTTATTAGGCTTCTCGTGAGAGTGTGACAAAGCAAATACAGGAAGGAAAATTTCAAGTTAATTCTTCTAGACAAAGTCATGTTTTATCTGCTTTGATAATTGATGGTAAGTGTTTGACTTTCGCTCTCGCGGAGAATCTAGAGAACTTGTTTCTGGAGCTCGCAATCGATTGTGCATCTGTTATTTGCTGTCGTTCCTCACCAAAACAGAAAGCGCTTGTAAGTGGCTAAGTGCTACTTCATCTTGTTGACTAAGAGTTTCTTTAAAATTTAATTCTGCTTTAGTTTATGATGAATCATCAGTTTTGGTTATTGATGTTAAATAATCTAATAGAAATGTAGAAGACATGCAGGTTACCAGATTGGTGAAAAAGGCAACAGGTAAAACGACATTAGCAATTGGTGATGGGGCAAACGATGTCGGCATGCTTCAAGAAGCTGATATAGGTGTTGGGATCAGCGGTGTGGAGGGAATGCAGGTTATCTTAGTTTCTGTGGCTATTAGGAGTCTTATGTCTCATTAATTAGTATATATGTTTATCTTGTTAGAACAAAGAAATAATCTGTCATTTATTCCTTATTTATCTTTCTTACATTATTTATTAGGGAAGGTATCCTCCAATTTTTACAATTGAATTTGTCTAATGGTATCTATTATTTTGTGTCTTTCGAATTTCATGTACTCTAATGTTGTCTAGAGGGCTTTCCTAATGAGCAAACCCTATGCCTCTACATTGTTGAGTCTGTTCTGTGGTCTTAGTGTTTGTGGCACATAGAGCATATGATTCATGTATCTACATCAGCTCCACCAAATTATTCTGTGCTGCTAATTAGCCAAGGAGTTTGCCACTCTGCTTACATTGGAATCAGAGTGCTCTAGCATTCCCAATGGGAATGAATCTCTTCCTTGCATTCATCAACTTCACAACCAACTTTTTGGGTATCATTCCACTTGTGCATGCTGTAGAAGATGGAAGGTCATGGAACAAGGCCTATGGGAAGAATGATAGCCTTTAGTTCTGCCAAAGTGCAGTCAACCAAACATATTAGATCGGAGCAGACCTAATGTTACCCACACATATTGCTGCAAGTTTCTATAAGGGATTATACATGAAATGTTCATGCTACTATTAAAAACCTGTGACATAGTAGGTTTGACCATGTGTTCCAGAAGAGCACAGATGTTGGTGGCTGCATGGAGTGCCATGTGTCCGAGAAACATGGATCAGGAATTCCATCACTTATCTTGGACATTTGGTTTCTGCTTCAGTTGGTCCTGGAAAACTAAAACCTCGATTGATGTTGTAAAAATGCTTGTCCATCTAGTGATAAACCAGTGATGTGGGTTAAGGTGAACTGTTCCAGAACTTAGACATCTGGTCCTCTGTTTATCTTTATTTTTATTTTTTGAAGTCAGATATGAGCAAACCCTACAACTTTGATGATTTGAATATTGTGTCATCGTATATCTTTGTTATACCAAACTATTATGTTTTGACTGTCCGAAACTGTTGAGTTCAATTTTCAAATTTAATTTCTGTGAACACCAAAAAGATAAAAAAAACAATTTCCCTCCAATGACTACTTTTCTAGTTTCAATTTTAGCATTAAATATATGTATTAGATGTAGTTGTGTGCCTAACTACACATAAATAAAATTAGTATAGCTGAAATGAGGATGAATGGAAAAACTGAAAGAGATAATGAATAGATTAGAGTTGATTTAACAGTGGCACCTGATAGGTGACAAGTGGAAGGGGAATAGTTTGAGGTAGTTAGGGCATGTATAACAGAGGTCATGGAATGAGAGTTTTCATAATAGAGGAGTTAAAAGAACTAGGAGTAGGCCGAAGATCACTTGGGGAGAAGCACTGACAAAATATGGATGCCATTGGTTTAACTATCTATATGACTTTAAACAGGGTTGAATGGCAAGCCTGGATTCATATAACTGACCCCTTTTATTTAGGAAAAGATATGGTTGTATTGTGTTCCTCACAAACTAACGTTTCTAAAGTTCTTGTTGTTAAATTACAGAAACCGAAGTTTTATATAAAATATATGCTGGGAATTATGGTTCTGCAAATTAATTGCACAAAGCTCTAACTACAAGAAATATGTCAAATTAACAAAGATTACTAACGATTATTAAATACGAAAATAATCATTTCTGCTTACTTTTTCATTAAGATTATTTTTTTCTTTTTTGGAGGTGTGTGTTTGTGAAACTTACTGTTCATGATATCTCTATTAATTTTATTATACCTCTGTAGGTAGTTCACATGTCAGAGAAGCACAGGTAGATGCCAGAACAGTAGTGGATGCCTGGTTTAATATTGCCTAGACGTTCTTTTTTAATCAATGAAGATTAAAAAAGAATCTCAAATTTCTTTTGTAAAAAATTAAAATAAAATTGAAGTATATGAAATGCCTGTTTGATTAGCTGTTCAACAAGCCCAAGGTCATGCAACCTGGAATCCTTTTCAGCTAGCTGTGATCAAATTATTGACTGTATGTTCCATTGACTGGGAGGAAGTTTTTAGCCTTTTTTTTTTATTTTTTATTAAAGCACTTTTCCTTTCAGATTTATATCTTTTTCACCTAATTGTTTAGAATCATGGTCATCATAAAATTGATAAAAATTCCCATCAAAGTTTAGTTTTAGGATATGTTAATTTTAAGACACACTTGAGAGTTTATCTAGCACATGGCGTAAACCCAATACCCTCTCTTATTTTGACATGGGTGAATAATCATTTTGTTTTATTTTTGTGGAGTGTTGAGATTCTTTTGTAAATTTGTGGTTGGTTCCATTCCAATCACGAATGATTATATTGCCGTTGCAGCTCCATTGACGTTTGTTATGGTTTGAGTTGAATCCCAAGCCAACATATGAATGATGTGTGACATTTGTATTATTGTGCTGCTACATTATAGTTTGAACTGCTAGAGGGTAAATCTCAACTGAAGGTTTTGTAGGAGCAAGAGATTGGCAGTTGAAATCTTTGGAGACTTGGGTCTGGTAGTGTCTTTTTTTTATTTTTTATAGGGAGTTATTGCTACGATGTAAATCTAAAAAATGGGCTTAGAGGTTGGTTGTACTGTGTATGATCTACACAATGTAAGTGTACTGGTTCTCCTTGGAAGATCTTCTCTCCTGGAAGAAGGAACCTCTCATGGAAAGTCCAATGCCACTTCTGGACTGCTTTTGGTTTCACACTGTTTATTTTTTTTTTTTATCTTTACACGACTTTGCCATCTTTGAGGTTGCCTTTTCATGAAAGTACTCTCATTTGAAAGCTGAATCGAGACAATTATATTCTGATTTTGCATACTGCATCTTTTTTTTGTGATGACGGAATGGAGTTAATAGGATGATATTGAATTTTGGATGACGGAATGGAGTTATTAGGATTATATTGAATTGTGGATGATGGAATGGAGTTAATAGAATTATATTGAATTGTTCTTACTGAAAAATGAATGGTTTATGAGGTTATATTCCACTGAGTATGATCCTTGGGTAATTGCACTTCAATGGGATTCTTGCAGTATGGCACCTACACTTTACCAAGACGAGAAAGCTCCGATTCCACTTCTGAACTGGCATGCTAGCTGAAGCTTCTTTTCCATAATAGAGAATCAAGTGGTTAGCCCAATTTCTGGAATCAACAGATCTGGGAATTTGAGGAGTTCATGCGAAGATCCGCCAAGATATCGGCGGCATCATTCACACGTTCCTATATAGAAATAGGAGGACCCGGGTGATTCCATACCATGATATCCTCCATCACCTGATTGGTGATGAATTGAATTAGGTCAGGAAATGGGGCTAGCCCCTCTTGCAAACAATAACACCTCCAGGGTCTTTTTAGACAAGAACAACGCATTTATAAGATATGTGGCAATTCGGTCAAGATCTCTTCGTTAGTTGGGGGAAGAATCCGCACGAATTAGATTTTTTGAGCCACTTATTTGCCAAAACATCCTATGGATGCTTTTGCTGTCTTTGAATTATGGTCAAGAAGAGGTGAAAGAGGATCCAGTATCTATTTCTTCTGAGAATAACATTATCTGCTTAGGATAACATCATTTCATCAATAAACTTATTTTCGACTACAATTATATTCATTGGGATTGGTTTCTGATTGCAGGCTGTAATGGCTAGTGATTTTGCAATAGCTCAGTTTCGTTTTCTGGAGCGTCTGTTGCTGGTGCATGGCCATTGGTGTTACAGGCGAATAGTCATGATGGTAAAAGCTGTGACCCACACTTTCAATCACACAGTCTCCTAGGTTTTAAATTCAGATGAACTCTTGGAAATCAATGTATTTGTTCTGATTTTGAGGGGAACCATATTAGAGCTGTTCCTGGCAAAATAGGAAAGACAAGCTTAGAGACAGGAAAATTTAGAGGAATATTAAGATATTAAAAGTTTCTTTTGTCCCTTGGATTTCATTTGGATGCTAAAATTTGCCAGAATTTCAACTAAGATTTAGGCCAGCACCAGGGGTTTAAAAGGACACTAAAACCCTTAGCCAAATTTCTATTAAACAGTCAAAATGTCACGTAACCTATATACTGCTTCTTAATTTGATGAGTCTTTGTTTATTATTTGGCTATTATTTCTTCGTTTTAATGTTCTCAAGGAAGCCCATTAAGTTGGGATTGTTCAATTTTCTTAATAAGCAATCACCACTTCTAGCTAACATTAAAATTCATTAAAAAATAAAAATTTGTACACAAGAATGAGAACTCCATTTGTTTTAGTAGTAAGCTGGAGGACAATGATTACTCTGATGTTTTCTTTCTAGTCTTGAATGAGAATTTGAGATGAGTGCCATTCTGTTACTGAACAATCAGTAGTTTGGTCATCAATAATAAATATTCTTAATGTGAGGTTAACGTAGTGACTTTTTATTGTTTCTGCAGATATGCTACTTCTTCTACAAAGACATAACATTTGGTTTAACCTTATTTTGGTTTGAGGCTCATGCCTCTTTCTCCGGCCTGCCTGCTTATAATGATTGGTACATGTCCACCTACAATGTTTTCTTCACTTCGCTTCCTGCGATTGCGCTTGGTGTCTTTGATCAGGATGTTTCAGCACACCTCTGTCTCAAGGTACACAATTTCATGTGCTTAGCTTAAATACGTGGGTGGAAAATAAAGCAAATAGGAAAAGCTAAGAGGTTTCTAGGAGAAAGATATCCTCTTTGCAAACAGAGAAATCACACGTGAATGGTAGTTTATTGGTTGTTGGAAGACAAATATGAAATTTGTTATAAAACGAACTAGGATTATGGAAAGTAAATGGAACGGTCTATTGGGCATCAATTTTTCTCTCATCATTCATCACCATCTCCTACTCTAGTCAAAACCCAGAAGGGCTTTGCTTTATTTTAAATTTTTTTTTTTTTTTCAATTTATATACTCACTCTTCTATTGATTTCACAGTACCCCCTGTTACACCAAGAAGGTGTACAAAACCTCCTTTTCAGCTGGGCTCGTATACTTGGTTGGATGTTTAATGGGGTTGCTAGTTCTGTTATCATCTTCTTCTTCACCACCAGCTCAGTCCTTCACCAGGCCTTCCGGAGAGATGGACAAGTGGCAGGGTATGAAGTCGTTGGGGTTATGATGTATACTTGTGTTGTGTGGACTGTAAACTGCCAGATGGCTCTGGCCATCAACTACTTCACATGGATCCAACACTTGTTGATATGGGGTAGCATCTTCAACTGGTACATCTTCTTGGTTATTTATGGTTTCCTTCCACCAACGTTTTCTACAACAGCGTACCATGTGCTTGTGGAAGCTTGTGCACTGATTCCTTTCTACTGGTTGGCTACTTTCTGTGTTGTTGTATCTGCATTGGTGCCTTATTTTTGTTACAAGGCCTTCCAAATCCGATTCTTTCCTACGCGCCGCAACGAAATTCAGAGAGCAGAATTGAAGGCTTAGAGGCTCAAAGATCTGGTTGGCTCTGTGCTCGGATTGAGGACATAATTTGGCATTTGAAGGAGAGAGGCAGAGAAACTCATGAAATGGTATCAGAATTTTGAGTGTGATCATGTGAATGGTTTCCAGGATCTCATTAGTCTCATCAGCATGTTTATTGTTAGGTGCAAACGAAATGAAGCTTTGATTCATGGGGAACTGTATATGTTCTTGATAGTGTGTCGAATGTTTCAAACTGATTATATATTTCTTCACTGACCTAGTTAATAAACTATAAATAAGGTAAGCAAAGGTCGATCCCATAGTAATTTGATGAAGATTTATATTCTATTCAAACTAAATATATTAATTAATGTTAAGCAAATATAATAACGAAGGGGGGTTTTGGTTGGTTGAATCAAACTGAAAGTAAAAATATAAAATTTAAATAAGAAAATAATTGGATGAAAAGATTCAGTTCTTGGTTCAATATCCACTTACACATGTAATGAGTAATATTAATCGTGACGTTAATCTCTTCCTTTCAATTAGAATTAAAGACCTTAGATAACAATACGTTCTGTTATCTGAGTTTTTCCTTAAGTGTTTCTATTGAGATAAACTTTTCAGAGAGATCTAACTATTGAACTATATTGAATAAGTTCTCAATGTTTAATTCAATGGCAGCATTAAGAGAGTGAAAAATAGATCAATCTAAGCAACAATCACATACAAATTAAGATTATTTAATTTAGATTATATTATTTACAATGATGAGATGAAAACTTAGACATAATTATCTACCATTGTTTGTTACTTGTGATTAGAACAGGACGATTATGTATCATAGATTTTAAATCTAACAATTAATATCAATCTAACTGATTTAGTAGACTATTACTGAATTATTTAGACAAATATCATAAATAAAGAGAATAGAATAACATAAACAATTTCAATAAAAGAGAAAAGAAGAACAATGTTACTAAATAGCGTATGACTGCTCCAATTTGGATTCGAATCAGATTTTAGTATCATATTTTGAAGCAATATTTAGAGGCCCAAAAGAACTCAGATTTTTCTCCATAATACTATTCCGAAAATGTTGAGATGTCCTCTATAATTTTACTGAAGACAATTTTTTAATTCTGAAACTCTATCCATGTCAAAAATCTACATGAAGTTCAGAACATCAATATTAAGAATACTGGAATTTTTTTATCTTTTAACAATTAATTCATAAAGTCTTTAAAATATGCTAAACTTATAAATTTATTCTATTTAGTTCAATTAAGCATAAAACATATTAAAAAATATAATGCAAAGAGAATAAAATTATAAAAATCACACACCTATCAATTCTTTTCAGAGAACTGTAATGGAGAGAGGATTTGGTCGGTCATAGTGTTGGCTTGAAGTTTTGGACTTCTCTCACCAGTGGTTTGAGGAGTTTTTACTTTATCCAAGGCACTACGTTCTTGAGATGGAAGAATTACCAAATGCTGTTTTTGGCCTCTATAAATGCAAAAGCTCTGGTTTGTTTTCAGGGTAGGACTGTTACATCATACCGTTGATCATGAAACAGTGAGCCAGGCCCTTTCCTACTGGAAGTGTATTTAATGAATATGTCAAATTGTGTGCAGGTTCCTACGTGCCTGATGAAAGAAAATGTGAGTAAGATTAATGGTTTCTTGTGGCTCAGGGAAGGACGTCACCAAATTTGCATGTCTAATTTCATAAAACATCATCATCAACATTGGTTAAGGCCTAGGTACTAATGGACGGCCACACCATTCACCACAGGTGTTGAGAAGCTAATCTAACCATTAATGCAAGCATCTCACACTTCTTTTAGTTACTCCTAAATCCAGGTATGAACATTGTATCGAACATTTTTAAAATTGATCCGGATTCGATAGGCATACAGATTCAATGGGAAGCTGATACATGATTGATATCGTATATAATAATATTAAAAAAGAATCAGATCAAATATTGGGGATCAGTCAAGTTCATCACAGGTACGAATAGACCAATTCAATCGATCTTATACCGATTACTTGAACCATGGTTAGTGGTTACGGTTACTAGATGAAGCGGTATGTTTTTTTTTCTTGAATTGGAGTGTAGTGTGTGGTGGTGGTGGATTCAAATCGTCTCCTTCCTGTACTTCAGGGAGGAGAGATGGCGGCTTGGATAGATGGTCGCCACCTGGTTCTCGGGTGAATCCGAGTTATCCATCCGAGTCGACACCCCTTATCGGTTCAGCTTGTCGGTTGAGGTGTCGGCTCAGATGGATGACTCAGATTCACCCGAGAATTAAGTGACGGTCATCCACCCAGACCACCATCTCTCCTCCATTTGATTGTTTGCTCCCCTTTAGTTTTCAGGCGATTTTAAAATCATATTTCAAGGACAAGAAGCTTTTACTGAACATATCCACGATAAATCCTTCAGCACCTAATCTTTCCACCATCGATGGAAAGAAATCTTGAAAACTTACTTCACTGGTTCTGCCATTTCAAAATGAAAGAATAATAAAAGGTAGGAAGGAAGAGAGAGGTCGTTAGGTTTCCAAGAAACGGTGAATATGCTGAAGTAGATAGAAAGGGTCTAGAAGAAGCCAACTTTGAATGGATTTATCACTGCATCAGCCAAGGCAGATCCGAATCCAAGGACCATACATAGCGTCGGCATCAAGATTCTCGCTAGGTGGCTGCAATGGGATTTTATTCAGGCCCAATGTCACCACCAGGAACGGCCAACCAGATGTCGTCGTGGAGAGGCACGATCAAGATTTTGTCGTCTGATGTGGGTTTACACTTATTGCAACAGACCCCATAGCTGTCGGTGTTAGCGGATTCCGGATTTTTCCTGTGGGAGAGGATTTGGGTTTGGCGATGGCGGAACCATGGAGACGGGTTGGGTGAAGAAAGTCCAAAGGATAATTGGGAGAGATTAAAATAGTAAATTAATACTATTATAGGGTAATTTGGGTGTTATATATTTTTTAACCTTGCCGCCTCATCATTTAACAGATCAATCTGTTTAAGTTTGGAGTTGTGTGATACATATTTCACATTTGACGGGGTGGGTGAAATTATGAGCAGATGTTTGGGGTTGAATGAATTAAAGGTAAAGTTGGGGGAGGGGTGAGTAAAATTTTCCCTTGAATTAAATAGGGTAAAAGACAGTTACTTTCCATGTAACTTATTTTATTGACCGTTGATCCCCAAAGGTTTCAAAAAAGACAGTTACCTTCTCTAAATAACTATTAAAATTCAAATAACTTCACGCATTAGGAATATCCATTAGATGGTAACGGTGGGAGTCCAATATTTTTTTAAAGACCAAATTACCTTTTTAGAGAGATGAACTACCTATTTTACCCTTACTATTTAATAGGGTTACTATTTCCCCATCGCCTTCTTCTTTGGAGCTCTCTGCCACTGTAAATCCTTAAATATTGAAGCAATTTCTCCTAAAATCTCTCCAGATTTTCAATCTTTATTTTCACTCCTATATTCCATCATCTTTCTCCCATTCCAGTCGTCCTTAGTTTACAGTCATTTTCTCTCCTATTCTTGTTTGGTTTCTTCTCTCCTATTCTTCTTCGGTTTCTTCTCTCCTAAATCTATCCAGATTTTCAATCTCTATTTTCACTCATATCTTCCCTCATCTTTCTCCCATTCCAATCGTCTCCTATTCTTCTTCGATTTCTTCTCTCCTAAAATCTCTCCGGATTTTCAATCCCTATTTTCACTCCTATCTTCCCTCATCTTTCTTCCGTTCCAGTCGCTCTTAGTCCATGACCATTTTATCTCCTATTCTTCTTCGGTTTCTTCTCCTACTTCCTCTCATGGCAGATTCTGCTCTTCCCTCAATGTCGAAATAAAAAACCATGTTATTTCTCCTCCCTTTCCTAGCTCTCTCTCTCTTCAAACATCGATTCTTCCCCTTCTTTTTCTGCTGCAACTGATTTCTCACAGGTTTTCTCCTCACCAAAATTCGGAGATCCCCAACCCCTTTTTTTTCCTCCATCATTTTCTCTCACACCTCACTCTTTTCTCTTGATTCGACAAGTACTTTAATTAACTCACCCATTATATATATTCAAAGGAATCAGGAGTACTGTCAACAGGGAAAAGCGAAGGAGAACCAGAATATAAATTTCATATTAAGAATGAGAATCCAACATGATTAAACACAAATCAGAACACCAACTCATGAAAATCAAAACTAGTGCTTAATCAAGGAGTTTTACCTCATTGGTCGCCTGTAATCGTTCCACTTGCATCTGAGTCCATCATATCATCTCCGTCGGAAAGAACGTGAGGGAGAATGAGAAGAAGATGAGACTAGGGCCGGGTTTATTTTGGATATAAAAGGGTTATACTGATATTTTAACAGTAATAAAATTTAAAGTATGGATAATAGGTTGAGGGTAGAGTTGTCCATAAAAAAAGTTAACTTTAACACCATTAAAAATTGAGGCTATTTAGATTTTAATAATAATTTAGGAGAGATAACCGTCTTTTTTGAAACCTTTGGGGGTCAACAGTCAATAAAGTAAGTTACATGGGAGGTAACTGTCTTTTACCCAATTAAATATTGTTGAAGTTCTTACTAGAAAAAAAAATATTGTTTAAGTTTCGTTTCTTTTTCGTGAAATATGGAGGCTTCTCGCTGCTGGGAAAATTAAAGCAAAATGACATGAAATTTTCAAGTTTAAAGCGCAAAATTGTATAACCAATACTTAACATGATTGGACTAACTATATAAATTTCTTACCGTCTTAATTAACGATATTTTTTTTAAATTTAATTTCCTTCTTGTTTTACTTTTCAAATGCAATGGTTTTTTGGTGTTGTAAATTATGCAATGGATTTGGATTATAGTAATGTGAAAGTTAATAACCAAATATTAAATGATTTGGAGTTAGTAAGGTGGTCATTTGATAGCTACTCATGTGCTATAATGATCATAAAAGTGTACTTTTTATGTTTGAAAATTTCACCTCCTTTTATTTAGTTTTCTTTGCAATCAAAGAATCAGAAGAGTTTCGTTTTTCCAACCTTGAAGAGCTAGACGAGTTCTAAATAACTTGTTTTGTGTCTAGAGCACATATCTACCACCTTATCGCTGGTTCTCACTTCCATTTGTAAAATAAACATAGCTGTATGGTTTATATAAACATTGATATTTAAGTAAAAAAAAAAAAAGACATGATTAATTTTTGGGCAATTAACCATGTAATAAAAGAATGTGATGTTTTCAAAAATCACAAGAAAAATCTGAACAAATCAATTTTTCAGGTTTTTTTAATCTAAAAATTCTAAACCATCTATTGGGGGTGAATGCACATAAATGTTTAGAATGGTGATGCACATGCCTACCCAGGATGCATACTAAATGGTCAATACAAAATAGAGCATTTAATTGAAGAGAGGAAGATATACACTTTGCCATGGTATATGAGCATTATATCCATGTGCCTAGCAAATAGGGAGTAAGAAGGGAACATACGTAACGAACCAAAATTAGGGGGAGACATGGGAGGGAGCATTAATGAGAAGAGAGCACGGTATTCATTGTGAGAGAGGTAATGGCAAATGGCAATGTTTACTTTTTTTTTCCGTAGGCTTTGTCAGTTTTAATGTAAAATCTTATCGAAAATATGTCTTAACATTTTTTTTTAATATTTATGTCCCATGGGAAGAAAAGAAGACGAAATTCCATTTCCCTCCTCTCTAGAGATTTATTATATTTTATTTCTCAAAAATAAACATTGAAAAAAAAAAATTTACATACAAAATGTTACAAAGAAAATTTATGGCTAGATTTTACATCGAATGTCTAGATTAAATTAGACAGAAATTTGATAGAGAACAGAGACATCGGCAGATCCCAAAGATTACTTTTGATGATGGTACATTAGTCTTTGCCCACGTGACAAAATGGATAACTTGAGATGATTCAAAGAATCAAAAGTGACAATAATAATTTGGGTTAATTTTTTTTTAAATTTTTTTTAGAGTTACATATTTACGCGTTGCCCTTGCGTGAGTGATATACAGAAGGAACGACTAAAACATTGCTTCTCTGGTTTGAAACAATGCGGAAAATTAAATTTTTTTTTTTTTTTTTGGTAAAGATGGAAAATTAATTGTTTACATGGTTCAGAAGCAGCTAAAAGTTGGTGTATTTTTTCTACGGTCTTAAAGAAGAAACTAAAAATAATATGATAAGTTAATACCCTTCAAACATCGGTGGAGGTGGTGATGAATACTGGAATCCGATATTTGGGGGCAGGACGAAGTCATCGGTTGGAGGAGGTGAGCTGATTAGTGCTGGTGGTGGTGGAGATTGCACTGGTGGTGGGGGAGAGAGGACTGGTGCTGGTGGTGGTGGAGATTGCATTGGTGGTGGGGGAGAGAGGACTGGTGCTGGTGGTGGGGGAGACTTCACTGGTGGTGGAGGGGAGAAGACTGGTGCTGGTGGTGGAGGTGACTTAACAGGTGGTGGAGGGGAGAAGAATGGTGCTGGTGGCGGAGGGGAGGACACTGGTGCCGGTGGTGGAGGAGACTTAACAGGTGGTGGAGGGGAGAAGACTGGTGCTGGTGGCGGAGGAGACTTCAATGGTGGTGGAGGGGAGGACACTGGTGCTGGTGGTGGAGGAGACTTTACAGGCGGGGGAGGAGAAGACACTGGTGTTGGTGGTGGAGGAGATTTCACAGGTAGGGGAGGAGAAGACACTGGTGCTGGTGGTGGAGGAGACTTCACAGGTGGTGGAGGGGAGAAGAGTGGTGCTGGTGGTGGAGGAGATTTCACAGGTGGTGGAGGGGAGAAGACTGGTGCTGGTGGTGGAGGAGACTTCACAGGTGGTGGAGGAGAATACACTGGTGCTGGTGGTGGAGGAGACTTCACTGGTGGTGGAGGGGAGGATACTGGTGCTGGTAGTGGAGGAGACTTGACAGGTGGGGGAGGAGAAGACACCGGTGCTGGTGGTGGAGGAGAAGACACCGGTGTTGGTGGTGGAGGAGACTTGACAGGTGGGGGAGGAGAAGATACCGGTGCTGGTGGTGGAGGAGATTTGACAGGTGGGGGAGGAGAAGACACTGGCGCTGGTGGTGGAGGAGACTTGACAGGTGGGGGAGGAGAAGATACTGGTGCTGGTGGTGGAGGAAACTTGACAGGTGGGGGAGGAGAAGACACTGGTGCTGGTGGTGGAGGAGATTTGACAGGTGGGGGAGGAGAAGACACTGGTGCTGGTGGTGGTGGAGACTTCACAGGTGGGGGAGGAGAAGACACTGGTGTTGGTGGTGGTGGAGACTTCACAGGTGGGGGAGGAGAAGACACTGGTGTTGGTGGTGGTGGAGACTTCACAGGTGGGGGAGGAGAAGACACTGGTGTTGGTGGTGGTGGAGACTTGACAGGTGGGGGAGGAGAAGACACTGGTGCTGGTGGTGGAGGAGATTTGACAGGTGGGGGAGGAGAAGACACTGGTGCTGGTGGTGGTGGAGACTTCACAGGTGGGGGAGGAGAAGACACTGGTGTTGGTGGTGGTGGAGACTTCACAGGTGGGGGAGGAGAAGACACTGGTGTTGGTGGTGGTGGAGACTTCACAGGTGGGGGAGGAGAAGACACTGGTGCTGGGGGAGGTTGAACTGAATGTGCTTCTGGTTTTGGTTTAAGTGTGGATGGCGTGGATTTTGGCGGACACTTGTTCTTGCTACAATCCACTGGTCGGCTCAGCACAGGCGAGCAGATGCTATTCTTCTTCTGTTGGGGTCGGCCGGGCAAGCAATTGTTCTTGTCCTCTAGAGCCACTTTCGATGATGATGATGATGGTACGCACTCAGACGCCTCACCACTGAAGTAGTTATTGGAGAAGATGAAGTTCTGGAGGTTGGGCAATTGGCACAGTTCCTTGGGCACGAAGCCGGTCAGTTTGTTGTTGGAAAGGTCCAACAGTTCCACGCTTTTCAACCCAGTCAAGCTCTTGGGCAAATCCCCCACCAAGTTGTTCCCCGACGCGTCGAACACAGTCACGTTTTCGAGCGCCCCGAATTCTGGAGGCAAGCACCCTGATAGGCCACTGTTCAAGAAGATGATCTCTTCCAACGTACCTGCCAGCTTGGTTATGCTGCTTCCTGGGAAGCAACCGCTAAACTGGTTGTGGGCGAAGACCAGAACAGAGGCCTTTGTGTTGCCGAAATTATGTGGGAGGTCGCCTGTGAATCTGTTGTTGTTGAAGAATATGACATCCAGGTCCTTATCGAACAGCTCCCCTGGGATAGGTCCTTCAAAGTCGTTGAAACGAATATCCAGATACCTGAGACCGGGGATCTCCAAGACCACCTTGGGGAAAGGCCCCACGAAGCGGTTGTTGCTAATGTCGAACTCATGGAGCACCTTCAGCTTGGAGAAGCTGGGAGGGACGATCCCACAAAACCTATTGGTATTTATGTGAAAAACTGCGATGTCGCTTAGGAGTCCTATCTCGGGCGGCAAGAACCCGGCAATATCGGCGTTATTCAGGTCGATACCAGCGACAACAGTCTGCTTGGGATCATCCAGGGCTGGGGCGCAGAAGACTCCATTGTAGGAGCAGACATCGGCACCAACCCAATTGCCCGTTGTGTTGAAAGGGTCGGAGAATATGGCCTTCTTCCAAGCCTGGAGGGCAATGTAGGCCTTCCGGAGCCTGGAGTTGGCGAATGTTTCCTTTATGTCGATCTCAGACTCATAATTTTCGGGAAGATTACTGCCCTCGCCTAGGCTCCATAGCTGACGACGTGCAATCCAGGAAGCCTCTGCATCAGATAATGCTAAGGAAGATACGAACAAAGAAGAGGTGAAGAGGAGGAAGAGGAGAAAGCAGCCAAAGGCCTGCATTTTGGATGGTAAACAGTGCAACACCATCTTGGAATGGCCCAAGGCTGCTTATAGGGCACAAGAGAAGTGGAAGAAGGGATAGGGGATATTATATGCAGGATTGTCCACTCGAGTATGGGATGGCGGATTGGTTCAGAGCATTTTGGTGGTTACTCTGCAACGATTTCTCTCCTTTTTTGTCATGTCTTCCCCGATGTTTTAGCTCTCTCTCCCCTCTCTCTCTCTCTCGCTCTCTCGCTCTCTTACCTTCCTTCCCAAAATGGAGCGTCATTGACTCTTGTCTTCCCCGCTGTTCCAGCACTTCTCTTTTCTCTCTCACGCATAGTTTCATTCCAAGAATTATGGAGGATCGTTGATCCATGTCCATGTCAGTTTGGAGTTGTGAAAAACTCTCTTTCACATCGTCTCCTCCTCAGAAGGAGGGAGGTCGCGGCAATCTCATCTGGATAGCCTGACACGTAATTTTTGGATGAATCCAAGACGTATATTCGAGCCGACACCCCTATCGACTTGTTTTAATCAGCTCCTTTGAATTACCCGCCACATAGTGTTTAAGATATCCAACGGTTAAAAGGAGAAAAACCTGTAAAACAATGTTACCTTGCAACACACCAAATCAAATGGGAAAAGAGAAAAATAACTAAAAAAAACAAACTCTATCGTTTTCGGGAACTTGGCAGAGCGTGGAAGACGAGGGAGAGAAAAGGAGTTCCGCCGGACTCCTGCTACTGCATTCGACGGCGGCCCGGATTCTCTGCTACTGCACTCGCTGGAAGCTTGAGTCGTTCTTTCTTACCGCCAGAGGTATTCTTCGGAGTCTTGAGTTGTGTAATTCATTAATAGTGAGTTTTATGAGCAAGGGGAGGGAAGAAGAAGAAACGCAGGTGAAGAACTACATTAAGAATGCAACAATTTGTGATGACAGAAAGGCATCTAAAATCTATTTGGTGTTTCACGGTAGAAAAAAAATCCAAGAGGAAGGATACCATGAAAGTTTCCTTTTAATTTCTCTCTTTTGTTTTCAATTACATTAAATTTGAATTCATCCTTCGACTTCTACACTTATCTGAGACTGAGAGGATCTTCAAGGGATTGGATGACATTACCAAAAAGATGAGATTTACAGTACCCTTCCCTTTGTTGGCATATCCATTCTCTATGGTGAGTACTGTTTCTTGCTTGGCATCGAATCCAACAGAGATGGAGTTAAACCGTAATTCCGATTCTTTAGTAGCTTCGTTGGTTGGGTTACAGTAAAATAGAAGTCCTGGATTTAAGAACCGTAATTCTGATTCTCTTTTCTCATTTGATATAATGTAATATTTACATAACCTGTTATTTTACAGGTTTCGATTTATGATCATTGGATATAGCAAAGACCATGTGGCAGTCATCCAAAAGATGCTCCACAGTGATTCAGAGGAGCTAGGATAAATTCTGTTGTGCATTAGCTTCCGACATCCCGCTGTCTATGCTCAAATCTTGTTGCCTAGAAATTCGTTTGGATGCAGTTATTCTGGTAAGGTCTCTGTTTCTTTTGGTTTTGATCTATTTGTTTTTCTTATTTCTTTTATTTTTCTGTTTATTTGATGCTATGAACTACTCTGGCTTGTGCTTAAATTCATGGTTTGTTGGTTGCCCTTTTTATAAAGAGAAATCGATATTGTCGTCTTATTTTGAAAATTCATGGAATTTGTAGTCTGGTCCAACAATTTATAAAGAAAATTGGTAAATACAATCAAATTTAATTGGTTCAAGGGTTAATTCAGTTATGAATTTTTATTTCATTAAGATTTCAGTTATGGACTGTTGAGATTATTTTATGTGATTAGGAGGATTTTATAATATTGGAGTATTCATTTAAAGAAAATTTTGTCCCTAATTTTATGGAATGTGATTGGAAGACTGAAAGACTCAATTGGATTAAGATAATTACAATGGGGTGATATAATGTACTAAGGAAAAGGGAATTTAATTTATTAAAAATAATAGATTTAATATGAAGTCTGGTCCAACAATTTATAAGGAAACTAAGGTAACTACAATCGTTTTATTATTCTGGGAAAGGGAATTTTATTAGATGGTTAAGCCATTGAAGATAATAAGAGAGGGACTAACAGACCAATAACAGTCCTAACATTCAAAGATTAATCAATATGTTATATCCTAAACAAAACAACAGACAATCTGTAAAAGGAAAAACCTAAGCAGAGAACCAGATTGTATAACATAACAGTTCTCAGCCAAATAGCAAGCATTCAGCAGTTCTAAAGCAACTGTATCTTCAAAATCATACAATGCATCTCTGAACTAGGCTGTTCTGAGTTTGCTTTATAAAATCTTACTACTGGTATTAACTTGTTTTAAGATGTCATAAACAGAGTCGGGTGATATATCTTAACAGCCCTGTTACTTCAACATATCAAGCTATACAGACCATAATTCAAAATTGCAAATATCTACTTGTAAGCTAAATGGACAACATATGGAGAAATTTTTTTATTTCTGGGGGTATCTCATGCGTAGTTCAAATTGCTGAACTATGAAATCCCTTATGAGCTATTACTAGATTAACTTGTAATTGCTTTCTTACTTTAAAGATCCCAACTGAAATGTGCTTGATATTGAGCTCCTCTTCTCACTAATGAGGTGGAAGGATATGATTTGTCGAGTTGCTCACTTCATGCTAGGATTTTAGATAGGGGACTTGAGATCTATAACTGTTGGTGTACTTTAGTACTTAAACTAAGATAGCAAAATTGCTTTTAGATTCTGGGTCCAAAAGTCAAGCCTGGATAATGCTTGGGAAAAAAGTAGTAAACTCTATCCTTATAACCTGGTGCTTATGGACTTGCTCTGAATTTGATGTACTATACTGGATTTGGAGAAATTTGTAACTGAATCGCTTATACCAAATCTAATTTGGACCATACATGGCCGAAAGAAGCAAGCACATAGATATGGATCCAGCTGTTAGAGAGATCAACAAATATTGAACTTCACAATCTCAACACAGTTTTCCATCTTCTAGTTCTAAATCATGAAGCTTTGGCATATTTATTTATGGACAGTAAGGACTATATATGTGTTGGGATTGTACTTTTCATTATATTCATCATGTTGTATGCTTCAAAAATCTGAGATTGATGCAGTTCTGACCCCCCCTCTTTTTTTGTGTTTCTTTTGAACAGGTAGAATTGTTTAAACATCCTCATTTGTTGGTATTGCAAGTAAAGAACTCTTTCTATAAGCTTCCTGGTGGCCGCTTAAGACATGGTGAATCAGGTATTTTTACATGAACACTCACCTCTGAACACTTGTTATTATTCCGAAAATATCATCTGTTTTTGAGAACTCAAGTGCTTCATTGGAAATCTTAGTTCTTCAGTCTTGAGTCTCTGACTGTCTTTACTCTTGCAACTGTCAAAGACATCATTCCATCTTGTAAATACCTAAACCTGGATGTCACATACAGAACATACCTATGGTAGAATTCCTTGGTGATTTACTGAGGTAGATTCATTTTCCTGATACTGACGGGCTGAATCGCAAGCTTTTGAGCAAGCTCTCTATTAATGAACACGGCGTGGCTGATGAATGGGAGGTGAAATGATTAGTGCAGTTATAAGTAAAAAAATATCCCATTGAAATCAGTTTGGTTACCCAAATAATGTTGGTAAGTGCTTTCTGATCTTCAGATAGGAGAATGCCTTGGAATGTGGTAGAGCCCTGACTTTAAAACTATTTTTTTTCTCATATACACCATCCAATACAACGAGGGCAAAGGTTAGTCTTTCTGCCGGGGATGAGCATGCGATGGCACTTGATTCCAGTGGCTTTTTTAGTCTCTCTACTCAAAGGAAACTGGATAATTTTATTGAATAAAAATGCTTGTGTATTCATGTTTCTTGTAGTAACTGTCAGGGCTTTTTGCTTAAGAATGGAGTTTGCAGGTATACACATGGGGCAAAGGATATTGTGGTGCATTGGGTCATGGAGATGAGATTGAGAAGACAAGTCCAGAAATATTGAGCAATCTTAAGGACTACCTCGCAATACAGGTTAGACTTCCCTAACTTAGTATAAATTTTGGAAAAGTATGTTTTCCAATTGAGAAAGATAGATGCCTTTGAAATAATTATCATGAAATTTGGAAATTCAGATGACTGAGTTAATCACTCTCTGTGTCTGGGCATATATGTCCTTTGCCAGCTCTATATTCCCCCCCCTCTCAAAAAAAAAAAAAAAATGTACATATATATATATATATATCTAGGATGCTTAATTGAATCAGTATATACTCTGATATGGATGTGTAAATAAAGGAAGAGATGCCCCTAAGCCATTTTTCAGAAGTTGCATACAGAAGAAAGGGAAATGTAAAAAAGGTAATTCATTTATGCACATTATCCTTCAAGATGGATCTCCAACCATCTCTAAAGATCAACCAGTTGTCTGTAAGCTTCTTAAAACAGTAAAACACTCGCACTTGTGTTAGGAATCTCATTCCCATAAATATACAGTGCGATAACCATATGAGTATAATGCCCAATTTTGCCCCTAGTTGTGAACAGTTGTGCTTTGTGCAGTTTGTTTTACTTTTAATTCTGTATAACAGTCTTTAGCTCAAACAGGTAGAACACTTGGGGATTCCCCAAGAGATGGTGGTTCAAGTCCATCAAGACTCTTTTTTACTTATGTTGTAAATTCCTATGTTATAAGTGCAAATTACTTAAATCATGAAAGATAAAACTACAAGAGGAAACTCTATGGTTTTATTCTTGTTAAAATTAGAACATGCGGAACGAAGTTTATAGGATAAACATAGGTTAAGTATTCTTCTTTAAAAACCCAAGGTTAAAAATTCACATCCCAGTTTGAGAAAATAGGGGAAGAAAAACAGTTCTGTCTATTGTTCTTCATTATACAACCACATATCCTTTTCCAATAAAGCAAGAAGGGGAAGAAAAAAAGTTCGTTAGTGATAATGAAGATCAAGTTCTTTACATCCAGAATGAGAATGTTCAATGTATAATTAAAACCCCCTTTGTAAGGTGACAAAAAACAACACAATTAATTGTGAAGAAATCATTCTCTCCACCTACAAAAAATACAACCTCATATAGATTCTTCTATATCTAGCACTTGATATCCTCATTACTACAGAAATGTGTACAAGTGCTCCCTGGCTGCATCATTTTGTAGATGTACCCCGAGCCATCAGAGTAAAGAATATGTAGTCGAGCTTCTTCATCTTCTTAGCATCCTGTGCCTGATCTGTCTTAAACTGAAGACACTGAGAAGAGAGAAAGAATTCAGAAAACATGGATCATACCACTGAAATGCACAATGCAAAAACTATGCCATAAATAGCTCAGACATAAGAATTCAACAACAATATGGTTCAAATAAATAGCTCTGCCATAAGAATCAATTAAGCAAGTTCTGAGGGATTTATGGAAAGGAATAAAGTTCACCGATGAGGCTAGTGCCCACGAAAATAGCATCTATAGGGATGGTGCAAAAAGTTCCGCCCCAATTGCTAGTTACAACTTACTTATTTGGGAACGGCGTTAAAAATCCGTCCCTAAATAGCATCTATAGGGATGGTGCAAAAAGTTCTGTCCCAATTGCAAGTTACCATTTACTATTTGGAACGATACTATAAATTCGTCCCTAATAAATACAATAGGGACAAATATGTACCGTAGCAAACGAATGAAATTTGATAAAGTGCTTGCGACAGAATGGTCCGTCTCTAATGAACTGTATCTACGGGATAGTATTGTCCTTCCCTACAGGGTATGTATTAGGGACAGATCTTGCCATCTCTCAGTACTTGACGTAGGATGCCTCTATGATTTGATAATGGGAAGGGTATTTCCGTCCTTATGCTACTCAATAGGGACGGATATTTCTATCGCATGAAGATAATATTTAATTTTAATAGGAAAAAATTCACCTACCCCCCTATATTTTCCTTTTACACCTCCCAAGCTTGCCAATAATATCACCCACACCCCTTGTTGTTAAGTTGACAAACAGGAAATGCAAAATTACTTCATTACCTTTCCCAATAAATTGACAACAAAATAACAATTATGCCATCACACAAAGGGATTTATAGAACCATCGCCGGAGAAGAGGGTTCATTTGCAAATCGAAAAAAGGGAAAAAAAAGAGTAGGTGAAATGGGGACTCTGTTTGTCCTCAATTTCTCTTTGGAGTTTGGCCCCCCTGTTTCCATTGCTACTTTTCTTTTAGATTTCATTTCTATAGTTTCAAGCAGCATCAATGGTGCCCGTCCGTA
This sequence comes from Protea cynaroides, assembly GCA_028583415.1. Classification (NCBI taxonomy): domain Eukaryota; kingdom Viridiplantae; phylum Streptophyta; class Magnoliopsida; order Proteales; family Proteaceae; genus Protea; species Protea cynaroides. The sequence goes on from CM053273.1 coordinate 8,276,028, forward strand.
CAAATTATTTATGGGCTTTGCCTAGAGAAGTGGAAGTTTTCTTCTGCTCCTTCCTCATGGCTTTCCTTGAAGTAGAGAGATTCCAGTTCAAACCCTAGGTTTAGGGTAGAAAAGATTTGAAACTTCGTCGGAGATTAGTGACAAAGGAGGTTATCTTGCCATTGCCAAAGAAGAGTCGCGATGGGTAAAATAGTACGTACGTAAGTTATTTTGTATATTTGGGCTTTGAGAGAGGATAAAACAATAAATTACTATTGTTTCAAGAATAATTTTGTTATTATAATATTTTTTTACTTTGCCATACCATCACTTAATTACAGATAGGTCTGTTAAGTCAAAATCTATGTGATACATATTCAACCACTGAGGAGGGTGTGTGATACTATTAGGAAAATTAGAGGGTTTTTTTTTTTTTTTTTTGGTAAAAGGAAAATTAGAGGTTTGGTGATATTAAAAGAATAATACAAGTAGGGTGGGCAAAATTTTTCCCCAGGAACATAACTATCTGTCCCCACGTTCCTTTTTACGATTTGGTTTTGCCCCCGAATTTCAATTAGCTAAAATTTCACTTCCCACGAGATCGGTTATTATATTCCCGCCCATCACCTAGCCTCACGATCCCATATCCCCCTTTCTTCTGATTTTTTTTTTCTCATTTTGGTTGCCATTCTATCCAAACGAGAGAGCGACCTTCAGATTCTCTTCTCAAAAGATTGCAGGTAATTAAGTTTATTATCTCTCATTTATTCCATTTTATATGTCTTCTTCTCATCCTCTGCTTCCCCGATCTTTTGGAGGGTCCTAGGGTCCAACTTCCTGTCTTTCTCTGGAGGGAGGAGTTGGCGTCGACTAACAGCCAATGTCTCTCTTTTTCTTCACTTTCCTCTTGAACTTCTGCTCCCAGAAGCCCTAAAAATGTGTCGACGGGGGAGTGAATGAAAGAGGAAAGACACCACAGGTCATTCAAAAGTCTTTTCTCTTCGATAAATCTTTTTTGCCGAGAGAATATATAGGCCCTTGCCGGAAATCGCCTAAGTTCCCTCTCTTTTGTGTCTCTGATTTTGTAGAGACGACGAGGGAGTGAATGAAAGAGGAAAAACACCGCGGCTCATTCAAAACTCTTTTTTTCTTTGATAAGTTTGGGTTGCCGACCGGAAATCGCCTAACTTCCCTCTCTTTTTGTGTCTCTGATTTTGCAGAGACGAAGGGAGAGTGAATGAAAGAGGAAAGACCGTTCACATTACTTAACTACCATCATGAGTATTTTACTTAAATGCCCTTTACATTAGAATTTATAATCTAATAAATAGTTTTTATTAAATAAACAAGAAATATTCACTTTGTCCAGCCCATTTCAATTTTCATAATTTAATTCCATTTCAACTTTCATAATTTAATTTTCATGTTTTATTAATATTTTTATTTTTTTGTTATGTTTTCAAATGTAACAAAACCTTGTCACAATAACGGCATATATATATATATATATATTTGTCCTTGTAAAACAATAAAATCTTGCTAAATTTTATTTAAGAAGAAGTATTACATAAATAGATGGCTGACTTTTGAAATGATGACCCCTTTGAAGGGAAAAGGTGCAGGCTCTTGAGTGCATTGAGGAGCTCTCCCAGGCGGATCTACATCCTCTCCTCCAAGAGAATCTGGAGGAGAGGTGGCGCCCCATATAGATGGGCGACACTTGGGTTGGATTAATCCGATCCCTCCATCCAAGCTGACATCCATTGTCAGCTTAGCTTGTCAGCTTGGAGTTGGCTTGGCCTAGGTATCGCCTATCTATATGGGGCGCCACCTCTCCTCCAAGAGAATCTGGAGGAGAGGATGTGAATCCCTCCTAGGCCGGGGTTAAGATATGGGTCTTAACTGGGGACAAGTTGGGGACAAGTTGGAAACTGCAGTCAATATTGGGTCAGGTTTTCTATGTTCTGCATCCATTTCTCGTAAATATATTTCGGGGAGCACGAGGTCTGTGTACCCATTCTGAGGTTACATATACTAACCCAAAGAGATCCTACAGGTATGCATGTAGCTTGCTGAGGGAAGGGATGAAGCAGATTGTGATTACTTTAGATCATAGTTCAGAAATTCGGCCGAAATTTCGGATTTCGGCTGAAACCTCTCGGTTTTGATCAAATCCGAAACAAACCATGATGCCGGTACCTTTTTTACAGGTTTCGGCCAGAATTTCGGTCCAAAATCTTAATTCGACTGATATTTGACGAAACCGGTTTGAATAAATACAAACCACAGAAAGTTTTGAACTATTTAATTTATGAGCTAGGCCCATTACTGACGTTAGTCACTTTTTTTTTCTTTTTGGTAAAAGTGACGTCAGTCACACCACCCAATATTTTGCTTTCCCAGCTATCTACATTATAGCATTTTGTCTTCTTTCAATTCTTTTAAGTAATCTATGTGGGACTAAAAGACTAAAAGAAATGTTTATTACCAAGTTTTCCTTCTTATAATTATTATGATTTTTTTTCAATTCTATAAAAGTATCCATGTGGGACTAAAAGCTATAAGGGTGTTTTTTGTATTTTTGTTCTTCCTTCCATTGAGTTAAAAGTTCATGTGGGACTAAAAGGAGAAAAATAATATTAAATACAAACAAGATAGACACGTGTCTCTATCTTAACATAATCTCTCTCTTAGTCTCTCGATCTGTTGATCCGAAACAATGTTTTTTTTTTACCATGTTTCACCGAAATTTGGGCCGAAATCATCGAAATTTTGGTTTTTGGCCTGACCGAAATCCGACACGAAACCAAAATTACGATCCTTGCTTTAGATACACCAGACATCATTGCCTTGGAGAAACAAGGAGACAAGGAAGCAATTGCAAAGGTATGCGAAATGTCAGATTCTGAAGGAAATGATTGAACAATCAAGTTTTTCTTTCTTCCTTTCCTTTTTTCCCTTGGGGGCGGGAGGAAAGAAGGGGGATTTGTTTAATGCTGTGATTCTGAAAAAAAATTGGTTCTTATTAGGCTTCTCGTGAGAGTGTGACAATGCAAATACAGGAAGGAAAAATTAAGTTATTTCTTCTAGACAAAGTCATGTTTCATCTGCTTTGATAATTGATGGTAAATGTTTGACTTTCGCTCTCGCGGAGAATCTAGAGAACTTGTTTCTGGAGCTTGCAATCGATTGTGCATCTGTTATTTGCTGTCGTTCCTCACCAAAAAGAAAGCGCTTGTAAGTGGCTAAGTGCTACTTCATCTTGTTGACTAAGAGTTTCTTTAAAATTTAATTCTGCTTTAGTTTATGATGAATCATCAGTTTCGGTTATTGATGTTAAATAATCTAATAGAAATGTAGAAGACATGCAGGTTACCAGATTGGTGAAAAAGGCAACAGGTAAAACGACATTAGCAATTGGTGATGGGGCAAACGATGTCGGCATGCTTCAAGAAGCTGATATAGGTGTTGGGATCAGCGGTGTGGAGGGAATGCAGGTTATCTTAGTTTCTGTGGCTATTAGGAGCCTTATGTCTCATTAATTAGTATATATGTTTATCTTATTAGAACAAAGAAATAATTTGTCATTTACTCCATATTTATCTTTCCTACATTATTTATTATAGAAGGTATCCTCCAATTTTTCCAATTTGAATTTGTCTAATGGTATCTATTATTTTGTGTCTTTCGAATTTCATGTACTCTAATATTGTCTAGAAAACTTTCCTAATGAGCAAACCCTATGCCTCTACATTGTTGAGTCTGTTCTGTGGTCTTAGTGTTTGTGGCACAAAGAGCATATGATTCATGTATCTACATCAGCTCCACTAAATTATTCTGTGCTGCTAATTAGCCAAGGAGTTTGCCACTCTGCTTTCTTTGGAATCAGAGTGCTCTAACATGCCCAATGAGAAAGGAGTATTCCATGGATCTCTTCCTTGCATTCATCGACTTCACAACCAACTTTTTGGGTCTCATTCCACTTGTGCTTTCTGTAGAAGATGGGAAGTCATGGAACAAGGCCTATGGGAAGAATGATAGCCTTTAGTTCTGCCAAAGTGGAGTCAACCAAACATATTGGATCGGAGCAGACCAAATGTTGCCCACACATTGCTGCAAGTTTCTATAAGGGATTATACATGAAATGTTCATGCTACTGTTAAAAACCTGCGACATAGTAGGTCTGATCATGTGTTCCAAAAGAGCACAGACGTTGGTGGCTGCATGGAGTGCCATGTTTCCGAGAAACATGGATCAAGAATTCCATCACTTATTTTGGACATTTGGTTTCTGCTACAGTAGGTCCTGGAAAACTAAACCTTGATTGATGTTATAAAAATGCTTGTCCATCTAGTGATAAACCAGTGATGTGGGTTAAGGTGAACTGTTCCAGAACTTAGACATCTGGTTATTATTATTATTATTATATGAACAAACCCTACAACTTTGATGATTTGAATATTGTGTCATCATATATCTTTGTTATACCAAACTATTATGTTTTGACTGTCCGAAATTGTTGAGTTCAATTCTCAAATTTAATTTCTGTGAACACCAAAAAAAAAAAAAAAAAAAACAATTTCCCTCCAATGACTAATTTTCTAGTTTCAATTTTAACACTAAATATATATGTATTACATGTAGTTGTTTGCCTAACAACGCATAAATAAAAATAGTATAGCTGAAATGAGGATGAATGGAAAAACTGAAAGAGATAATGAATAGATTAGAGTTGATTTAACAGTGGCACCTGATAGGTGACAAGTGGAAGGGGAATAGTTTGAGGTAGTTAGGGCATGTATAACAGAGGTCATGGAATGAGAGTTTTCATAATAGAGGAGTTAAAAGAACTAGGAGTAGGCCGAAGATTACTTGGGGAGAAGCACTGACAAAATATGGATGCCATAGGTTTAACTATCTATATGGCTTTAAACAGGGTTGAATGGCAAGCCTGGATTCATAAAACTGACCACTTTATTGAGGAAAAGATATGGTTGGATGGTGTTCCTCACAAACTAACGTTTCTAAAGTTATTGTCGTTAAATTACAGAAACCTAAGTTTTATATCAAATATATGCTGGAAATTATGGTTCTGCAAATTAATTGCACAAAGCTCTAACTTCAAGATAAATGTCAAATTAACAAAGATTACTAACAGTTATTAAATACTAAAGTAATCATTTCTGCTTACTTTCTCATTGAGATTCTGTTTTTTTTTGGGGTTGTGTTTGTGGAACTTACTGTTCATCTTATCTCTATTGATTTTATTATTCCTGTGTAGGTAGTTCACATGTCAGAGAAGCACAGGTAGATGCCAGAACAGTAGTGGATGCCTGGTTTAATATTGCCTAGACGTTATTTTTTAATCAATGAAGATTAAAAAAGAATCTCAAATTTCTTTTGTAAAAAATTAAAATAAAATTGAAGTATATGAAATGCCTGTTTGATTAGCTGTTCAACAAGCCCAAGGTCATGCAACCTGGAATCCTTTTCAGCTAGCTGTGATCAAATTATTGACTGTATGTTCCATTGACTGGGAGGAAGTTTTTAGCCTGTTTTTTTTTTTATTAAAGCACTTTTCCTTTCAGATTTATATCATTTTCACCTAATTGTTTAGAATCATGGTCATCATAAAATTGATAAAAATTCCCATCAAAGTTTAGTTTTAGGATATGTTAATTTTAAGACACACTTGAGAGTTTATCTAGCACATGGCGTAAACCCAATACCCTCTCTTATTTTGACATGGGTGAATAATCATTTTGTTTTATTTGTGTGGAGTGTTGAGATTCTTTTGTAAATTTGTGGTTGGTTCCATTCCAATCACGAATGATTATATTGCCGTTGCAGCTCCATTGACGTTTGTTATGGTTTGAGTTGAATCCCAAGCCAACATATGAATGATGTGTGACATTTGTATTATTGTGCTGCTACATTATGGTTTGCACTGCTAGAGGGTAAATCTCAACTGAAGGTTTTGTAGGAGCAAGAGATTGGCAGTTGAAATCTTTGGAGACTTGGGTCTGGCAATATATTTTTTTTTTTGGAGTTATTGCTATGATGTAAATCTAAAAAAATGGGCTTCGAGGTTGGTTGTAATGTGTATGATCTACACAATGTAAGAGTACTGGTTCTCCTAGGAAGATCTCCTCTCCTGGAAGAAGGAACCTTTCATGGAAAGTTCAATGCCACTTCTTGGACTGCTTTTGGTTTCACACTGTTTATTTCTTTTTATCTTTACAACAACTTTGCCATCTTTGAGGTTGCCTTTTCATGAAAGTACTCTCATTTGAAAGCTGAATCGAGACAATTATATTCTGATTTTGTATACTGCATCTTCTTTTGTGGATGATGGAATGGAGTTAATAGGATGATATTGAATTGTGGATGACGGAATGGAGTTAATAGGATGATATTGAATTGTGGATGATGGAATGGATTTGGTAAAATTATAATGAATTGTTCTTACTGAAAAATGAATGGTTTATGTGGTCATATTCCAATGAGTCTGATCCTTGGGGTAATTGCACATCAGTGGGATGCTTGCAGTATGGCACCTACACTTTACCAAGACGAGAAAGCTCCGATTCCACTTTTAAACTGGCACGCTAGCCGAAGCTTCTTTTCCATAATCCATAATAAAGAATCAAGTGTGTAGCCCCAATTTCTGGAATCAACAGATCTGGGAATTTGAGGAGTTCATGTGATCCGCCAAGATATCGGTGGGATCGTTCACACGTTCCTATATAGAAATAGGGGGACCCGGGTGATTCCATACCATGATATCCTCCATCACCTGATTGGTGACGAATTGAATTAGGTCAGGATTTGGGGTTAGCCCCTCTTGCAAACAGATAGATAACACCTCCAGGGTCTTTATAGACAAAAAACAATGCATTTATAAGATATGTGGCAATTCCGTCATGATCTCTTCGTTTGGAAGAATCCGCATGAATCGGATTTTTTGAGCCACCTATTTGCCAAAACATCCTATGGATGCTTTTGCTGTCTTTGAATTATGGTTGAGAAGAGGTGAAAGAGGATCGACTATCTGTTTCTTCTGAGAATAACATTATCTGCTAAGGATAACATCATTTTATCAATAAACTTATTTTGTTCTACTACAATTATATTCATTGGGATTGGTTTCTGATTGCAGGCTGTAATGGCTAGTGATTTTGCAATAGCTCAGTTTCGTTTTCTGGAGCGTCTGTTGCTGGTGCATGGCCATTGGTGTTACAGGCGAATAGTCATGATGGTAAAAGCTGCGACCCACAATTTCAATCACATAGTCTCCTAGGTTTTAAATTCAGTGGAACTCTTGGAAATCATTGTTTTTGTTCTGATTTTGAGGGGAACCATATTAGAGCTTCCTAAATTTGAGTTCCTTGCAAAATAGGAAAGACAAGCTTAGAGATAGGGAAATTTAGAGGAGTATTAAGATATTGAAAGTTTCTTTTGTCCCTTGGATTTCATTTGGATGCTAAAAATTTGCCAGAATTTCAACTAAGATTTAGGCCTGCACCAGGGGTTTAAAAGGACACTAAAAACCTTAGCCCAAATTTCTATTAAACAGTCAAAATGTCAAGTAACCTATATACCGCTTCTTAATTTGACGAGTCTTTGTTTATTATTTGACTATTATTTCTTCGTTTTATTGTTCTCAAGGAAGCCCATTAAGTTGGGATTGTTCAATTTTCTTAATAAGCAATCACCACTTCTAGCTAACATTAAAATTCATTAAAAAAATAAAAATTTGTACACAAGAATGAGAACTCCATTTGTTTTACTAGTAAGCTGGAGGACAATGAGTATTGTGATGTTTTCTTTCTAATCTTGAATGAGAATTTGAGATGAGTGCCATTCTGTTATTGAAAAAACCAGTAGTTGGTCATCAATAATTAATATTCTTAATGTGAGGTTAACGTGGTGACTTTTTATTGTTTCTGCAGATATGCTACTTTTTCTACAAAGACATAACATTGGTATAACCTTATTTTGGTTTGAGGCTCATGCCTCTTTCTCCGGCCTGCCTGCTTATAATGATTGGTACATGTCCACCTACAATGTTTTCTTCACTTCGCTTCGCTTCCTGTGATTGCGCTTGGTGTCTTTGATCAGGATGTTTCAGCACACCGCTGTCTCAAGGTACACAATTTCATGTACTTAGCTTAAATAAGTGGATGGAAAATAAAGCAAATGGTAAAAGCTAAAAGGTTTCTAGGAGAAAGATATCGTCATTGCAAACAGAGAAATCACACGTGAATGGTAGTTTATTGGTTGTTGGAAGACAAATATGAAATTTGTTATAAAGGGAACTAGGATTATGGAAAGTAAATGGAACGGTCTGTTGGACATCAATTTTTCTGTCATCATTCATCACCATCTCCTACTCTAGTCAAAACTCCGAAGGGCCTTGCTTTATTTTTATTTATTTATTGTTTTTCAATTTATGTACTCACTCTTCTATTGATTTCATAGTACCCCCTGTTACACCAATAAGGTGTACAAAATATCCTTTTCAGCTGGGCTCGTATACTTGGTTGGATGTTTAATGGGGTTGCTAGTTCTGTTATCATCTTCTTCTTCACCACCAGCTCAGTCCTTCACCAGGCCTTCCGGAGAGATGGACAAGTGGCAGGGTATGAAGTCATTGGGGTCATGATGTATACTTATACCGTTGATAGGTTTGTTCAAGTTCGCCTGTGTCCTGTTCTTCTGTTGTGAGTGTAATCACATTTGGCTAATTTGTCTCTGACATTGTTCTTGTAACTGAGAGGACCGTAGCTTAACCATTAAAGAACCAGGAAACGACACAGGAACAAAAATCATTTTGGGGGTGTTGAACAGAGCCTTATTTTTTTTATCCCATCCAAATTGTTTAGATTGTACATTTCGAGTCTGTATATATAAGAAGTCACAAATGATCTGAAGATTTTTCCACCAAAAAAGTGACAACGTTAAGCAAAGATTTTGTATCACAGAAAGAAATGTTCAATTACTTGTGTTTTCCATCTGTAATTCTTATATAAGATTTTAGTTAATTCTCCATCTTTTACTATTAATCTTATCTGCAAATTTCTTTTACTAACCAATGTGTGCTGTGGTGTTCTTAAAGTTTGATTCAATATTTTTTTATTTTTTGGGTGGTCAACTGTTAACCTAAAATCTGTGACCTTAATAGTTATCCTCATTTTGTGAAGTTATGTTCAGAAGACATTCCCAGTTCTTAGTAACCTTCTGTTGTTTTGCTAGTTGTAGGTGTATAGCAGGGGAGGTTCTAAATAAAGTTTGAAAGCCGCTACAACTATACAGATTTTCGGCGACGGAAATTTACCGTCACTGAAAACACTTTTCCGTCGCAAAAGCTAATACGTATGCTTCAGTTTCCGTCGTGGTTCCGTTGGCTAGAATCCCGTCGCAAATGGATTGTGTTGGTGTATTTATTTTCCACGAAGGAAATAAAGTGTACGTCAGATATGATATTCTTTTTGCGACGGTTTTATACTGTCGTAAAAATAATTGTACGACTCTTCTTTTCGTATCCATCACTAAACTTTTCTATGACGGAAATCATTCAGCGTGTCAGTAAAAATAGGAATTTAGACGCTGAAAAAATTAATTTCTGTCGGTAAAAATTATTTTTATTCGGCGACAGGAACATTAATTTCATTCGGTTAAAAAAGTTTTTACACGATGGGAAACCCTATTTCTGTCCGGAAATTTTTTTTTTAATTACATTTTCTCTACCACCCTCGGTCTCACTACATTGCCCTATTGCCCTATTGCCCTATTGATCAGTATAATATATACATAATTAAAAACCTTTTAAAGAACTTGATATTAATTGCAGAATTCTAAATCCCAACTCTATATATAATATCAAACTCATACTAATTAATTACAAAATTCATACCATGAAAAAAAAAGAAAAAAGATTTAAGTCTGATGGTCAACTCTAACTTAGCCATCAATGGAGACTTACAATTCATACCATGAAAAAAATAAAGTAACCCCACTTTAGCAGAAGAACATGAAACTCTAAAAGAAAGATAAGTTTTCTTTTCCCTCTTTTGAAATCATAATATTTTATCTCTTGAAAAAAAAAAAGCATTGAAATTTTTTTTAAACAGGCAAAATGTTATATGTAAAAAGTTTCAAGTAAAATTTTAAGTCAAAACAAAAGGAGTCTAGAGTAGAAATACCCCAGAGGAGAAAAATGTTTAACCTAACCTAGCCCATATAGATTAGCCCAACAACCCTTTTTTCTAAAATCAGGCTGGGATGGGTTGAGCGGAACCTAAAAGTTCTCTCACATACAATTAAGAGATTTCGAAAATTTTCTGGGACCCTTATGTATGAAAGCCCATTAATATCAATTCGTCTCCAATTATTGGAGGTTCAATAGCCAATCCAACAATTGCAGTTAATTAGGCACGCCTATCAATACATAGGTAGGTATGCATAGTTAACTCCAATCACTGGATGGGCGATTGGAGCCTCTAATAATTGAAGACGAATTCAACCCCATTAATATAACCTAACCTATTTTTAGAGCCAGGACCTGTATCCATGAAAACTGACATATGATATTTATAAATACATGTTTTTATTGGTTGGTAGGGTTATCCATGTAACAAAGAAATATGACAGTTTCAAAAATCACTAGAAATATCTCAACCATTCAAATTTTCATCTTTTTTAACCCCAACAGCCCCAACAATTTTTTTGGGGCGAATGCACAATTTTGTTTATGGTACTATTATACATGCATGGATGTTTACGTGGGAATTTTTTTTTTGGGTAGAAATGTTTACATGGGATTCATTCAACTACAAATGGAGTATTTAATTGAATTAGTCTCTGTATTGGAAGCAGCGGCAACTTTTAAAAGGTATTTGTGAGCATGAAGAAATGGGTTCTTCTTCTTTCTTCCAGTTTTGTTAAATACTCTGTAGATCACCCCATTAGTCATCTATCTCCCGTTCTCTCTCTCCTGTCCACAATCATGAAGTCCTAAACATAACATTGAGCTCTGCAACCAACACAGAGACTAATCTTTCTCTTTCCTTCTTTACTGTTCTTTTCATGATTAGAAACTTGGAAAGTAAATGTTTACACAGAATAAACAAAACCCAACTGAGTTGAGCTTTATTCCAACGGAGAGTTGAGGTTTAAGGGAAGACGAAATCGAAACATAAAAATAGAAGGGTAGCATTGTCTTTTGTATTTTTACAGCTGAAATCCCATAAGGATATATCAGTCAGTCAAATTTTTGGGTTTCTATTGTCAATTAAATGGGAGCAAGTGTAATTGTTAGATACTTCTGGATGGTACACGAAATTAAGTCAAAGACCAGGGGTGTACAAATAATTTTCCCAAATTTTATTCTTATTCAATTACGTGAAACCACCTATTATATGGGAGATTCATCAACTTATCTATATTTTTGTTTTGACTTAATCTTATCTTGAATTCTATCATGATGGACCCATCAGTTAGAAGTTGATTGAGACAACGAAATATTGACCCATCACTCAAGGTTGATTGAAACTGGGAAATAAAGTCCCACATTGGTAGTGGTAGTCCTTGATGCATGCATGGTTGGAGTTCATCATGCATGTTTTATGTATTCGGGTCATGGTTCTCTATTTATACCATATGTGAGCCAGTCTAGTCTCCATTGCAAGAGAATTCGAAGGGAAAGAATAGAGAAAAACACAATTGCTAATTTGAAGTTGCAAAGATTGAACGGTCCTACTTTGGTGAACGGTATACGAATCACTCCCTATTTTATTATTAATGATCTATACCTTATGATTCTTAAATCCATAAACCGTTATCCCAAAAAAACATAGTTTTTTTAAAATACCCTTAAATCTTGATTTGGATTGGATTGGATTGCTTTTGGAAATGGACGATGACGTATTCGAAATTTACAATCATGTACGAAATCACAGAGATTGAAGTGAAAAAGACATGAGTAATTTTTTGTTCTTTCAGAATTACATATTGCCGCGAGTTGAGTCATTGCGTGCTATACAAAGGGTGTCCTATAAACAAAGGTTCTCTTTATAGAAAGAATGATGAAAATTAATGTTTACATTGTTCAGAAGCAGAAGAAGCAGCTAAGTTGGTGTTTATTTTATTTTTGTAAGGTTTAAAAGAAGAAACTAAAAATAATATAATTATTTGAGAGACATTAGTTAGTACCCTTCAAACATCGGTGGAGGTGGTGATGAATACTGGAATCCGATATTTGGGGGCAGGACGAAGTCATCAGTTGGAGGAGGTGAGCTGACTGGTGCTGGTGGTGGTGGAGATTGCACTGGTGGTGGGGGAGAGAGGACTGGTGCTGGCGGTGGTGGAGATTGCACTGGTGGTGGGGGAGAGAGGACTGGTGCTGGTGGTGGGGGAGACTTCACTGGTGGTGGAGGGGAGAAGACTGGTGCTGGTGGTGGAGGTGACTTAACAGGTGGTGGAGGGGAGAAGACAGGTGCTGGTGGCGGAGGAGACTTCACTGGTGGCGGAGGGGAGGACACTGGTGCCGGTGGTGGAGGAGACTTAACAGGTGGTGGAGGGGAGGAGACTGGTGCTGGTGGTGGAGGAGACTTCACTGGTGGTGGAGGGGAGGAGACTGGTGCTGGTGGTGGAGGAGACTTCACTGGTGGTGGAGGGGAGGAGACTGGTGCTGGTGGTGGAGGAGACTTCACTGGTGGTGGAGGGGAGGAGACTGGTGCTGGTGGTGGAGGAGACTTCACTGGTGGTGGAGGGGAGGACACTGGTGCCGGTGGTGGAGGAGACTTAACAGGTGGTGGAGGGGAGAAGACTGGTGCTGGTGGCGGAGGAGACTTCAATGGTGGTGGAGGAGAGGACACTGGTGCTGGTGGGGGAGGAGACTTTACAGGCGGGGGAGGAGAAGACACTGGTGTTGGTGGTGGAGGAGATTTCACAGGTAGGGGAGGAGAAGACACTGGTGCTGGTGGTGGAGGAGACTTCACAGGTGGTGGAGGGGAGAAGACTGGTGCTGGTGGTGGAGGAGATTTCACAGGTGGTGGAGGGGAGAAAACTGGTGCTGGTGGTGGAGGAGACTTCACAGGTGGTGGAGGAGAATACACTGGTGCTGGTGGTGGAGGAGACTTCACTGGTGGTGGAGGGGAGGATACTGGTGCTGGTAGTGGAGGAGACTTCACAGGTGGGGAAGGAGAAGACACCGGTGCTGGTGGTGGAGGAGAAGACACCGGTGTTGGTGGTGGAGGGGACTTGACAGGTGGGGGAGGAGAAGATACCGGTGCTGGTGGTGGAGGAGATTTGACAGGTGGGGGAGGAGAAGACACTGGCGCTGGTGGTGGAGGAGACTTGACAGGTGGGGGAGGAGAAGATACTGGTGCTGGTGGTGGAGGAGACTTGACAGGTGGGGGAGGAGAAGATACTGGTGCTGGTGGTGGAGGAGACTTGACAGGTGGGGGAGGAGAAGACACTGGTGCTGGTGGTGGAGGAGATTTGACAGGTGGGGGAGGAGAAGACACTGGTGCTGGTGGTGGTGGAGACTTCACAGGTGGGGGAGGAGAAGACACTGGTGTTGGTGGTGGTGGAGACTTCACAGGTGGGGGAGGAGAAGACACTGGTGTTGGTGGTGGTGGAGACTTCACAGGTGGGGGAGGAGAAGACACTGGTGCTGGGGGAGGTTGAACTGAATGTGCTTCTGGTTTTGGTTTAGGTGTGGATGGCGTGGATTTTGGCGGACACTTGTTCTTGCTACAATCCACTGGTCGGCTCAGCACAGGAGAGCAGATGCTATTCTTCTTCTGTTGGGGTCGGCCGGGCAAGCAGTTGTTCTTGTCCTCTAGAGCCACTTTCGATGATGATGATGATGGTACGCACTCAGACGCCTCACCACTGAAGTAGTTATTGGAGAAGATGAAGTTCTGGAGGTTGGGCAATTGGCACAGTTCCTTGGGCACGAAGCCGGTCAGTTTGTTGTTGGAAAGGTCCAACAGTTCCACGCTTTTCAACCCAGTCAAGCTCTTGGGCAAATCCCCCACCAAGTTGTTCCCCGACGCGTCGAACACAGTCACGTTTTCGAGCGCCCCGAATTCTGGAGGCAAGCACCCTGATAGGCCACTGTTCAAGAAGATGATCTCTTCCAACGTACCCGCCAGCTTGCTTATGCTGCTTCCTGGGAAGCAACCGCTAAACTGGTTGTGGGCGAAGACCAGAACAGAGGCCTTTGTGTTGCCGAAATTATGTGGGAGGTCGCCTGTGAATCTGTTGTTGTTGAAGAATATGACATCCAGGTCCTTATCGAACAGCTCCCCTGGGATAGGTCCTTCAAAGTCGTTGAAACGAATATCCAGATACCTGAGACCGGGGATCTCCAAGACCACCTTGGGGAAAGGCCCCACGAAGCGGTTGTTGCTAATGTCGAACTCATGGAGCACCTTCAGCTTGGAGAAGCTTGGAGGGACGATCCCACAAAACCTATTGGTATTTATGTGAAAAACGGCGATGTCGCTTAGGAGTCCTATCTCGGGCGGCAAGAACCCGGCGATATCGGCGTTGTTCAGGTCGATACCAGCGACAACAGTCTGCTTGGGATCATCCAGGGCTGGGGCGCAGAATACTCCATTGTAGGAGCAGACATCGGCACCAACCCAATTGCCCGTTGTGTTGAAAGGGTCGGAGAATATGGCCTTCTTCCAAGCTTGGAGGGCAATGTAGGCCTTTCGGAGCCTGGAGTTGGCGAATGTCTCCTTTATGTCAATCTCAGACTCATAGTTTTCGGGAAGATTACTGCCCTCGCCAAGGCTCCATAGCTGACGACGTGCAATCCAGGAAGCCTCTGCATCGGATAGTGCTATGGAGGAGGATACAAACAAAGAGGAGGTGAAGAGGACGAATAGGAGAAAGCAGCCCGAAGCCTGCATTTTGGATGGTAAACAGTGCCACACCATCTTGGAATGGCCCAAGGCTGCTTATAGGGCACAAGAGAAGAGGAAGAAGGGAGAGGGGATGTTATATGCAGGATTGTCCACTCGAGTATGGGATGGCGGATTGGTTCAGAGCATTTTGGGGGTTGCTCTGCAACGATTTCTCTCCTTTTTTGTCGTGTCTTCTCCGATGTTTTAGCTCTTGTACCTCCCCCTCTCTCTCTCTCTTACCTTCCTTCCCAAAATGGAGCGTCATTGACTCTTGTCTTCCCCGCGTTCCAGCACTTCCCTTTTCTCTCTCTCGTATAGTTTCATTCCAAGAATTATGGAGGATCGTTGATCCATGTCCATGTCAGCCTGGAGATGTGGAAAACTCTCTTCGTTTTAGTCGCAAGATCTAGCTGGGATAAATTCTGTTGTGCATGAGCTTCCGACATCCCGCTTCTATGCCCAAATCTTGTTGTCCAGAAATTCGTTTGGAGATTATTTTCACGTGAAAAACTCCATTTTCATTTTACCTTCCAATAGTGATCAACCTGATAGCTATATGCCTATCTTTCCATTCGCAGAAGACAGGTCTCCGGATTTTGAAGCAAATTTTGTAGCTGATATTGGGAGATGCTGTAGATGACTGCATCTTGAGGCAAATCCAGATACGGAGAGATGAAATTATTGCTCAAGGGATCCTTTAGGTCTAAATTGTAAGGCCAGCAGCAGAGATGAAATCATCACTACCGTGCTTTAAATTTCTGAACTTCACATTAGCATCTGAAACTTGAACTACTTCAAGTGGCAATATATAGGCACACTTTCACTTGTCTGTGTGTTGTTATGCCCTCCTTTACACATCATCCCATCATGTAGGAGTTTGAATCGTGTCCGAATCGTCTCCAATCGATACGGCTATTGGAGACATGTGTCACTCCTTTAAGTTGAAAGTCACGATTTACCCGCCTTACCCTCTGGTTTATATGACAATGACAACTAGTGAATCAAATCCAAATTTGATAAAAATCGTGACTCAAACTTCGTTTCGAAAAAGAGGGAAACCTAATCCATTTTTCAAAATCGTTTCTTCTTCTTCACTGTCGTCTTCAAAATCTTTTATCCCTTCTTCGTGTTCTCCATCACTGTCTTCGTTTTGAAAAGCTCAGAGCTTGAAGAATCGCCCGTAGATCTGTGACCTTGTTCTGTACACGCCTTAATACTAAGGCAACAGTCTCGTTTGAATTCCCAGAGTTTAGATGGCAAGGAGGAGGATCAACACGCATCAGTTCAAGACCTTAGGGTTCCGGATGATTGGCTTATCCCATCCAAGGCTCTCCAAGTACCTTCAATCCTTCTCCTGTCTCGATGTACAAAGTTCAATATTGTAATGGAATGATTATTCAGCTTTGCTTCTTGGAGATTTATGATCAGGGTAGTAGTTTTATATCTCTGGCTTCGTTTCGTCAAATTTTTGTGTAGTTGTCTTCAGTGGGTTTCAGCTCAGGTTGTAGTCAGTCAATTGAGTTGTATATGAACACAAAATTCTGTGTGTTTTTACGTATGGCTGGTTTTTTCATTGGATGGAAGAGGGACACATATTTACTTCCTTTGCATTGTTCTACGCAATCTTTTGCGCTGATAAACCAACCAATATGAATATCCCTTCTAATAAGTAATGAGATTGCCCTTTATGATGTTCGATAAACATGGATAAAGGGTTCCACTTATGACAAGATTTTAGAAACTCCATGGAATGTAATGTGGACGTGATTTGGGCATAAATGGAGAATATCAAAAACACCATTATCAGATAAGGGAAAAAAAAGTACGGGAACCAAAATAGTAACGTGGGATGATTTTAAGAATAATTGTAAGGAGTCAAAATAAAGAGAAACAAAAGAGATATAAGGATATACCTTATGGTATAGGAAGGGAAAACCAAGAAAGAGAAAGATATAGAGAGGAGAAAGAAGCTATCGAAACAGCAAGCATTACAATGATAAGCATTTTTGGCGATGGAAATTGGCGACGGTATCTAAAATCACGTTGCCAAAAATCATTTTAGCCAACGGAATTTTAGATCTTGTCGGCTAAAATAATTTTTGGTGACAAAAAATAATTTTCGGTCCCAAAAAATTCAATTTAGCCGACGGGAACAAATTTCCTGTTGCCAAAAATTATTTTACCCGACTGGAACAAATTTTCAATCCCGAAAATCATTTTAGTCGATGGGAAATTTGTTCGCGTCGCCCAATATCATATTTTAGCTGATGGTAAATAAGTTCTCGTTAGTTAAAATTATTTTACCCAATTAAAACAAATTTAGCATCGAAAATAATTTTAGCCAATGGGAAATTTGTTCAGGTCGTCCAATATCATATTTTAGCCGACAGTAACTAAGTTCCCGTCAGTTAAAATTATTTTAGCCGACTCTAGCAAAGTTCCAGTAGCCAAAAATCATTTTAACCGACGGTATTTAAGTTCCCGTCGCTTAAAATCATTTTAGCTGACGAGAAATTTATTCCCACTATCCAATATCTTATTTTAGCCAACGACAACTAAGTTTCCGCTAACTAAGTTTTCGCTGTCAAAAATTATTTTAACCGACGGGATTTATGTTCCCGTAGCCAAAAATAGGTTTTTGCCGACAGGAATTTATATCTCGTAGCCTAAGATTTAATTTCCCATCGTCGAAAATAGACCGCAGTTTTTACCCTAACTCTCCCTTTTGCTTTTCACCTACCTAACAGCAATTTCCCAGCTCTCTCTCTGATGCTCTACTCCTCTTCTCTCCCTCTCTCCAAGGTGGGGCGGTTGGGGCATTGCTGTCCACCACCTTCACCCCACTTGATCTCAAGCATTCTAATGGAAAAGGGGGAAGGGATTGGCTACTCGATTGTGGAATAAGTTGAGGGGAGAGATCGGTGGCGAGAAAATCTTAGAGAGAGAGGACCGAAGAAGAAGGGAGAAGAAGTAGAAGATAAGGAAAGAAACAAAGAAGAAGCAAAGTTCAAGGGAGAACCTAGATGGGTGGTGGGTTTCTGGGGTTTGATCGGGTAAGCAGAGAGAAAGGTGAGAGAGGGTTTTCTCTCTTTCGTATCTTGGGAGTGAGAGAGAGTTGAGTGAGAAAGGTGAGAGAACAGAGAGAGAAGGGGGACTCGAAAGAGGACGAAGAAACTGAGAGCAGGGAAGACCAAAGGAGAGAAAATCGAGAGAGAAAATAGAGAAGAAGTGGGTTGGGGAGTGCCGTCCGTTGCTGGGGAAAATAGAGAAAGAAGAGCAGAGCTCGATGGCTGCCGAAGCAGAGAAACCTAAAAATTGAGGTGGTAGCCACAATAAGCAGTCATAGGCAGAAAGACTCGAAGGGAGAGTGACATAGTTATTCTTGTCACACCACAATTCTGGACTAACTAGAATAGTGTGATGAACCGTAAATAAATCAACGGTTCAAATCAGGATCTCGTATAGGCTATGCCAATAATGTTAAACCAAAACACATTCCACACTAATAACCAAAGATATTTGAGTAAATAGCGAAAGTCTTATTAATAATGAACTGAGGTTTACATGATAAATAATTAAATGATCCAGTTATCTCCAATTAATCAAAACATAACTAATACATATTACAAGTATCAAAATACGAAAGTTAAACACTAAGCGTAACCACGGTGGAAACACTCGCTTGACGAGTATTGCTCGTCCTCCATAGCTTGCACATCCATAGCCGCTACATGTCCATACGTTGGCGTATCTATATAGCTAGTCTTCAATAGTAATACCTGCAACATCAGAAACTAAAAAGAATTACACGCGCGAGGGTCAGCTCTCCAACTTGAGCTCAGTGAGTAAACAAAACAATGCAACAAACATATGCATGCATTCAATTCATATATTTGGTCTGGTTTATAAGTTTGCAATGTGCTATAGAAAGGTTTGGTGGCCCCCGCACGTCTATACATGAGTGTGTGAATCAGTCCAATGGATCAAACACCATTACCGTCCCACATGCACCCACCATGGAATAGAGATAGAGCTAAAGTGTCTGGATCAAACACCGTCAACACTTCCCCTGATGCTCTACCCGTACCAATACGTAAGCCCCTATTGGCGAGGGCTTGCAAACTGAGCTCGCAACTAATCAATCCTAATGCCATACAGTGTATCCAAGGCCTCACCCCAGCATCCCTCAATACGTCCATAGAGATAGAGCTAAGGCCCCCCGACAGAGTCAGAGACTACACGGTCAGAGACCACCTCTCCTGATGCTCTACAACGTAATAATTCTATTAAGGTAATGGCGATACGACAATGTTAAAGGACAAGACTTGAGTAGAGATAGAGCTAGAGTCTGGTGACCAGGTCAGAGCCCACCATGCCACGTCCTCCCCCTGATGCTCCACTCGCATCCAACACACTAACCACACACATACAATCACATGCCTATTCCTAGCATCATCATCATCATCATATTATAGATAGACATAAATGAATATGCATGAGCAGTAATAACAGGAATATTCGATGACATGTGAGATGCATACTACAAACATATAAACATAGAATCAATCATGGCATTGGACTCAATAAGTAAAATATCTTGTTATTGGCCAATTAGTTTAGGTCTTCTTCCCTCACCTTTGATTGATATTTGTCCTCTTCCAAGTTTTGGAAGTCACTTTGAATCTATTAGGAACCTAAACAATTAATGTATTTAAGTTAGGGTTCAAGTTTATCAAGTTACAATAGTCAAAAACCTTGTTTGGTCTCAAAATATACTTGTTGTTATCCTATGGTCCATCCTATGGTCGATGTTATATATGGTCCCAATATATGCCACCGTAGGACATACGGTCGATACCCTATGGTAGCATTACATGCAATCGTACCTTCGACCGAATGGCTGTGGTGGTTATCCTTTTCTCATCCTATGGTCGACCATAACTGCGACCATACGTAGTTTGGTTGATTTTTATATTTCTCATACGAATTTCTCCTTATAGATCATCAATGGAATTCACCCTAAGATCATTCTATGGCCTTTGATCACAATTTATCCTTATCAATTATCTCTAACCTATTCTTTATGGTTTTCCATAGAAATTCCATAATCGAAATTGTTACATTAGATTCAACACATCAACTTGATGGAAATGAACCTATCCTATCTGACTATCCTACAGGTTAAGTCCATACCTTAAGCTTGCTGTAGAAAGATAGAACTCTTCTCTGCAAAACCTTCTTCTCAGCCTTCTTCTTCAAATCTCCTTCTCCTTCTCTTCCTCTCTCTCTTTCTCTCTTAGGTTTAGAGTTTCAATTTGGATTCTAAAAGAGTGAGAGGACTAAGAAACGTCCCTTATATAGAGGAAAACCTCCATATAGAGTCCCACTTTAATTAGGAAAGAGTCCTCCTTACATTAGGAAAGTTTCCTAAATACGTAGTCGGTTATGGGTTCTCACGGTCGATGGTTACGGTCGCAGAACCCATCGACCGTAGGGTCGAAATCATCAACCGTAGAGTCCTTGATCAGTGACCATTATTTCTTTCCATATGGTCGATTGTACCTACCCAGGTATGCGACCATATGCATACAGTTTTGGGCGTTGAGTCGATTTTTATTCCTGGTTTGTGATCCATCTTCATACGATCAGTCCACTTGATCTAGCTATGATGGGAAGACCTGGTACGACACGGTTAGACCAAGTTAGTGGAGTGCGGGTCTTATAATTCTCCTGGGTTTTTTCAGAGAAAAGACATGGACCGAATGAAGCAAGAGATTGAATGTTTCTGTACATGAACATAACCAATCTGATTGGAAATTAAGGGTTTCTGATTTCGTCCTTCATCTCAGATCTGAGTAACGACGTAGGCGTTTCATCTTCTTTCGTTGCCAATCTAATTCTCAGTGTGGCCGCACCATTCCAATAGGCCATGTGCGATTCCGATCCATCGTGAGCAGGTATGTCAGTTTACACCATCATTTGGAGGTTTCTGCATATGATGAACATAACCTCTATGCATCTTGGTAGTGGGATTCAGGATTTATTCTGTCATTGCGATTTTCTTGTGAATCAGCATTGTCAGAATACTAATGAAATGCTTCTTACTTGTCATTATTTTTTGGTCTTCCATTTTGTTTTTCATTCTTTTTCCAGTTTCATAAGTTTTCGTTGTGAGCCTGATAAGGTCATTTTTCTACACTTACTTTCGTGGCGAATTGAAAAAATCCCTTTCATGCCTTAGAGGGCTCACTGAGATGTGCATGACTGTCTAAGAACCATGTTGCTAATGTTGATCCTGCAATGATGATACCTTAGGCCAACTAGAGTGGGTGCATAGTATATTAAATATTTGCAGTCGGATACTTTAGGCATTGAGATGTGATAGAAGGACCTGAACTATAATGTGCTTAGTTTTGTGAACATTTGCTCTCTTTCAGGGGCCTTAGATCCCCTTGAACAGGATGCACGTAGTTGAACACATTCACGCATGTGATACTTAATCTTTGTGGGTTGCTTATCTGAAATCTTTCATCAATTTCTGATTTGTATTAAGACTAAATTGGAGAATTAATTGGGAATAATGTCCTTTCGTTTCTCTTTTTTATTGACATGGGTTATAGTGTAGGGCCAATCCTGACGGTAGGCAGATTTTTATCTCCAAAACTGTTATAATTATTGGCCTTGGATGTATTTGTGTTAGATCTAGTGATGTTGGATACTGTATTTCTTCATCATAATGGAACTAGAAAGCAACTGCTTTCAAACCATTCATCCGTAAAGAGTGGTATGTCTTTATCTCCTGCCTAAATTTATCTAGTGGACATGTTTGATCCTGAGAAAAGAGGAAGAAGATAAAAGCAACCCCCCTAAAAGAAAAGAAAAAGATTTAGTCTTTGATGAGTGCTATGAATGCTGAGAAGTTATGAATGCTAGATAGTTTGTTATATGGATAAAAATAAATATTGAGATGTCTGGATAGAAAAGGGCTAGGGATGAGGTATAGAATTTTAATAGATCGAGTCTTTCATGAGTGCCTTTTTATGGAGGGCTCTAGTAATATGATTTTCTGTACACCATGAGTTGGGCATCTGTTTGTCTTTCTAAAGGGGAGGGCACCATGAGTTGGGCATCTGTTTGTCTTTCTAAAGGGGAGGGGGGCCTAGGGTTGAGAATAGTTAAGGAAGCCAATTTAGGGTGCCTCATTAAGCTGATTTGGAAAGTGGCTACAAGAAGGGAAAGTATTTGGGTTGGTTGGCTATATGCAAAGGTCCTCTAGTGTGACTCTATTTGGACTGTGAAGAAAATCATTGATCTCAGACCTCTGGCGATGGAGTCCATCAAGACAAGGATCGATGATGCCACTACTCCTGAGATCTGTAAAAACCCATGCTTAGGATTTACCTATTCAACAAAGGGCGGATAGGACCTCCTGTGACAATCCTTTGTAATTTATTTTCTTTTTGGTTCTTTTCTGGGATCTCTTATCCGTCATTGTGCCTTCTTGAATTAATATACTATTCACATCTTAATGAAGTTTGAAAATTTAAAGAAAGCAGATCTGAGAAGTGATCAAGAGTATGAACCAAAGAAAACCAAAATTTGAATAAAGAGAAGAAAGAGACCACCTGATGTGTTTGCTTTATTTGGTTGGAACACTGAGAATCTTCCCCTCCATCCCCCCCCCCTCCTTTATTTGGTTGGAACACTTAGAATCTTCATTTAACCTTCAGCATGAGAAAATAGACCACCTGATGTGTCTGCTTGACATGACCTGTGTATGTAAGCTTTAAATCTTGTAATGGAGGTCACAGTAAAAATAACACCTTAACTTCCTTGGGGTCCTACTTTAACCCAGTGAAACATATTGAGAGAGTTGAAATTTTGGATTGCAAATGACAAGAAATGTTGATGAGAATGCTTCTGCATCAACCCTTAGTTGGAAAAGGTTTTTCTTCGTGGTTTATAGATCCACAATGACACTTGGTTAGCAAAACAAAAGATGGGAATACAACCATCCACCAATGTATTATGCCTTTATTGAGGAAAACTCTAATTTCCTCTACAGAGGTACAAAATCAGTACTGGGGGAAGATTGAGATCTCCACATTAAGTTGCTAGTCACACCATGGACTGTAACTATAACATGGCTTTGATGAGTGAAATTGTTAGCCAAAACTTTTGTTGGAGTTCAGGCTCTGGTGTTTTATCATGTAATTTCTGTTGGACTATTGTGAGTGTGTTGCTACTTGCTAGATCATGTCAGGAGTAGTCATTTCCTTTGTTTATGCAAGTTATTGGTTTGCAGAAAAGCTGTAGTTGATGCTTTGGCCTCCTTAGGCAATAATATTATGATATTATTTTTATCAGGACTAATGGAAGATTATATTGAAGGTGTTGCTACACTCGCAAATACTCGCAAGCTCAATATATCCTCAAGAAAGAAGAACGAGTGACAAGTAGTCATTTCCTTTTTTTTATTTATTATTTTTTTTATGTATAATTATTGAAACATGCTGTGGATATTTTGGATTATTGTGTTTAGATCTTTGTCTTGAACTTCAAATGTTATTTCTGTTGAGCTGTAATTGGTTATTACATGTCAAGGAAGTAATTGAATTTTTGTAGTCATAATGAATTGTAATTGGTTAAAGCTACTTTGATATGTCTATTTCTTTGCTTGTAGAAAGTTCGAACTAGTTCTTGAGTTTGAATATGTGAAAATTGCAAACATGATGTTATGCATCTATTAGTTTGATGTAAACAAGGATTATGTAATCATGAACTATCCCAAAAGATAAGTTGGATAGTCTCTATGGTTTTGAGACAACTCATCTATTCAAACAGTAGGAGTTATGTAACCTAAGATTTCTCATCAAGGACTTAATTAGGTTGTGAAGTTGGTGATATATATATTTTTTTAGAATTTTGTAATTAATGTATATTGAAATTTAGAAAATTTTGGATGGTATTTCTATCAAATTTTATTTATTATATTTTGCATTGTTTGTTTAAGTAGGGAAATGCTTTAAAAAAAATGAATTTTTAGCGACGGAATAATATTTACCGTCAGTAAAAATAGGAATTTTCTACGACGGTAATTAAATTTCCGTCGGTAAAAATTATTTTTTACGACGGAAACTATTATTCCCTCGGTAAAATTGTTCTTTTACGACAGGAAATATAGTTCCGTCGGTAAACGAAAATTTTTCACGACGACATTATATTTCCGTCCGAAAAAATATAATCGCCGACAAACCTCTGTTCAGAGTCATGATTTTAGATGACGGCTGCTACTACAATGAACTGGTGACCCAAACCCTTGCATCGGTGAAAATCAATGGTGACAGAAATATATTTTTGGCAATAGAAATTACCATCCCCAAAAATGCATATTGTTGTAGTGAAGGGGGAAAGAGATCACCACCTAGAGAGATGGAGGGAAGGGAGCTGAGAAAGAAAGACTTACGTGAGAGGAGAGAGGGAGTAGCCGTGAGAGCACTCTAGCTTCTTTTATTTTCTCTTTAAATAATCATCAACTACTAATTTAATTAATAATAATATTTTTAAATAAACTTACAATCCTAATTAGACTGAAATTCTAAAAACACAATTAGAACTCAAATATGACTTCAATATAAGAGTTCTAATTAAACTCAACTACTAACTAGAAAATCAACTCAAATACTAATACTCACCTACGTCTAAGGGATGAAGGACCTACAACTAGTACAAACTAATAAAATAAATAAAACAAAAACCTAATCACGTCAAGCCCACAAGATAATTCCAGTAATAAATAAAAAAAGAAACTGACTAAAACTGTGGTTACCTCTTTAATAGGAAATAAAACTCTAAAATAAGACTAAATAAAAAGAAATAAAAATTAAAAGATTTCTAAATTAAATCCTAAGAAGATTCATATCCAACGGATCTTGGCCTACATCAATTCTCGTCCTTTTAAAAAAATTCGTCCTCGAATTTTATAAAGACGACGAAATAATCTCATGAGAGACACATCTAACGGCAGAAGGTAATAAAATTTTGGTAACACACGAATGGTAGGGATGTAAGCTACAAGTCGAGGGATCCACTCGTCAAAAAATGATGATGGAATCACATATTCTCTGATCGCATCATCACAAACAAAATCAAATGCACCGAAAACATCCATCTTGAATGCTTGTTGCAGTTTGTCTCCTCGAGTCATAACCTCGGCCTGTACCACAATCACAACATCGCTTTTGACCTCTTCACTGTAGCCATCTAGCATAGGAACATAGAATTCTGCCTTGTCATTAAGAATTATTGAAAATGCCTCGTCATTGACATTGGCTTTATATACTGATGCTTCCATATCAAGTGGAGGGGTTGGGTCCTCTTTTGATGCAACAGTAGGTTCTTCTCCTATGAGTGGAATTCTCATACATTGCTCCAACTTAACTACTCTCCTATCTAGGTCATGGACACTTTAGGTAAGATTGTGAAGATTGATGGTCTGACCTTTGCTTCTAGCATTTAAGTCATTTATGGCTTCAAGAAAATTTTCAAATTGCTCAAACGTTATAGGAATCACTTAACCTAAGCTCTGATACCAATTAATGAAGACATGATTTGGACATAAATAGAGAATATCGAAAACACCATCATCAGATAAGGGAGAAAAAGGAATGAGAACCAAAATAGTAACGTGGGATGATTTTTAGGAATAATTGTAAGGAGTCAAAATAATGAAACAAAAACAAAAGAGATATAGGGATATATCTTATGGTATAGGGAGGGAAAACCAAGAAAGAGAAAGATATAGAGAGGAGAAAGAAGCTATCAAAACAGTAAGGAAGAAATGGATCACTGCCTAGAGAGATGGAAGGAGGGGAGCTAAGAAAGAGAGGCTTACGTGAGGGGAGAGAGGGAGCAGCCGTGAGAGCACTCTAGTTTTTTTTCATTTTTCTTCAAATAATCATCAACTATTAATTTCATTAAAAATAATAACTTTAAATAAACTTACAATCCTAATTGGACTGAAACTCTAAAAAATATAATTAGAACTCAAATATGACTTCAATATAAGAGTCTTAATTAAACTCAACTATTAACTAGAAAATCAACTCAAATACTAATACTTACCTACGTTTATAGGGGATGAGGGACCCACAACTAATACAAACTAATAAAATAAATAAAATAAAAACCTAATCACATTTAAAGAGAGGGGGCCCACAAGATAATTCCAATAATAAACAAAAGAAAAAATTTCATCTACACCCCATCAAGGATTGCTAACATCATCTACACCCATAAGATTGCGAAAACATCATCTAGGTCCACTTAACTGACGGAAATCACTAAAATTGTTAAAATATAGTTTTACCCCTTATATTATAAATTACAAAAATTAAAAAAATATGTTGATTTACTAATTTGACCTTCTATTGAACCCTTTCATTTCCACTACAACCACCGACCAAACCACCACCAGAACCACCAATAGCGACCCCGTCGTCGCCTTCTCCCAGTTCAGATTCAGACAATGCCAATATATACAAAAACAAATGGTTCCTTCTAGTGGCAGCACCATGCGGATTAGCCAAATCCATATTCCTTTGACTGTAACAAACCCAACTCCCAAGTTTCCGTAGGGGAGAACAAAAGAGCCGAAGCAGTGAAGTTCAAGAAGATGCGCACCAAAAATCACCGATTTTTCTATGAGAGCTTTCTGGGCATTTTTACCGAGCCTGGTACGCATGAACATACCCCTGATCTTGAGGGAGAGTTCCTCGAAAACAAAAGCTCCAAAAGCAAAGTATTTCGTCTCTCGTGGGTTCTCAATCACCATAGCGAGGGTTTTGATGTAGCTATCAATTATTTCGTCTCTCGTGGGTTCTCCTTTAGGTTCTTCCATTACAACAAACCAGTGTTCGAAATCGTGGCCATTGGGCAGTATTATCCTCTCCTTCGGTGGACAATTGGAGTTGGGATCTTTTAGGGACGATGACCTCCGACGCGTTATAAAACTTATCAAACCAATATGTTCTTCTTCTTGCAGGATCCACCAAAGAGACCTTCTGTAACACTGATTGGTCTTTCTCTTGTTTATCCTTAACACCTTAAATCTAAAATCCCACCTCTGGTGAAGCCAAGAGAGTCGATCCCATGAATTCTAGGGGAACCCAACATCCAAATTCAAATCCGAATCCCATCGCTCGAATTCCTATTCCTCCAAATTCGAATCTAATCCAGAACTTCAACTACTCATTTACATCGTAATTAGGTCTTGGCAGGAATGGGCATAGAAACAGAGAAACATAGGCAGCAAGGAACCAAGCTCCCCTTTAAGATTTCAATTGAGCAGTCAATGGCAAATTCCTCAAATACGCATTGTGTTTTAACTCGTCCACCTGAAAGACCATCTCCCTTTCCATTCTCTCATTTGCTCCGTTCAAGACAAAGGGGGCTAATGGGAAGACAGAAGAATGTAGAAGAGCAGAAACCATGTGGATCATAGGGAAGTCAAGATTCTGAAATTCAGAATCTCACAACTGAACTCAAGATTTTGAAATTCATAATCGACCAATTCGAGAGTAGTTAAGAAGAAGGAAAGAAGAAGAAGAAAGAAGAAGAGGGGTAAAATTGTCTTTTACCTTTAATCTAAGGGTAATATCGTCCATGAAATAGTCCAATGTAGCTGGCATCAGCATCTAACGGGAATCTTGTGACGGAGTGGACTTATTTGATTAGCACAACAAAGTATTTGGGACCTAGGTGATGTTTTCACAATCTTGAGGGTGTAGATGATGTTAGCAATCTTTGATGAGGTGTAAATAAAATTTTTTCTAAACAAAAAAAAACTGACTAAAACGGTGGCTACCTCTTTAATAGGAAATAAAACTCTAAAATAAGACTAAATCAAAAGAAATAAAAATTACAAAGATTTCTAAATTAAATCATAAGAAAATTCATATCCAACGGATATTGGCCTGCATCAATTGAATGCTTGGTAGTCATCAATGGTATAATTTTCCTCTAGATTAGGCAAATTATCAGGAACCCTAAGGTCTTGAACTGATGGTTGTTGATTCTTATCCCTGCTATGTAAGCTCTGGAAATTCAAAGGAGACATGGTCTTAGTATTGGGGTGTTACGAAGAGGCCATTTAAAAGGTCGGAGTGCTCTTTAATAGAGGGAGCGTTAAAGGGCTGGTGCCATAATCATGATAAGAACATTACTCTTGGAATAAGGAAGGATGAGAATGTTAGGAACCCCATTGTCATTCATCAAACAGTGGAGTCCGACCTCCGAAGCCGCCAAAGATGCAGTCGGGGTTAAGGATGACGAACACTCGCACCCAACTGCTCATTTTTGGGATAGCAGTGATTGAGGGGAAGGGTAATTGACAACCATAAACTAGGAGGCATGTTATGCACAAAATTTTTAGGAATGGGATAAATCGTACCCTGCTTCTTTTTCACTGCAAGGGCATACGACCCTAGTGCCAGTGCTTCATAGCAGTGAGATACTCTCTCAATGGAATTCCAAGTTCCCTCCTTTCTTTGCCTCGTCTCAAGCATTCCATTGTATGGGAATTTTTGGTCAATGGGAGGCGAGACATCTATGATCTAGCCACTTTGGCATGTGTGTTTTATCGTGTCTACATATGCCTGCTTTTAGAGACAATATTCTGCTATTGAAATTGTTGATTGAAGGAAAAAGGATGGCAGCCTTAGAGTTGGATGACTTAAGAGGTCCCATTAGAGATACCCACTAGTTTATATTAGAAGTTTCCCACAATGTATGCATCTACAAGAATCAATCATGGTGTTGGATACTTCTGTTGATTTTAGCAAGTTCCATCTTTTTTTGGTCTGAGTTAAACTAAGTTCACTGGTTCCACACCTTAGAACTCTCTGTCTGACTTAAAGACTATAAAGGGTTGGGTTAGAAACCAGTTTGAACATGACACAGTAGAAAACTTGGTTTAGAATATCTTTCTAGCCGCCTGAGATTTAGACCTTTAAGACAGAAACAACAACAACAATGTTGAAAAACAATGATGTTCGAAAACCAACCCTATTATTATTATTATCAAACTTGCTCCCTGTAACTTGGGAGTTCCATCTCTTATCCCCCTTATGGGGTTATTTGATTTAAAAAAAAAAAAAATATATATATATATATATATATATATATATATATATATATATATATATATATATATATATATATATATATATATATATATATATTTTTGGCTAGGTAGAACCTCAAGAAGACTTGAACTCATTTTGAGGTATTGATCTTTTGATTTAAATGTTTTAATCCATTTAGGCTATTACCTTTTGCATCTAAACTTGGCTCGTATAAAGTTACCACACTCTAGCATTGAGGGAGCAGGAAACAGGGTGCTTTTTATAAATTTTATTTCTTTTCTTATTAAAGGAACTTTCCTACCAAAAAGTGGAGTACAAGTGGCAAAGTGATTTTTCTTTTTAGAGTTTTAAAGTTGCTTCCAAGGTCCATGATTTGATCGGTCCTTTTCATTTTAACACATTGCATTGTGATGGTTCATTTAGCTAATTAGTCTCTCATCGGTAAGATATGGGCACACTTATATTTAGCCTAGTTGGTCTTGGTTGGTCTCAGTCCATAATTAGTCTTATGTTAATCGGACTGCTCATTATGTAAATGAGTTGTAATGGCCGAGTTCATGCCAAAGTAAAAATAAACATAGAGAAATGTTGGTTTTCAAATCCATATTTGTTCTCATATGTTGTAGATTAGAAACCTTCTTATATATAGGATTGCAAAATGCTCTTATTAGGTTTGTGATCACCTAGGTAGATGAAGAAGATGACAGAAAGAAAGACTCAAGAAATGAACGAGAATATGAGACAATTTAACGTTTTAGGTTTTTAGCTTTAGGGTTGTATTTGTTTGACTTAAACCAAGATTCAGTTCGATTTAAAAGTATATTCGTTTCATTCGGTAGGACTACATCCTTGCACCGTGAACGTCCATTAATTAATAATCGAGCTTGTCAATCTCGGTCAATATATAATCAAATTATACGATACGGGCCTAAAATTGACACCCCCAGATTTCATGTTGTAGATTCCCGTGAGATTAATGGAAAATGAATTTATTAGACTCTGTAATACTACGTATAAACACCTTCAACCATTGTTATCTATATTGGATTATATTTTCTACGTTGATTAAGAAGAAAACAACATATAGAATTGAGAGCTTTGTTTTTGAATGCAATGCCAAGCAGTCTCCTAGATTCCAGGATCGTCATTGCTGGAGGCATACATAAATATATACCTTTTTCCCCCCGAAGATTTCTTGATCCTGTATCTTCTTCTTTATCAGAAAATTTTCAGGTTATTTTGGATTATCGCCATTGTGAGAGAGTGGCATGTTTTCATTGATTTATGCACTTTCTGTTAGTCTCGATTAACATATCTATTACACCAGTGTTTCAGTTCACTGCTGGGAAGACTACTAACCTTTAAAAGTGGCTTGTAATGTGGTTGAGAATGTATGTTATGATGCTTCTCTGTGTAGAACTTCTTGACTCGATCACCACCTTCAACTGGCCAGGATGGGTTCTCTCTCTCTCTTCATGGTATGGATTTTTTTAATCAGTTTGTCATTAAATGGTTTCTAAATATCTTACTAGGTGCTGTAGGTGATTAATTATGAGTACATAAATATTATGATACAGGATGAGAATGGAAGTCTAAGGATACTGATAGAAACAATCACTCAAGGAGAGAGGTCTCCATGTTTCTCCATGGAGAGGGACCAGTTACACGCAATCCAAGTGGCTCTCAGACCGTCAAAAAGTCTGATCCACTCCTTGCATCATCTCTAACAGTGATATGCAGAAATAGAAATGAAGTAGAAGTGGTGGACATGGTTCCTCCCAATTTAACAAGTGAACACTTCTATGAAGTTTTAGAGAAGAGATTCGGGTATTGGGTCTGGTTTGTTATACACTATTTTCGAACTTGAGTATCAAACTTTATTAATTTCACACTTAGCTAAGGAGGAAAGGATTTGTATTTCGTTGATGAGGCATAAAAGTACTAAGTTTTGGACATTCTATGAGACTTTTATTTTTTTTATTTTTTATTGTTAATTAATTATAATGACTTTGTATCTCTTTTTTCTATGTCAATTAAGCATTGGTCTACCTATATATTATCATTTGAAATAGAATTACATTTATTTTTTTGGAGTATTTTGGAAGTTCTTGTAGATCTTTAAATGGATTATTTTGATCAAATCTTGGAACATTTAAAATTACCCTAATCATGTGTATGAGTTGAAGTTAAGATGGCTATTAAAATAAACTTTTGCCATTTTGCATTTTTATTGCAACTTGAAAAAAGTGGAGTTCTACGTATTCCATTGATGGTGATTGTTAAGCTTCTATGTATGAATTTTTGGACTCACCAAAGAACATAGGCCTTCCATGGATTCAAAATGTTTCAAAGTTGGGACCATTAAACAGAAATAACATTCCCGATAATGGTGAGCTCCCCATTCATCAAACATAGAGTTTAGTGAATGGGCTATAGCAATTGGGATGCAAAGGTTGGTTTTTCTCTTTTGCTATAAACATAAGGTTGGTTACAACTTAGTAAAGTAAAGTGTGAGAGATATAAATATGTGTAAATTTACAGAAATTTTATATCCAAACAAACAACTCTATAAAATTAGTTTCTCTTCACTTCCCATGTAACCAAACAACTCAAAAGGTAAAACAATTTTCCTTCATTTATCTTGAAACCAAACAAAGAAGGAGAAGTATTGATATTTCTAACTTCTTCATTGAAATAGTGGAATCGATGACTGATCATTTTATCATAGATGTAAATCATACATATCATGTAAGTGAATCACATAAAACGGTTATGTTGTGTTTTTTCTTTTTTGTTTTTCTTTTTGCAATTGTTCTTTTGTTGCATTGTTAATTTCTAAAAGAGGAGAGGTTACAAAAATTGGACTAAGCCCCAAAGGACAGACTCATTGTACTAAATTTCCCGAAACATGAATCATAGTTGGCCGGGCTCCTATGACTTAAAGTCATGGTGGGGAAAAAAAAAAAAATCTTACATGTTAATATGAGATGACTTACCATATATGATGCATTTTTCCATATTATGGTTTGTAACTTTAGGGAATTACAAAGGAAGCCCGAAATTTTAGGCATTTACAGGGTTCAGCCTAATCAGTGACTGTGTATAGATCGAATCATCAATGAGGTTGGAACACATGTAGACATGGGGCCACATGGTAAATAACCTCGTTTCCCAGTAAAAAATCTAAGTTCGTGGAGCCCCTTGACTTGGACTGAAATCCTTTCCCGCGCGTCAGCCTACCTGTCAAACATCTGACGGACTGGAATACATCGGTCGTCAGATGGTTGGCTGGTGGGTTGACGCACAAGTTAATATTTTTTTGCACTTGATTTGAGGATTAAAATCTTAGCATGGTGAGGAAGTCAATCTATTGGTTTCGATTGGACCGTATTTGGTGCTATCACCTTTTAAGACTTAGACTGTGACCACTGTTTAATTAATCTATCTTAAAGGCTCTCTTTGGTTTATATTTTATAATGTATTATATAATATATTATAAAATTTATGATTGTTTGGTATGATTTATAATGTCTATTTATAATTAAAATAAATCAATATAATTCATTATCTACAAATAGGTGAGTAGCTGTTTATCATTATTAGAATAATTTATTAGGTGATTGTTTAGATTTCTCATTATATAATGTATTATGTTTAATGATACCAAACGGTCATTATTTATTACTCATAATCTATTATCATAATTGATTTGTCACAAATAACTCATAATACGTTATATAATACAAACCAAAGAGAACCATTAAATTAGACATTGTCTTATTTATATTCAGTAGATTTATTAACGGTTTATAATCGGACTCATACTAAGTTACAAGCATTGTAATAGGACACATACTAATTGATCCGATTTTGAATGATTAAATCATCGATTTCTAATCTTCAAGTAACTGTGGATACCAATTGTTAACACTAGAGCTAAAAGATAAGTAAGTGGAGAATGGTGCGTTTTGTCATCGATACGTTCTCAATTCTTAATGTCTGCTTACAGTTTATGAGCAAGGTTCTAAATCTAGGTATCGGATATGGTATTGGCAAAATCCAAAACCATTCAGATTGGATCAGTGTCTAGAACCAATGGGAAGTTGGCACGTGGCCGATACTGTATATAATATAGGCCGATTTACTACTGATATCTTTAACCATGTTTAGGAGGCATTGTAATTAATTAAATAGAAACAAAAAGTACAAAGTGGCAAAGATTCGGTGGCAACTATCACAACCGCGGGGCTTTTGGGGGGACACGCATTTGGATGGTTGTGGAACTATAATTGCATGGGCTTGGATCCTCTCGTAGCCAACGGGGGGGGAGGATGGACCCGATATGGAACCATAATTGCATGGGCTTTGATCTTCTCTAGCCAACCAACCCATCCGACCGAGATTGGACAATTATGGGCACGGAGTAATCCCAAACTGTTTGATCTCAGCTGGTCGATTGGAGAGGATCTTTTTCCTCGCTCCACCAAGACAGAAAATTCCCCTTCTTCGAATCTTACTTCTTCCAGGATCTTAATCGGTTTGGTTCGATATGATTTGAATCAGTTCGATCCGATCTTATACTAATAAGTCTGAAATGATGATATCGGTTGTTTCAATTTTTAATCAGTTTCCTAATTGATTCTTGTCGGTCCAGTAAATTCATTTTATTCAATTTTTTATTTGTATATGTATTAAAATATTGGCTTAGTGCACTCGATCTTATGAATCAATTATTGGATTATTATCTATTTATTAATTCCATATATGTATATTTATTAAAAGATTAAGTTAATGGGTTTCTTATTGGTCTATTATCGGATTGTTAACAGTTTGGATCCGATCCACTAGGTTAATTAGTCTTACTACGATTTATGGTCCGGTTTCGATTTTTTATCGATCTCTAAAAACCAAGCCTAATTCCAAAATAAACTGTGATTCCATTTGTCCATTTGATGTTGGCTTTGGATAAATCCCCTTATCGAATACGCCATTAACGCCGACGTTCTTCAGAACTCCATAAATTTCGACCCTCTTCCCATCTTCCAGTTATTGTTGAATCCATTAAAGTCCGACCCTCTTCCCATATTCCAGCTATCATTGAACCCATGCATAATGAGTTTCACTCAATCGGTCTGGGGGGATTTCTTTGATACTTATCTTCTCTAGTAGTTGATAGCTCGGTCTGAAATTTGGTGGCAACACTTTTCTATGTGATTCAGATCTTACTTTCCAGTTTCATCTCTTGAGGTCTCCTCCTTGGTAAAGTTCGTCCTGACCGTCTGCCTCAGAGAACTCAAAGTGTTCTTCCGACCTTTCCATCAGATCTCCAACGCTAATCTCGGTACCTCCGCTTAGGACCTCTCTCCATCTGTCATAACCATAGGAAGAAACCATTCAAGCCTTCCCAAGCCCATCTTGACCTCGAATTTCTTCAACAATACAGGTGGAAGACGAGTCTAGAAAGTAGCCTTAGGCCCCGTTTGATAACACTCCAGCTCCTTACTTCTTAGTTTCAGAGTTAATCCGGAATAAAATGACGATTGATAAACACAGTTCAAGTTTTGACTCCTATGGATCCACATCGTCTCCTCCCTGAGATTCGGGAGGAGAGGCGGTGACCCCAATGGATGGTCGCCACGTGGAGGTCGGATGAATCCGACCCTTCCGTTCGAGTCGACAAGCTGAGCCGACAAGGGAATATAGGCTCGAACGGAGGGGTCGGATTCATCCGATCTCCACGTGGCGACCATCCATTGGGGTCGCCGCCCCTCCTACCTAGAGTACAGGGAGGAGACGATTTGAATCCGACTCTCATAGAGTGAACTGTTCCAAAAATATCTTTGGGAGCTAAAAAAGACTTACTTTTCTTGCTCCGGAGCTATTACCACTACTGGCTGTCATCACCACCACCACTAGCATTGCCATCATCACCACCACCCCTCCACCGCCACCATCCCCACCACCACCCACCACCCACAACCGCCACCACCACCCACCACCTTCCACCATTGCTGCCACCACCACCACCTACCACCACTGCCACCACTGCCGTCACCGCCACCACCCACCACCACCGCCGCCGCCACCATCACCCACCAGCACTGTCGCTGCCACCACCCACCTGCACCACCACCCCCTCACCGCCACCGACACCACCACCACCACCACCACCAAATAGCATTCTAGAAGCATAGTCTTTTGATTTTGGAGCAACGTTATCAAATAGCATTCTATTCCAAAAATCCTGACTCTGGAGAAGAAGTAAAAAACGACTTCAGACCAGAGGTAGCTCCATGGGAACTGAATATTATCAAACGAGGCCTTAATAGCTAGAGATGGAGAAGACAATGTTGGGTTTGGAATAAATCTTTGAGGGTTTTTTTTTTAATTAAAAAAGTAAAAAAGTAATTTCAATGGTTTTTTGAATTTTTTATATGAAAAGATAATTTGGGCATTATATAATTTATAAGGTTGTTACATCATCACTTAACGGGCAGGTCTCTTAAGTCATGACCTGTGTGATATATATTTAACATTTAAAGATGGTTAGGTGATATTATTGAGTAATTTTGGAGTTTGATGATTTAAAGGCAAAATTCAAAACGGTGGGGTGAAATTTTCCCTTTTTTAGTTGTCTTTTATTTTATTTTAAAAAACTTTTTAAATCAAAGGAAACAAAAAATTTCAAATTATTGAAATGCGAAAGCAAGCTTTCACGCATGTGATGTAAGCATGTGTGGAAGCTGGTCCACAGTTGTTAAAGATGAATGTAAGTTTTGATCTCAGTTCTTTTGTTTCTTTCCAAAGCTTCTTGGATGAGAAAAGTTGGTAGTTTTTTTTGTTTCTTAAGGAATTGTGGAAGGGTAAGTCTAAATGCTACAAAAGGCTGTTAAATTTGAACTGGGTTCATTTATTGTTGTTCAATCGCTTTAGTCGTTCATCGGATAAGTTGAGATGTCAACATGCATGTTGATGCAGCCTAGTCCATCCGATGGATGACTCGATAACAGGAGACACGTCTTATCCATTACATTTAACCTTGTTATAACCCAATGATCGAACGTGAATTAAAAGGAACCATCATGATAACCTCAATCTATGGGAAATAGTTTTGGTATTTCATTTGAGGATTAAATAAATCTGATGGGGACAAGACCCTTGTCAATAGAATTCCCCTTTAGAAGGGTAAGTCTAGATGCATAATTTTTTGCATTAATGTGGGGAATGGGTGGAGAAAACCGGGGGAGGAAGATGGGTTGTATGTTTTAAGGGAAAATGATCTCTCTCTCTCTCTCTCTCTCTCTCTCTCTCATGATTGGTTACCAATTTTTTTGTATTCCCATTTTTCCGTTAGCATATAAGATTCCAATGTCCTAAACAAGGGGTATTTTGTGAATGTTATTCTATATGAGTGGTTTATGGGTAATTATCATGTCAGTCAGGGTGGTATTTGTAATTCATGTATATTTGTTACAAATATACATGACATAAGTCCCCTTCCTCATGCACTAGGTACATCATTTTTTTGTATGTCACATCTTTCTTATTCACACTTATTCTTTTAAAAATTCTCCAAAAAATTTATTGAAATTATTGAAATACCAAAAACTTGTCTTGGAGCATACCCAAAGAGCCTCTAAAACAAAATTAACAACTAAATGTAGTTTTGTTGTATGAACTTCTGAAACTATAATATTTAATTTCAGACTCTTATTGCAAATTAGAAACAAGTCTTGAAATTTTGGAAATAATATATAAGCAGCTATGGAAGAAACTGTGTATGATATCCAAATTATATAGAACGCCTAGTTGATAAAATTTTGATCTAAACCTGAATATTCAAGATGATTATAGGAAACACTCTCAGTTCAATGCTTAGATCTTCTTCAATGGTTGAGCCGCCCAGTGAGTGATTTGATGGCCTTGGATCATTCAATGTGCAGCCCGATAGATGGGGTAGCACTTCAAATGATTCAAATCCGTCAGATCACATGTTGGACTCTCCAACTTCGGAAGAAGATCTCAATCATTGAATTATGTCAAAAAAAATAATAATAATAATAATAATAAATGATGAGGAATTCATAAGATATGACAGTAAGCACATTATCTATAAATTGGTTGGAATTCTGTAACATTGTTAATAACATGACCCACGACAAGCAACTTATGGATAAGAAAAATATGACGAGGAATAAATTGGATGGTAATAACACATAATCACAAGCAATGCGATTAATAACTAATCGATTCTTTTAGGTCGACAGTGAGTCATAACTGATTAATAATTAGATTCATTCCCAACAAACTACAAGTTGTACTCATACTAATTGTTTTAATATTGAATATTTAAACCATCAAATATGTAACGGATAGGTAGCCAACAACTAAAGACCTTTATTTATAGAATAAGATTCCTTCTAATCTTTTTAGTCGATGTGGGACAAAGGTTGTGGAAATAGCAAAGGAAATGTATGGAACACAAAAAAAATTTAGTCCCCACCTCAATTGAGAATGAATATATTAAAAAACACAAGTTATAAAAAGAATTAGAAACATAAGAGAGGGACAAGGCCACTTAAATGGCCTTTAATCGATCGGTTTAGAATGATTGATTGATATTTCTATAAGACCAACTTGATTAATACATCATCTAGGTTCGTAATCCATCTATTTAATATTAAATGGTCATAACAATTTTGATCCAACCAACAGAGCATGGAGTCAGCCGTACAGACATACAAGAGTGGCTATTCTAGTGCCATTATGTAATAGGATTCAAATCTTTTCCTCCAAGAGAATCTGGAAGAGAGGTGACACCCCTATTGGATGGGCAACACTTTCATTTGAGCTGACACCGAACCGACAGAGGGGTGTCGGCTCAGATGGAGGACTTAGATTCACCCGAACTCCAAATGTCATCCATCCAATGAGGATGCCATCTCTCCTCCAGATTCTCTTAGAGAAGAATGTGGATCTTAATACAACTTGTGTACTTAATAAAAAGAAATTAATTAATACTAATTAATGATAAACATTATCCACATTTTCCACACGTACAAGTTGTTAACCGTAGAGATATTATATCAGCGGAGAATGGTGGGTCCCTCATCAGTTACACGCTTTAGCTTTCTAAGATCCGCTCTTTAACCCAAAAAACAATTGTTAGCCGTATGAAACCCGAATTGCATCTACACCAAAAGAAAGAAATTTCCTTCCTTGTAGATTCCTATTTCGAGGGTGTATTGGCTGGATATGAAGAAATTATGGTGAGGTCCAGTTGTGCGGTTGACGTAATTGGGCGATAAGAACCGATTTTTATTTGATCGGATTCTCTTTAAGGAAGACTCAAAGCGAAAAACAAATTCCAGAACATTCTTCATAGATGGAGTTTTCAATTTGGTTTAAAGCACCTTCCCAACCTTCATAGAATTAACTTTTATTGGGGATTGGGGCTACAAATCATATGCTAAAAATTCAGACCGGGATCCTCTATTCGGTTGCCAAGTGGGTCATGAAGATCCCGATCTCTTTCTTATAAGGCATCAGGACACTGCTGCAAGGCAGTCAAATGTCTTATGGGAGGCAGGGATCCTCGTTATCGTTTAGAAACCAGACAAAAGATCTTCATGCAAAAATTTAACCCTATACTAGTGTTGCAACCAAAGGTTTTGAGCTTTCGCTTAGTTTACGTTCAACTACTAGTGACGTATATAATAAAAGCTACGCACCAATAGATGATTGACACACGGCAACGACTTGTAGGATTCGAGTTAGGGTAATACTCACCTACCAAAGTTACATCATTGTTCACCATTCACTTTTACTATTCTAAGCACACGCTTTCACTCTTGTTGGGATTCCTAGCTTAATCATACGTACGGAGTGCACCCTTAAGACCTTTGGTGCGCTAATCTCTCCGAAAAAGATGAATTCAGATTTCTACAGCAACAACTGGAAAATAAAGGAAACTCCGATCATAAGATTAAAAACATGAGTAATTTTTCAAACGTTGAATCCTTCCACTGAAATTTACCCTATTATCAAAACCAATCTCTCCGAGTCACCATGACTCATCATTCGTGACTATGAATCGGGATCCAACGTTCACAACCCTAATAAAAAAAATAAATAAATAATGTTCAAATTCTGATCCGTCGATGGAAATGTTGTTTTGATCAACGGTCAGAATTTGTTACCTTAGAGAGAAGAAAGACGAAAAAACGGAGGATGGCTTCTGGAATATTGCGAATACGCGGTCGTTGACTAGGGAGAATCGTAATTTCACCACTTTCTCTCTCTAACTCCAGTCCCCTAACAAATAAATATACACGTGCTATCTCCTCAAATAGTGCTGCTGGTTATTTCGTGTCACGTCACACACATGAACCCTTCGTTGTTCTATAAATATAGCAAACCGGTACATTTGGATTCTTCATTTCCGTTTCAACTCTTCCAGATCCTGAAGAAAAAAAAAAAACCTGGAAACGAAGCAATCACCGACAATTGCTCAACACCCACAGCCAAAGATCAAAGAAAAAACCAAGAAAATCTTATAGATTTCGTTGGAGAAGAAGAGAGTGATCGATTTATTTTGGATTGAAATGCAGGCGATAAATCAGAGTCCGCTTCTCTCTGAATCTCCGAGCTTCAACAGCTATTCTTCAAAGAGGCTTACAGAGATCGCCGCCAAAGTCATCCAAGAGTTCACCGTGGATCAGGATTCTTCCGTAGCAGGTAGATATCGCAACGACGATGAGCTTCCTAAGCCGTTGACGAGTTCTAACGATCAATCACCACAACAAGTGGACGCTGACAACGAAGACGAAGACGATGATGATTTCGAATTCGCTGTTGTTGGCAGAGATTTCGACTCCTCACCTATTTCTGCCGATGAGATGTTCTTTAACGGCCAGATTCGTCCTGTTTTCCCGCTTTTTAATCGGGATCTACTCTTTGCCGATGCTCACGACGACGATTCCAAAACTCACGAAAAACTCTCGCCCCTTCGTGCTCCCCTCGGGAAGCTCATGTCAGAGGAGCGCGATAACGATAACCCTCGATCTTCCTCCTCCTCTGAAGCCGACGAACTGGAGAGTATCCCCTCGGGAAGTTACTGCGTTTGGAAGCCGAAAGCCGTCGAAGCATCTCCGGATAGATGCAAGAAGAGCAACTCCACCGGATCTTCCAAGCCGTGGAAATTCAAAGATCTACTCCTCCGGAGCAACAGCGACGGTAAGGATACCTACGTTTTCCTATCTCCGTCCAAATCCATGAAGAAGAGAAATGACAAAACTGAAAAAGCGGCTGAAAGGGCGGCGATCCAGAAGGCTGATCAGCACCAACAGCATCCGACGGAGAAGAGGAACTCCATTTCCAACCCAGAGGTCGCCGCGAAGGGCAAAGTGAAAGCCAAGGGAGTGTCAGGCGACACAGTTTCCGCTCACGAGATCCATTACGTGCGGAACCGAGCTCTAAAAGTGGAAGACCGCCGACGTTCCTATCTTCCTTACCGACAAGATCTGGTTGGTCTCTTCTCTAACGTGAATGGATTGAGCCGGAATCTCCATCCTTTTTAGATCATAAAATACGGGTATATATTTGGTCCTTAATTTTTTTTATTTTTTCCAGCTTGTAAATAATTTACAATTTACATAGGAGTTTGGGTGTGGAAACTCAGAGATCATTAGTCCCTGTTCCTTTCAGTGGAGTATTATTTGTGATTTCCTCTGTAAATTCCGGCAATTTGAGTTGAGGATTTTGTTTATTTTTTCCTTCTCGTACTCCGGCTTAAACAATTTTTCGTTTAAGGGAAAATTAAATTTTGGTTTTGTGATGAATTCGAGCCTTCGAAAGAGGTTATTGCTATACCGACGCCAATTACGGAAAGCTTGAAGTTGCAGATTTTTTTTTTTTTTTTTTTTCTCTTGAAAGAAAAGTTGCAGAGTTCGATTCAATATGAATGACTTGAAGTGGAAGTATAATAATTTGTATAAAATTGGCTAGTGGCGGTGGAGGAAGGACCCACACGGCGACGCATGCTTAATATTCTCAGAGAAATTGGAATAGGTTTCTTTCTTTGTCTCTCTCTCACTCACTCACTCACTTTCTTCTCCCCTTTTGCTTTTAGGGTTTCTCAATTTTTCTTTCTCGCTTTTTTTGGGTTTTCTGTTTGATTGGTGAATTGTGTGGAGACCATTATCGAGAATTGTGAAAGCTACGCAGTGCGGGTGGCAAAGCAAAATTTAGGTGTGAGGTGTGAATTAATGTGAAAAATTGAAAATGATATCGAGAGTAGAGCACAGATGGTGACTACTACCCGAAAGTAAAAACAAACCCTTTATAGATTCTAATTTCAATTGGATCATCGGAGTTGGTACCAAAGGTCTGGAGGACCCTTAAAAATTGGAATTTGGAAGGGGTAAAGATTTATAATGATTTTTTTAGCTTTTTCGTTGGAAAGATTTGTGAATCCTGCAACAATAGTCAAATTTCATGGATTTTTTTTTGGCAGTTCAACAGACTAATGAAGATCAAAAGGCAATTTGGTAGGTTATAAAAAGGAAAAAGATCCTCTTCAGCCATAGAAGAGGATTGATTGGAATGGGTTTGGATTTGAATCAGGATTGATTGGAATGGGTTTGGGTTTGAATCATTCTGGTTATGATTTATTTCCAAAAGGATTCCCAATCCAATACTAAGGGATATGGAATAAGTTAATTTAATTAAATTAATTAAGTGTATCTATTATCTGTATTTAATTTGATGTAAGGGATATGGAATAAGTTAATTTAATTAAATTAATTAAATGTATTTATTATCTGTATTTAATTTGATGTATGAATTTAGAGTTTGAGTTGATCCTGCAAAGGAATCAAAAGGGATTTATTTTTCTCCTTAATACTCTGCGATACGGCACGGCATAGAGGTATAAACTTCTAGAAGAAGGGGAGAGAGATATCTAAAAGCGGTCGGTGTAAAGTGTAACCCAAGAAATGATTATTTATTTTTATTCACAGTTTTACGTAAATGATGATGAGATCATTATCATTTCCTCTGGATTTTTATTAATAACCAAAATTGGATTGACTTGTGTGAACTGTTGACTTTTATATTAAATATTTGGTTTTTTTTATTTTTTTATATCAATTATATAAAAGGGCAAAAATAAATAATAAAAATAAGTAAAATAAATAAATAAATAAAAGGCACTACATTCTAAGAGGTGTATTGTTGTCTCCTATACACAAAATCTCTTTCCATTAATATTTTCTCTCTCCTCATTAATGATCAGTTGGTCATTCCTAGACCCAATTGTGATCCCGCTATGGCCAATTGATGCCTGATACGTAAGCATCAACAAAATCTGAGCCCTCTTGCCGTCTCTTACCTCAGATTCTGGTTGGACAGTCCAGATTCAACAAACGCCCACATTTCAGGCATCGACTGGCTGTAGTCTGGTCACAGCCACGTCTCCTGCGCAGGAGACGATTTCAATCCTTAGATTCTTGATTATCTCTCTTATGGACCCTCTTAATGAAAAACAAATTTTCATATAGTAATTGATGTAGTGTGAGAGATTTCCCAAAATGGCAGTGTAGGGAATCCTCTCCCCATTCATAATCTTGGGATTAATGGAAATCTATGTTGTAGATCTGAAGTGAAAGTAATATGTGCGCAGCCCTAACTAACACTAGATGATGGGACTCAGATTTCTTGCGGTCGCATCCGAGCTGTTGAGAATGCATTTACACGTGCGTTGATGCATTCCAAAGGATCACATGCGACTACAAGAACTACACGATTGCAGATGATCCAAACGATGATGTTTAAATTTGACTTTTGTTCTATTTCATATAATGGAAACTTCCAGAGCAAAAGAGAGCAGCATGAGGGTTTTAAAATTTATCCTCTTCAAGGTCAACGGTACAAGGTTGGAACTCTAGAGACTCAGATTCCCGGTATGGCCATGGATGTGTTTGGCTGGTTGAGTCAGTCAAGCTGGGACCACCCAACCCTAAGACCCATGGTAGTAAGTCATCCACCAAAAAAGACATGGAAGAATCAATCTAGTTTGGTTGTCATTCAGTTCAACCTAGTTTGGTCGCCCAAGTTGCATATCCATTAGGAGAAGCTTCTTTGAAATTTTGCTCAAACCTGGACTTTCTCATTGAAAATGCAAGCCTGTAATCTCAAATGTTCAACATATGATTGAGATGGGATTAAGAACTGATACAATACTATGGATCGGTTGGTATTAATCCAATCTGGGTGAAAAAGTCCAGTTTTTGATACATGTACAATCCTGCTGTTTGGATCTATTTTTTTTGTAGTAGTAAAAATGAATAATGTTTTTATATTATTGGTAATCATGGATGATCGCCACATTACAATCTCATCCATTGAATGATGTACATGTAACATAAAATATTAATGAAAAATGAAAAACAAGGTATCATATTGTATTGAGCCACCAGATCTGGTGTCCAGATTCAATACATGGGATGATACTAGGGATCAGGGGAAATTGATATCGGATCAAACTACTAAAACTATTGAGGAGACCACAAATTTGACACTGGGTTAATCCATGGACTGTACAACTCATCCAACAACCAGTTTGCCAAGACTGGCCCTCCATGTGGCTCATTATGGTGGGTCGACACTAAAATTGATTTTGATTTTTGGGGGTTGTTAAAGGATTCAAATCCTCTCATGCCCCTCATGCCGGTATAAGAAAATTCAATGGTTGTTATCCATTGTGTATGTATATCAATACATCAATATGTGTGCACAGTAAACCACAGCCACTGGATTTCCTCATGCTGACATAAGGGGTATGAGAAAATTAAAATTCGTCTTTAAAGTAGGGGACCTTTGAATATCTAACGGATTTTTGGTCATGTGGTTGAGGCTAGTCTGGGGGAGGTCTTAATTTTGATTCTCCTTCCAATCCGGTTGTAGTTACTCGTGATTTTTTGTTTCTTTCTTTTTTTAATGGGG
Source organism: Protea cynaroides (assembly GCA_028583415.1). Lineage (NCBI taxonomy): Eukaryota > Viridiplantae > Streptophyta > Magnoliopsida > Proteales > Proteaceae > Protea > Protea cynaroides. The sequence continues at coordinate 8,320,075 of CM053273.1, forward strand.
GGAGTACTTAGATGAATTTGGATCCGCATCCTCTCCTCCCAGTGGCTCTGGGAGGACAGCGGTAATCCAGTCCTGATGGCCGACACGTGGCTCTCGGTGAATCCAATACTCACGTTCGAGCCGACAAGCCAAGCTGACAGGGGGTGTCGGCTCAAATGTGGGTCTTCGATTCACCCAAGAACCACTTGTCGGCCATCGGGACTGAGTTACCGCGTCCTCCCAGAACCACTGGGAGGAGACGATGTAAATCCGATGAACTTTACTTACCTACTACTCAATGCTGTGGACACTAGTTCTTCTTTTTCTACATCCATGGTCCCCATCCTTAACAATTAGGGAGAAAATGATTGGATTTAGATTAAACATTTGTTGGCTTTAAAGATGAAGCAATTAAAGTTTGATAAATTGGATGCCTTGTTTCTTTCTTATGGACCTACTAATCCATATTTTTAGAGCATTTTATTAATAAATAATAGAGAGTATGCATGGTAGTAAAACCCCTGAAAGTCTCGGAAAGTGACACTAATTTTCTTAGTTAGAGAAACCTAATCTACAGAGGGCCTGGCCACACACTCTATTTGCATTAATGGAGCTTTCAATTGGGGCACTATCATTCTCTGATCCGTATCATATGAATTCACAGTACCTCCTAACTTTCAGGCTTTGTATGACGGGAGTTATTGAAATTTGAAACATATATGGTCCATAATTAATGCCATGGAACCAGACTATTAATATATATGCATGCATGATCCATATAGACAAGATGCATGTCAAATTATCAATAGATATATAATAGACATTTATTTGATTGAATTACATTCAGAAATTTGACATGTGACTAATTACATTATATCTATTTTGGTCTATAGTTGGAATCAACACATCATCTGTCCACATCATAGTTAATAAAGTAGTGATTAATACTTGAATTATATGCATCCTGAATTTTTAAACGGTTTTTTATGTATTTTTACGAATTATTGCATAGATTCCCAAAAAATCATATTTTATATTAAATACGTCTTAAATGGGTATTTTTGTATTAAATATGAAGAAACGAAAATAATAACAATAAAAATACTCTCCTCTCTCTCATTCTTTTCTAATATTTCAATTTTTTTCCAAGTCTCTGAAATCTCATTATTGAATGAACCCTTCTGGCTTTGATATATGTTTTATGTTAATGAGATGACGAATGTTTGTGAGTTTAAGGGATTGCAATTTTTGTTTGTATATAAATTTGTATTATTCTATTTGTTGAAAGATATAGATATTTATTGCATAGTGAATATGTGTTCGTATTTTCAGTAAAAAGATTATTGTATTAAACATAAACGTATTAATGCCATATGTGGTTTTTTGAACCAGATTTTCAATCCCCGTATTAAAATCTAATTACGTTTGATACAAATAAATATATGTACCCAAATATTTACGGTTCCCAAACTTACTAATTATGATCCACATAGCCAAATAGATGTCTTGAAGATTTAGAAAATATTAAATCTTATGGAAATAATAATTCACCTATTTAATTTCTTCTTTAATCAAAACAACAATTTTTTTTGGGAGGGGGTTTAACCAAAACTGGAGAGCTACACTATCACCAACCAAAAAAAAAAAAAAAAAAAAAGGGAGTGGGGTGGATAGTATTCTTATATCCCTTGGATTTAATTTTGAAAACTAGGAAGGTGTGTTAGGAAAGCAAGAAAAGAAAAGAAAAAACATAATAAAATAAAAACAATTATATATTTATGTGTCTATCTCTCATTTATTTTTATTTTTATTTTTGTTTCTTGTCTTCCAAACTCACCTTAAAATAGACGCCTTAGCATGAGAAGTATGATTAGTAGGATCATGATTCAAGGTATAAGTATTTGATCGGTTGATTCAGTTGATTCGTATAGATTTTAGTCCTGTTCAATCCCGATTTGATCCATTTTTTTTATATTAATCTTTCTGGTTTCTTATTTTAAGGGAAGAAGATAAAATGGTAGTATATTGGGCAACTACATACCGAAGATTCTTCTTTCCTTTTCTTTTGCTTTCTGAGTTTTTATTATTTATTATTATTATTATTTTTTTTTCTTCTTACCTTTCTGGTTTCTGTTTGATTGGAGAATTAGGTTAGGGACCATCCCATAATTGTGAAAGCTAGGAGGTAGGTGGCCAAGCAAAACTCAGCTGAAAGGTATGAATCAATGTGAAAAGGAAAGATGGGAAAGGAGAGAGAGTGAAACAAGATAATATTCTCTATAGATTTTGATTCGAATTGGATATTCTAAGAAACTCGAATAAGGAAGAAGAAGCAAAGATTTTTTTAATAAAAGACTTGTAAAGAGGTAAGTTCTGTTGTTGTTGTTTTTTTATTTCACGAATTAAAAAATTAAAAAATATTAAAAAAATGAATATTTAAGAACATTAATAGTCAATTCCAAAATTGATTACAAGAACCTGTGCTTTGGTTCTATATTTAATCTGGTTGAATTTTAATAAAAAATTTCAATTGATTCGAAAATAAAAGTTACTTTCTTTTCCATAACCATGCGACTTCACCACATACTACCGGCGTTTGATGCTACGTTTGCATCCTAGAAGGAGAGTCCCAAATAAAATGCAATCTAGCTAAAAATCTTGGTCAATGGCTGCGTTTAAACTACTATTGTTAGTCCACATTCTTTTAGAGATGATATCTTAAAATTCTAGAAGAAAGATTAATTGTTTTATTCACTGGTGTATGCTTAAGCCTCAAGGTTTTATGTACGTAAATGATGAGATCATGATATATATATATATACATATGAAATTGATTCTCATACCATGATTGATATGGCGTGGAAATTCTTCGAAATGTGGCACCTGGGGCTACAACCATCTCCCACGTGGTTTTAATTTATGGTATTAGAAAGAGTATTGGTCACTCATATGATATGGAAATAATGATAGAATCACACATGATCGATACTAAATTAAAAAAATATTTAAATTAATGAAGGTAGTAATCTAAAACCATGATGTCTCAGACCCCATTTATTATATTTGGGATAAATATATAGTTCAATACTAAAAAGGTCAGCTAGGAATCTTGATACATGTACAACACTAGCACATTAACCCAATTCAACACATGCATGACGTGGCATAGGATTGAGGCTTCGCTAATCCATGAGGTGTACAGCTCATCCAACGTACATCATATTTCTTAGTGGAACTGATGTCTTCCATGTGGCCGGCTTAAAATGATTGTTCCATCTACAAAGGTTTTTCGTATACCTAAATTAACATTTTTCCTATTTTTTGTTTTTGGGTATAAGTGGTTGAACCAGTGTCCGGGGACTAATTCATGACCTCATCGATAATTGAACCGGCCATCCTAGACCCAGTGTTGTCATCAGCTCTTATTCTAATACTGATATCGATACCTTGAACCTTGAACCTTGAACCTTGCAACATAAATTTCGAACATAGTCTAAAACTAAGGATTAAAAATCGAGAATCAGACACAAGATTGTATTCCAATAGAAATCCTAGAAATTAGAATCAAGAAGAAACAAATATTTCTATAGATTTCTTCATTAGGTAAAAGTTGTATATGTCGGTATATATATATATATATATATATATATATATATGGTAGTTACTTTTATTTTATTCAAATTTTTTTCCCTTTTTACCCAGGCAACTTTGGGATTCTTTTCATGTTTCACTGTCGTAAAATGAAGTTTAGAACTTTAAATGAACCTCTACTTCTCTGTTAATGCTTTAAGCGAGAACCACTTTTCGATGTAGACATCACAGGAGAATTGTACATGATGATATTCAAGGTTGAGATGTACCACAATTGACATTGTTTTAATGTCAGTTTTTTTCACATGTGGTACAATTGGGTTTGTAATGTAAAACTAACTCCAAAATAAAACAGTCTAGGTTTCCGATAGCAAATGTGGACTTATCTGATGTATCCTTTCGAGAACATCGGAGTTGTGTTCAATCATTATAAAACAAATTTAGCAATGAAAAACGTAGTGAAAGATTGGAATTTGCACTCTTTTAATGCGTCCCTTTGAGAATTTCAGAGTCGTATCCAATTGGTATAAAACAAATTTAACATGAAAATTCTTTAAAACATAATGAAAGATTGAACATCTTTAACCACCCTTAAAGAAATAGTAAGCGAAACATTCTCTCTATAAATAGAAAAAGAGGCACCTCCAGATTAAGGTTATCTCTAAAAGACAAATCCCAAAAACCAAAACTTGAATCCTCTCCTATCGCCCATCCTGCTAGCTGAACATCGAATAGGTTGGGATGCATCATATGCGTGCCGAGCATCCTAACCCATCCGATCTTCGACAAGTGCGATTAGGCAACACAAGAGTATCTTTTTCCCATAAATCATATCATTTTCTTCAAGACAAGTCAATTGATCATTCAAACACATTACTGACACTCATACCCATTAGTGATTGGTCATTTAGGTACATATTAGGGAAAGACACACCTCCCCAACACATACACAAAAAGTCTGATTAAATATTATTTTGAATATCTAATTTTAAATTCATTAAAATAACAAATATTCACACATAACTAACACACTCTCTCTTCCTTAACCCTATGGGTGCTTTGTTGACGATATCAATTCCCACACATTGATTGATGTACGTTTAGGAGATTCCCCAAACCGGCATCATACAAAAACTTTCTCTCTTTTTTCCCTCCATTTCTTGCCAAATTGACAAACATACCGTAAATTTCAAAATAAAAAACATAGTGAACACACATCTAGCTAGGGGTCCAACTTTGATACCAAGATACAACATTTAAGAGATCAAATGACCCAAGTACTCAACCAGTTAGTTTTTTTTTTTTTTTTTTTGGTAGAAACCCAACCAGTTAATTACTCAAACTGGATTTGAAAGGATGTCTCTACAGTGATAATATCATTTTTTTTCATATTTTAATGAGAGTACTTAGAAGAAGGTACCAATCAAAGGACATAGGCCATAGCTGTGACAATTATATAGTGCAAGAAGGATTGAAGTTAGATTTCAAAATTTGTTAGCTTGCTATATGTCTTGACAAAGAGGCAATCACTCTTATGGACTTAATCCATTTCCTTCACATACTTTTGGAAAATTAATGACAGAGACATGCCAAACGCCAAAAAGTCTCAAAAGAAAGTCACCCAAAATTTGTTTGGTGACCACACACTATCCAAACTGGGCCACTGAAGTTCAATGGTTCACAATTTTTTTTTGCATTGGAGTTTCTTAGATGACCTTAAATATCAGGTTCCTAATTTTCAGGCTGTTTAGACACGGTTCTCGAATTAATGCCCAAGCACAGAACCCATTTCTTTGGAATTTGACATCCATACGAATTATCTATCAATGGGTTGTCGACACATGGCAAACGATGAATCACGAATTTAAGACGGCATTTCTATCCATAACAATTTCAGAAGCGGGTTGAGAATTTCGGAATCCCAATCTTATAAATAAGCTCATCTACTAAGATTATATCATTTGACTTTTATTATGTTTGCTCTTTTATTCTAAACTCACTCATTTATTGATTCTATGACTTGAGCATCTGAGTGCAGTCTATACCCACTCTACTGCTTGGTTTGCACTCTTTGGTGAGCAGGTCTCCGCGAAGAAGATAAATCTCTGGATTTCAACAACATAATCTTTTTGATATTGGCATTCGTAACAGTGTTCGGCACGGCATTATAGAAGTGTACTATTTCCATCGGTCCTCTGGTTGGAGGATTAGATCATAGTTCCTAGTTTCCAAAACTGGAACCGCCCTCTTTTTGGCCTGGTCCCACCATGTATTAAAAATAGCAATAAAATATGTTTAAGATTAATATTTTAAGCATGTATTAATACTAAACTTAATGACACATAGAACTGATGTATATTATAATGAGGTAAATAAAATGAGAACATCTTACGGGTTGAAGAACCAGATGTAAGATAGAGTTGAGTCGTGGCACCGATTGCTATGCTTAATATTGTATTCACTGCTTATAATGCAAAAGGGTTTTTTGAATCAATCTTCAAAATTAAAACAATGTCTTTTGATGAATAAAGAAATTCTTTTATTTTTAAGGTAGAGATACGCATTTCGCATTGGATGTTGAATCATAGTAAATTTTTGTATTGTGATTACTTGTTCTTTATTTTTCTCTTATTTACGTTTTCATCCCTAACGTCCAACACTCATACCGTTTAAATCATACTAACACATGTCTCTCTCACCCAAGAGAGATCCAACGGTGCGGGCAAGGTTGAGGCACCCCAACTCAATGCAGAGATTCTAGATTTTTTTATTTATTTTTTATTTTTAGTATTTAAGATACACTTCAATGATTTAGGAAGAAAGGGGTAAAGAGATTTTTTTTTCTTTCTTTCTTTTTTTCTTTGTATGTACAATTACAAACCAGTGTGGATTTATATGTCATCCTAGAATGAAGAACCCAGAACATTTACCTGAGGACCTAGATGACCGATTTTTAACTATTCTATGATGAATAATTGAAGAAATGGATTGCATAAACTTCTAGAAGGAGCGAGAGAAAGAGAGAGAAATCTAAACGTGGTTGGTGTTATTTTTAGAATTCCTCTCCTGCAGCAGTTCCTGCTGCCGAGGTGATCCAACAGCTGGAATTCATCTACCACACATGCCGATGTATTGGTATGCGCACCGACTGAACTCCAGCTGTTGGATCAGTGGGCAATTCCGACTGTCGCAAGAGAGGATTTAGACCCCGGTGTCACGTGTAGGCCAAAAAATGATTCCCTTATTTATTTTATTCACCGTTTTATGTAAGTGATGAGATCATTATTATAAATTTCCTCCGGATTTTAGTTAATAATGGAAATTGAATTGACCTATTGACTTCTATGTTAAGTATTTTTTTTTTTTTTTTTTAAGAGAAAACTATTGATAAAACCTCAAGGAGCCAAGGTTTCGTTGACATCATCTTCATAAAAGTAAGGAGAGGAAAGTGGCCAATCAATTAATTCCGAAATGATTAAAGCCTTCTTCACAAGGTTATAAGCTGCATTATTTGTCCCCTTGGGATAAAGGAAAACTTAGACTTTTGGGAGGAAGCAGCCAAGAGCATAATGTCTTGTATAATTGATTGTAAAGACAATTCGCAAGAAGAGCTCTGAGAGGACAATATATCAACAACAGCTTTCTAATCAGAAAAAAAAAATTTTAAAAAAATTTATTTTTAAAAAAAAAAAAAAAATAAAAAAAAAAAAAAAAAAAAAAAAAAAAAAAAAATAAAAAAAAAAAAATTTTTTTTAAAAAAAAAATTCAATATTTATTTTTAATAAATAGAAAAAAAGACAAACTTCATTTTTCATACCCTTAAAGTATCTAGAGATTAATCCAAAAGTATGGTGTAAATTGTAGATTGATGCGAGAGTAATACGTGCGCAGCCCTAACAAACACTAGATGATGTTTGAATTTGACTTTTGTTCTATTTCATATGTATATATAAAGGAAACTTCTAGAGCCCAAGAGAGTAGTAATAGTCGGGCTTTAAAATTTCTTCTCTGCAAGGTCAACGATTCAAGGCTGCTGGAACTCTAGAGACTCAGATTCACGGTATGGCCATGAATGTGTCCGGCTCTGGGACCACCCAACCCTAAGACCTAAGGTGGTATGGTATGGTAGGTCATCCATGGTCCCCACCCTTAATAATTAGGGAGAGAATGATTGGATTTGGATTAAACATTTGTTAGCATTAAAGATGAAGCAATTAAAGTTCCGTAAGTTGGATGCCTTGTTTCTTTCTTATGGACCTAATAATCCATTTTTTTAGAGCATTAATTAATAAATAATAGAGAGTATGGTAGTAAAACCCCTGAAATTCCCAGAAAGTAACACTAATTTTCTTAGTTACCAAACCTAATCTACCGAGGGCCTGGCCACACACTATATTTGCATTAATTGAGCCTTTTATTCAGGCATCATTCATCATGAATCTGGCTCGTGAGATTTGCCAGGGTCGATTAGATGGCCGACACAAGACAGGTCGGCATCTTGGTTTTTTTTTTCTTAACTTTTCTGTACAATAACTCTTAAATGAAGAACCAATATTGGATCTGCCGACTTGTCATGTGTCGGCCATTTACTCAACACTGGCAAGTCTCCAGTTCGAAGAGCTCAATTCCATTCATCATATATTCTATCACTATCAGATGAACTCACAAAACCGCCCGAAGCCTCCTAACTTTCAGGTTTTGTATGAAGGGAGTTATTGAAATTTGAAACACATATGGCCCATAATTAATGCCATGGAACCAGATGGAGTATGTAAAAGAGGCATGCCAAATTGTCAATAGATAATTGACATTTTATTGAATTACATTCAGAAATTTGATATGTGATTAATTACATTATATCCACCCTATTTCATGATTGGAATCGATACATTATCTGTCCACATCTGATACAATTATCAGAAGAAAAAAAAAAAGGATAGTTTTTCATATGCCCCTTTGGATTTAATTTTGAAAACTAAGAAAATGTGTTTGGAAAGCAAGAAAAAAAAAAACACAATAAGATAAATGAAATTATATATTTATGTGTCTCTCTCATTTTTTTTTTCCTGTCTTCCAAACTCACTCTGAGAGAGACGCATTAGCATGAGAAGTATGATTAACATTCTTTGCTTTAGTCAGAAATAGGGTTAACATCGGTTGTTTTAACATTAATAGGCACAATAATTTGCCGCCGAATTAGCTGTGTACAATTATTAATTATTACCTACCCATCTAAAATATTTATATGATATGTTAGGATTATAGTTCAAGGTATTGGTATTAGATCGGTTGATTCTTATCAATGTTTGACATGACCAATCCGATCTCTTTTTTATATTATTCTCCTGATTGCTTATTTTAGGCAACTGCCAAAGATTCTTATTTTCTTTTTTTTCTTTTTTTGGCTTTTTGAGAATTTTTTTTTTCCCCTTATAACCTTTGTGGGTTTTTGTTTGATTTGAAAATTAGGTTACGGACCATCCTATAATTGTGAAAGCAACATGGTGGGTGGCAAAACAAAACTCAGGTGAAAGGCATGAATCAATGTGAAAATGAGAGAAGGGAGACCAGATGGTGAAACAAGATAATATTCTTTATAGACTTTGATTCGAATTGGATATTCTAAGAAATTCAAATAAGGAAGAAGAAACAAAGATTTTTTAAAATTTTTAATTTTTTTAATAAAGGACTTGTAAAGAGGTAAGTTTTGTTTTTGTTTTTAATAAATTAAAAGAAAACAAAAAGGAAAAACATATTAAAAAATGAATATTAAAGAACATCCATAATCAATTCCAAAATAGATTATACGAACCTGTGCTTTGGTGAGGAACATGGATTAAGTTAGCTTAATTAATTGAGTATATATATATATATATATATATATATTTAATCTGGTTGAATTTTTGTAAGAACATTTGAATTGAATTGGAAATGAAAGTTATTTTCTTTTCCGACTATTTGACATTTCTCATGTATCGCCACTGTTCGGCACTACGTCTTCAGCCTGGATCCGAATTGTCTCCTCCCTGTACTTCAGGGAGGAGGGAGAAACCCCCGTTGGATGGCTGACATGTGGCTCTCGGGAAAATTCAAGCCTCACATCCGAGCCGACACTCCCTGTCAGGTCGACTTGTCGGCTAGATGTTGGTTTGGACGTGGGGTTAGAATTTTTTCGAGAACCACGTATCGACCATTCGATGGGGGCGTGTCCCTCCTCCCTGAAATACAAGGAGGAGACGATTTGAATCCATTCAGCCTAGAATGAGAGTGAGAGTGAGAGTGAGAGAGTCACAAAGAAACGGATATCCTATATATATATATATATATATATATATATATATATATATAATGTTGTTGGTGTAAAGCGTAGACCAAGAAAAGATTAATTGTTTGTATATTCATTGGTGGTTTATGCTTAACCCTTCAGGTTTTATGTACGTAGATGATGAGATCATGAGATATATATTGATGAAACTCATTCTCATACCATGCATGATTGGTGTGGTGTGGAAATTTCCCAAGATGCGAGACGTGGGTGGGGTCAATGATTATTGGACGTAGAATCGTGTCCCTTTCCTTTTTCATGGTCCCACTTGATTGGTTGAGTCAGCCAACTCGATATGTGTACATTTTTTTTTTCTTATATTGGATACAGATAGACAACTGGCATGTATTCATGGTCCCACTTAATGTTATGACGTAGGATAAGCTTTTCTTGATGCTAAAGTAATGCCATTATCATACTGAAAATTCAAATGTTCAACACATGACGTGGCATACGATTGAGGCTTCGCTAATCCATGAGGTGTACAACTCATAATCCAACATCATATTTCTTAGGACTCATCTCTTCCATGCTGCTTAAAATGATGATGCATGCGTCCATCTGGAAATTAAGATGTGTATACCTAAATTAGTATGTTTTCTTATCTGTTGTTGTTGGGTATCAGTGGTTGAACCAGTGTCCAAGCCGGGACTAGTTCTTGACTTGATCGATAATTGAACTGGCCATCCTAGACCCAGTTTTGTTTTTTATGGAGTGATGAGTACTGCTTCCAATCATGGTTTTAGTAATTGATTTCAAACTGATCGTATCAGTTTTGACATTGATCGATACTGATTTTTTGATATATTTTAAGGAAATTGACACGTACGATCCCTATAGTTTACCTCAATTTCAAATATTCTAACAAGTTGTTGAATCAGAGTCATACTATCCTTTCACTTACACCACAATAACAAATCAGTCCAACCATATGGTTTAACCCATTTATTCTCTTGAATATGACCAAAATATCTTTTGGTGTTAACTAAGACAAGGACGATCTTCCCCTCTTCGAGTAAGACATTAGTACCCCTAGTGAAACTTTGCGATGTTCGTGGAAGAATCCAAAATCCAAAATTGCAGGAACAATTTTGAGATGCTACAATTAGCTATTGATTGTCTGGGTTGCCAAGAATTTAAAACAATCAAATACAAAAGGTTCTCCAAGTCGGTGAGTTTTTTCCTTTGTTTAGTTTTCTTGTGTAAAATCGAAAATTCTAAAATTCAAGAAAACAGATAAACCGATTGACAAGGCTATTGTTGGATTCATCTCAAGCCATCAGGTTATCGGGAATAGTCCCACATTGCTAATGAGATTGAAATTTTGTGGTCTTATATATGGAGAATCCCTCTACTTACTAGTTCGAACTTTTGAATTAGAAACTTGACATGGTATCAGAGTTCCAGGTTCCCTCTCATAATAACCCTAAAAAAAAAAAAAAAAAAAAAGAGGGACGGCATAAAGGATCACCCAAAAGAGGGACTTGTCAAGAGGGACGTTACACAGAATATGGACGATCACCCAAAAGAGAGACTATATGTCACCTAAAGAGGGACGATCACCCAAAAAGATGGACTATATGTTACCCAAAGAAGAATCAGTCACTCAAAGAGGGACTATATGTCATCCAAAAAGGGACTATATGTCACCCAAAGAGGGACCAGCCACCTAAAAAGTGCTATGTATTGACACATATACAACCACATATACACCACCTAACGGTGGGATTACATGTGAGAGGGAATACTGGGAATAGTCTCACATTGCTAATGAGATTGGAATCTTGTGGTCATATATATGAAGAGCCCCTCCACTTACTAGTTCAAACTTTTGAAACTTTTGAATTGAAAACTTGACCAAATTGGTTATGGGGATCATGCTAATGAAATCGTCATTGTAGTAATGAAGTCATAAGTGATTAGTTTCAGTACGGTTTAGATATTGAAGCAACACAAATTCTGGTGTTGTGGTATCTTTTGACAGTTATTACTGCTTTGCTCTCTGTTTTAATTCAGGAAAACGAAGAGCGCCATTGGCGGATCGTTTTAGATTCACAAGACGAAACCTAATTCTTGCGAGGTTTACATAATCTGTGGAAGAAAATTGGTGTTTCTCAACGAAGAAAATGATGAAGAATACATGGAAGATGAAAGTGGAGTGATGATTGCTAAGACGTGAGAGAATGCTAAGACGTGAGAGAAAGGAATCATGAAATGTTGGTTTGGTAAGATGTTCATCGACAATACAGGCAAGAATGATTCTTAGGGGAGAATCTATCCGTGTGGGTTCTCCCCTACCAGAGAGGTGAATACAGATTTAGATAGTACACGTGATTGGTGGGATGATTATGCCCCACAAGTTGAAAGCTATTTCCAATGGCTGTCTTCTTCAAAATTAGTCGAAGAAGAAGAAGACGATGAAGAAGATGACTCTGCTACACGGTTTAGTCCCATTGATGCAGCCAATTTTTCATGCCTACTGATAGCTTCGGTTGTTGGCATCACCGGTGCTGAAGGCTGCTCTATCTTTTTTTTTCCCCTCAATTGTTGAGGATAGGAATGCAGACCCTGTGCAAGTTCTGATAAGGGTGGTGAGAGGTTCTTTGAATCCTTAAATTTCAAAGAGACTTGGTTCAATATCAAGGGAGAAAAAAAAAATTGCCGAAAGCCATGATTTATTCCCGCACTGTATTAAGCCAGAATCATCTCGTGATGAAAGATTTTTCACAACCTTGTTTCCGCCTGAGAGGTTTTTGTTGGGTCGGTGTCTTGTATTCTGTGGGGTCCACGTAATTATAAAGATAATATTTGTATTAGGGTATGAGTCTATTACATGTACAGGTAAACTTATAATTATGGTGGGATTAGAATTTTTAGGTTTCTTTATAAATTGTCTCTGTATGGGAAAACCTAGGTAAGACTGTTAGGGCTGTCAAATGACTCTCCTCTGACAGTGGAGAGCTGGAACGTTGTAAGGTTGACAGATGAGATAAGCCTGTCAGGTAAAGAGTTGTAGAAGTTTTTTAAGAATAAAAAATTTCTCTTTTTTTTTTTGGTGGACATAGGTATCTCACGACGGGGTGCTAAACCACGTTAATTCTTTGTATTTTCTTCTTGTTTGCCTCTCCCAATCCTAACAAATGGTATCAGAGCTAAGTTCGATAGATCGATCAGTGATCTAGGAGAAGGAAGGAAGTGTGTGGAAAATATGAAGAAGAAGAAAAAGAAAAAGAAAAAAAGGATTGAATATTTTTTAACTTTTTCTTGATCTACGGTTTTCGAGATCATGATTACGGTGGTGTGAAAAAAAGAAGAAGAGTTTGAAAACATAGAAGGAAAAAAAAAAGTGTAATGATTACACTTGTTGTGTGGTTTTTTTAAGTTTTTTTGTTTCCGCAGTTATCTTTTGAGGAAAAAAAAGTGTCGTCAAGAAGAGATGGAAAAGAATCTCAAGCTAGGAAGATAATTCTTCCTGTCATTGCATGTACGAGCAGGGATCATGGAGTCGAGATTTGTAGAGTTCGACTCAGGTGCAGCGGCAATGGATCTCAGTGGTCTGGTGGACTTGGTTGGATCGGGTGTTGGATCTGACGGTGGGTTTAAATCCCGATATGATGCACATAATGGTCAGTTTATGTCGCACCATGGGGCAAAGGAGTACTGGCAGGCTGGGACAAGGAGTCAGATCTCTAGGTCTACATTGGAGGTGCAGAGGTGAGAGGCTTGAGTTCCAGGTGCAATTGGAGTTGCAGAGGGATGGGATGAGGAGTCGATTCTCAAGGTCTGCATTGGAAGTGCGATGGTGAGAGGCTCAGGTTCCAGATGTAACTAGAATTGCAGGAGGACTGTGAGTGACGATGATCTTTCCAGTGATGCTGCAGCAGTGGGAGAGATGGAGTCACATCACATCATGCAGCGGTGAACTGTACGGGACACCCGGATGGGGTGTGGGCTATGCCGGTTTGGGTGTAGCGGTTTGACAGAGACGGGTTTTCAGAATCAACATCAACGGATTTTCTTCAAAGTGGTTTGCAGAATCTAAGCCAGGTGAAGATTTATTGGATTGGTGTCTTGTATTCTGTGGGGTCCACGTAATTATAAGGGTAGTATTTGTATTAGGGTATGAGTCTATTACATGTACGGGGTAAACTTATAATTGTGGTGGGATTATGATTTCTAGGTTTCCTTGTAAATTGTCTCTGTGTGAGAAAATCTAAGTAAGACTGTAAAGGTTGTCAAAGGATTCTGCTCTGACAGTGGAGAGCTAGAACGCTGTAAGATTGATAGATGAGATAAGCCTGTCAGGTAGAGAGCTATAGAAATTTTTTGGAAATAAAGAATTTATCTTTTCTCTAGTGGACATAGGTATCCCACGATGGGGTACTGAACCACGTTAATTCTTTGTGTTTTCTTCTTGTTTGCTTCTCTCAATCCTAACAGTTTTTGCTGAAGGTGGATGGAATTCTAGAGCTCGGATTTGTCTTTGCCATAAGTGAGTGGAACTCCAGAGCTCGGATTTGTCTTGCCGGAAGTGGGTGGAACTCAGTTCATCCTTGTCTCAGTTTTTTTTTTTGAAGAAAAATATAATAATATTACAAAGGGTAAAAATTGTATATTTACTCTATCTGTTTAAGAATTGTTGAACCAGGGGGTAACTCGTCTGGTTCAACAACTTATTAGAGTAACTAGAATCAAAGTAAACTACAGGAGTAGTATGTGTCAATTTTTTTATATTTTATTATGTTAAATTGGTATTAGCCACATGCTTGAAACCCATTGGTTGTTCAACTTACACATATCGGTATCAGATTGCTTTTGACACCAATGGATAATGTGTCCAAACCGATACTTTGAACCTTGCTTGCAACGTAAATTTTGAAAATACCATGGTCCAAAAAATTGAAATCAAGAAGAAACAAAGATTTCTATAGATTTGTGTTTTTTGAAATGATAAACCATGAAAGATCAAAGGGTAGTTATGATGAATTTCTACGAAAACATGCATATGCTTATTAGGACACTGAATAAGTTTTCTCCACAAAAAAACACACTGTATAAGAGGTAAGTGGAGGGTGAATGGAGACTGAGAGAAGCGGATGCAGGAATGGAGGATGAATGGAGACTTCTGCATATCTATTTAACAGTCAACCTTCTCTCTCATAATTTTTTTTTCTTTCCCTTTGAGAGTCGTTTCTCACTCTTAATTTTCATAAGAGAAAGATTTTCTTTACCATCATCCCCCCCAGACTATGTTTCCATGTCAAAAAAGATGAAAAATAAAATATTATTGATGAATTTATGTATCCTATAGCTCTCCTTTATTTCAAAAGTATTTTTTGTTTTTTGACATCCAAACATAGATGAAGGACATCATGAATATTCCTCTGCTTGTTGAATTCTAGTAATACTCTCCACTATTGCTATATAGGTCCTAATCTAATCCCACCGAATGCCGAAGGTGAAAATGTTCGTCTTCATTAGGGTGATAAAAAATTCGGTCCATTTTTAGTCATATTCTTTCGATTGGTACTTCATTTGGGTTGTGTTTGTTTACCAAGAAATTAATAGCAAAACAAAAAAAAAACGACAAATTTTATTTTTATTCATTAGAGAAAGGTTTTGGGTATGTATAAATATATATATGGCTTTCACTTCAACCATCATATGGGAAAGAGACAAAAAAAATACATAATATCATTTCTGCCTCCCATGCGAAGGACCAAAGTCCCGACCATGCATGTAACCAAAAAATAATAATAAATAAATAAAAACAAATTTTTATTCAATATTAGTTTTGCGTCGTATGCGTGTTGAGCATTCTAATTCGTCTAATCTGTGACTAGCGCGATTAGACAACAAGAAATGATATTTTTTTTCCAAAAATTATGTTTTTTTCTACAAGACATGTTTATTGACCATTCACATACATTGTCATTTAAGTATCTATTAAGGAAAGACACATTTTTCCAACACACACAAAAAATCGAATTAAATAATATTTTGAATTTATACTTTTAAATTCATTAAAATTACAATATTCACACATAACTAACACTTTCCTTCTCCTTATGGGTACTCGAGTGACCATACCAATTCCCACACGTTGATTGATGTGCATTTAGAAGATTCCCCAAAACCGGCAGCATACGGAAATTTTTTCTCTTTTTTTCCTCCATTTATTGCCAAATTGACATGCATACCCCAAATTTCAAAATTAAAATACACAGTGACAAACATCTAGATAGGGGTCCAACTTTGATACACCAACATTCAACTTTTAAGAGATCCGATGACCCAAGTACCCAACCAGTTAATTACTCAAACTGATTTTGCAAGAGGGTGTCTTTAGTGGTAGTATCATTTTTTTAATATTTTAATGGGAATACTTAGATGAAGGTACCATTAATCATAGGACATAGATCATAACTGTGACAATTACAAGGAGACAAGGATTGGCGTTAGATTCAAAATTTGTTATTTTTCTACATGTCCTGACAAAGAAGCAATTAAAGTTAGATTTGTTTCTTATGGACTTAATCCATTTCTTTAACATACTGTTAAAAAATTAATAATAGAGACATCAAACGCCAAAAAGTCTCAAAAGAAAAGTGACCCAAAATTTATTTGGCCACCACTCCAAATCCAAACTGGGCCCCAAAATTTATTTGGTGACCAAACCCAATTCAAACTGGGCCACTGGGTTTCAGTGGTTCGAATTGGAGTTTCGAAGATGACCTGACATACTTGAAGGTTCCTAATTTTCAGGCTGTATGACAGATAATTAAAAGACAGGGTTCTCTAATTAGTGATGCTTAAGTACAGAACTCATTTATTTGGAATCAGATGTCCATTCAAACTACCCGTCAATGGGTGGTCGGCACATGGCAAGTGATGCATCACAAATTCGAGACGGGGCATTTTCGTCCATAGCAATTTCGGAAGCAGATTATATTGGATTTTCCGAATCCCGACCTTATAAATAAGCTCACCTTACAAAGATTACTTCACTTTTAACTTTTATTAGTGTTCACTCTTTCTACTCAGAGCTCACTCATTTATTGCTTCGTGACTTAAACATCTGAGTGCACCTTACCCATTCTATGGCTCAGTTCTAATTTCAGCTTTGCAGTTCATACCGTTCTCAACTCGCTGCAATTTGGTCAAGAATCAATGAACCGCCAAATTAGGCGACTACGCTTGTTGTTCCCTACCCATGCATCTGATATAGTTTTTTAGTGTAGGTGGCCATGTCCAGAGTCTTCAGACATTACCCATGAAAGCTACATTACATTCTGACAAAAGAATTTCCTCCAAAGATCCTGATTCCTTCTTTTGTGTGACAAACTGAAAATTTGAAAGAGGAAGATGGAAAAAGAGAGAGAGATTCAACAAAATTGGGCCAGAGACAGACAGTATTTGATACTTGCAAGATTGCCTTGTCTTGTGGATGAGATTATCTTCATGGTTATAAGTATCTGTATTGGATATATCTTCATGGTTATAAGTATCTGTATTGGATACGGAATGGATACTTGATTTAGGTTTCTAGATTTCACTGCAAATATGTGTGCTGACTCAGTTTGATACAGATTGATAAGACCAATACGTATCTGATCCCATGTCGGTTTTCAGAATGACTGATAACTATTCCAATACCATGAACTTAAACCATGATTAGATTGTTTTCTTCTTTTTGGGTTTCAGATAGGCATCCCATGACTGCTTTGTTAAGGTGCCTCCTTCTTAATCACTGGATGAAAAAGAACTACCAACAAACCACTTAAAACTTAGAAACAGAAAGACATTAATGAGGTTAAAAAAAAAAAAAGAGTATAGTGAGTTGAAAGTATCTCGCATTTTGCTGACTGCAATCCATGATGTGGCATTTGGGAGCGCAATCGCAATCAACCCACTTGAATCCTAAAAACCCAAATGAAGCAGATGACCAAGCTCCCCCTCGGATCATGGTCCTCTCTAGCACCCAGACCACCCAGCACCATTGAATTATGTTCACCCATGGGCAGGGCTGAGACGGCCCATCTCAATGCAGAGATTCCAGAGATTTTTTTTTTTTTTCTACCTATATTTGTATTTTGATACTTATGAATAACACAAAATAGAAACTAACAGATTGCAGATGGTCCGTTATCTCGGAGCTAACAAACATAAACATTTTACAGAAGAAATGATTCCCTCGACCTAGGTGATCTCCCTGCTTTGGCATGTACTGGAAATATATATAGAAATCTATTTCTGACTCTCACTGTAAAAAGCAGTCCCCAAGCAGTGACAGGTATGGAAAAAGATCGTCTCCAGTCCGTCCAGCCATCCAGTCAGTCGTGGACGGACGGACTGGATTTAAAGGACACGCCCCCCCATGTATTGGTATGCGTGTCCTTTTAATCCAGTCCGCCCAATCCACAACTGGACGACTGGACGGACTGGAGACGATCCAAGTCCGACAGGTATATCATAAACTGAAAATGGGGTTAATTACAGGAGAGGCTTCACATCGTATTTATGCACTTCTTAACTGGAAAAAAATCGTCTGCAGCGCTACCATGTAGCACTGCTGATCCTGAGTCCCTGACTGTTGAGGTGAATCGATTATGTATCCCGATGCATTCCCAACGGTCAAGATCAGCCAACATAAAGGAGAACCCAAACGAACTGAAAAGAAGAGGGGAAAAAAAAAAGGTAAAAGAGGCGTTTCCTAAAAATTGAAATGCACCAACTTTTCTTCTTCTATTTTCCCCCCTAAATTTCCCTTTTTTATTGCCATCAAATGACTTTTTTGTCCACAACAGAGACTAAATGCATGCATCATACATTTACAGATGCTCTTTTGTTATCATCAAGAAAATGTACCCCCGGAATAATATCCATTGTAGGCCGCAGATGGAGGCTCACCAGATCCCTGTCAAAGCATTGTTCAAGTCATGCAGGGACAGGACTTAAGCCAGATGATGGTTGTAAACTTGCAACAGACTTCCGGGCCCACAGATCATAGTGTATGATCTCCTCAAGAGATGGGCTTGCCACTAATTCTGCCTGATGCTTATCGCATGTCTGCTCCACAACTTTGAAAATATCCAGGTAGCTGATTCTGAAAAGCACATTCCACATGTTTATCAGTAGAAGAATTAAAGGCTATAAGAAAATCAGCAGCCTTGGTCATTTGACAGACAAGCAATTTTAGTTATTGCAGCATACTTGATACAAGATTTGGTGACATTGGAAAAGCAACATGCCATAGCAAATCGACTGAGGGTCATTAAGATGAACCACCACCCCACAGCATACATTGTAGATATCGCAGTTG
The DNA here is from genome assembly GCA_028583415.1 of Protea cynaroides. Taxonomy (NCBI): domain Eukaryota; kingdom Viridiplantae; phylum Streptophyta; class Magnoliopsida; order Proteales; family Proteaceae; genus Protea; species Protea cynaroides. Next base: position 8,339,292 of record CM053273.1, read on the forward strand.
TTTCAGAAAACAGACTTCAATTCTTCATTCTCAGAAGAGGCATTGTTAACCCAACACCAGACCTAGTTTAATCAACATCCTTTTCCTCGATGTTGATCTTCTTTTCTTCTTTTCAAAAATATTATAGTAATGAAGATACACTTCAATGATTCAGAAGAAAGGGGTAGCACCAAAATACCGATTATCTGATTACATAAACAGTGTTAGGTATGCATTCTTGTTTTTGGATCACGGAACATATGAGAGAAGACGGCTCCTTCTAGAAGATGCTTCTTAGCCATTCTGCATTTCTGAGCTCAAAACAGAAATGCCTCACTCTTTAGCCCATTTTTATTCTATGTTAGGAATGCATTCTCCACTTTGAGAATGTATTTCTAGGAATTCATACCAAACACAGCCTAAATGACCAGCATTTTCACCAGCATTGTTCTTATTGATCAGATAGCCAATGTGAGCTTGAGGTCAGGAAGGAATCATTAGGTTCTACTATTATTAACAAAACATAGTTTTAGTGTAATACTATGAATCCATATAATATTTTTTTCACTGAATTATGCTTGTAAGAAACATTTTCATAGGATATTATTCTCTGTTATTTCATATAACCCCCCACAGACATCTAAACACATTAAGCTTTCACAGACATGTTAACATTTTAAGCTTTCTACCATATCTGGGTCTCCGCTTAACACACATTCTGAAGTCAAAGAAAACTAGTCAGGATAGAAAGCTAGCAGTTTTGCAGTTGATTTTTAACTAATTAAAGCATTTGTTTGAAAGTTTAGTTTTCAGTTATGTAAAAAAGACACAAACATTTTCATATATTCTTAGAGAAATTGTGTCTTAAATTCTTCAGATCCTCTGCAGAAGACATAAGCCTCTAGATACGGAGTATCAAAAAAGGAAAAAACTTGATAAGGAGAGACAAGAAAGAAGAGAAAACCCTGAGATAAACAGGAATATAAAAAAAGAATAAGAAACAAAACTACATACTTTTCATCAATAAACATTTCCACAGCTTTCTCATTTGCAGCACTAAGAACCCCAGTCATGGTACCTCCAGCTCGTCCAGCAGCATAGGCAAGATTCATGGATGGGTATTTATCATTGTCAGGAGCTTTAAATGTTAGGGAACCAAGTCTGCATCATTCCATTTCAAATTCAATAATATGAAATAAAAGAAATAAAACTAACCAAAAGTTCAATTTGGCTCTCCACTATCCAATACCAGGGATTCAAATCATTCTGTGTAAATCTTTCCCGATCAGAAACAAAATGTTTTCATTATATCTTTCCATATTGACTATGATTGTCCTAGGAGTTCAGTTAACATCAACTTCAATATGAGTAGAAACCGGACTTTTAACACCAAGAGCAGATTAATGCGGAAGCTTACAACTTCACAAGTGATGGATACAGCTTGGACAAGAGAGAAAATATCCATCAGTTTGACTATGACTTACCTAAAGGATGAGTATAAATTTGTGGCATTTGTCATCCAAAAATAGTAGCTTCTCCTTTCTCATTATATTAACTTGAATTATTGGGACATGGGTGTTCTTTGATTCATAGATGCACACCATTAATATGACTCCATGTTTGCAAGTAGAGCATTAACACCGAAAAAACCGCCTCAAAATAGAAAGAAAGTTGAAGACACCGAGTAAGAACAGAATATGAAGGTAATTCCAAAGAATTAAAGAAGTGTCGCCGTAATTTCAGAAGTGCCCTATATTATTCTTATCTTTCTTTTTTTTTATTTTGTGTTAAAGGTTAGTATGGTCCATACAACAATAATGTACTTATTTGCTTCTTCTGCTACATTGTCAGTAAGAGTATAATGCAATGAAAGGGCAAGAGATCCCTACTTGCAAAGATCAAGACGAGGCCAAGTTATCTCAGAACAGTAAATTCTGTCGGGCCATGATAGCGTGTAAAGTATTGGCAGACGCATGTCAGGCCACCCTAACTGAGCCAAGACAGATGAATCCTGGAAAAAACAACAAACAGAAATCCAAAACAATCAGCACAGAGAATCTAGTGTAAAATCGAAATTTTAATTTCATGTAACTTCAATTCCAATGCCTCCATAAAACCCTCCAAAAAAAAGAAAAGAACAAAAAATAAATTTGAGAATGATTAAAACATTTAAGTGTATCCTCTTAGAATTATATCACATGTTAAAAAACAAACAGAGAAATAAATTAACAAAGAAATAACTAGGATGATGGAAAAAGCAAGAAATGAACCTGTGTCTCAACCATTGAGTGTATGATTGACTGTGGATGAATCACAATCTCAATATTATCATATTCGACTCCAAATAGATAATGGGCTTCAATTACTTCTAGCCCCTGTTAAGTGGGGGGAGGGGCATGCAGCAATAAAAGGAAGGAAAGTTTTAGGTCCTCAGACGATGCATGATTTAGAAGGTAACATAACATGAAAAAAAAATTCTAGAAAGTAAGTAGACAACAAGGAAAAAAATAGAAAACCTTATTGAAAAGGGTAGCAGAATCAACTGTAATCTTCTTTCCCATATTCCAGTTGGGATGTTTTAGAGCATCAGCAACTTTTACTTCTTTCAATTTTTCAACAGGCCAATCCCTGTTGCGGAAACCACAAATACTTGGTTAGCCCTAGGATCCAATTGTTGGATCTATAATTGAAGGTAAAGTGCAAAAGATATGAGCTTTTCCAAATGAATAAAATATTATGAATAGACTGACATCTGATTGTTTTACTCATTTCCTCTCATTGATAAAGTCACTTCCTCTCATTGATAAAAGAGTTCATATTGAGAAAGATAATTACCAACTTTCAGGTTACATATTTAGGTCACATGCATTGGTGGAATTACTGGATGCTTAGAAGCATGTTCTTAATTCATATATAGCATAAATATGTGTACATCTTGGTATTGCAGCGAAGGCCATTGAATTCAGTGGCAAGGACTAACAGTGATATGATATAGATTAGAGGTGATTACAGACTAGAGACACACCAAAACTGAAAAGGGAAGTAATGAGAAAGGAAATAAATGGCCGACACTTGACAAATAAGATGACCTTGAAAAGAGTGGAACGGCAAAACAGAATCCGTGTACCTGACCCGGTTTAATTGGTAAGGGCTTAGTTCAGTCAAGCTATGTGTTCATCTTAATATTCATCAAGTAATTTCATTTGTCAAAGTGAAAGTACGTAACCAGAAAATCATCTTCCATTCTTTACATTTGCTTTCTTATTTTGCTCTCAAAAGTGGCCAGCTAAGTTGTCAAGTGTTGTTTTGACTTCATACCTGAAAGCTCCGCCTGAAGCTGTCAAAATGATGCGTCGAAGTGCATCCTCTGGTAAACCCTGGATACACTGGGGACAGGAAGATCTCTCTCAGCTTCTCTAATCAGCATTGATAAAAGGATGGAGCAAATATGATGCAACAAACATGAACACAAAATTGTAAACGAAAAGCTCAAAACATGTCCTAATATCATTGCAAACAAGGAGGCCACGATAAGATGGAAGAATCCCAAACTTATATCCCTAATCTATAGGATGGATATAAAATCCCTTTTTTTCCTTTTCTTTTTTTTTTTTCTTTTTTTTTTTTTTTTGGTGGTGGGGGGGGGGGGGGGAGGGGTACACGTTCATACCTGAAATATGGCAGAATGTTCTGAATCAGCAGGAAGTATTTTCACTTTATGCTTGTGAGCAAGTGGAAGCACAAAAGGACCCCCAGCAATCAAAGTCTCTTTATTTGCCAATGCTATATCTTTTCCAGCTTCTATTGCAGCTACTGTGGGCTGCAAAAACAATAAAGGAGCAATGGTCAGCCAAATGGCTTAAGGTTTCCCATTATTCATTCTTTCTTTTTTACCTGTAGTTATGCTTCCCAAAAAGTAATCCATAAGTTCTTTAGAACATTGGCATTTGTGATAACAAAAGTAAGTAATAGAGATAATCCATAAGTTATTCATAACATTGTTTCCCCTTTTGTTAATCAGATAGCTTGATGATAACAAGAGAGTAATAGAGAGGTGAGGAAAAATTATCAAAAAGACCCCCCCCCCCCCTCTCCCTCTCCCACTCCTGGTAGCACAATAGCACAAATTGTGCAGTGAAAAAGAAATATCCAGGCTTTCCCAAACCACAAGTACCTCATGTTATCAATTGTGTGTTAATAAAAGATACTCAGGCTTTCACAGGTACCTCCAGGCCCAGACTAAGCAACATTGCACTTAATTAATGCCAACACTTTCTTGGGTCAGCAACAGAAAAAGAATTTTATAAGGAAAAGGAGGAAAAAAGAAAGATACAAGCAAAAATAATGGAAAAGGGCACAAAGTCACTAAATTAATCCTACACCCTCAGTAATTTGGATCACTTTTAGAGAATTCTCCTTTTCCCTGCATAAAGATTCTGGAATTCCTCCTCCCTCCTACCTTTTTCTTCTTCCAAACCACTAAAAGGAACCTCTCCATCTAAATTTCCTCTAGCTCTCCACCCATCAATGTGGCAATCATGTGGCAACCCATGGCCGCCTCCCCTCAAACCGAAATGAAATGACTTGAAGAGGTCACCACATTCCCCCGAGTATGCCGATAAGTGATAAAAGGTTTCTTCTTAACATTGAGTGAATCAATCTGAATAAATGTATTATCAAAAACCCTATGAACAACATTACCAGGCCATGCTATCAACCCTGACTCCCTATTTTCATTCTTTGAAACTGTTACGGTTGGAAATCGCCCGCCAGTCTGAAATCCGAGCAACCTGCAATCACAGAATTTAAACAAGGGAGTTGGGCGACTAAGCCCCGGGTACACTCTGATATTTAAGTTAGATTCCCAATGTAAACAGTCAAGAGATAGCAGGAAGCTAGCTATCTCCAGTTTAGAGAAAGAGGGGAATGATAAGAGAGTTTGAGCGTATGAGAGAATTGAGGTTGAATAGTGAGATTGTGTCCGTTTTACCTTGAGGGATCATCCCCTACTTATAGAGAATGGGAAGAAGCATGGAAGCACCGGGACTCAGGGAAGTAGATCGCCAATAGGACTGCCAGGTGTCGCTCTAAGGGACGCCCAGGTCACAGACTCCGATTAGAAGTGGGAGACTGTAGCCAAGGAAGCCAAGTCGGTGAATGACAAGAGTGACACGTGCCACCACACGGGTGGCCGTATGACCATGATGATCGGCACCGTATCGTACTAGGAGAAGGACTCCTCTGACGTAACCTAATCGCCTCAGGACTCTGACCTCCGACCAAGAAACGTAACCTAATATGTTTATACCTCCGACCAGCACCGTGTCCTAACAGGACTATAACTCCGAGCGGTGGAAGCCGAGCGCACCATATCATTCATGGTCGGCTTCGTGGATAATGGATGCCACGTGTAAGATTTTAAGTGGATGATGTTTTTCCCACATAACAGAAACCAATGAGGAGTTTATAAATGGGGATGCAGTTAAAACATTCTCCCCAGCTTCCCCAGATTTCAAGTGATATATGTAAACAGGGTCTTCATACCAAGTATTAAGTATGCTGGCGTGCCAATAATATTTTGAGTGCAACAGTCAATGGAACTGGTACCTTATGGGTATATTTTAACTTCTAATCTATGATCCACAATATTTGGGTACCTAAATGTTGAAATTGCACATCTAGAAAGTTTGTTATTTCACTCCAAATTCAAAATAATCCATTTTAACTCTCTTACCAGCCACTTCTAGTAACTTCAGGTTGGATCTTAGCATTTACTGAAATTGGAAACTGGATGGAGTTTCAACAGGGAATCAAACTGCCACCATATCCATAGCATGAAAATATATATTTCCCTTATCATAAAATATAATGCTATGTTCTTTTTTTCCCCAGCTCCTTTTATTGCTTTCTTCTATTCTTATGTCGTATATATATACCCAAAAAATACTACAATGTCACCAAATCCCTGGTCGAATATTTATTGTCATAATCATTTAAACTCACATTTAAAGTACGCTTTCACAAGCAATAAAAAATTCTTTAACCTAAGAATTTACTGTCATCTAAACTCACACCCCAGTAACCCAAAGCTAATATATTATACTATTACCTGAAGAAAATTAACAACCTATCAAAGAAAATTCACAACACTTCAACTCTTTAAAATTCCATATGCATGTTAAGGACCAAGAGTGGCCGCTTAATGGATTTTAGCCTTGAAAAGCTTAATGGAGTTTAGCCTTGAAAATATTCACATGATCGATAATGATCTTATCTTTTGGAACGTATCCTTTCCCAATCATTCCAATGAATAAAAATAAATAAATGGTCAAGAGTTTTATGGATTTAGGAGAAGATTGTGAGGTGTATTTTTGTCATCATGAAATAAGTTTGCTTAGACTCTGGATAATCCTAAAGAAAAAATTAGTATTGATTCAATTTTTTGTTTTCTGTGAGCTTAGTTAACCAACTCCTCATGAGGGAGGTACAAATAGTCAGAAACCCAGGGATGGCTTCTCATAGTTGTTGGGAATCTCACATAAGGTAAGTGTAATCTATAAGCTTTATTTGATTCATTGGATTTATTACTTTTTTTTTTTTTGGTAAATAGATTTTAATCTATTTTTGATCATCAGTACATGGGACTTTTAGTGAAGTTGAACCTATTTAAAATCATGTGACACTAAAGGTCCACCCCCCCCCCCCCCCTCTGCGGCATATTCTAGTGTTTAGTCGTCCTATTTTAATAGGTTAGATCAGTTAATGAATAGAATGGCTAGGCTATACATGAATGAACAGACAGTCAACAAATCAAGCAATTCTGTGGATTGGTATAAGTTTGTGACAAAAGCAATTTTTCTGTTAGTATAGTCTATTTCAGAATATTTGTAGTGTTACTTTATATAGGCCTGTTTATTCATCTTTCCAGAAATTGGAATTAATTAATTCAATTGTGAAAATGGGTCTGTCCAAGCAAGAAAATCTGATCTACGACCACACTATATAAAACGGCTTTAGTGCCATAACCCTAACCAAGCAACTCCATGAGTCCCTATTTGAGTAAGGCGCGCACCAGAAGAAGCTGCTTTTTTTTATTTGTTTGCTTCTTTTCCTCTTCAAAGAACGTTGACCTTGACTCAACAGATCCATCCAGTTGAACCCACACTCAAAGGAGGACCACAATCTCGGGGCTCAATGAAACAGAAATATCAGCATTAAGAAAAAAATCAACTTCAGGAGCAAAAGCCGTGAAAGACTAAGCATAGGACTAGGCAAAACCACCTTTTCAAGGCCAAATAAACTCAAAAAAAAAAAAAGACCACCTCAATAGGAACTTGATTCTTTGAAGTTCAGTTAGTATACTGACACCGTAATGGGTGGTTCAAAGGCACGATCGCGTCTGAAGTAAAAAAATCGGTTCAAGCTTCTAGAAGTAGGGGAAAGCAAGAAGTAGTTTTTGACTGGTTAAGTAGAGAATGCCGTTGTAAATCAGGCTGATTTACAATCAGGAAAACTACTGCGCTAATGCACCCTCTATTAGGTTGTTTTGGCACATGCCTTACTCAAATAAGGAGCAGAAGGACTTTCTTCTTTGCTTCTGGCGAAGGAATTTTTCGTTGATTGCATGAGCTAGCCTGCAAACATAGGCTCAAAAGCAGCAAACTACAGAGAGAAGAAAGTTCAAATCTGTTTTTTAAGTAGGCAGGGAATCGGGACAGTAACATATATTGACCTTGTAGCCTTTGGCATTGAATTTAATGAAATTTTATGAAATCAGTTTAGGTTCCTTCTTGTATTAAGGATGACATTTAGGGTAGTTCTAGGCTGACCTTTTCAGCAAGGATTGGGTGTTGGATTTGTGTGTCCAGTTTAAATAATTTAATATTGATTAATTTGCATGATACCTTGGGCACATATTTGTCCTTGGGTTTGTACCTTAAACTGTTCGCAATTAGGGACAGAATTGGACATTATGTTCGGACAAGTGTTACAATATGTGTTCTCAAGGATAGTGATTCTAGACACAAGGGCAGGTGTACATATCTATGTATATCGAATTGGATCTCTTTAGAACATTGAAATGACTGTCGACTGTTTCGAATAAGATTCCCAAAAATTGTTTGTGATTGGTCCCCTCATCTAATTGGTTCTTATTGTAACAAAATAAAAAGTAAGAGAAGATGGAGAGAATGGAGACAAGGATCGAGAGTAGTAGAACCGTTGGCACTATCTCCCCCCTCCAGTTATTCTTATTTATAAAAGTAGGAAACTAACTTTAAGTAGGAATAGGACTACGACAGGTCAGCAGTCCTAGTTACACTCATGCAAGGAAAAAGAAATTAAGATAAAAAAAGAAACTAACACTAACTCAACTAGTCAAGCCCACACGCTTTGACTAAGTCAAAGTTTATTTACTTATTAACAACTATCAACAGTGCTTTGACTATAGTCAAAGCAGTTAATTAATTACGCAAACACTTTTCATTGCAGTTGAATATTTTGGGTTTAGTGTACTAATGGTTGATGTCTCCCTAGCCATATATCAATGCATTGGGTTCACAATATTTATCTGTGAATGAAAGAAATGCTCGACAAAGAATCCACCCAACATATCAGGAGAATATCAAAAGAGAGTTATCTGATCATGATATCAGCGATGTGGTTTATATGTTGTTTGCAAGAAGGATCCAAAATATTACTCTTTACTAATAATTATATTTTAAATATTTTGAAAGTTACAGTGATTGATATTCTCTATATACGATGCTCCAATGGACTAAGGTGGCGACAGTAATTATTTCCTTGCTTGTAGGGCTAGGTCCATTATGTGATATTGTAAAGTAGAGGGATTAAATAATAATGAAACTATTAACTTAGGGCATAATAATTATATCTGTTTTTAAGTATCCTTGTGAGTAAATATCTTTATTTAAGAAATAAAGTTATAACTGCATACGGAAACCTTGGGTGATCCTACCACTTTCTTACTTGGCAAAAAAGGATTCAACATGATCATAGTTTGTAAATAAAGGGCTCTTGATTCGCTACTTGCTTGGCTTCTCTTTCTTCACCATATGTAGATGTGTTACATCCTCTTTCTCTAAGAAGCAAGCAACATAACACTTGTGGTATTCCTTCATCAGGCAGCAAACAGGGTAACTAGAGGTTCTAAAGCAATACATTCTCTAGAGGTTGGTAACATTTTCAGCTCATGTTGGCTTAAAGCTCCTTTCCCTACAATTTTAAGGGGTGGGATGGTCCACAAGCACTCATGACAAAGCTTTAAGAGATTGCATCCATGTATGTGTACCAATAATCAAAAAGTAATGAGGTCAAACAAAAGGATTTCAGGTTTTACCTTCAATCCTGCACAACCTACTATTCCTGTAACTACAGTGACAGCATCTGGGTGACGAGCAACCTGAGGATGAATGAAAGAAATACAGATCAATGGATGATTTCATAACTACCATCCAATAAGCCAGAGCAGTGTAATATAGCAGCCAACCTCCACAACACCTTGCTCTCCAGGAATGATCTCAGGCATGTATTCAGCATCAGCCAAAGCCTCCTTGAGTTCACCAAATAATGATTCATTTCTAACAGCAACCAACTGAGGCTTGAATCTCTTGACCTATTTTTTTTTTATATATATATATATATAAATACATAAAAGAAGAAAAGAAAATAACTGAGAACCAAACAAACTTGATTTAGATACTTCTGAAATTTAAAACCATCTCAAACTTTGCAGAAATTCAATATCAGACATGTCATCACCTGATCAGCCAGAAGTGTCACATTGGAACCAGCTGCCAGAGCTACAATCCTGAACTTACCAGGGTTCTCAGCAACAATGTCTAAAGTCTGAAAAAAGCACATATAAAAACCCCAAAATTGTTCAATGGAGAAAATAAAAATCAAATGAAGGCAACAAAGCTTCCAACTATGAGGACTAAATAGAGGACACCAATTCTGACAAAATTAAGTCAACAGAAATCCATTGCGGTACACAGACATAAAAATAGAACTCAACTAAGCTATTGGTAAAGAAAATATAGCATGTGAGAGCCAGACGGATGCATATATAAGTGTGAAAGTAAATTATTTATTTATTTAGAGATATAGTACCTGAGTGCCAATGGAACCAGTGGATCCAACGATAGAGATAGGCTTTGGACCATCCCAAACCTTATGTCCAGGCTCTAGAACAGCTCGTCCTGGCCAGGCTGGAGGAGGTGGCAGTGCTGAACAACAAACTCTTCCACCAAATTTCGTTCCATTATCCTTTCTCTTGAAAGAAAATCCCCCTGTCAACCCCAAAGAAGACCAAAATTTCAAGTCCTTCGGCTGACAATTGAGCAAAATGTTAAGGCAAACATATAACTCTACCAGTAAGAAGCATATATGCGTGCAACAATATATTGCTAAAACGTAAAAGAAGTGTACAGCTTCTGAGCATACAACCTCCCTGTCAAAAAGACAAGGGAGAAAAACACATGGAATATAAAATTTCAGAATACAGAGATTTCTCCATGTTTTGGTTTTACGAAATACTATTTGAAAAAGTAAAGCAGCACGTTGATGGGTACAGGAATTCATATACCAACCCAAACAAAGAGACCTGTATTATCACACTTCAAAGCTCCCCAAATTCTTGAATTCTCGATTCATTTTTTAAAGCCTTCTTACAAAGAAGTCGAAGAACCAAACCAAATACAAGCATCTAAGTGTTCTTCTGAACTATCAATCCAGCAGAGCAATAAAGTGAACTACCTCTGAAAAATCTCACAAAATATTTTTCTACTAAATATCATCCAATCGAATAAACAAACGGTGCCCAAAAACGGAAATGCCGAATTGAACTTATAAGTAAATAAACAGTGCAACATGCTGAAATCATACTTCAAAGCGATGGAAAAAACCACAGCGAACTACAACAACTGAAGCAAGCAAACCAGGTAGTCTGAGTCAATAATTAAAATCATGCAATCAACAAAAACGATGAAATAAAGTCAAGCAATACACTTGAAGCAGCTAAGAAAGAGCAACAGATAGACAAAGGAAGTCCTTTGATGATAAAGAAGCGGCCAAAGGGCTAGAAGGAGAAGGAGAAGGAGAAAAATCAAACCTCCAAACCTGTGAAGGTTGGGTTTACTAGCATCCAGGAAGGAAACACCCCGGATTTCCAAAGGAGAAGAAATTTTCAGAGCCATTACCGCAGGAAGAACAACACCAGACTTGAAGAACAGACAAGATTAATATCCGATCAAATATGCATCTGATTTTATGTTCATTAGGAACAAAATGAGTAGGAAAAAAAAACTGTTCTTAAAACAACAGAGGGTCGAGACGAAGAGTTAAAAAATAGTGAAGGTGAGAATCTGACGCAGCTCGTGTCGTTTCCAATCGATGAATAAAAATGGGAATAACGAATAAAGCCAAAATCTTGCAGTTACTATTACAGATTTACAGTTGACACCCTTGGCTTTATCCAATATTCCAATATCTTAGCCCCTGGTCAGTAGTCAATGGTCACCAAAGCTACAAAAGTAAATAAATACAGTTGGATCCTTATAACTGAGGGATTTTCATATAACACCTAAGGTGTCGAATAATTTGAAATATTAATTTTTTCAATCTTTTTAACATATACATACTTGGTGATGAGAAATTTCTATCATTTCATATGTTTATTCAGAAAAAATGAACATACACAATTCTTGAAAATTGAGTTAATGCATGTCATTTTCAAAAAATTTGACAAAAAATTTTTTTACCACTGATTTAAAGAATTTTTGGGAATGATTAGTATGTACTATTGATCATAAAACAAGTTTAGTTTTAACTTGTAGGTAGAGCTAGTGGCATGTAATGAAAATGCCACGCAAGAGGGAGAGGAGAGGATAGTATCATAGTTCATACCCATGTTTGGTATTTAAAGATATTAGATGTGATTATTATCGATTTTAGGATAGAAAATGTATTTGAGTCAAAATCTAGGGATAATATGAATAATTTTTCTTAAGTTTTTTTTTTTTGTTTTAATGGAATAAGAGATTCAGTACTAATGGTTGGGAGTGAATCGTAAAACAATGGTCAATGATAGTGAAAGAGGACCATTGCAAATTCATTTCAACTTTTTTTTATATATATTAATAAATTCATTTGAATTTGATCTTTGAAGATTTTGGCCTACCTACACGTTTTGTCGTTTGTCGTATGTGAGGGTTTTTTTTTTTTTTCATTCAACATCATCATCTCGTTAATTGAAGAAAAAAAATTACATAATAAATCTTTTTTATAAATAATTATTTTTTTTATAAATAATTAAGATAAATTTACTTATATTAAGCAAAGTTTTAAATACAATGACATCCTAAAGTTCACAATAATTATAATCGTACCCTATTAACTAACATTGTTAAGTAACAAAATTCGAAGACAATTTTACCTTTATTGCATTTATAAGTAAAATGGGTTGAAATAGTTTTTTTAACCTTCTAAAAATAAAGAATTAAGAAATGATAAAAATAACCCTCCCAAACCCTTATATAAAAACCCAAAATTTCCCCCATTCTCAACGTTCAAATTATCGTTCCAACTTTTCTAGCCAACTTGAAGATTGTCGGCATTTCAGGTAAGTTTATATACTATATAAATGTTATATAACTTAAGGTTGACTAGTATACATCCATTGCAGCAGGGTGTCTGGTTTGGTTTTTCATTGACAGTTGGCTTTGGTGCGACTAGGGTTTCAACGGAGGTTCGGAGAATTGGGCGACAAAAGAATTCTTTGTCATCAAGTGTCATGCCGAGATATATTGGTGTCAATCCTGCTACGGTGGGTGCAAGGGAGGTCTCGAGAGGTAATTTTTCTTTGGTGATCAATAGTGAGCTAGAGGGTGGATATGCTTTGCCGTCCGTGGGGCTGATGAAGACGTATTTAACTGCGGAATGAGTCTTGGGCTTTGACTCAGGTGCAAGTGGGGTTGAGATTTTTTTTTTTTTTTAATGCAATAGACGATACTGTCGATGAAGAGGAAAGTGCGACATCCGGTGGTGTTTTGCAAAGAAGATTTGAACAAGTTGCTGATGGTTTGGTGCCGGAAGAAATTCTTGGGGTTGGCAGATCAAGATCCTTTTCCGATAGGTTTCTTGTGTTATCACTTCACAAAACATTAGTATGGTCTTTGCATAATACTTGTAAAGGTATTTTGGACCTTTAAATATAAAATTCGTACTCACATCAGTGATTAATAGAAAAAATCTAATAGAACAGGTCTTTGTGTAACAAGTTTGGCATTTAAGAATAGTACATGTAATTATTATGAATTTAGGGTGTCATTGTATTTGACCTTTAGTCTAATAGTGGTATGAATAAATTTTTCAATAATTAATTAGGTAAGAAGAAATCTCATGATAATTCACAATAATTGATTAATTAATATTTATTTCTTTCATTCCTTATAAAAATCTTAAATAATTGATTAATTAATATTTATTTCTTTCATTCCTTATAAAAATCTTAATTAATTATTTTTCAAATGGAATGATATTACGAATTACTAATTTACTACCATGATATTTTTCCCTTAGTTGGTTATCCGAATGTCAGGTATTGGCTGACATTGCTTTTTTTGAGAGATTTTTTTTTATAAAATGAATTCAATAGTATTAATAGAAAAATCAATGAGACGGCACGTCAGTAAGACGCAATAAGAGATGAACCAAGCTAGGGTTAATCAACTATGTGCCCAAGTCCTGACCTTTTCTCCCCATGTCTTTTTCAATATATTATAACAAGTTAAAGAATTTATCAAGCATAATTATAATGGTACGTAATTGATTTATTATTTTAAATATGATCAGAGCTGATTGGTGGAAAAGAATTCATTAATTTTTTTTAATCGAATGATAAAAAACAATATTCAAATCCCAAATAGTTGGCTTGTCTTCTTAGGGGCTGTTTGGTTAGAATGAAAGATGAGAGGAAATGATAGAAACTTGAAATTGAGATAAGATCAATAATTTTATTTTTCTTTTTACACTTTACATCAGATAAAAATACCTTATTGAATGGTCAGTCTCCTAAATATGATTTCATTTCAGATATGGTACCTACCAAATCAGTTCTTTAAAAGTATTTTTAGATACATAACAAAGATGCTTTCTGTACTATATGAAAATTTGAAATGGTCCCCATTCTTTTTGTGTGAATTCACCAGCAGGATACACTGGGTAGGACCTCTAGAAACAGTTCTGATTTACCCATTGTTAGGAGGGAAATGATCCCTCCACCTAAAATATTACACGTGTCTAGTTGGGCCTTCGGAGTCTGAGCGCTCGGAGTATCTCACACTCGTCCTCGTGGACTCGGCCTATTGTGCACACGGCCTCTTATGCGCTTGGCCTCCCTGGCAGCGCTCGGATAATCAGTCCTACTCGGCTATAGTTCTTAGACTGAGCCAGAGTCCTAATGTGATTAGGATTATCTCCGAAGAGTCCTTCTCCCAGTATGATACGACACCGACTATCCCGGTGGGCCGTTACACACACATCAACAGGTGTCAGTCCCAGAGTTGGCCGACTTAGCTTCCTTGGCTAAGGTCTCCGACTCCTACTCGGAGTCTACTGCCCAGGCGTCCCACAGAGCGACACATGGCAGTCTTATTGGCGATCTACTTCCCTGAGTCCCGGTGCTTCCATGCTTCTTCCCAATCTATAAGTAGTGGTCATCCCTCAAGGTAAACCCTTATGCTTTAACGCACTTACAAGCTATCAATTATCATTCACCCTACACGCTCAACTCATTCATCGTCCCACTTTCTCTAAACTGGAGATAGCCTTCTGCTGTCTCTTGACTGTTTACCTTGGGAATCTCACTTAGGCATCGGAGGGTAACCGGGGCTTAGGCGCCCCCTCCTTTGTCTCTTCTCTGTTGTTGCAGGTAACTCAGAGCGTGGATCAACGGGCGATTTCCAACCGTAACAGTTTGGCGCCCACCGTGGGGCCTTCATTCGACTGGGTTTAGCGTGCACATATTTTTGTTTCGATGGCTCACCGAAGAACTCGAGGACGGACGTCGCGTGCCCTTTCTGAGGCATCAGTACACATGGACAGTACCGAAAGCACGACGGGGGAGGACCGTGGACCTGCACCTCCGGTGCCAGAACCCGCACCAATCCCAGAACCGGTACCACTGCAGGCACCAGCGCCTGCCCTGAGCCACACACCATCGGCAGATCGACCACAGCCTCCTCCCGAGTACGTCACTCGCCAGCAGTTCGACGAGTTGAAGCAGCAGATTGAACAGCTTGCTCAAGTCTTAAGAGGGGCTCGAGCAAGCAATTCGGTAGTAGCGGGAGAGAATCCCGGCCCGGTGCCGAATCCCCCACTTCCACCGGAAGCCCCGCAAGCGGTCCATCCGCCAAGGCGAGGGCAGGCTCGGCCAACGCTGTGCCGAACAACCCCCCGGGTGATCAGGCTCCCGAACGTAGCGTAGCTCGGCCCGCTGGTCAGAATCCGTCGCCGCACCAGCGCCAGGTGCCCATAGCGCCGCCTCCTGCAGGAGGCCCGGGGTCCTTCCGCTCGGAGGGACGACAGAGACCCTGATGGTGGGCTGGCTCCTCCCAGGCAGTGGGTCGGCGCCATCGAATTTGGCACCGTCGGAAGCTCGACAGGAGGGCCGAGAGGAAGAGTTCCAGTGTAGAAAGACTCGGAGGCCGACAACATGCCCAGTCCGAGTCCATCTCGGCCTCAAGGAGAAGAAAAGCCGAACGTAGATTTGTCGGCAGTCCACCCCCGGAGAACCGACCACGCACATCTATGGGTCTGCGAATCCCTGAAGACAGTGGCGTCTACGCCATCACCAAAGGACCTCAAGACGAGGGCAAGGCAGTCCTCACAATCATAGGAGGGCCCGCCGCCGGAAACACTTCCAATAGGTCTGCAAAGGCGTACTCCCGTCTGGTGGCCAAGACGGAGTGGCGGTCGAAGAGAGCCCAGATCGGAGAAGTCATTACCTTCAGCGACGAAGATCTAGTCAACGTCGCGGTTCCCCATGAAGATGCTCTTGTCTTCACGGCCGGGATCGGACACTGCGATGTCGCGAAGTGCCTGATCGACACCGGGAGCTCGGTAGACATTATATTCTACCATGCATATCAGAGGATGCAGCTGACGGATGACCAGCTCCGTCCCGTCACTTTCGACCTTATCAGCTTCTCCGGGGACCCAGTCACGGTAAAAGGGGGCATTCAGTTGCCTGTCATTCTCGGCCAGAAGTCTAGGCAGCGTCAGGTAATGGTCGAATTCATGGTGGTTGACCGACCATCGGCTCATAATGTCATCCTCGACACACCCTCGTTGAACAAATTGAAGGCTTGTATGTCCACCTACTACCTGGTGATGAAGTTCCCGACTGAGGGCGGAGTCGGAGAGTGCCGAACGAACCAGGACACTTATCGCAGGTGGTACGCCACCGAGCTGAAAAATAGTCAGCGCCCCCTGAAGTCGGCACAGGTGAACATGATAGATGTTCCCAAGGAACCCTCTCCCAACCGAGGAGAACCCGTAGAAGAACTTCTGCAGATTCCGATTGCGGACGATCAACCGGAGAAGACGTTCCAAGTCGGCTCCTTGCTGCCCGAGGAACAAAGAGAAGAATCGATCGAATTCCTAAGGCAGAACCTCGACGTCTTCACATGGTCGGCTTCTGACATGCCGGGGATACCGAGGGAGATAATTGAACACTACTTAGCGGTCGACCCGCAGCATAGGTCGGTGCGGCAGAAGAAGAGGAGTTTTGCACCCGCCCTGTAAGACCCGCACTCTGAAAACCCGGTCTAAACCTTGGTTTTGTGTCGTGACAGGTCTTCCGATCATCACCAAGCCAGACGGGGCAAGCGGATAACAAACAGGTACGAAATCGGACCGAAGTCGACCAATGATACCTTATTTTAGGTATACCGGTCGATGGTACCGGATGATGGTACCGGTCGACCGGTATGGCCTGCACAGCTATGTGCGGGAATTTGGAAATTGGTCTCTGCGGGTCCCACTTTCCTGATTTCGAATCCTAGAAGTTTCCTAATCCTAGTAGGGTTACTAAACCCTATTTCTAGCCTATAAATACACCCTTAAACCCCTCAAATCCTTTCCATTGTCTTTCCCAAACCCTAGAGAAGAGAAAGAGCTTGGAGAGGAGAAGGAGTTAGGAAGAAGAAGGAGGTGCCGCCATTACCGTTTGACGAAGCTCTCGCTACGCCTGTCAACGGTAAGTGTTTGATACCATCTTCTTACCCTATGTTAGTTATGTGGGTGGATCAATACCATGCAAAGTAGGTATTGATCTAAAACCCTAAATTGGCCAATAAACCCTAAGTTGCCGTCAAACCCTAGATTCGAGTTTCGAGATGATATTCATCGAAACGAGACTTGAATGAGTTAGGAATAGCTCTAACTCAAAGCCTAGACTTAGAATGGATAGGAGAAACCCTGAAAATCCATGGAGGATGATCGACGGCAGTCGAAGAACCCATGTATGGTCTTCCGGAGACATACCGGGTCGACTATACCGGTTGCACACGAGCGCGACCCGGTATGTTGCGACCGCTACCTCTCGGGAGGTTGTTTGTGGGGGACCGGCCGACCATACCGGTCGCCGAGTCTTTCCCTCTGAGCTGCGACCGGTACATGCCACCCGGTCGACTCCGTGAGGGTATTCTGTGATCCATGTTGGTTTCCGACCGACACGAAACCTTAAATAATATATTCTAATGAAACCCTAATATTATGTAGGACGCTGTGACTTATCGTTTGGATCTTGTGACGTGGAGCAAGTAATCGAACGAGCGTCGGGTAAGGGAATCGACCTAAACCTAATAATTAATGGAGCGAAATCGTTGTTAATCATTGAATATCCGTGATGTGATGTTTGTGCATATTCACATGCCATCCTTTACTTTCGGTTATTATTATTGTTCATGCATTCATAGGATGTGATTGTTAGGCATGTGATTGTTTTCGTTGGTGTGTGGAGTGGGGCATGGGCACGGGATCGCTCTTCACACCGGCACCTTTTGTAGTATTCTATCTTGACATGCTTGGTACGGATAGGGTATCGGGGGAAGATCGTGGTACGTTGGTCTCCGATATTGATGTTGTCCCGACCATCGTTGGTGGTACCGAGGATTCGAGTCGTACTGCCTTGTCCACGATGCTTTAGCTCTATCTCTATGCCGTAGGGTGTCGTGTTGGGATAGGGTCTACCTGCGTGTTGTTTCTATCCTAGTGGGTTAGTTGCGGATAGGGTATCGGGGGAGGTGAGGTCTAGGAGGTCTCCGGGCCCGGCTGCACGCTCTAGCTCTATCTCTATGCCGTAGACGGCTGTCGTCGGGATAGAGCATACATTGTTGACATATAGGATTGGTTAGTTGCGAGGCCCGGCCGGTAGGGGCTTAGGTACCGGTATGGGTAGAGTATCGGGGGAGGTGCGGGTATACCTTAGCTCTATCTCTATTCCATGATGGGTGTATGTGGGTTGGTGGTTGTGTGATTAGCTTGTGCGACGCCACACACTCGTGTATAGAGGTGCGGGGGCCACCAAACCTTTCTATAGCACATTGCAAACTTAAAAACCGGACCACGGCATAAAATGATTGTTACTCATGCATAATCTTGTGAAACCGTCCCGATTGCCTTCCGAGTGTGTTGTGTGCTCACCCTTTGTATATACATTGTTTTAGATCCGGATGCAAGGTTATACCGTGGGACGATTACGAAAACGCTCCGGCGTATGGTGGTGTTGCGGTGTTGGATGTGCGGGGCGGGACAGACGAGCATGACGCTTCATGCGAGTGCCCTTTCTGCGTGTACCGTGATGGATTTTATTTATTTATTTCGATTATTTTTGTTTTGTTATTAAGAGATGTAAAAGATTATTATTTTATGTTTGAATTTGAATAATGGGATATTTATTTAAATTATCAATAGATACTCGATTCATTCTATTTAAAGTCTTCCAGTTGTACATTTATATTCGATTGTGGTTATGTGTAATTGGTTTGTATGGGTGGACCACGGCCTATTCGAGATCCTGGTGTGAACCGTTGGTTCAATGACGGTTCACTCACACCATTCTGGTTGGATCAGAATTTGGGGTGTGACACGCCCGACAGTCAGCCATAGACGAGGAGGTGCAGAAACTGCTGGCGGCAAACTTAATACGGGAGGTCGACTACCCGGACTGGTTGGCCAACGTGGTTATGGTGCCAAAGTTTAATGGCAAATGGCGGATTTGCATAGACTTCACCGACCTCAATAAAGCCTGCCCAAAAGACAGCTATCCGCTGCCGCAGACCGACCCGGTGATTGATGCCATGGCCGGGCATGAACTGGCGAGTTTCCTTAACGAAATACTCCGGCTACAACCAGATAAAGATGCGGAAGGCCGACGAAGAGTGCACATCCTTCGTCACAAATCAAGGGCTCTTCTGCTATACGGTCATGCCTTTTGGCCTCAAAAATGCAGGAGCCACCTATCAGAGGCTGGTCAACAAAGTCTTCAGAGGACAGATTGGCCGCAACATGGAGGTATATGTGGACGACTTCCTTGTCAAGAGTACAAAATCCAGTTGGCACCTAGCCGACCTTGGTGAAGCGTTCCAAGTCCTCCGAAGGCACAACATGAAGCTCAACCCCACGAAGTGCGCCTTCGGGGTTGGATCCGAAAAATTCCTGGGATTCATGGTCTCGCAAAGGGGAATCGAGGCCAATCCCTCAAAAATCAAGGCAATCCTAAACATGACTGCTTCCACCAGAGGGAAACAGGTACAAGAGCTGAATGGCCGAATAGCCGCACTCAGACGCTTCATGTCCAAGTCTGCCGAGCGCTGCCTCCCTTTCTTCAAAACTCTGAAGGGAGCCGGGAAGTTTGAATGGACCGAGGAGTGCCAGAAGGCCTTCGAAGACCTGAAGGCATATTTATCCTCGCCCCTCTGCTCGTGAAGCCGAACCCGGGGGACGAGTTGCAATGTACCTCGGGGTATCCGATCGCGCAGTCAGCGCCGTCCTGATAAAGGAAGAGGAAAAGGTCCAGCGTCTGATATATTACGTCAGCAAAGTACTACTCGACGCAGAAACCAGGTACAAGCCGATCGAGAAACTAGCACTTGCCCTGGTCACCTCCGCCCGGAAGCTCCGCCCGTACTTCCAAGCGTATCCGATATCGGTGCTCACAAACACGCCACTGAAGAAGGTGTTGTCTAAGCCCGATGTATCCGGACGACTGATAAACTGGGCAGTAGAACTCGGCGAGTTCGACATCAAATACGTCCCCAGAACGGCCATCAAGGCACAAGCCCTGGCGGACTTTATAGTCGAAAGTACTCTACCCGACCAGGATTTTGGGGAACCTCAGACGGTACTGCCTTCGAAACAAGCTGAAGCCGCCTGGACCCTGAACTTCGACGGTTCCTCCATGGAAAACAAAGCAGGGGCAGGAATAATTTTGAGAAGCCCAGAAGGATTTAAAATACGATCCGCTATCAGATTTGGGTTCAGGGCAACCAACAACGAGGCCGAGTACGAGACTCTACTACCGGACTCAGACTGGCCAAAAGCCTAGCCGTCCGTCGGCTAGTGATACAGGGCGACTCTCAGTTAGTCATTCGCCAAGCACAAGGAGACTACGAGGCTAAGCAGCCCGAGATGCAGAAATACCTCGAAAGGGTGAACTCGACCATCGCAACCTTCCAAAGCGTCGAGTTGCAGTATGTCGGCCGCGAAGAAAACGCCAAAGCCGACAAACTATCAAGGTTATCCCTAGCAGACATACATGCAATGGACTCTGCCGTGTACGTAGAATTCTTGGACCACGCCAGCACCTCTATTGAAGTCGTAGCCCCCGTCGGAGTCGCATCCAGTTGGTACGATAACATATATCAATACCTCCAGACAGGCGCCCTGCCGACTGACAGGAAAGATGATCGCCGCATCCAAGGCAAATCCCGGCAATACACCATACACAATGATGTACTGTACAAGAAATCTTATACCCTACCACTGCTCAGGTGCCTGTGGTCAGACGAGGCCGACAGCGTTATGAGAGAAGTCCATGAAGGCATATGCGGCCGACATCAGGGCGGACGATTCCAGAAGATCCTCCGCCAGGGCTACCATTGGCCGAAAATGCACGACGATTGCATCGAGCTGGTCCGTAGATGCGACAAGTGACAGTTCTATGCACCTGTACAACATGCTCCGGTTGCGCCATTACAGCCGATTACGAGCCCCCTCCCCTTCGCCATATGGGGTATGGACACCATGGGGCCCTTCCCCCAAGCCACTTATCAACGAAAATACGTCATTGTGGCCATCGATTACTTCACCAAATGGATCGAGGTCGAGGCCGTGGCCAAGATCGACACCCACAAAGTGGAACAATTCTTCCGCCACTCGGTCATGTACAGGTTCGGTGTACCAAGGATCCTTGTGACGGACAACGAAACTCAGTTCTCCAGTGCATCCTTCGCAAACTTTTGCGAAGAGTTCCGAATAGACCACAAGTTCGGGTCAGTCGGGCATCCGCAAACAAGCGGGTAAACTGAGGCCACCAACAAAACAATATTGGCCGACCTGAAAAAGATGGTGGCGGACCAGAAGGAGAAATGGGTCGACATGTTACCCAGTATCGTCTGGTCGTACAGAACAACCAGCCGAACACTTACTGGGGAGACGACCTTCATGCTTGCCTTCGGCACGGAGGCCGTCGTCCCTGTTGAAGTGTTCCATCCCACATTCCGAATGCTGAACTTCAACGAGTGCACCAACTCCGACGGCCTACGCACAAATCTTGACAATCTCGAGGATGTGCGCGAGTCGGTGGCATTCCGAATGGCAGACTACCAGCAGACTACTGCTCGGCATTATGACAAGACAGTTCGACTTAAACAATTTAAGGTCGGAGATCTTGTCCTCCGAAAGACTGCAGTCTCCGACCCCACCAACCAGGGGAAGATGGCCAAAAACTGGGAAGGGCCATACCGCGTACTAAGGACAGGACGACCAGGCTCTTACAAGTTGGTCACCATGGACGGCGACGAAATTCCGAGGACATGGCATGCCACAAACCTTCGGAAATACTATCAGTAGTCTAGTCTTTTACAAATTTTTCAATTTTTTAATTGTAATATTGGACCCCATGAGGGCATCCGCTCATTCTCTTTTAATACAAGGTAGTATAATTCAGTCAACTTTATCTGTGAGTTCTGCCGGCCCAGCCAATTGCAAACATGGTTGCATATCTTCCTACCAAGGTCCACCAGCAGACCAAGGTAGCATGAAGAACATATTCGTACCTTCTGACCATGGTCCACAAGCAGACCATGCTCGCATGAAGGCCATGTCTTCCTACCAAGGTCCACAAGCAGACCAAGGTAGCATGAAGATCATACTCGTACCTTCCGACCATGGTCCACAATCAGACCATGATCACATGAAGGTCGTACCTTCTGACCATGGTCCACAAGCAGACCATGCTCGCATGAAGGCCATATCTTCCTACCAAGGTCCACAAGCAGACCAAGGTAGCATGAAGATCATACTCGTACCTTCCGACCATGGTCCACAAGCAGACCATGCTCACATGAAGGCCATACCTTCCTACCAAGGTCCACAAGTAGACCAAGGTAGCATGAAGATCATATTCGTACTTTCCGACCATGGTCCAAGGCATTAAGCATTTCGTACCTTCCGACCATGCCACAAGGCTCGCATGAAGGATACAATCATAACTCCCTACCACGGTCCACGAAATGGCCAAGGCAACATGGGGGTCGTTTGTACCAAGTGCCCTCGGCTAGCCTACGTGCCAAGCCGACGACACTTCCGGGGAAGGACGACCTTAGCTACTTTGGTTCTTAATTACTACGCAGTCGGAATCGGGGTCGAAAAATTTGAATATGCTACTCGGCCTTAGCTGCTTCGAAGAAAAAGAGAAATGGAAGACACAATGGAAGAAAAAGATAAATAAATTTTCATTAATGTGAACCCCAGAAGGGCAATATTATAGATGTACCAAAAAAAAAAAAAAAAGAATAGTATCTATATAAGTTTACATTTTTTCCTCGGCGGTCGCAGCAGCCGGGTCTGCCAGATCCTCGGTGGGCAGTGCAAGTTCAGGGAGCTCCACCAGTGGAGTCTGCGGCACCTCGTAGGGGGGAAGGTCATCGTCGGGCGCTGGGGCAGCCTTGGCCTCCTTAGCCGGCTCCGCCAAAACTTCTTCAGTGGCGGGCATAGCCGCCTCGGACGCTGCGGCATTTAATTCTTCAATCTGGACGACAATCGGAATCGTCGACCAGTTTATCTTGAGGGCCCCCTTGTCCCTCAACTGATCCCTCAGGAACATTACTCCCCTCTTGAAGTAGCCGCTGGCTGCCTCCTCGACTTCTTCATCGAATTGGGCCGATGACTTGTACTCGTCAATAGCCCGAGACAACTCGGTCTGGTGTTGCCCCTCGGCCTTGACCAACGCCTCCCTGGCACTCCGAGCATCGTCCTTGGACTTTTTCAGATTCTCCTCCAGCTCCTTCAGGCGCTCCTCCAGCTTCTGTTGGGCTTGCACTTCAGCCTGCAGGTCGCCATCGGTTTTCTTTCGCCCGTCCTCGGAAGCCTGGAGCTTCTCTTCAACGGAGAGCACATTCTTGCGCTCCGTGTCAAGATCAGCCTTAGCCTTGGTCAATGACTCCTCGAGGGTGCTCTTCTCCTTAACGAGGCCCTCGACCTCCGACGATTTATTTGCGAAGTTCTCCTCAATGGCCTGCAGGGCCTCGTGTAAGGAGATCTCCAGAACTTCCTTCTCGTCCAGGTCGACATATGCTCGGCACAATCTTTCGCTAAGCTCGGAGAAGAGGTTCGTAGCCCGCACCAGACGACAATTACCTAGTTAGTACATATGGAAACACAACAAAAGCAAGTATCAGGGGCCGATCAATACCTGGACGAGAGCAGTAAACCCGCGGGAGTATATTTCCTCCTGAGGCAAGCCGGCCGTGAACTTGATGTCTTCCGGCAAGCGCCCCTAAGTGGTCACGATCTTGGCCGCCCGCTGGCTCTTAAAAATCGATTCCGTAGGCCTCAGCTTGAGTGCAGGGTGGAAGGTCATCGTCATGGCCGTTTGCTTCTCGCCCTGCTGGTGAGCCACACCTTCGGCCTCTCCCCTGGTGGCTCCGGAAGCTGCTGCCGGATCGGCTACCCTGGGGCTGTTGCCGGCCCCCTTGGCTTTGGAAGCAGCAACACCCTTAGGCTCGGCGGCCGAGGGAACTACCGTTTGGAGAGGTTGGGTGTCCACCACACCCCCTCGGGCAGGCTGGACTTCCTTCGTTGCAGCCTCAGCCGTTCTCCCCTCTCCGCCGTGGAGTCGAGGAGCCGGCCTCTTTTTGTAAATGTCGGCTGGGAGCTCAGCAGCCGACCTAATCTTCTTTTTTGGGGGCTCCTCGGGCATGGGCCCCTTACCCTTGGCCTCTGCCGTGGCTGCTGGTCCCCTCCGAGGGTGGGAATCTGCCTCACCACTGATAGGTTGAGCTTTGGGTCCCGCTCGGACGTCTACGAGTTGAACCCCCTTTTCGGCATCGGCCTTCCGTTTGGCCATTATCCGAGCGACGATCTTGTCATCCTTGAATTTCACTGCAATAAGAAGATGGTCAGTAACATGAACCGAACAGCATAAGAAAGGCCTAATGTTGTTAAACTCACCAAGAAGACCGTGTCCGACCAACTGCACGGGATCTGCAAGGTCGGAGAGGTGCACAGTATCCCCAGTCATCATCTTCTTCAGAGTCGTTCTCTCCTCCGCCGTCAGGAAGAGAGTTTTATTGAACCTTGTGGCGTCGACCACCAACCAGACGTTTGACAGAGGAAGAGGTGGACCGCCCGTAGGAGGGACCACGAAGAAGAACTTGTCCTTCCACCCGTGGATGGAGGAAGGATTCTGGGAGATGGCCGGGAGCTTCTTCCCGCCCCTCTGGCTAAAGAAGTACCACCCGGTCATGGTCCGAGCTTCATTTAAGCTGGTCAACTGAAAGACCGACCGGAAGAGGTTCACGGTCGGAGTCTCGCCAAGACGGCGGACGAATATGATGAAGGCAAAGATGCATCGCCACCCATTCGGAGCGAGTTGGGAGGGGGCGATGCGGTACGTCTGCAGAATCTCTACAACCAAGGGGTGGAAGGGGAACCTAAACCCTGATTTCAGAGTGTGCTCGTACACACAGATCTCTGACGTGAGCACGGAGCAGGCCCGTTCGTCGGAGGTAGGGAGCCGAGGACGGACATTTGTCATCGGCTCCTCGAGCTGGTATGTCCGACAGACCGATAACAAGGCCGCCTCGGTCTTAATTTTACTTGGAATTCTCCAGGCCGGGACGGTAGCGAAGGACGCTACCGGCGGTCGGCCACCCCTCTGGCGGGAAGCCTGTTGGGGTGGAGGGCCCGCGGGACGACCGCGCTCTTCCGCCTCGGAGGAACTCTTCTCAGATTCCTCCCGGCTGGAAGGCCTAGATTCATCAGACCATCCTCCGCCAGAGGAAGATGATCCGTCAGAGGAAGAAGTTTGGGATTGGGTCATTCTTCTGGTCACTCTCACCATACCGGAAGATGTGACGCTGTTGGAAGAGAAACTACTGAGCATGAACAGAAAGGCGAACGATTAGAAAACTTACTGATTGCAGAAAAGGCGACTGAATGCACGAAGGAAAGCTTGAAGGCAGAGATCGGCTGGACTCCGAGTGCTTTGGGGGAACTCCGATCGCAATTGAGGCAAATGGTTGAATGATTGAGGTAGGAAGGTATTTATAGGGCGACCGACCGATAACTGTCTCTTCGGGTTCTGGACACGCGTTACGGTCCCATTAGCTGTCCTCTGCTACGCCGGACGCGACGTGACTGATTGACGTGCGCAATGATGGCGCACGTTCTCGAGGCGCTCAGCTTCCTGCAGACCGTCGGATTAATGAGACGATCCGTGTGCACTGCGTTCTCAGCCATTCGATGCACTCAATCGATTCCGAGGCAAATAACGTTTAATGGTGTTCATTCTCGAGGCGCACCGCCACTCGGTGTCCGTTGGATCGTGGATCGATCCGCGTCAAATTGGAAGATCAACGGTTGTACACTCTCGCCTGAACCGAGACTGGTGCCTCGAGCCCCGCGCCTCAACCAATCGTGTAGACGAAACGCAACCGTTTCTCCTTGGAAACAGCCTATCATTCAATGCATCTGTCCGTCTGATATTCGGCCTCGTACGACGCAGATCTTTTCGGTGTTAAGCTTATTGCCCTGCCGAATTCGCTGCATCCGACAGCGCAAGGGGCATCTGTTAGGAGGGAAATGATCCCTCCACTTAAAATATTACACGTGTCTAGTTGAGCCTTCAGAGTCTGAGCGCTCGGAGTATCTCGCACTCTTCCTCGTGGACTCGGCCTATTGTGCACACGGCCTCTTATGCGCTCGGCCTCCCTGGCAGCGCTCGGATAATCAGTCCTACTCGGCTATAGTTCTTAGACTGAGCCAGAGTCCTAATGTGATTAGGATTATCTCCGAAGAGTCCTTCTCCCAGTATGATACGACACCGACTATCCCGGTGGGCCGTTACACACACGTCAACAGGTGTCAGTCCCAGAGCTGGCCGACTTAGCTTCCTTGGCTAAGGTCTCCGACTCCTACTCGGAGTCTACTGCCCAGGCGTCCCACAGAGCGACACATGGCAGTCTTATTGGCGATCTACTTTCCTGAGTCCTGGTGCTTCCATGCTTCTTCCCAATCTATAAGTAGTGGTCATCCCTCAAGATAAACCCTTATGCTTTAACGCACTTACAAGCTATCAATTATCATTCACCCTACACGCTCAACTCATTCATCGTCCCACTTTCTCTAAACTGGAGATAGCCTTCTGCTGTCTCTTGACTGTTTACCTTGGGAATCTCACTTAGGCATCGGAGGGTAACCGGGGCTTAGGCGCCCCCTCCTTTGTCTCTTCTCTGTTGTTGCAGGTAACTCAGAGCGTGGATCAACGGGCGATTTCCAACCGTAACACCCATGATGACAGCTCAAGAGATTAGCATAAGCATGATTTTACTAATTTTTGTGACCAATGATATTTTTTATGGTAAAATTTTTTGAGACTAATGATTAGGTAGAAATTTATAACATTGAGTGGGTATAGTTAAAAAATTGGAAACACAATTTTTTTGGGAAGTCCAAAAGTTTGAAAATTTTTCTTATTAATACATTTGCTTTAAAAAAATCTGCCAAATCTATCCTAAAATGTTTATTAATTGGCCTGAAAACCATGCTTTGTTCATTTGTGTTTGGATTGGTGAATCATTAAGACTTCATGAACAAGAGGGTCAATCTCTTGCATCATCATTTCTTTGAGATTTTTTATTTTTTAAAATTTAAATATTGAGTTTTCATTGATTCACAAAAAATTATATATTTATTTGAAATAATTTTCTTCCCACATCTCATTATCCACATATGGTATTTTTTTTAGTTTCTCTCCCAACACTTTGTCACTGTATATTCATAGGGATTGTTAAAATGACATCTATAGGTGTATTTAAAACATATAATCTTCTTTTGATTGTCTGTTTATCTTATTCTTACTATTGAAATCAATGGTTAAAAAAAAACCAAGGATTTTCAAAATAATTTGAGTGTACTCACCATTATGTCATTTTCAAAAGTTATCATTGACTCATACCACATTTCAAGTATACATGTGATATAACATAGACATGATTTTATTGAAAGCCATAAAAGGAGATTTACCTCTAACTGGTCCTGGTCCGATGAATGTCGAATCAGCCATTGCGGAAGTGCTTAAGGTATTCGATGCCATTGCCGTCAAGTTTCTTCTAATGCCTTTGTCACTGTCACTGGAGACTGCCTTCTGGTTTCTCAGTCTCTCTTCAGAATAATACGAATGGATGGATTAATGTAACGTTTTTAGAAACCAGAGTCCCTCTCTTATATGCCTCCTTTGTAATTGCCTCCCATCAAAACAGTTACAAGGGATGACGGATCCCACTTTACACACATGTCAAACTTACATGGCAATAGGGCCACATTAGTCCAACATTCTTCCACTTAGTCTATAGTGTCACAAGTCAAGTGAGTGTAATGTGCTGCTTTTGTTGTACGGTCGTACATGAACTTAAGTTCCTTAAACATTCAAGATGAAAATTTCAATTCATGAATCATGGCGGTACATGTCTAGTATATCGGTCACTTCAGTGCATGTATTACAATGAATTGTCATTTTCACGATGAATTCTAATGTGGGTAATCTCAAAACTTCAGTGAATCAATCCCACGATCAATTCAGAATCAATCACAAGGTCAATTTAAGGGTACAATTCTTAATGCCCTTTGTACTCAATGGGCTTCTGTCATTTTCAAGAAATTAATAACACTTACATTATAAATAACAGAAAAACAATTAAGGTTCGAAAAAACATCAACTTAAGGTTGCAACATTTCAAATAAACATCAGGCACTGAAACGACATAAGCCCATACACTCCACATGTTTTACAAAGACAATAGGTAGGAGCCCCTTGGTAAAAGGATCAACTATCATCTCTGAGATACCAATATGTTCTATAGAAACACAATGATCCCGAACATCCTCTTTAACAACAAAATACTTAATCTCAATGTGTCTACATCGACTCACAGAGCATGTGTTGTTAGAGATCTTAACCACCGAGGTGTTGTCACAGTAAATCCATGTTGATCTTTCAATAGACGGAATAACTTGGAGGTCTATAACAAAATAACGTAACCACGACGAATGAGAGACTGCCTCATAGCATGCCACTACTTCTGCCTTCATCATAGAAGATGCAGTCTTTGGTTGTTTCACACTTTTTTAAGATACTGCTCCTCCAGCTAGCATAAAGATGTATCATGAAGTGGATCTCCTTGTATCCCCACATCCAGCGTAGTCCGAATCTGAATATCTGACTAAGTCCAAATTTTCAACACGTCGATATGTCAACGTATAATCTTTGGTACCATGGAGGTATCTGAATACCTTCTTTGTTGCGGTCCAATGCGACATGCTAGGATCTTGTTGGAATCTTCCTAAAACTCCCACTGTGAAAGCGATGTCTGGCCTTGTGCAAACTTGTCCATACATCAAACTGCCGATTGCTGACGCATATGGGACATTATACATTTTTTGTTGTTCTAGAACTATCTTAGGACATTGGGCCAAGCTTAGTCTGTCACCTTTGATCACAAGTGCTACACTAGGTTTACAGTTCTTCAAGCGGAAGTGTTCCAATATTTTCTCGATATATCCTTTCTGGGACAATCCTAAGATCTTATTAGATCGGTCCTGGTGAATTTCTACGCCTAAAACATAGAAGGCTTTACCCATATCCTTCATATCGAAATTAGATGCAAGAACTATTTTGTCTGATGCAACAGACTATGATCACTAGAAGCCAAGAGTATGTCATCCACATACAATACCAAGATGATGAAACAACTTCCTTTTTTTCTTAAGATAGATACATTGATCAGCACGATTCTCCACAAAATCAAAGGAAGTAATCGTGTTATCAAATTTAAGGTACCATTGTCAAGAAACCTGTTTCAATCCATATATAGATTTCTTGAGCTTACAGACTAACTGTCCTTCATTGTTATTTGAGAATCCTTCTGGCTGCCTCATGTGTACCTCCTCTGAAAGGTCACCGTTTAGAAATGTCGTTTTGACATCCATTTGATGTAGCTCAAGGTCAAAATGGGCTACAAGAACCATAATGATCCTAAAAGATTTTTTTTCTGAAAACTGGTGAAAAGGTCTCTTTATAATCAATATATTCCTTTTGATTAAACCCTTTCGCCACAAGTCGGGCTTTATATCTTTCGATGTTACCAGTGGAATCTCTTTTGGTTTTAAAAATCCATTTGCATCCCACAAGGGATATTCTACTATGTAATTCGACAAGATCCCAAACTTGGTTCTCTTATACATAGAATCCATCTCATCTTTCATGGCGTTAAGCCTTATAATGGAATCATTACAGTTCATGGCTTGTGAAAATGATGTTGGATCTTGATTAATCCCATCACCACCATCTCTATTTTGGAGATAAACTTGATAATCAGAAGATTTTGTTGGTTTTCTGACTCTCGATGATCTTCTTAACACTGTTTGATCATCAACCTCATTTTGTGCTTGAGAAAGTTGAGTAACAGATTCTGCAACAACTTCGTTGTCATAAGGCATCGGTTCAATAGGCAACTGTTCATTCGGTGCCAATTTAGTAGATGATGATCTTCTATATACAACAATTGGAGGAATATATCCTCTGAATTCTCGTGTAGGACTAGGAACTTGAACAGATTGTTCGTCAAACAGAATGTTCCGGATGTCTTGACTCCCACTGTTGTTGTCATCCTCTAGAAATTTAGCATTCTTAGATTCTACAATTGAGGTTCTATGTGAGGGACAAAAGAACTTATAGCTCTTTGATCTCTCAGGATAACCAATAAAATATCTGCTAAGTGTTCTAGGATCTAACTTCCTTTCATGGGGGTTATATACCCTGATCTCAGCTGGAGAGCCCCATACATGTGTATGTCTTAAACTGGGTTTCCATTCTCTCTAAAGTTCATAAAGTGTCTTTGGAACTGTTTTTGATGGTACCATGTTGAGGATATACACTGCAGTCTTAAGGGCTTCACTCCACAAACTTAACAGAAGTTTAGAATTAGTTATCATACTTCTAACCATTTCCATAAGTGTCTGGTTTCTTCTTTCAGCAACGCCATTTTGGTCAGGAGACCCAAGCATGGTATATTGTGGGATTATACCTAGCTCTTTAAGATAACGGACAAATGGACTTGGATTCTGTCCATATTCTATATACCTCCCATAATATTCTCCACTTCTATCTAATTGAACAATCTTAATGACTTTTTCAGTTTGTTTCTCAACTTCAGCTCTGTAGATCTTGAAGACATCAAGTGCTTCATCTTTATGATCTATGAGACAGATATACATGTATCTGGTATGATAATCTATGAATGAGATAAAGTATCTCTGACCGTTCATACAAGGTGTGAAAAATGGACCACATATATCTGTGTGTAAGATTTCAAGTGTCTCAGAACTACGTCGAACGCCTTTATTAAACTTGTTGGTCTGCTTACCCTTTATGTAGTCCACACAAGTCCCAAAATCTGAGAAGTCTCAGGTTTCTAAGACTTTGTCACTCACCAACCTTTTGAGTCTATTTATAGAGATATGACTTAATCTCTGGTTCCAAATTTTGGATGAATTCTCATTCACAATAAACCTTTTGTTGTCATAGTATCAGAAGAAGTAAGTAAATTACTTTCAAACACAGGATCTAAATGTATTAAATATAATCCATCCACAAGAGAACCAGAATCGAATAAATATTGTTTCGGTACAAACTGAATACAGTACCATCAAAATTAAACACAAAACCTAAAGATGTTAATCTTGAAACAAATATCAAGTTATTGGAAAAAGACAAAATATCTCCAGATTGTAGGATGAGTCTGTAAACTCCAACGGCCTCCACTTGAGATTGCACCCTATTTCCTGAGTAGATGCTCCTCTCATTTTCTTTCGGTGGCCTTGTTTGCAAAAATCCCTACAAGGTATTGGCAACATGGATTGTTGATCTATAAATAATCCACCAATTATTGTGATGAGTATTCACCAAATTAGACTCAATACAAACAAATGACATACCTTTGTTTTTCAACCAGGCCTTGAACTTGACACAGTCCTTATTATAGTGTCCCTTATTCCTGCAGAAGAAACACTTGGGTTCCTTAGGTTTGCCTTCTTTCTTCATAGGCTTTTTTTTCTTTTTTTTTTCAACCAAAGCTTGGATGACTTGCTAGACTGTCCACGCTCTTTGAAAGTCAAATTGGCACTTTAACTTTGGCTTCTCTGGTAAGTGGTCTCCATCAAAGGATCGTGGTCCATTCAATCACTGATTCTTCGGTCTATCTCATAATCTTTCAGTTGGACTGCAATGTCTCTTGCCTTTATGATGTGATCGCGTACATCCTTGCGTTCATTATACTTTATAGCTCCATACTTCGCTATCAGGGTGCTCACTATAGAACTGTCAGTGCTAAAATATTGTTCCTTAATAACATCAAGATATTCCCTTGCAATAGCTTGTCTGGAATAGACCTTCTGATTGTCCTACTCATGTTGGCCTTAATGAGTCTCAAACTCATATTGTTGCTCCTTTACCATTTTGCATAGTAGTCTCTCTGATCTGGCGTGCTTTCATCAGTGAGATTTTCAGGTTTCTTCATTGATAGCCAAATCAAGGTTCATACAGCCTAGGGTTAGTTTGAGCAACTCATGCCATTTAGCATAGTTTTTCCCATTCAATATAGGGAGCCTCATTTGATTGTCTAGTACAACTGCAATCAAAACATTAACTTAATAGTGACATGCTCACTAACTCAATAATAAAAAAGTCAATGCTTAATTATAAACAAAATGTGACTTGCTACAATTTACCTTTGGGCAAAAATTGTAACTTATCACAAGTTGTTACTTATATGCTAATATCAAGCCATAATGATAACATTAGCAGCAAACCAAAATTTCTCACAGTCTACCTTTGGGCAAAGACTATGATTTGTGAGGTCTATCCTTAATCAATAAAACTGAAACACATTAAAATCAAGTCAAAAGGAATCCCGTACCTTTGGACCTTAAGAATCCCTTCTGTTTGAATGCTTTGCATTCCATCTTATTCCAACTCATACATGAAGATAGACTACTTTCCTTTGGAGATAAGTGTCAAAATCCATGCACAGGTTGCATTATAAATGATGCCAAAGAAATTTATTTATTAAACTGCCTCTTATACTGAGCATAATGGACTTCTCAAAATTGTGGCAACAATTTAGTCCTTCAGTGACAATTTTTATAAATAAATTAGCATCACATACCCATATATATCCTTAGTGTGTCACATGAAACTTTAGTGTGACACATGGGTTTCATAGTTTAATAACATAGAAGTGCAGCAATAAACAATAATATAATAAAAAATACTTAAGAATAACCAAAACAACAATTAGAACTAACCAAATAGTGCTTAATACATTCTGTCATGGATACTATAAATGTTACTAACAAAAAATTAGACCTTTAGCGACGTTTAGAACATACTGTCACAATAGAAACAGTCACTATTCATGACCTTTAGCGACGTTTAAAACAGACTGTTACAATATATACAGACACTGTTCATGACCTTTAACGTCGTCCTGAACAGACTGTCACCAAAATCTCAGTCACTTATAAAGTGACATTCAGTCTGTAATTAAGCAATGGTGATAGGTAATAAAAAGAAGTTTAAAATGCTAAATAAGACCATAAACAGAATCATTTAAACTTTACAAAACGGGTTTGGGTCAAGAATTTTCGGATCGCCCATATTACTAACTAATATGGGTTAAAGATCAACCCGAATGGGTCTAGAATTAAAACCGAACCAAAAAACATTATCATTATTATTTTATTTCTTTAAAATTGTCCAAACGGACCAAAAAGCCCCCAACAACATATTCTATTTTCAAAATAATGCCATCCTCCTTATTTCTTAACCGAAAGAATTTCAAAAGGATACATCGGTTGTAAACGGCTCCAAAACTTGCCGAAACTTTTGGCACTCCCCTTGGAGAACGGAGAGCACCGCGGAGGCGCCGCTACCAAAGAAAAACACCACCGCCATAAACCGGCGAAGCCCCACAGATCGTAACCATGTGCAGCAACTGCTGCTGGCCGCGTAGCGCAAGGCAGCGGCAGGCTATCCCTTGCGGGTTGCCCTACGGCTGCGGATTATCCTGTGGCTGTGGCCCTTCATTCCAGTGGACCTTCTGGTTGTTCTAAACGCCTACGGGGAAATGCTGGATGCACGCAGCCGTCACTCGGTACGCCGAAGGCATTCTTTTCCTTTTAAGATAAAATATATGGTCAAAAATATGGTTGAGGCGCCAGAGGCTGCAGGTGTGTGCCTGCTTGCCTGTGGGCTTGAGGGCTGGCAGCCATGCGGGTGCACACCTGCAGGCAGCCATCACGCGGTTGGCCCAAAGCATTCCAAAAATTTTAAAAATAAAATATAAGGGCAAAAATACACAGAAAACTGCCGGAAAAAATAATGTAATCCTGCATATTTCTTAACCGACAACATACACCGACGACATACACCGACAACAGATCCGAGGAAAACCAAAAAAACTAATAGGTAAGGCATACACGATCCCGCTCTGATGTAATATGAAAGCCATAAAAGGAGATTAACATTCCTTCTGCTGGTCTTGGTCCGACGAATATCGAATCAGTCACAACGGAAACGCTCGAGTTATTCAATGTCATTGCCTTCAAGTTTCTTCTAATACCTTTATCACTGTCACTAGAGAATGCCTTTTGGTTTTTCAGTCTTCCTCTCTTATATGCTTCTTTTGTAACGGTCTCCCATCAAAACAGTTACAAGTGATGACGGATCCCATTTTGCACACGTGTCAGACTTACATGGTAGTAGGGCCACATCAGTCCAACATTTATATTATAACTGAATTATAAAATTTATTATACAAAAAAAGGAGGGAAATTACAAATTATTTACTTTAAGGAGTGTGAATAAGAAAACTTCTTATACATCTATAAAGATTTAGTTTGATTGCCACGCTATAAAGGCTCTTGTTTCGAACAGCTTAAAATCTCTCCCATTACTTATCTAATCTATTACGAAATTAATTTTATTTATGTAAAAGAAAATTTTTGAACTGGCAAGATAAGTTATGGCTGCTACGTGTGTCCTCTCATAGTTTAATATTTTATTCATTTAAAAAAAAAATTAAAAAAATTTGAATGCAATGGGATACTTCACTTCCATGAGGTTATTCATAGAAGGATTCAACACCCTTAATATCTTTGGGACACATTAATTAAAAAGCTTAATTGACTTCAATGTATTAAAATATTAATAATCAGCTCATGCACGTAATGAGATGATAAGCTCCAGCACTTTTGTATTGGAATAATTTCTTTTTACCAAAAAAACAGGGTAATTTATTCTTTCAATATTTATTATTAAAATATGATACACGTGAATCCGTGATGTACGCTTCACTCCCATGATGTTTTTTTTGGTCGGAGTTAGGTTTTGTCTGAGTGTCCCACCTATAATGAGGACAAATATTGACCGACGAATATGCATTTTCCATGTTGCTTGTGTCCCCTTTCACGTGTTGTTAGTTTACAAGTGCTCCATTCCCCTTGAAATAGTTTCTAGGGATCCTCAGTTTCTATCACTGATCATATTCAATGGATTTACATTACAGAGATAGGTCCCACATCGATAGTGATAATACAAGTAAATTTAGGTGATCTGAACTCTATTATTTTATAATACTTAAATGTCATTGAATATTTTTTCTTGTTTAATTTCAATAAAAAACAATTTATCATAAAAAGAAAAAAGAAGAGAAAAAGAAAGCACAGGGTCTGGATCTGAAGTCTTAACTTGTTATAGTAATCGGTATAGGCACAGCTGATTCCTAGACTACAGTCACAAATTATTTTTCTTTTTCACATGGTTTTGTATGAGATTCATACTATAAAGCTGTTGGAAAAAGTCAAACAAAAATATTTTTTCAAATAAGTTTAAAAAGATGTCAAAATTCAAACATTTTCATTTTGGTTTCAAAAATTTGTTTTTCGGTTTGGACGGGAATTTTGATTTTCGATTTTGAATTGGCATTACCAATGTAGGACTTTTAGTCCCACATTGCTTATGGTTTGTGGGAAAGAGACCTTTATTTATAGGGAGTGTTGTTTATCCTTTGAGCCCCTAAATGGAAGCGGCTCTCGATTGACACACACGCGCGCGTGCGCGTCGGACCGGGCCTCGGGCGCGGGCCACAGGCTATGGGTTTTGTCGGATTCAGACACACCCCTACCCGAATACCCTTTTAGAAAAGGTTCAAATGTAGAGATGTATCTCTACACATTAAGGGGTACCATCTGGACCGTAGATCTCAAGATCTGAGATCTAGATTAATCTGGGCAGTCCATCTGGAAGGTCACACCCCATCCAGTGGACACATCCAAGGGGTCTTTGGGCCCTATAAATAGAGCCCGAACCCATGCTCATTTCTCATCAAATTGAGTACGAGCTCTCTCTCACTCTCACTCTCTCCCCCCCTCCAACTCTCTCTCTTTACTCTCTGTTTTGATCGAAGAGTCGGAGTTCTATATTTTCTTTTCCTAAGAGTTGATCTTAGCCGTCGGATCCGCATATACCTATCAGTGTGTGCACACTGGGTAGGTATCCTTCAAAAAGGGGTTGTTTCATCTTGGAGGCTTTGCAAATATGTGTGCTGACTCAGTTTGATACAGATTGATAAGACCAATACGTATCTGATCCCATGTCGGTTTTCAGAATGACTGATAACTATTCCAATACCATGAACTTAAACCATGATTAGATTGTTTTCTTCTTTTTGGGTTTCAGATAGGCATCCCATGACTGCTTTGTTAAGGTGCCTCCTTCTTAATCACTGGATGAAAAAGAACTACCAACAAACCACTTAAAACTTAGAAACAGAAAGACATTAATGAGGTTAAAAAAAAAAGAAGAGTATAGTGAGTTGAAAGTATCTCGCATTTTGCTGACTGCAATCCATGATGTGGCATTTGGGAGCGCAATCGCAATCAACCCACTTGAATCCTAAAAACCCAAATGAAGCAGATGACCAAGCTCCCCCTCGGATCATGGTCCTCTCTAGCACCCAGACCACCCAGCACCATTGAATTATGTTCACCCATGGGCAGGGCTGAGACGCCCCATCTCAATGCAGAGATTCCAGAGATTTTTTTTTTTTTCTACCTATATTTGTATTTTGATACTTATGAATAACACAAAATAGAAACTAACAGATTGCAGATGGTCCGTTATCTCGGAGCTAACAAACATAAACATTTTACTGAAGAAATGATTCCCTCGACCTAGGTGATCTCCCTGCTTTGGCATGTACTGGAAATATATATAGAAATCTATTTCTGACTCTCACTGTAAAAAGCAGTCCCCAAGCAGTGACAGGTATATCATAAACTGAAAATGGGGTTAATTACAGGAGAGGCTGGCTTCACATCGTATTTATGCACTTCTTAACTGGAAAAAAAAATCGTCTGCAGCGCTACCATGTAGCAGTGCTGATCCTGAGTCCCTGACTGTTGAGAGTAAATCGATCATGTGTCCCGATGCATTCCCAACGGTCAGGATCAGCCAACATAAAGGAGAACCCAAACGAACTGAAAAGAAGAGGGGAAAAAAAAAAGGTAAAAGAGGCGTTTCCTAAAAATTGAAATGCACCAACTTTTCTACTTCTATTTTCCCCCCTAAATTTCCCTTTTTTATTGCCATCAAATGACTTTTTTGTCCACAACAGAGACTAAATGCATGCATCATACATTTACAGATGCTCTTTTGTTATCATCAAGAAAATGTACCCCCGGAATAATATCCATTGTAGGCCGCAGATGGAGGCTCACCAGATCCCTGTCAAAGCATTGTTCAAGTCATGCAGGGACAGGACATAAGCCAGATGATGGTTGTAAACTTGCAACAGACTTCCGGGCCCACAGATCATAGTGTATGATCTCCTCAAGAGATGGGCTTGCCACTAATTCTGCCTGATGCTTATCGCATGTCTGCTCCACAACTTTGAAAATATCCAGGTAGCTGATTCTGAAAAGCACATTCCACATGTTTATCAGTAGAAGAATTAAAGGCTATAAGAAAATCAGCAGCCTTGGTCATTTGACAGACAAGCAATTTTAGTTATTGCAGCATACTTGATACAAGATTTGGTGACATTGGAAAAGCAACATGCCATAGCAAATCGACTGAGGGTCATTAAGATGAACCACCACCCCACAGCATACATTGTAGATATCGCGGTTGTTTCAGAAAACAGACTTCAATTCTTCATTCTCAGAAGAGGCATTGTTAACCCAACACCAGACCTAGTTTAATCAACATCCTTTTCCTCGATGTTGATCTTCTTTTCTTCTTTTCAAAAATATTATAGTAATGAAGATACACTTCAATGATTCAGAAGAAAGGGGTAGCACCAAAATACCAATTATCTGATTACATAAACAGTGTTAGGTATGCATTCTTGTTTTTGGATCACAGAACATGTGAGAGAAGACGGCTCCTTCTAGAAGATGCTTCTTAGCCATTCTGCATTTCTGAGCTCAAAACAGAAATGCCTCACTCTTTAGCCCATTTTTATTCTATGTTAGGAATGCATTCTCCACTTTGAGAATGTATTTCTAGGAATTCATACCAAACACAGCCTAAATGACCAGCATTTTCACCAGCATTGTTCTTATTGATCAGATAGCCAATGTGAGCTTTAGGTCAGGAAGGAATCATTAGGTTCTACTATTATTAACAAAACATAGTTTTAGTGTAATACTATCTATGAATCCATATAATATTTTTTTCACTGAATTATGCTTGTAAGAAACATTTTCATAGGATATTATTCTCTGTTATTTCATATAACCCCCCACAGACATCTAAACACATTAAGCTTTCACAGACATGTTAACATTTTAAGCTTTCTACCATATCTGGGTCTCCGCTTAACACACATTCTGAAGTCAAAGAAAACTAGTCAGGATAGAAAGCTAGCAGTTTTGCAGTTGATTTTTAACTAATTAAAGCATTTGTTTGAAAGTTTAGTTTTCAGTTATGTAAAAAAGACACAAACATTTTCATATATTCTTAGAGAAATTGTGTCTTAAATTCTTCAGATCCTCTGCAGAAGACATAAGCCTCTAGATACGGAGTATCAAAAAAGGAAAAAACTTGATAAGGAGAGACAAGAAAGAAGAGAAAACACTGAGATAAACAGGAATATAAAAAAAGAATAAGAAACAAAACTACATACTTTTCATCAATAAACATTTCCACAGCTTTCTCATTTGCAGCACTAAGAACCCCAGTCATGGTACCTCCAGCTCGTCCAGCAGCATAGGCAAGATTCATGGATGGGTATTTATCATTGTCAGGAGCTTTAAATGTTAGGGAACCAAGTCTGCATCATTCCATTTCAAATTCAATAATATGAAATAAAAGAAATAAAACCAACCAAAAGTTCAATTTGGCTCTCCACTATCCAATACCAGGGATTCAAATCATTCTGTGTAAATCTTTCCCGATCAGAAACAAAATGTTTTCATTATATCTTTCCATATTGACTATGATTGTCCTAGGAGTTCAGTTAACATCAACTTCAATATGAGTAGAAACCGGACTTTTAACACCAAGAGCAGATTAATGCGGAAGCTTACAACTTCACAAGTGATGGATACAGCTTGGACAAGAGAGAAAATATCCATCAGTTTGACTATGACTTACCTAAAGGATGAGTATAAATTTGTGGCATTTGTCATCCAAAAATAGTAGCTTCTCCTTTCTCATTATATTAACTTGAATTATTGGGACATGGGTGTTCTTTGTTTCATAGATGCACACCATTAATATGACTCCATGTTTGCAAGTAGAGCATTAACACCGAAAAAACCGCCTCAAAATAGAAAGAAAGTTGAAGACACCGAGTAAGAACAGAATATGAAGGTAATTCCAAAGAATTAAAGAAGTGTCGCCGTAATTTCAGAAGTGCCCTATATTATTCTTATCTTTCTTTTTTTTTATTTTGTGTTAAAGGTTAGTATGGTCCATACAACAATAATGTACTTATTTGCTTCTTCTGCTACATTGTCAGTAAGAGTATAATGCAATGAAAGGGCAAGAGATCCCTACTTGCAAAGATCAAGACAAGGCCAGGTTATCTCAGAACAGTAAATTCTGTCGGGCCATGATAGCGTGTAAAGTATTGGCAGACGCATGTCAGGCCACCCTAACTGAGCCAAGACAGATGAATCCTGGAAAAAACAACAAACAGAAATCCAAAACAATCAGCACAGAGAATCTAGTGTAAAATCGAAATTTTAATTTCATGTAACTTCAATTCCAATGCCTCCATAAAACCCTCCAAAAAAAAAAAAAAAAAGAACAAAAAATAAATTTGAGAATGATTAAAACATTTAAGTGTATCCTCTTAGAATTATATCACATGTTAAAAAACAAACAGAGAAATAAATTATCAAAGAAATAACTAGGATGATGGAAAAAGCAAGAAATGAACCTGTGTCTCAACCATTGAGTGTATGATTGACTGTGGATGCATCACAATCTCAATATTATCATATTTGGCTCCAAATAGATAATGGGCTTCAATTACTTCTAGCCCCTGTTAAGTGGGGGGAAGGGCATGCAGCAATAAAAGGAAGGAAAGTTTTAGGTCCTCAGACGATGCATGATTTAGAAGGTAACATAACATGAAAAAAAAATTCTAGAAAGTAAGTAGACAACAAGGAAAAAAATAGAAAACCTTATTGAAAAGGGTAGCAGAATCAACTGTAATCTTCTTTCCCATATTCCAGTTGGGATGTTTTAGAGCATCAGCAACTTTTACTTCTTTCAATTTTTCAACAGGCCAATCCCTGTTGCGGAAACCACAAATACTTGGTTAGCCCTAGGATCCAATTGTTGGATCTATAATTGAAGGTAAAGTGCAAAAGATATGAGCTTTTCCAAATGAATAAAATATTATGAATAGACTGACATCTGATTGTTTTACTCACTTCCTCTCATTGATAAAATCACTTCCTCTCATTGATAAAAGAGTTCATATTAGAAAGATAATTACCAACTTTCAGGTTACATATTTAGGTCACATGCATTGGTGGAATTACTGGATGCTTAGAAGCATGTTCTTAATTCATATATAGCATAAATATGTGTACATCTTGGTATTGCAGCGAAGGCCATTGAATTCAGTGGCAAGGACTAACAGTGATATGATATAGAATAGAGGTGATTACAGACTAGAGACACACCAAAACTGAAAAGGGAAGTAATGAGAAAGGAAATGAGAATGGCCGACACTTGACAAATAAGATGACCTTGAAAAGAGTGGAATGGAAAAACAGAATCCGTGTACCTGACCCGGTTTAATTGGTAAGGGCTTAGTTCAGTCAAGCTATGTGTTCATCTTAAAATTCATCAAGTAATTTCATTTGTCAAAGTGAAAGTAGGTAACCAGAAAATCATCTTCCATTCTTTACATTTGCTTTCTTATTTTGCTCTCAAAAGTGGCCAGCTGAGTTGTCAAGTGTTGTTTTGACTTCATACCTGAAAGCTCCGCCTGAAGCTGTCAAAATGATGCGTCGAAGTGCATCCTCTGGTAAACCCTGGATACACTGGGGACAGGAAGATCTCTCTCAGCTTCTCTAATCAGCATTGATAAAAGGATGGAGCAAATATGATGCAACAAACATGAACACAAAATTGTAAACGAAAATCTTAAAACATGTCCTAATATCATTGCAAACAAGGATGCCACGATAAGATGGAAGAATCCCAAACTTATATCCCTAATCTATAGGACGGATATAAAATCCCTTTTTTTCCTTCTTTTTTTTCTTTTTTTTTTTTTTTTTTGGGGGGGGGGGGCCAGTAAGCATACACGTTCATACCTGAAATATGGCAGAATGTTCTGAATCAGCAGGAAGTATTTTCACTTTATGCTTGTGAGCAAGTGGAAGCACAAAAGGACCCCCAGCAATCAAAGTCTCTTTATTTGCCAATGCTATATCTTTTCCAGCTTCTATTGCAGCTACTGTGGGCTGCAAAAACAATAAAGGAGCAATGGTCAGCCAAATGGCTTAGGTTTTCCATTATTCATTCTTTCTTTTTTACCTGTAGTTATGCTTCCCAAAAAGTAATCCATAAGTTCTTTAGAACATTGGCATTTGTGATAACAAAAGTAAGTAATAGAGATAATCCATAAGTTATTCATAACATTGTTTCTCCTTTTGTTAATCAGATAGCTTGATGATAACAAGAGAGTAATAGAGAGGTGAGGAAAAATCAAAAGACCCCCCTCTTCCTCTCCCACTCCTGGTAGCACAATAGCACAAATTGTGCAGTGAAAAAGAAATATCCAGGCTTTCCCAAACCACAAGTACCTCATGTTATCAATTGTGTGTTAATAAAAGATACTCAGGCTTTCACAAGTACCTCCAGGCCCAGACTAAGCAACATTGCACTTAATTAATGCCAACACTTTCTTGGGTCAGCAACAGAAAAAGAATTTTATAAGGAAAAGGAGGAAAAAAGAAAGATACAAGCAAAAATAATGGAAAAGGGCACAAAGTCACTAAATTAATCCTACACCCTCAGTAATTTGGATCACTTTTAGAGAATTCTCCTTTTCCCTGCATAAAGATTCTGGAATTCCTCCTCCCTCCTACCTTTTTATTCTTCCAAACCACTAAAAGGAACCTCTCCATCTAAATTTCCTCTAGCTCTCCACCCATCAATGTGGCAATCATGTGGCAACCATGGCCGCCTCCCCTCAAACCGAAATGAAATGACTTGAAGAGGTCACCACATTCCCCCGAGTATGCCGATAAGTGATAAAAGGTTTCTTCTTAACATTGAGTGAATCAATCTGAATAAATGTATTATCAGAAACCCTATGAACAACATTACCAGGCCATGCTATCAACCCTGACTCCCTATTTTCATTCTTCGAAACTGTTACGGTTGGAAATCGCCCGCCAGTCTGAAATCCGAGCAACCTGTAATCACAGAATTTAAACAAGGGAGTTGGGCGACTAAGCCCCGGGTACACTCTGATGTTTAAGTTAGATTCCCAATGTAAACAGTCAAGAGATAGCAGGAAGCTAGCTATCTCCAGTTTAAAGAAAGAGGGGAATGATAAGAGAGTTTGAGCGTATGAGAGAACTGAGGTTGAATAGTGAGATTGTGTCCGTTTTACCTTGAGGGATCATCCCCTACTTATAGAGAATGGGAAGAAGCATGGAAGCACCGGGACTCAGGGAAGTAGATCGCCAATAGGACTGCCAAGTGTCGCTCTAAGGGGCGCCCAGGTCATAGACTCCGATTAGGAGTGGGAGACTGTAGCCAAGGAAGCCAAGTCGGTGAATGACAAGAGTGACAC
Source organism: Protea cynaroides (assembly GCA_028583415.1). Classification (NCBI taxonomy): domain Eukaryota; kingdom Viridiplantae; phylum Streptophyta; class Magnoliopsida; order Proteales; family Proteaceae; genus Protea; species Protea cynaroides. The sequence continues at coordinate 8,382,464 of CM053273.1, forward strand.
GTGCCACCACACGGGTGGCCGTATGACCATGATGATCGGCACCGTATCGTACTAGGAGAAGGACTCCTCTGACGTAACCTAGTCGCCTCAGGACTCTAACCTCCGACCAAGAAATGTAACCGAATATGTTTATACCTCCGACCAACACCGTGTCCAGGACTATAACTCCGAGCGGTGGAAGCCGAGCGCACCATATCATTCATGGTCGGCTTCGTGGATAATGGATGTCACTTGTAAGATTTTAAGTGGATGATGTTTTTCCCACATAACAGAAACCAATGAGGTGTTTATAAATGGGGATGTAGTTAAAACATTCTCCCCAGCTTGCCCAGATTTCAAGTGATATATGTAAACAGGGTCTTCATACCAAGTATTAAGTATGCTGGCGTGCCAATAATATTTTGAGTTCAACAGTCAATGGAACTGGTACCTTATGGGTATATTTTAACTTCTAATCTATGATCCACAATATTTGGGTACCTAAATGTTGAAATTGCACATCTAGAAAGTTTGTTATTTCACTCCAAATTCAAAATAATCCATTTTAACTCTCTTAGCTGCCACTTCTAGTAACTTCAGGTTGGATCTTAGCATTTACTGAAATTGGAAACTGGATGGAGTTTCAACTGGGAATCAAACTGCCACCATATCCATAGCATGAAAATATATATTTCCCTTATCATAAAATATAATGCTGTTCTTTTTTTCCCCAGCTCCTTTTATTGCTTTCTTCTATTCTTATGCCGTATATATACCCAAAAAATACTACAATGTCACCAAATCCCTGGTCGAATATTTATTGTCATAATCATTTAAACCCACACTTAAAGTACGCTTTCACAAGCAATAAAAAATTCTTTAACCTAAGAATTTACTGTTATCTAAACTCACACCCCAGTAACCCAAAGCTAATATATTATACTATTACCTGAAGAAAATTAACAACCTATCAAAGAAAATTCACAACACTTCAACTCTTTAAAATTCCATATGCATGTTAAGGACCAAGAGTGGTCGCTTAATGGATTTTAGCCTTGAAAAGCTTAATGGAGTTTAGCCTTGAAAATATTCACATGATCGATAATGATCTTATCTTTTGGAACGTATCCTTTCCCAATCATTCCAATGAATAAAAATAAATAAATGGTCAAGAGTTTTATGGATTTAGGAGAAGATTGTGAGGTGTATTTTTGTCATCATGAAATAAGTTTGCTTAGACTCTAGATAATCCTAAAGAAAAAATTAGTATTGATTCAATTTTTTGTTTTCTGTGAGCTTAGTTAACCAACTCCTCATGAGGGAGGTACAAATAGTCAGAAACCCAGGGATGGCTTCTCATAGTTGTTGGGAATCTCACATAAGGTAAGTGTAATCTATAAGCTTTATTTGATTCATTGGATTTATTACTTTTTTTTTTTTTTTGGGTAAATAGCTTTTAATCTATTTTTGATCATCAGTACATGGGACTTTTATTAGTTGAACCTATTTAAAATCATGTGACACTAAAGGTCCCCCCCCCCCCCTCTGCGGCATATTCTAGTGTTTAGTCGTCCTATTTTAATAGGTTAGATCAGTTAATGAATAGAATGGCTAGGCGATACATGAATGAACAGACAATCAACAATTCAAGCAATTCTGTGGATTTGGTATAAGTTTGTGACAAAAGCAATTTTTTCTGTTAGTATAGTCTATTTCAGAATATTTGTAGTGTTACTTTATATAGGCCTGTTTATTCATCTTTCCATAAATTGGAATTAATTAATTCAATTGTGAAAATGGGTCTGTCCAAGCAAGAAAATCTGATCTACGACCACGCTATATAAAACGGCTTTAGTGCCATAACCCTAACCAAGCAACTCCATGAGTCCCTATTTGAGTAAGGCGCGCACCAGAAGAAGCTGCTTTTTATTTATTTATTTCCTTCTTTTCCTCTTCAAAGAACGTTGACCTTGACTCAACAGATCCATTCAGTTGAACCCACACTCAAATGAGGACCACAATCTCGGGGCTCAATGAAACAGAAAGTATCAGCATTAAGAAAAAAATCAACTTCAGGAGCAAAAGTTGTGAAAGACTAAGCATAGGACTAGGCAAAACCACCTTTTTAAGGCCAAATAAACTCAAAAAAAAAAAAGACCACCTCAATAGGAACTTGATTCTTTGAAGTTCAGTTAGTAAACTGACACCGTAATGGGTGGTTCAAAGGCACGATCGCGATAGTCTAAAGTAAAAAAATCGGTTCAAGCTTCTAGAAGTAGGGGAAAGCAAGAAGTAGTTTTTGACTGGTTAAGTAGAGAATGTCGTTGTAAATCAGGCTGATTTACAATTAGGAAAACTACTGCGCTAATGCACCCTCTATTAGGTTGTTCTGGCACATGCCTTACTCAAATAAGGAGCCGAAGGACTTTCTTCTTTGCTTCTGGCGAAGGAATTTTTCGTTGATTGCATGAGCTAGCTTGCAAACATAGGCTCAAAAGCAGCAAACTACAGAGAGAAGAAAGTTCAAATCTGTTTTTTAAGTAGGCAGGGAATCGGAACAGTAACATATATTGACCTTGTAGCCATTGGCATTCAATTTAATGAAATTTTATGAAATCAGTTTAGGTTCTTTCTTGTATTAAGGATGACATTTAGGGTAGTTCTAGGCTGACCTTTTCAGCAAGGATTGGGTGTTGGATTTGTGTGTCCAGTTTAAATAATTTAATATTGATTAATTTGCATGATACCTTGGGCACATATTTGTCCTTGGGTTTGTACCTTAAACTGTTCGCAATTAGGGACAGAATTGGACATTATGTTCAGACAAGTGTTACAATATGTGTTCTCAAGGATGGTGATTCTAGACACAAGGGCAGGTGTACATATCTATGTATATCGAATTGGATCTCTTTAGAACATTGAAATGACTGTCGGCTGTTTCGAATAAGATTCCCAAAAATTGTTTGTGATTGGTCCCCTCATCTAATTGGTTCCTATTGTAACAAAATAGAAAGTAAGAGAAGATGGAGAGAATGGAGACAAGGATCGAGAGTGGTAGAACCGTTGGCACTATCTCCCCCCTCCAGTTATTCTTATTTATAAAAGTAGGAAACTAACCTAAAGTAGGAATAGGACAACTACATGTCAGCAGTCCTAGTTACACTCATGCAAGGAAAAAGAAATTAAGATAAAAAAAGAAACTAACACTAACTCAACTAGTCAAGCCCACATGCTTTGACTAAGTCAAAGTTTATTTACTTATTAACAACTATCGACAGTGCTTTGACTATAGTCAAAGCAGTTAATTAATTACACAAACACTTTTCATTGCAGTTGAATATTATGGGTTTTAGTGTACTAATGGTTGATGTCTCCCTAGCCATATATCAATGCATTGGGTTCACAATATTTATCTGTGAATGAAAGAAATGCTCGACAAAGAATCCACCCAACATATCAGGAGAATATCAAGAGAGAGTTATCTGATCATCATATCAACGATGTGGTTTCTAAGTTGTTTGCAAGAAGGATCCAAAATATTACTCTTTACTAATAATTATATTTTAAATATTTTGAAAGTCACAGTGATTGATATTCTCTATATACGATGCTCCAATGGACTAAGGTGGCGACAGTAATTATTTCCTTGCTTGTAGGACTAGGTCCATGATGCAGGCTGAGATCCGCTGGATTGGAATCTCTAGAGGATTCTATTTTAATTGGGATATATTTGTAATCTTTTTAATTTGAAAATTTTAATTAGATTTGACTATAAGTCTTAGAGTTTTGTTAGGTTTCTTATTGTTACTCACGTCCCTTTTATTATTTTTATTTATTTATTTTAGATGTGGGTCCCTTATTCCTTAGATGTAGGTGAGTATTAGTATTTGAGTTGATTTCTAATTAGTAGTTGAGTTTAATTAGAACTCTTATATTAAAGTCATATTTGAGTTCTAATTGTGTTTTTAGAGTTTCAGTCCAATTAGGATTGTAAGTTTATTTAAAGACATTATTATTAATGAAATTAGTAGTTGATGATTATTGAGAAGAAAGAGAAGAAGAGGCTCTCGGCTCTCTCCCTCCGTACAGTATCCCTCTGATCTCTCTCTTTGAGTTCCCTTTCTCCATTGCTGTTTCGATAGCTTCTTTCTCCTCTCTATATCTTTCTCTTTCTTGGTTTTCCCTCCCTATACCATAAGGTATATTCCTATATCTTTTTTGTTTTAATTCTTTATTTTAACTCCCTACAATTATCCCACCATCCCATTAATTATCCCTAAAATAATCTCACGTTACTATTTTGGTTCTCATCCCTGATAATGGTGTTTTCAATATTCTCCATTGATATTCCCTTTCATCCCTTTAAGTGAGATTCAGTCTCCATTAGTCCATTATGTGATATTGTAAAGTAGAGGGATTAAATAATAATGAAACTATTAACTTAGGGCATAATAATGATATCTGTTTTTAAGTATCCTTGTGAGTAAATATCTTTATTTAAGAAATAAAGTTATAACTGCATACGGAAACCTTGGGTGATCCTGTTAGAAAATTATATGTTTAGGGTTTCAATGAAATTCATTCCAATCCCATACAGTTGCCCTAGAACACAATAGAGAAATCATAAACTATGAATCATAAAGAAATACCTGTCTGTGAAGAGATTAATTCCATATGCTCCACGACGCTCCAATCTTTGATCGAAATCCCTCGGCTACAGTCTTCCACAGCCTCCCGAGGATATCCTGACGTCTCTTGCTAATGGGTGCAGAGAACTGATTAACCGTGAATGTGGGGACTCTAACCCTGTATTTATAGAATACAGATGTAACCCTAAAATCCTTCCCACAATAGAATTAGGGTTACCAAACCTATCTCATACTGTGTGACGAACTGAACCAAACCAAATCGGTTATACCGTGTCAATCAGATTCCCACTGAATTAACTAGTTTAGGTAATTAATTAAGCCCACATAAATCTAACAATCTCCCATTTGGACTATATTAATTACAAAACTATCATTAACCAGTGTGACCACGAAATCCAACACACTAAATCGTCACTAACTTTGAAACATCGATCAAGTTTTCCAATGCGAGCAACAACGAATAATACACCTTAACGTATGGTGTATAGACTTCTGTCAGCCACAACAGAGGTCTACTCAATACATGAATCGTCTGAGATAATGCATGAAAATAAACTCCCATGCGAGTCCAAACTTGATTAAAAAACCTTAATCAAAGTGCCCCAAAACCTTTATGGGCAACTTAACATGGTATTTAAATATTTTAGAATTATAATACCATACTTTGGTTAGACACCACCTTAAATCTTTGGCTAAATACTGCCTTGAAACTTTGGCTAAATACTACCTTGAAACTTTGGCTAAATACTGCCTTGAAACTTTGGCTAAATACTGCCTTGAAACTTTGGCTAAATACTGCCTTGAAACTTTGGCTAAATACTGCCTCATATCTGTGACATGTCAAACACATAACTATGTATGCAAAATAGCAATAACGCAAATGCTAATGTAAACAAAATCATAGTTACCAAAAAAAAAAAATTATACCATCAAACCATGAGTAATACAATCAAGCACAGTAAGCAATGTGAAAACATAAGTATAAATATAAAGAGTCTCCCACTGATTAAGCATATCTAGAGACTCCCACTGATTCCCAGATCTTTGGCCACTTAAGCCTCTGAAAAAATTATTTATTTTCAACCATTCTTATATTGGACATACCGTCCCTTAAAGACTCCCACTGACAAAACCTTCGTTTGAGAATCTACAACGATATAAAATCTTTTGACATCTTTCTTACTTGAAGAGATTCGATCTCCATTATACTTTGAAATACTAGATTTCATATTATTCTTTGAGAATAACACAGCTGAACCACTGTCAGAATACATCTCAATAGATTTATAAATGGAGTTTATAATCTCCAAATTAGAGAATAAATTTTCACACAAGATATCTTGTTTGTTATAATTATATAGAGTTACCAAACCCTACTACCATGACAATGAACCTTGATATTGGTTTCTTGTCATCAATACAATCATTATAAATTATATCAAAATAGCCTAGAGTGTCACTACTTCTATAAATGAACATATAATCTTTGGTCCTCTATATATACAACACGACCTTCCTTTTCCCCATTGTCCAGTAAGCTATACCAGCATCCAACTGAAAACATCTTATGACACTCAATGAAAAAGCTATATGAAAATATTACAATCTTAAACATATATCAAGCTCTTTACTGCATTGTAGATGCTAATACTCAGTATCATTCTTTGTCCATAAATCTGTCAATTTGTCTCATTTATCGATTTTAGCATCCGCAACTTACTAGTTATACATGCATACTGAACCATTCGAAAGCACAAATAGTATTTATTCTTTGAGATAAATCCAGAATTTTATTTTTCCTGTCACGAGTAAACTCAATTCCAGGTACAAAGGTACTTGCTTATACAGTTTTACATGTCGAAGTTATCAGACAGAAGAATATTGATTTCAATTAGTAAACCATGTCACTACAGGCCAATGAAAATCATCAACACACATGACAAGGAAATGAATCCACTCCCACTGACCTATAAATATATACAATGGTCAATGACAATCGAAGATACCACCCTGTCAAAATACCATTATCCGGATATCTGTTTAATCCACAGATTGACTTTATAACTCTACAAAATATATCTTCTTTATTCTTACCACACAACCTTGTGATTAAAATATATAAAAATTTTCTTCAAGATTTTCTTTGATCAAAACGATCTTTACATCTACAATGAGCAACTAAGACCTTAAAATTAAAGTTCAATATTTTCTCTTCCCTTTGTGTGATTCCACTTTGCTATAAGTCTTACTTTATAGCAAATAATTCTCCCACTGGAATCACACATTTTCTTTGTATACCCATTTTTAAGCTATGAGTACACCGCTCATTGATAAAAGCATAATTTCAAGTCTCGTTATTGTTCATAGACAACGACACATCCTTTATGATCATTAAACATTTAAGAGTAATTTCATTACTAATAACTTGCTAAAAAAACATTAAGATCTTTATTTTTGTCTATCACCAAAAACATATATTTTGAAGTACAACATGTGATTGGATGAAATCACAGATCTACATGGTCCAGTATATCTCTTCTTTGCCTCATCTGGCTCTGCTACTATGGCAGAAGCATCGATCTTAATGAATATTTCTATAATCATTTCATTATACTCTGGTAACATTTCTGGTATCTCAACTGGTTGCTTCACACCCATTTTCAGGTGGTCTCATCAAACTTAAAGTTCTTGGGTCTATTTTGACATCTCATAATATAACAACTCAATGTCCTAAAATAATCACTCTCCTACGAGTGTTATGAAATCATGTCAGTTCTATAGTTTCATAACAAGAAGATAACTTAAACTGAAACTGAAACTTAAAACTGACTAACTAGCATTCTATTAATAATATAGGCTGCAATATCAATTCTTTCCTTACAGGATCAATTACATTTTTAGGTTTTTGCAAACACTTGCTTAAATTTATCAGGGAATAAACCAGTATCACATGGTCTCCCAAAACTCTCTCATTCAGATCCAATAGTTTTAGTTCTTTTAATAAAAAAAAATTTCACCTTAATTTTCATTATTTGGAAAAACAACCATAGACTAAACTGTGACAAGAAGTCCTAGATGAAATCTCGATGTCCACCAAGTCTAATAAATCCTTGTTGTGAATGACCTTCACTTACTTTAATCTTGTCATCTTCTCTTTTAAATAATTCTCACATATATACATGTAATAAACCTTGGAAGAAGAATTTCCGAATATTATTCTTTCTAATCTTTCTTTGGACAACAGTCATAAACCCTTATGACCAGGATGGAAGATTACAATATACAGTTTAACTTCTAAAGATAGAATAAATTAAAGATTAATGCTTAAGTATCCAATATTCTGCACCTTCCTGCTTAGAAGTTTCATAATCTTTATTCCTTTTTCACTTAAGCTGTCCAGCTATATAAATTTTTCTTTACATGTCCCTTCTGAGTCACTCTACAATAATTTTATTCTACTTAGATCCATTTTATCTTGTAGTTTTTTAATGTCTAATTCTTTGTCATAAGGTTTCTGACTATTCCATGAAAAAATATTTTCTTTCTATGGGTTTTCCTATCCCTTTTACAACTTGCCTTTGTCTGGGTATATATTATGCACTATGATATTGCATTCATATTTTTCTCTTTTCTTTGAACTTTTATCCTTAGTTCTTTCACTTTAGGGTTCGCTATATTTTTTAGTATTATAGGTCACCAGGATCTGACTATACAATTCTTGTGCGGAAGTGAAAAGTCTAAAATGTCACTTACATAGGTTTTAATGAACCTACAAATATTCACTTATCCTTGAGCTTATCATTTATACTTAACAGCTCTACCTTGTATTTCCTCATATTTCGAATACCATCTCTTATCATCAAAAAACTGATACTGATAGACTTGAGTAATAAAACATCTCTCTGCCCCTTCTTGAAAAATCAAATCTTTCTTTGGATTTCTCAAAAAATATCCTTTTTCAATGTTTCTCATCTGAACATTGTTTTACTTGATCTTAAGGACTGAACACCCTAAGGATCAGAATACAATTTTTCTGTTGAGTATATCTAGGTTAAACAATCCTAGACTAGTTTACAGTTTCCATGTCAATTCATAAAACTGACAGCCAAAGACAGACATCTTAAGGTATTTAATCATTACATGTCCACAACAATGTAAATAACTGTAAGTCTATGATTAATACCAAATAAAATTTACTAGCAAGAATATATATACATAACATGTGCAAGCTAATTAATATCTTTGAAAAGTCAATCGAACTACACACACATCCTTTGGGACAATATGTGCACTGGTCCTCTCAATATTTGTACAATAACTACGAAGAGATAATGACTTTTAAAAATCTCACCACCTTTGGGTGGATGAAGACTCCTAAAGCCACAATCCTTCAACCATGTGCATGGGTTATTTATTTTCTTTGACAACGCCACCTTTGGGTGGACAGTGTCATTCTTTGCTGCATCCATAAAAGTGAGAGTTTATGTTAGTGTCACTTTTGTGTGAACACTATATTTCCTTACAGTAGTTTGTAAATGCATAAATGCTAGATTTGAGTATATTATGCTAGAACTAAGGTTGCCACTTTGGTGGTCACACCATAATCCTCACACAATAGCTATAAATCATAATTTGAATAAACTTGAACAATGTCACCTTTAGGTGAACATTATCAAAACTGAAGCATTTACAAATACATATTTTAGAATTTGAACACATCATAATAAAACAAGGTTGCCACTTTGGTGGTCACACCAAATTCCACCATGATATGAACAAATCCTAAACTGCAGCTTATGTGGGATATTTATTTAACCATGAATGCTTTAAAATATAATTTTACAAGTCTAAACATTCATATGAAATACACATTATCTCAATCAATCAATTTTGTACAATAACTTTAAGAAAAATCAGCAAAAACATTGTAAATCGAGTTCCCATAGGGTATTTTTCCATAATAACATATTTTTCAATACATCAAAATGTACCAAAATTTATATCAAATTGAAGAGCATTGAAAATGAAGTCCAACGAAATAAACTGGAGGTCAATCCGACATTACTAGCTCCCACAAATTCAGTTTAAAGTCAGATTATGAACGTAGTCAAAAAACTGCAAGCCAAACAGGCCTTAGATTCTGGACCGAAGATGAACCGCGGTCTGAAACAAAAACCGAACCGATCTGGTTAAACAAATAGAACCCAGTTCAACCAAGTGGGTATCGGGTCATAAATCCGGGTTTTCAAACCAACCCACCGGGTCATAAATTCAGGGTTCCGGGTCACAAATCCGGGTTTTCCCGATTACCCCATCGGGCTCGAACCTGGGTTTCGGGTCCGGACTGGATCTGCCAGGTTGGGCTGGCTTGCCCTGGGCCTGGGTTGGGCCAGCCCTGGCTGGGTCTGACTGGTCGGGTTGGCTTGGTCTGGCCCTGGGCTGGGCCAGCCCTGGCTGAGTCGGTCTTGGCCTGGAGCCCCGGGGCTGGGTTGACTCGGCCCAGGGAACCCGTAACCCAGTTAGGGTTAGCGATCGAGCGCCGAGTCGACCCGGCTATGACTTGGCGCCGTCAGAAACTTTTTTTTTTTAGTTTTTTTTTTCTCTCCCACCCGCGAGTGCATCTCACTCGCTAATTCCTCCGGCGATTGTCGGCGCGTTCGGTGTCCGATGCCGGCGATTTTTATATCGCCGGCTCCGTCTCTTCGAGACCTTTCCAACGGTATATTGCTTGACTTATTTTATCGGTCGAAAAAAAAAATTTCGTCGATGGAAAATTCTGACAGACTTCATCGAGATTCGATCCAAAACTTGAGAAAAATTTCTCTTTTAATTTGACCATTCATTATCAATCTTTATAATCGATCTCCATCGATTCTAGGTCTGTATGGTTTGCTCTGATACCAATTGTTAGAAAATTATATGTTTAGGGTTTCAATGAAACTCATTCCAATCCCATACAGTTGCCCTAGAACACAATAGAGAAATCATAAACTATGAATCATAAAGAAATACCTGTCTGTGAAGAGATTAATTTCATACGCTCCACGACGATCCAATCTTTGATCGAAATCCCTCGGCTACAGTCTTCCACAACCTCCCGAGGATATCCTGACGTCTCTTGCTAATGGGTGCAGAGAACTGATTAACCGTGGCTGTGGGGACTCTAACCCTATATTTATAGAATACAGATGTAACCCTAAAACTCTTCCCACAATAGAATTAGAGTTACCAAACCTATCTCATACCATGTGACGAATCAAACCAAACTGGTTGTACCATGTCAATCAGATTCCCATTGAATTAACTAGTTTAGGTAATTAATTAAGCCCACATAAATCTAACAGATCCTACCACTTTCTTACTTGGCAAAAAAGGATTCAACATGATCATAGTTTATAAATAAAGGGCTCTTGATTCGCTACTTGCTTGGCTTCTCTTTCTTCACCATATGTAGATGTGTTACATCCTCTTTCTCTAAGAAGCAAGCAACATAACACTTGTGGTATTCCTTCATCAGGCAGCAAACAGGGTAACTAGAGGTTCTAAAGCAATACATTCTCTAGAGGTTGGTAACATTTTCAGCTCATGTTGGCTTAAAGCTTCTTTCCCTACAATTTTAAGGGGTGGGATGGCCCACAAGCACTCATGACAAAGCTTTAAGAGATTGCATCCATGTATGTATACCAATAATCAAAAAGTAATGAGGTCAAACAAAAGGATTTCAGGTTTTACCTTCAATCCTGCACAACCTACTATTCCTGTAACTACAGTGACAGCATCTGGGTGACGAGCAACCTGAGGATGAATGAAAGAAATACAGATCAATGGATGATTTCATAACTACCATCCAATAAGCCAGAGCAGTGTAATATAGCAGCCAACCTCCACAACACCTTGCTCTCCAGGAATGATCTCGGGCATGTATTCAGCATCAGCCAAAGCCTCCTTGAGTTCACCAAATAATGATTCATTTCTAACAGCAACCAACTGAGGTTTGAATCTCTTGACCTATTTTACATATTATATATATAAATACAGAAAAGAAGAAAAGAAAATTACTGAGAACCAAACAAACTTGATTTAGATACTTCTGAAATTTAAAACCATCTCAAACTTTGCAGAAATTCAATATCAGACATGTCATCACCTGATCAGCCAGAAGTGTCACATTGGAACCAGCTGCCAGAGCTACAATCCTGAACTTACCAGGGTTTTCAGCAACAACGTCTAAAGTCTGAAAAAAGCACATATAAAAACCCCAAAATTGTTCAATGGAGAAACTAGAAATCAAATGAAGGCAACAAAGCTTCCAACTAAGAGGACTAAATAGAGGACACCAATTCTGACAAAATTAAGTCAACAGAAATCCATTGCGGTACACAGACATAAAAATAGAACTCAACTATTAAGCTATTGGTAAAGAAAATATAGCATGTGAGAGCCAGAGGGATGCATAGGGATGCATATATAAGGCTATGTTTGGTATCATTTTTGTTTTTGTTTTTTATCTATTTAACAAAAATCACTTTGAAAATAATTTTTGTTCAAAAATAAAATGTTGTTTGGTAGTTATAATAAAAATAGATGGTAGAATGAAAAACATATTTGGCATACTATGTCTAAAAATGATTTTGAAAGTCTTTGGAGAAACGACGTCGCCTCCGTTGGAATGATTGTTGTCGTCGTCGCCGTCAGAGCTGTCTCTAGGACGAAGTTGCAGGTATGCGTCTCTGTGCTTTACTTCCGTTCGTCAACGAGAAGAGTGTTTGAGGGTTTGATTTGGGGTGGTTTTATAAAAGGAAACTAAATTACTTTTTTAACCCTTTATTTTAACACATATTTTAAGTGTTTTGAGCAAAACACCACAAAAATAATTTTTGACCAAAAATCAAAAAGAGGTTGAAACCTCTTTTTGAATTTTGACTTGTTTTTATTTTTATTTTTCATAAATAGTACTCATAAATTATCCCAAACCTCTTCAAAACTATAAATTTGAACAAAAATCAAAAACAAAAATGATACCAAACACAGCCTAAGTGTGAAAGTAAATTATTTATTTATTTAGAGATATAGTACCTGAGTGCCAACGGAACCAGTGGATCCAACGATAGAGATAGGCTTTGGACCATCCCAAACCTTATGTCCAGGCTCTAGAACAGCTCGTCCTGGCCAGGCTGGAGGAGGTGGCCGTGCTGAACAACAAACTCTTCCACCAAATTTCGTTCCATTATCCTTTCTCTTGAAAGAAAATCCCCCTGTCAACCCCAAAGAAGACCAAAATTTCAAGTCCTTCGGCTGACAATTGAGCAAAATGTTAAGGCAAACATATAACTCTACCAGTAAGAAGCATATATGCGTGCAACAATATATTGCTAAAACGTAAAAGAAGTGTACAGCTTCTGAGCGTACAACCTCCCTGTCAAAAAGACAAGGGAGAAAAACACATGGAATATAAAATTTCAGAATACAGAGATTTCTCCATGTTTTGGTTTTACGAAATACTATTTGAAGAAGTAAAGCAGCACGTTGATGGGTACAGGAATTCATATACCAACCCAAACAAAGAGACCTGTATTATCACACTTCAAAGCTCCCCAAATTCTTGAATTCTCGATTCATTTTTTAAAGCCTTCTTACAAAGAAGTCGAAGAACCAAACCAAATACAAGCAGCTAAGTGTTCTTCTGAACTATCAATCCAGCAGAGCAATAAAGTGAACTACCTCTGAAAAACCTCATAAAATATTCTTCTACTAACTATCATCCAATAGAATAAACAAACGGTGCCCAAAAACGGAAATGCCGAATTGAACTTAATAGTAAATAAACAGTGCAACATGCTGAAATCATACTTCAAACCGATGGAAAAACCACAGCGAACTACAACAAACTGAAGCAAGCTCACCTGGTAGTCTGAGTCAATAATTAAAATCATGCAATCAACAAAAACGATGAAATAAAGTCAAGCAATACACTTGAAGCAGCTAAGAAAGAGCAACAGATAGACAAAGGAAGTCCTTTCATGATAAAGAAGCGGCCAAAGGGCTAGAAGGAGAAGGAGAAAAGTCAAACCTCCAAACCTGTGAAGGTTGGGTTTACTAGCATCCAGGAAGGAAACACCCCGGATTTCCAAAGGAGAAGATATTTTCAGAGCCATTACCGCAGGAAGAACAACACCAGACTTGAAGAATAGACAAGATTATATAAGATCCGATCAAATATGCATCTGATTTTATATTCATTAGGAATAAAATGGGATCCAAATCGTCTCATCCCTGAGATTCGGGAGGCGTGGCGGCAACCCTACTGGATGGTCGCCATGTGGAGGTCGGATGAATCCAACATTCTGACCCCTCCGTTCGAGCCGACAAGCCGAGCTGACAAGAGAGTGTCGGCTCGAACGGAGGGGTCGGTTCATCCGACCCCCACATGGCGACCATCCAGTGGGGTCGCCGCCACGCATCCCGAATCTCAGGGATGAGACGATTTGAATCCCTGGTCAATAGTCAATGGTCACCAAAACTACAAAAGTAAATAAATACAGTTGGATCCTTATAATTGAGGGATTTTCATATAACACCTAAGGTGTCGAATAATTTCCCCTCATTTTACACTCTCAACGTTCAAATCATCGTTCCAACTTTTCTGGCCAACTCGAAGATTGTTGACATTTCAAGTAAGTTTATATAATATATAAATGTTATATAACTTAAGGTTGGCCAGTATACATCCATTGCAGCAGGGTGTCTGGTTTGGTTTTTCATTGGCAGTTGGCTGTGGTGCGACTAGGGTTTCAGCGGAGGTTCGGAGAATTGGGCGACAGAAGAATTCTTTGTCAACAAGTGTCATGCCGAGAAAAATTGGCGTAAATCCTGCTACGGTGGGTGCAAGGGAGGTCTCGAGAGGTAATTTTTCTTTGGTGATCAATAGTGAACCAGAGGGTGGATATGTCTTGTCGTCCGTGGGGCTGATGGAGACGTATTTAACTGCGGAATGAGTCTTGGGCTTTGACTCAGGTGCAGGTGGGGTTGAGATTTTTTTTTTTTTAATGCAGTAGACGATATTGTCGATGAAGAGAAAAGTGCGACATCCGGTGGTGTTTTGCAAAGAAGATTTGAACAAGTTGCTGATGGTTTGTGCCGGAAGAAATTCTTGGGGTTGGCAGATCAAGATCTTTTTTCGATAGGTTTCTTGTGTTTTCACTTCACAAAACACTAGTATGGTCTTTGCACAGTACTTGTAAGGGTATTTTGGACCTTCAAATATAAAATTCGTACTGACATCAGTGATTAATAGAAAAAATCTAATAGAACGGGTCTTTATGTAACAAGTTTGGCATTTAGGAATAGTACATGTAATTATTGTGAATTTAGGGTGTCATTGTATTTGACCTTTAGTCTAAAAATGGTATGAATAAATTTTCCAATAATTAATTAGGTGAGAAGAAATCTCATGATAATTCATAATAATTGATTAATTAATATTTATTTCTTTCATTTCTTATAAAAATCTTAATTAATTATTTTTCAAATGGAATGATATTACGAATTACTAATTTACTACCATGATATTTTTCCCTTAGTTGGTTATCCGAATGTCAGGTATTGGCTGACATTGCTTTTTTTGAGAGATTTTTTTTTATAAAATGAATTCAATAGTATTAATAGAAAAATCAATGAAACGACACGTCAGTAAAACACAATAACAGATGAACCAAGCTAGGGTTGATCAACTATGTGCCCAAGTCCTGACCTTTTCTCCCCATGTCTTTTTCAATATATTATAACAAGTTAAAGAATTTATCAAGCATAATTATACGTAATTGATTTCTTATTTCAAATATGACCAGAGCTGATTGGTGAAAAAGAATTCATTAATTTTTTTTAATCGAATGATAGAAAACAATATTCAAATCCAAAATAGTTGGCTTGTCTTCTTAGGGGCTGTTTGGTTAGAATGAAAGATGAGAGGAAATGATAGAAACTTGAAATTGAGATAAGATCAATAATTTTATTTTTCTTTTTACACTTTACATCAGATAAAAATACCTTATTGCATGGTCAAGTCTCCTAAATCTGATTTCATTTCAGATATGGTACCTACCAAATCAGTTCTTTAAAAGTATTTTTAGATACATAACAAAGATGCTTTCTGTATTATATGAAAATTTGAAATGGTCCCCATTCTTTTTGTGTGAATTCACCAGCAGGATACAGTTGGCAGGACCTCTAGAAATGGTCCCCATTCTTTTTGTGTGAATTCACCAGCAGGATACAGTTGGCAGGACCTCTAGAAACAGTTCTGATTTACCCATGATGACAGCTCAACATATTAGCATAAGCATGATTTTACTAATTTTTGTGACCAATGATCTTTTTTATGGTAAAAATTTTTGAGACTAATGATTACGTAGAAATTTATAACATTGAGTGGGTATAGTTAAAAAATTGGAAAGTCCCAAAAGTTTGAAAATTTTTCTTATTAATACATTTGCTTTAAAAAAATCTGCCAAATCTATTCTAAAATGTTTATTAATTGGCCTTAAAATCATGTTTTGTTCATTTGTGTTTGGATTGGTGAATCATTAAGACTTCATGAACAAGAGGGTCAATCTCTTGCATCATCATTTCTTTGAGATTTTTTTATTTTTTAAAATTTAAATATTGAGTTTTCATTGCTTCACAAAAAATTATATATTTTATTTGAAATAATTTTCTTCCCACATCTCATTATCCAATATGATATTTTTTTAGTTTCTCTCCCAAC
The DNA here is from genome assembly GCA_028583415.1 of Protea cynaroides. Classification (NCBI taxonomy): domain Eukaryota; kingdom Viridiplantae; phylum Streptophyta; class Magnoliopsida; order Proteales; family Proteaceae; genus Protea; species Protea cynaroides. The sequence goes on from CM053273.1 coordinate 8,398,856, forward strand.
ACTTTGTCACTGTATATTCATAGGGATTGTCTAAATGACATCTATAGGTGTATTTAAAACATATAATCTTCTTTTGATTGTCTGTTTATCTTATTCTTACTATCGAAATCAATGGTTAAAAAAAAAACAAGGATTTTCAAAATAATTTGAATGTACTCACCATTATGTCATTTTCAAAAGTTGCCATTGACTCATACTACATTTCAAGTATACATGTGACATAACATGACATGATTTTATTGAAAACCATGCATAAAAGGAGATTAACATACCTCTTGCTGAACCTGGTCCAACAAATATCGAATCAGCCACTGCGGAAGTGCTCGAGGTATTCGATGCCATTGCCGTCAAGTTTCTTCTAATGCCTTTGTCACTGTCACTGGAGACTACCTTTTGGTTTCTCAGTCTCTCTTCAGAATAATACGAATGGATGGATTAATGTAACGTTTCTAGAAACCAGAGCTCTCTCTTATATGCCTCCTTTGTAACTGTCTCCCATCGAAATAGTTACAAGTGATGGCGGATCCCACTTTACACACGTGTCAAACTTACATGGCAATAGGGCCACATTAGTCCAACATTCTTCCACTTAGTCTATAGTGTCACAAGTCAAGTGAGTGTAATGTGCTGCTTTCGTTGTACGACCGTACATGAACTTAAGTTCCTTAAACGTTCAAGATGAAAATTTCAATTCATGAATCATGGCGGTACATGTCTAGAATATCGATCACTTCAGTGCATGTATTACAATGAATTGTCATTTTCATGATGAATTCTAATGTGGGTAATCTCAAAACTTCAGTGAATCAATCCCACGATCAATTCAGAATCAATCACAAGGTCAATTTGAGGGTACAATTCTTAATGCCCTTTGTATTCAACGGGCTTCTATCATTTTTAAGAAATTAATAACGCTTACATTATAAATAACAGAAAAACAATTAAGGTTCGAAAAAATATCAACTTAAGGTTGCAACATTTCAAATAAACATCAGGCACTGAAACGACGTAAGCCCATACACCCCACATGTTTTACAAAGACATTAGGTAGGAGCCCCTTTGTAAAAGGATCAGTTATCATCTCTGAGGTACCAATATGTTCTATAGAAACATGATGATCCCGAACATCCTCTTTAACAACAAAATACTTAATCTCAATGTGTCTACATCGACTCACCGAGCATGTGTTGTTAGAGATCTTAACCACCGAGGTGTTGTCACAGTAAATCCGTATTAGTCTTTCAATAGACGGAATAACTTGGAGGTCTATAAACAAAATAACGTAACCACGACGAATGAGAGACTGCCCCATAGCATGCCACTACTTCTGCCTCCATCATAGAAGATGCAGTCTTTGGTTGTTTCACACTTTTTCAAGATACTGCTCCTCCAGCTAGCAAAAAGATATATCCTGAAGTGGATCTCATTGTATCCCCACATCCAGCGTAGTCCGAATCTGAATATTCGACTAAGTCCAAATTTTCAACATGTCGATATGTCAACGTATAATCTTTGGTACCCTGGAGGTTTGAATACCTTCTTTGCTGCGGTCCAATGCGACATGCCAGGATCTTGCTGGAATCTTCCTAAAACTCCCACTGTGAAAACGATGTCTGGCCTTGTGTAAACTTGTTCATACATTAAACTGCCGACTGCTGACGCATATGGGACATTATACATTTTTTGTTGTTCTAGAACTGTCTTAGGACATTGGGCCAAGCTTAGTCCGTCACCTTTGATCACAAGTGCTATACTAGGTTTACAGTTCTTCAAGCGAAAGCGTTCCAATATTTTCTCGATATATCTTTTCTGGGACAATCCTAAGATCTTATTAGATCGGTCCTGGTGAATTTCTACGCCTAAAACATAAAAGGCTTCACCCATATCCTTCATATCGAAATTAGATGCAGGAACTATTTTGTCTGATGCAACAGACTATGATCACTAGAAGCCAAGAGTATGTCATCCACATACAATACCAAGATGATGAAACAACTTCTTTTTTTTCTTAAGATAGATATATTGATCAACACGATTCTCCACAAAATCAAAGGAAGTAATCGTGTTATCAAATTTAAGGTACCATTGTCAAGAAGCCTGTTTCAATCCATATATAGATTTCTTGAGCTTACAGACTAACTGTCCTTCATTGTCATTTGAGAATCCTTCTGGCTGCCTCATGTGTACCTTCTCTGAAAGGTCACCATTTAGAAATGCCGTTTTGACATCCATTTGATGTAGCTTGAGGTCAAAATGGGCTACAAGAACCATAACGATCCTAAAAGATTTTTTTCCTGAAAACTGGTGAAAATGTCTCTTTATAATCAATATCTTCCTTTTGATTAAATCCTTTCGCCATAAGTCGGGCTTTATATCTTTCGATGTTACCAGTGGAATCTCTTTTAATTTTAAAAATCCATTTGCATCCCACAAGGGATATTCCACTATGTAATTCGACAAGATCCCAAACTTGGTTCTTATACATAGAATCCATCTCATCTTTCATGGCGTTAAGCCTTAGAATGTAATCATTACAGTTCATGGCTTGTGAAAATGATATTGGATCTTGATTAATCCCATCACCACCATCTCTATTTTGGAGGTAAACTTGATAATCAGAAGATTTTGTCGGTTTTTTGACTCTCGAGGATCTTCTTAACACTGTTTGATCATCAACCTCATTTTGTGTTTGAGAAGGTTGAGTAACAGATTCTGCAACAACTTCGTTGTCATAAGGCATCGGTTCAATAGGCACCTGTTCATTCGGTGCCAGTTCAGTGGATGATGATCATCTATATACCACAATTTGAGGAATATATCCTCTGAATTCTCGTGTGGGACTAGGAACTTGAACAGATTGTTCGTCAAATTGAATGTTCCGGATGTCTTGACTCCCACTGTTGTTGTCATCCTCCAGAAATTTAGCATTCTTAGATTCTACAATTGAGGTTCTATGTGAGGGACAAAAGAACTTATAGCCCTTTGATCTCTCAGGATAACCAATAAAATATCCGCTAAGTGTTCTAGGATCTAACTTCTTTTCATGGGGGTTATATACTCTGATCTCAGCTGGAGAGCCCCATACATGTGTATGTCTTAAACTGGGTTTCCATCCTCTCTAAAGTTCATAAAGTGTCTTTGGAACTGCTTTTGATGGTACCCTGTTGAGGATATACACTACAGTCTTAAGAGTTTCACTCCACAAACTTAACAGAAGTTTAGAATTACTTATCATAATTCTGACCATTTCCATAAGTGTTTGGTTCCTTCTTTCAGCAACGCCATTTTGATCAGGAGACCCAAGCATGGTATATTGTGGGATTATACCTTGCTCTTTAAGATAACGGACAAATGGACTTGGATTCTGTCTAGATTCTGTATACCTTCCATAATATTCTCCACCTCTATCTGATTGAACAATCTTAATGACTTTTTCAGTTTGTTTCTCAACTTCAGCTCTGTAGATCTTGAAGACATCAAGTGCTTCATCTTTATGATCTATGAGACAGATATACATGTATCTGGTATGATCATCTATGAATGAGATAAAGTATCTCTGACCGTTCATACAAGGTGTGAAAAATAGACCACATATATCTGTGTGTAAGATTTCAAGTGTCTCAGAACTACGTCGAACGCCTTTATTAAACTTGTTGGTCTGCTTACCCTTTATGTAGTCCACACAAGTCCCAAAATCTGAGAAGTCTAGGGTTTCTAAGACTTTGTCACTCACCAACCTTTTGAGTCTATTTATAGAGATATGACTTAACCTCTGGTGCCAAAGTTTGGATGAATTCTCATTCACAATAAACCTTTTGTTGCCAATAGTATCAGAAGAAGTAAGTAAATTACTTTCAAACACATGATCTAAATGTATTAAATATAATCCATCTACAAGAGAACCAGAACCGAATAAATATTGTTTCGGTACAAACTGAATACAGTACCATCAAAATTAAACACAAAACCAAAAGATGTTAATCTTGAAACAAATATCAAGTTATTGGAAAAAGACAAAATATCTCCAGATTGCAGGATGAGTCTGTAAACTGCAACGGCCTCCACTTGAGATTGCTCCCTATTTCCTGAGTAGATGCTCCTCTCATTTTCTTTCGGTGGCCTTGTTTACAGAAATCCGTACAAGGTATTGGCAACATGGATTGTTGATCCATAAATAATCCACCAATTATTGTGATGAGTATTCACCAAATTAGACTCAATACAAACAAATGACATACCTTTGTTTTTCAGCCAGGCCTTGAACTTGACACAGTCCTTATTATAGTGTCCCTTATTCCTGCAGAAGAAACACTTGGGTTCCTTAGGTTTGCCTTCTTTCTTCATAGGCTTTTTTGCTTCTTTTTTTTTCAACCAAAGCTTGGATGACTTGCTAGACTGTCCATGCTCTTTGAAAGTCAAATTGGCACTTTAACTTTGGCTTCTCTGGTAAGTGGTCTCCATCAAAGGATCGTGGTCCATTCAATCACTGATTCTTCGGTCTATCTCATAATCATTCAGTTGGACTGCAATGTCTCTTGCCTTTATGATGTGATCGCATACATCCTTGCTTTCATTATACTTTATAGCTCCAAGCTTCGCTATCAGGGTGCTCACTGTAGAACTATCAGTGCTGAAATATTGTTCCTTAATAACATCAAGATATTCCCTTGCAATAGCTTGTTTGGAATAGACCTTCTGATTGTCCTACTCATGTTGGCCTTAATGAGTCTCAAACTCATATTGTTGTTCCTTTACCATTTTGCATAGTAGTTTCTCTGATCTGACGTGCTTTCATCAGTGAGATCTTCAGGTTTCCTCATTGATAGCCAAATCAAGGTTCATACAGCCTAGGGTTAGTTCGAGCAACTCATGCCATTCAGCATAGTTTTTCTCATTCAATATAGGGAGCCTCATTTGATTGTCTAGTACAACTGCAATCAAAACATTAACTTAATAGTGACATGCTCACTAACTCAATAATGAAAAAGTCAATGCTTAATTATAAACAAAATGTGACTTGCTACAATTTACCTTTGGGTAAAAATTGTAACTTATCACAAGTTGTTACTTATATGCTAATATCAAGCCATAATGATAACATTAGCAGCAAACCAAAACTTCTCACAGTCTACCTTTGGGCAAAGACTATGATTTGTGAGGTCTACTCCTTAATCAATAAAACTGAAACACAATACAATAAAGTCAAAAGGAATCCCGTACCTTTGGACCTTAAGAATCCCTTCTGTTTGAATACTTTGCATTCCATCTTATTACAACTCATACATGAAGATAGACTACTTCCCTTTGGGGATAAGTGCCAAAATCCATGCACAGGTTGCATTACAAATGATGCCAAAGAAATTTATTTATTAAACTGCCTCTTATACTGAGCATAATGGACTTCTCAAAATTGTGGCAACAATTTAGTCCCTCAGTGATAATTTTTATAAATAAATTAGCATTACATACCCATATCCTTAGTGTGTCACATGAAACTTTAGTGTGACACATGGGTTTCATAGTTTAATAACATAGAAGTGCAGCAATAAACAATAATATAATAAAAAATACTTAAGAATAACCAAAACAACAATTAGAACTAACCACGTGCAGCAACTGCTGCTGGCCGCGTAGCGCAAGGCAGCGGCAGGCTATCCCTTGCGGGTTGCCCTACGGCTGCGGATTATCCTGTGGCTGTGGCCCTTCATTCCAGTGGACCTTCTGGTTGTTCTAAACGCCTACGGGGAAATGCTGGATGGCACGCAGCCATCACTCGGTACGCCGAAGGCATTCTTTTCCTTTTAAGATAAAATATATGGTCAAAAATATGGTTGAGGCGCCAGAGGCTGCAGGTGTGTGCCTGCTTGCCTGTGGGCTTGAGGGCTGGCAGCCATGTGGGTGCACACCTGCAGGCAGCCATCACGCGGTTGCCCCAAAGCATTCCAAAAATTTTAAAAATAAAATATAAGGGCAAAAATACACAGAAAACTGCTGGAAAAAATAATGTCATCTTGCATATTTCTTAACCGACAACATACACCGACAACATACACCGACAACAGATCCGAGGAAAACCAAAAAAACTAATAGGTAAGGCATACACGATCCCGCTCTGATGTCATATAAAAGCCATAAAAGGAGATTAACATTCCTCCTGCTGGTCTTGGTCCGACGAATGTCGAATTAGTCACAACGGAAGCGCTCGAGTTATTCAATGCCATTGCCTTCAAGTTTCTTCTAATGCCTTTATCACTGTCACCAGAGAATGCCTTTTGGTTTTTCAGTCTCCTTCTCTTATATGCCTCCTTTGTAACGGTCTCCCATCAAAACAGTTACAAGTGATGGCGGATCCCACTTTGCACACGTGTCAGACTTACATTGCAATAGGACCACATCAGTCCAACATTTATATTATAACTGAATTATAAAATTTATTATACAAAAAAAGAAGGGAAATTACAAATCATTTACTTTAAGGAGTGTGAATAAGAAAACTTCTTATACATCTATAAAGATTTAGTTTGGTTGCCACACTATAAAGGCTCTTGTTTCAAACAGCTTAAAATCTCTCCCATTACTTATCTAATCTATTACGAAATTAGTTTTATCTATGTAAAAGAAAAATTTTGAACTGGCAAGATAAGTTATGGCTGTTACGTGTGTCGTCTCATAGTTTAATATTTTATTCATTTAAAAAAAATTTGAATGCAATGGGACACTTCACTTCCATGAGGTTATTCATAGAAGGATTCAACACCCTTAATGTCTTTGGGACACATTAATAAAAAAGCTTAATTGACTTCAATGTATTAAAATATTAATAATCAGCTCATGCACGTAATGAGATGATAAGCTTCAGCACTTTTGTATTGGAATAATTTCTTTTTACCAAAAAAACAGGGTAATTTATTCTTTCAATATTTATTATTAAAATATGATACACGTGAATCCGTGATGTACGCTTCACTCCCATGATGTTTTTTTTGGTCGGACTTAGGTTTTGTCTCACTGTCCCACCTATAATGAGGACAAATATTGACCGACGAATATGCATTTTCCATGTTGCTTGTGTCCCCTTTCACGTGTTGTTAGTTTGCAAGTGCTCCATTCCCCTTGAAATAGTTTCTAGGGATCCTCAGTTTCTATCACTTCAATGGATTTACATTACAGAGATAGGTCCTACATCGATAGTGATAATACAAGTAAATTTAGGTGATCTGAAGTCTATTATTATATAGTACTTAAATGTCATTGAATATTTTTTCTTGTTTAATTTCAATAAAAAACAATTTATCATAAAAAGAAAAAAGAAAAGAAAAAGAAAGCACAGGGTCTGGATCTGAAGTCTTAACTTGTTATAGTAATCGGTATAGGCACAGCTGATTCCTGGACTACAGTCACAAATTATTTTTCTTTTTCACATGGTTTTGTATGAGACTCATACTATAAAGCTGTTGGAAAAAGTCAAACAAAAATATTTTTCCAAATAAATTTAAAAAATGTCAAAATTCAAACATTTTCATTTTGGTTTCAAAAATTTGTTTTTCGGTTTGGACGGGAATTTTCATTTTCGGCTTTGAGTTGGCATTACCAATGTAGGACTTTTAGTCCCACATTGCTTATGGTTTGTGGGGAAGAGACATTTATTTGTAGGGAGTGTTGTTTATCCTTTGAGCCCCTAAATGGAAGCGGCTCTCGATTGACACACACGCGCGTGCGCCGGACCGGATCGCATCACGGCCGCGGGCCGTGGGCCACGGGCTACGGGTTTTGTCGGATTCAGACACATCCCAACCCGGATACCCTTTTAGAAAAGGTTCAAATGTAGAGATGTATCTCTACACATTAAGGGGTACCATCTGGACCATAGATCTCAAGATCTGAGATCTAGATTAATCTGGACAGTCCATCTGGAAGGTCACACCCCATCCAGTGGACACATCCAAGGGGTCTTTGGGCCCTATAAATAGAGCCCGAACCCATGTTCATTTCTCATCAAATTGAGTACGAGCTCTCTCTCACTCTTACTCTCTCCCCCCTCCAACTCTCTCTCTTCACTCTCTGTTTTGATCGAAGAGTCGGAGTTCTATATTTTCTTTTCCTAAGAGTTGATCTTAGCCGTCGGATCCGCATATACCTATCAGTGTGTGCACACTGGGTAAGTATCCTTCAAAAAGGGGTTGTTTCATCTTGGAGGCAGATTTGCAGGAAACCTTCTGCACCAATAGAGGGCAAATACTATCTTAAGGAGAGTGTACCAACACGACTCAACCCAGCAGTTTCTGTTTCGGATTACTGAAGGTAAGGTACGCATAGAAATCATATGTATGTTTCACTTTTATATGATATTTATACATAGATACATACATTGTTGATACATACATAGATATCTTTAATTTACTGCATGTTTGTCCTATTACATGTCATTTTAGTCCATATAAAATATATATATATATATATATATTAGCAGTACTTAGAAACAACAAAAGCAAGCGAAGAACCAAGGAACTGTAGAGTGTGCTAATTGATCGTGGACCAAAGAAACAACGGCTGAATTCGTGGTTCAACTATAGCCTTATAACAAGCTAACACAACTGAATTACCAAAAAATGTACAACTTGATTTATATGAGGTTCCAAGTCCAACCATAACCAATAAACATGCCAAAGCTGGCACACTTACGGCAATTTGCAGTACGACATGGTTTTTTTTTTTTTTTTTTTGATAAAACATACCACATGGGTTCCGAGGTTAGCATATGAGGGTGAGATGACAACAAATTAACAATCAACCAATCCTAAACACAACATGGTTCTATCATGTAGAGTGAAAATTGATTTTGTATACGAACCTTTTTTTTCCATATGGTATCAAAAATTACGCTTTCCTAGTTTGACAAGACGTTGTCCACCTAGTTGTGTCATGCCATATGGTAAGATGATGTGACAATCTTGATAATTGGATATATAGAAAATGGTCTATATTTTCTGCATGTAAAATTTTGCATTCAAATTCAATCATATATCTCCCACAAAATAGAGATTTTTTCACTTGTATTTCTAGCTTTCCATTTCTTCTGGCTAACATTATTAACATTATGTAGTACAAAGTGTTGAAACTTGACATGTGACTGAGGATATCATTTGGCTGGTACCAGTTAGTTTCCATTGGTCCTCAATCGAACTTGGTATTTATAGATCAAGACACAGTCCAACACAGAATCCCTAGATTATTAGACTTGGAAAAAAAAAGAAGAACCGATTAGCTAAGGTTCAGTTTGATTAGATTTCAAACGATCAGTTTCAGTTTGGTTTATTGGTTCAAGTTCAGGGTTGATACCTTACCCACAAAAAAAAAAAAAAAAAGCACACACCATCAGTGAATGATGGGAAGACTGGAAGGAAATGTTGTTGCCTAAATAAGTGAGTACATAGGAGTCTAACTAGTGCAAAAACCTATTAAATTAGGAAAATTGGATTGAATATCTTGATTGGGTGGCATATCAAAACAGCAAGTTCATATCCTATTATTTAAATATATCATATATATGTACATTCCGTAAACAGAGTTTGCTGATCTATCCAGTTTGGTTTCGAGGTGTAACTAAACTCAGAAAATTCAATAAACTCAAAGCACTTGAAATCACATGGTTATACATTTGCACTGGCATAAGCACCTAGTGATCAGCGTAAATCAAAGATTTCAAACCTTAGATTTTGATTTAGATAGACATTAGAGCAGTGCTGATAAAGTGGACTGCCATCAGTTGATTCCTGGTGAGAGTGAAATCCCCTCTCCTGGCACTCTTTCAGGATAGACATACCACCTGGAACAGACAATCGAAATATTCCATGGCTCCTGTCACAATAAAAGACCACTATGAGTCTCAGCAAGCAGTCTGTAATAATGACCACAAAACACTAACAGCATGCTCTTAGTTCATTGCACAAGAAATTCATTGCAGAATTAACAAAGTTGCTTCACTTTGAAAGAGTGTAGACATGCGTTTGACATAAATAATACAATAAAATGCAGTCACGCACACTCCCACACATGAATATGATAAAAAAGTAACAAGAAAAGGGAGAGGAGGCAAAGAATTTAAAATTGGAAAACAAACTTACAAATTAAATCACAAAGCATAGAACAAGTCCAAAATTTATGCAGTCAGTGAATGACATAAACTGTTGTACGACATCGATGTCAAACTAACTTATGTTCTTTAGAGGTTTGAGTTTTGATACCCTTAAAATACTATGTTTATGATGCCTTATCTGTATACACATTTTCTTGACAAGAAAAAAACATGATGTCTATATCATTCTTTTGACTCCACACAAAAACAAAAACAACATCATTCAAGTGAATAGTGCACCTTGAGGGATCAGTTGGAGCCATGACAATGGCAAAAGCCTCGGGCAACATTACCTGCACAGGAGTCAAGTAGAGGTAGCACTTTAGATAGCTATTGATCCCAAAAGTATTGAGTATGTAGCATAGTTGTCAAGGCGTCGCCTAGGCGCCCAGACTGCCTTGGGTCGCCTTGAAAAATTGGGCGCCTTGGTCGCCTTGGTCGCCTAGGCGCCCAGTCAGGCCTCCATCGCCTTGGTTTGCCTTAGCGCCTTGACAACTATGGTATGTAGTACAATTGATAATTAGAATTTGGGAAAAGTAACTCTGAACTGGCAGTGTAGGGTACAGCCTCTACTGTCTCACATGCCTTTTTTTATTCTTTTTCCTCTCTCCTAAAAAAAGTGAACAAAATATCGAGCTGTGAGCCAATATTCACAAGTTGTGAGTCCACCACTAAGCACATGAATTTAATCGAACAGCCTGTGCTCGATCCAAAATATACTGCTTTATGTAGATAACAGTCTGATCAACAAGCCGATGTAATATGATTGCAATAGTAGGCCGGGCAATATGATGCAATAAGATTGCAATAGTAGGGTTTTTTTTTTTTGTTGTGGGGGGTGTGGGAGGGGGGGGGGGGGGGGGTTACTAAATATAGTCAAATGTTACCTGATAGGAGTAATGAGTGTGCACATCTACCGATGACATGAAACAAGTCTGAGAAGGATGTGTCTGAAAATAGATATAGAGAAACCGAGTACATCATTACCTAATGCTCTATATTACAGGAAGCAGAGAAAAATCTAGTTATTTACAAAATGGGCAGTCAGCACAATAAACTATAACAAACAAATTTGGCTTCATAGAACATCTGCCTCACAAAACATGTGGGCGAGTTCAGAAATAGGCACACAAGAATAAGTGTGTCAATCGGTTCATATACGTTTATCGGCTCGGCTCGGTTCGGTTTAAGGTTATTATTAATAGAAACCATAACCGAACAGATTAATAATCGGTTCTTGTTTTCCAAACCAAGACCGAACCAATTAACAACCGGTTACCGATTTTAATTAATCGGTTCATAAACGGTTTCTTACACGGTTTATGGGAAATGAGAGAATATTGTACGACTGCAATGGTTCAACAACAAGACACAAAACATTAAACAATAAACTAAAAATATCATATCACATTGGCATGACATTATGTCAATGCATATCACATTAAAATTGTATACTATATATGAATTATTATACATTTAGTTAGGCAGTTAGCCAGGTTTATTTGGTTTCCTAACCAGTTTAACTCAGTTTCCTCTCGGATTTATTGGTTAACCAATGGTTTAATGATTCTAAACCACAACCAAACCGATCAACTATGTGTAAAACCAAAATTGAACTGATTAATTTCGATTTGGTTCGGTTTTTATCGGTCGGTTTCGGTTCAGAATTGACACCCTTACACAAGAACACTAGTTCCATCCACCCCCCCCCCCCTAGGGGTGTCGTTCAGATCCTTTTGAATTGTATTACTCTACTATAATTATTTACAATGAAAAAGGAAAAAGAGAAAAGAACTAATCTCCAGCATATGTTCCAGTAAGACAAATTTTAAGGAGGTTCTGAGACAATTAGACAAATAATAAAAGCTTTGGATACTTAGATTAGTGCTCATAACAGGAGCCTTCTGTCAAGAATACATGTCTCCAGCTGTTTTCTTGTTAAGAGTTCTTTTTCTTTGACAACCAAGTTAAATTTCCTGTACTTTTTCTCCATAATTATATACAATGCATAAGCATGACCAGCCACTAGGTCTTCCTCCCAAGAAATGCATATTCAAACATCACAAGTAAACGAGACATTGGGATCTTGGTGTGGTATCTACAAATTTTAAGTTACTTGATAACTGGTCTTACTATTTTAAATGCCAAAAGAGTCCCATATGATGGATGACATCAATTCATATATGGCCCACGCATTGGAGTTGTCCCCAATAATAAAGTTTGACTTGGAACAACTTACTGTGTGCCTACAGGTAATCTCCAAAGATCTCATTGTTGATTAGTCATAGTCATTCAAACATTTCATTGAAATCAGAAACATTCTTTCTCCTAGGGAAGCATATCTGAGATGTAGTACTCTTCTTTTGTTAATTCAACCTTCAATATGTTCATGACATACAGAAAGTCAATAAGCATTGGTTAGCTGGTGTTGCATAAAGAAGATTCATTTTAGTTTTACAATGAAAAGTGTCAAGTAATAAACTCATAAAGAGGAAGTCAGAAGTTCTACAATATCAAAATTTATCCAAGATCAAATTCTGACATATTGAATTTAGTCTTAAGAGCAAAATATATGACATGCCAAAATCATCTGGCACTTGATAGTTCAGATCCGAAAAAAATATCTTGAAAATAACACACCTTTAAAAAAAATAAGATGTGGTTGGGTGTGTACTCCTGATGGTTAAGCAAGGATAGATAATGCCTCTGTTTAACAACGCTGAAAGTATATCTAAACAAGGAATAACTCTGAATTGATGCCAAACATACAGATGCTTTAGAAGATATATTTCCTTTTCCCCCAAAGCCACGTGGATATAATAAGAGACCTTTGGAAGAAAAAAAACGTGCCATAATGCAGTAGTAAAAGAAACATGGTATCAGGACAAGCATTGAAACTGAACAAGGAAACATCAAAATACCCCCAACAAACAACAAAGAAACTTCACAAATTTGAAACCATGCTTAAAGCTAGCATGGATCCATCATACAGGAATAAAACAGATATCACAGAAATGGCACCTACATGAATCCAGCCTATGGGAAAGAGAGACTGCTCATTTTGTATGGTGTAAATCTCCTCCTCATTTAGCGCCTGACACTGTCATCCAGCAAGAGTAGTTACTTGATGTAAATTTTTGCCAGCTTTGCAGAACCAAATACTGGTACTGTCCTGGAACTGGACTATAAAATTTTGCACCAGAGCAAGTTGGATTTAGTCCCCATCGACTTACAGAATTGGAAGCAGATTCCTGCTTTGGAACTATCAAAGTGGTTACATAAAATGTCCCTTTCTTCTGCATACAGGAAATAAGGGGAGTAAATTAGTTTCAGAATGATGATTAATGCATTTCACCCACTCGCAGGGCCACAATCCCTATTGCATGGGAAAAGGAAAAGGACAAAAAAAGTAAAAAGAGGTAATAAATTAAAGAAATTTTGTCATTCCCAGTTATACTCCTAGTCTGGCCAGTTATACTCCTAGTCTGGCAGGCTCCAACTAGTAGAACATACCTAAAGACTATATGAATGCCTGGAGGGGCCAACATATATAAATGGTCAATGCTGTCAACGCAACTGCAGAGTGTGCGGCTCTTGAAAAGAATGAAACAGCAAGATGGATAACATATCAGAGGTGATTTTGGTAATGTTGATGTCTAAGCAGGGCTTATAACTTGGTCGGTGCTACTAACCCCGAATGTAGGAATGATGGGGAGTAATTAAGAAAAATACAATAAGGTAGACCAACTGCTTTTATAATAACATTAAACATGTCAGTCATGTGTTGTCATTTACAAGTTCCACGATCTTACAAGAAAAGCACCAAGAATCCCACAGGTCTCTAGATCCTTGTCTGTGTTATCTCTAGCAAGTTCAAGAAAATCTTCCATCAACCTTGATGACTGAGGAGAAAAAATATTGAACTGTTAATAGTCTGTTTCTTCAAGGCAAACAGATGGATCTGCACGCAAATAAATATTTTTATGCAAGATAGAGTAGAACTGGAATAGTGAATCTCTTTTTTTTTTTTAGAACATTGGGAGGGAAGTTGGAAGACAAATGTACATACACATACACTAGTAAGTACTCGAGTACTTACAATATGAACATCTTGAAGGAACTTGGATTCTGAGGTCCCATTCAATGAAGAGTTCGACTCCCCGTGTTTTGAATCAGCATCAGTGAGATGTGAAACATGGCCAGCAGAAGGCATGTTATGTACGAAGGAAAGACTAGGAGAAGGAGAAGACAGCGTAACACGATGCACATTAATATTCCGATCATTGGCAATGATAGTATCCACTGTAAAAACAGTTGCCAACCCAGCTTTTTCCTCATAAACTCCAGTGAAACTGTCATATAGCACAGACAATATAAAATTATACATGAAAATAATTTTTAAGGAACAGCCAAAGATACAGCTTTGCATGAGAGGCCCCTTTCTGGAAGTATGCCCAACATCACCATAGTTTAAAGAATCGGATCGGAATCAGCGGAATAGGCCTACCTCGACTCCGATTAATGCCAATTCCCACAACCTATTTTGGAATTCGGATGCTTCACTATAGATAGATAGACCCAGTTCCCGTTATTTTCCGGTGCACTCATTTTGCGGTCATGAATGCTCTTTGATCATCATTTTTTACCCTTTTCCTTCTTTTACTCAGTAAAATATCAGAAAATTAATGAAACTCACCCCTTCTAGCTAGATCTACAAGACTTTTGAATAAAAAAAACTCCAATAATCAACAATCTGTGATAATCTTTGTGCTTCTTCTTTCTGATTTATTTTCTAGTGTTTCGGCCGTTTCCTAGCCGATTCCAACCGATTCTGATCCGATTAGAATCAGAATCGGTGCAAGCCGATCCCGTGTCCAGTTCTGTGTTTTAAAACATTGATATACTCCCTCTTTTGTCTGTTTCACCTAGAGTTAATGAAGAGAGGGAACATTTCATGAACAAGGAAGAGCGTAACCTCTGACTTTTTCTTCCTACAGTACAGCAACGTTCAACCTGCGGAACAATTTATATTTCATAAGAAAGATTTCCTTTATGAATTAGAGAGGTTTAAAGTTTGAAATCTGGAGAAAGGAACTATGCTATCCGTCTCTCACAAATCTCTACTTTATAGTGCAAAGACAGGACCTTATCTCATCCAAGTGTAACAGTATGTTTCTTCAAAATGTACTAAAGAAGAGTCAGTGAAACGAAAAAGGTAGTAACCCCAGTACACTGAACTCCATCTTTTAAGATTTATCAATCTGATAGAAAGCATCAATATCAAGACTGTACTGTCAACCTATTCCAAGAAATAATGTGACCTACGCCCTTAACAAACAAAACCAACCAATAACTTCCATGAAATAATGTGAACTAAGCCCTTAACAAACAAAACCAACCAATAACTTCCATGAAATAATGTGAACTAAGCCCTTAACAAACAAAACCTACCAATAACCATGCAAACTAGTGTTAGAAGTAGATAGTAACCTCAAAGAAGACATAAAGAGGTGTAAACATGGACAACCCGGTAATAACTTGAGACAGTTCACAGTATATGAAGGATTGGAATTTGAATTGCATTTGGTTTGTTTAGGCAAAATAAAGAATTCACCATTTGTACCTTCCTCTGAGTAACACTTGAAAAGGAATTATTCTTTTGCAACCACGAATCACAGCCAACCGCAGGCTTCAACATTTCTAGTTCCTGGATGAAGTCCTGATATACCTGATCAAACATTGAATAAACAATTAAAAAAAAATTGTAATTGACAGATTCCAAATAATAATGCTCTTATTTAAGGTCAGAACAAGTAATGCCATGAAATATATTGACAATAACTTTTTGGTCCTAGGAATTATAGGGGTGTGAAGCTTATATAGTTTAACATAAATTATGTGATAAATAAACGTAAATATAATATACCTTGTGGTGATGGAGCTTTTCTCTTGAAGGGTAGGTTGTGTAACCCTTATGTTGAGGTAATAACCCAGCAAGCCTGTGAACAAAGATTAATAATTTTAGCTTGTGAAAGTTCTTGGGATTACTGACATACAAACTAGGATGGATCCTACTCATAAAATTTAATAACCCCCAATTTTTATGAAAAAAAGAAAAAAAGAAAAAAAGCAAAAAAGAAAAGAAGAAGCCTTCTACTTGTTAAACTGTCTCCAAACTAAGAGAATAAGGTTATACCAACTCTTCCAGGTGAAAAAAAAAAAAAAAATTTAAAAGCTGCGAATCACAGAGACTTCATTAGTAGTCTGTTTAGCTCAAAACCTACAATAATTCACAAGAAACAAGACAACCTTAATTATTAGAAGCGATAAGTTGTTATTTTCTTAGTTGTTACGTGTCTAATGGGGCTTAATCTAATGAAAGGGCATTAGATTGGCCAGCCTAGTATGAGATAGATTAAATGGCTTGATTTAACGCGTTCCATCTAACCTGAAACTTTTGACGTAAAGATCAAATACTTAACCTTTGTTACCAGAACCAACCAAGATGTCATGAATTTGACTCGCATAAACGGCTTCCCAGGACAGGGTTACCTGGAGTAGGTGAAAGCCGCGTCAAAAAAGGACTACCATTGCCAGACAGACACACTGGGGCAGAGTGAAACTGCTTGGAAAGGCTATCCACCGTTAGGATGAGAGTTGCCTAGAGTAGAGCTGCTGAGGATGACAACTACAGAACCATGATGGACTTTTATGTGCCTAATGAGGCTTAATCTAGTGTATGGGTATTAAATTGGGTCAGGCTAATATGAGATATGTTAAATGATTTGATTTAATGTGTTTCATCAACACAGGAGCTTTTGACGTACTGCTTGACCAGTACCAGTACTGGTCAAGTACCTAACACTTTCTTAACACAGTTCCATGGATTAGACACATAGCACGGAGCTGCCCCCATAGCTAATTCACACGAAACAATCTCAAACGTCAACAGTCTATTTAACAAAAACAATCTAAATCAACGGAAAAATAGCACCCTCCAGGAAGGAGGAGATAGAAACCCAGGGCCAATAAAATTGATGTCTAGAACTACTCAGTCTGCACAAGAAGAACCCAGATATCTATAAAACCCAAATTCAACACGCAACTAAGAACATACAAGAGTTATGGAAGTTAATTGAGTTAACTTGTTCCACGCAATAGATTTATGGAAGATAACTAAACTATGTTCCACGCAATCAGATACGAAAATACAAAGTAAAAAAAAAAAAAGGAAGAGAGATGATTCGGGAGGTATGCCTGCAATATCTGCTGAGAGTTGTGTAAAGATCACGTTGTCTTTTTTCATCCCTATAGGACTTAGCCTAATTGAACAGAAAACAATAAAAAGCAAATCATCTCAGTTGCAAGGGCTAATAGACTTAAAAAGACCAAAATGGATGGAAAGAAAAGAACGACGACGACGACGAAAGAAGAGTACGTACTTGGTCTGCAAGTTGATCAGCGATTCTGTAGTAGAAAGAGAGCGAGAATCCGTCATCAGATAGTGCTTTCTTTCGCGAGGCTGATGATTCCATTTTCCGCATTTAGGTTCCCTCGTTTTCCCCCTCCCTTCCTAGTCTCTCTGCTCTCTAGCCTAATGTTTCAGTAGAGTTCGCTTTCATACTGCGTTTTCCGTTCAGAAGAGCTGCTGGCATGACGTTGGCTTTCACGTAACACGACAGTTTTTGGCGCGACGAGAGTCTGCAGTGATCGCGCCGTTGGATTAGAATCCTTGGTCTTCCTACTGGATATCTCGACAGGCAGATCCACCTCTTCATCGGTTTCAGTTACGTTTCAACTGTCAGATTGGTATCACATGAGCGCTCAATTTCACTTCTCATGTCTCGTCAGGACTCTGGAGTCGAATCGGAATGAAGAAATCGGTCAACCTCGATGATGAATCTATCATCAATGTCAATCAATTCGTGAAACCTAATTAGAGATCGGCCGTCTGAATGGTTTTGATAATAATAAAAAAAATAAAAATGAATGGTTTGATATTGATATTTTTCCTATTTTTTAATCAATAAAATAATAAAAAATAATGAAATTTATTTCTTATTATAATATTTACAAGTCTATTGAATAAAAAATTTTCTCAAAAAACTAGGTATATATAGAAATCTTTATTTCTTTGTAACTCAAAAAAACAAGCGGAAGGAGAAATTGTTGTTTTATTGTTAGTTCTTACCAATGGATAAAGGTGATGGCAACGGAAGAGAGAATATCAGAGGAAATAGATGAAGAATAAAATATCGACATTGATCCACTCTGTTATTCAAAGAGTTCATTTTTAACTATATGCACACACCCACAAATCCAAGGAGTCGGCCGAGAACTATATCAAGGCTAGTCTCAAACATTGTCTCCTTCGACCCCAACTGTCAAAGAACTACCCTATGGCAAGATATTTTTAACATTCATATTTGGACTAATATTTTTTTTCAGGGTCTTCTCACATAATAAGTTACAGAATTTACTATTGACATTCTCTCTCTCTTCTCCTGCGAATGTAAGAACGATCTCCATCCCTTGCTTTTAAATTCATTTACCATTTGGGAAGGAGCATTTTCTTTTCACTTTCTTAAAAATCGTGATTTACTCTAAAACGATAGAATTATTATATTTTTAATGTTTTTAATTGTAGAATTATTATATTTTTAATGTTTTTAATTTAAAATCCCACTTATGCAAGGTGGAAACAAATGGATTTTCTAAAAATTATTGATCGCCTATTAACATCATCTAAGTCATGAACTCGTTGGTTCATGCACATCAATCCAACATCATCATATTTTCAATATAATATTTTGAAAATTCTTTTATGAAATAAATTCAGTTCCGTGTGAAGAACAAGGGCTGAAAAAACAAAAAAAGACAGGGTGCGTCATCCATTAAGGCATCAAATTCAACGTATGGCCCACCTCATAAGTCGTTCAATGCAGCAGTCATCACATTTAAATAGGGACTACCACAAAGAAAAGTTGGAAAGTTTAATTCTATTTTGATTGTTATCCATTAGAAACTGATGTTTCCGAAAGTCTGAATCTGAATTGTCGATTTATTTATTTATTTATTTTTCTATATAAATTGTTTATTCATACTACAAGTTGAAAAAGTGTATAATAATGTATAGAATATTAATATATATATATATATATATATATATATATATATATATATATATATATATATATATATATATATATATATATGATATATATAAGAGATGCATAAAAATACAAAAAATATTTGATTGAATTAAATTATAAAATTTAACATGCTATTAATCTAGAATCCCACGTCGTCTCTATCCAATAATCTGAATAGATACATTATTTGTTCACATTAAAGAATATATATCTTATGACATTTGAAAAAATAACATACTTTACGACAATAATAATTGACTTTTTCATGTCACAATTGATTTTTATTTTATGGGTTGCCACTAAAATCTTGTCCACAAATCTTTTCTGGATTATTGTCTTTTCCTTTGTCTTATTTCAATCTTATCTATATGTGAGTTAGCCACGTCACTCGACCAATCCAAAAGGCAAAGGGGTGTGTCTAAACGTATTTATGTAAATTACAGAAAGAGGTATTATTGGAACTTCACAAATAAGAAGGCAAAATTTTATTCACTTTTGAGGATAGAATCCCTAAAAGGGGTATTATTGAAATTTTGTAAATAAGAGGGCAGAGTTTTATTCACTATAACTGACTATCAAATGCCAACATCCCACAATGTCAGATACCTGATCTACCAATCATAAAAACTTTTGCCAACATGAAAATTACAAAAACACTCACTCACTTCAACTCAAGATGGCAAAGGTGTCTAATGGTCTATATATGTAGACACTAAACAACCTGAAATGGGAAAATATAATCACAAAAATACTCCTGGATGCCTTTTTCTTGTAGGTTAGACCCACAGTTTTTTTTTTTTTTTTTTTTTTGGGGTAGGTAGTGGCCGTAGTGGCCCCAAGAAGAATAGAATTCATGACCTCTTTTTTGAAGTGTTGATCTTTTACCAACGAGCTGTCCCCCTTGGGGTTCTAGGTCAGGTACCCACAGTTGCTAGAATTGTGGCACAACATTTAGACATTAGAGGGAGAAAATCAAAAGGATTAAAAAAAAAAAAAAAAAAAAAAAGGGTTATGAATGTAACACTTCAAAACAATCTGTGAAGCAGTCACCTTACCATGTCAATCATCTTATTGAACCATCACAACCACCCACCAGCTCTAGACTCTTCATTAACAGTGTACAAAACAATCTCATGTACTGGTGAGAAATAGTCTACATATCATAGAAATATATTTCAGTTTACTGTTCCCTTGTAGAATCAAAATTATTATGTTCCATGTCCATCACAGTGACTTGAGAGCATGAAAGTTGTTGAAGCTGTAGATCTGTTGATTTACTCTCGTAAGTCAATGGGTAACACCACAGGCTGATTGAAGTCTATCGGCACATTACTTCCCTTTAAGCACTTATTTCCTGCTCCTGCATCTCAATGGAGTTCAGGCTTGGGCTTTCAGTGTTCATTTCCGGTTGACCTCCTGATTCTGATAGTTTTGTGAACCTCTGTAATTCATCAATGTCATCTGAAGGGCGTACAGTTATCTGACCATTGCTTGTTTGTTCGTTCGGAATCAAGGGTTTCGGCTGTCGGATTGCAGCAGCAGCTTCAGGCATGACAACAGATGGTGGCTGGGGTGGAACCCACACACGCTGAGGCACCTGTTGTTTAGTCACCCCAACTGCCCCATTTGATATTGTCCTTGGTTCATCCTCAGATTCAATTTCTGTGATCCTCACATTTTTCCGTTGCCCCCAAGGTTCTGAACTGTAACCATTCAACTGAGAAGTGGACCTGCTATCTTGTTCCTTGGAGCTTGAGCTTTCACCGTTCGCATCGGACTGAAGACCAAAGCTTGGATTGTTTTGAGCCTGACCTACCTCCCATGGCTGTTCGGAAGCAAAGGAAAAAATAAATAAATAAATTACATGAATTGGGACATTGGGTATGAACACAAATCATAACCACTGATTTTCCTATCAAAATTCAATTGTAATCATGAAATCATCAAAAATGGAACACTAACTGATTCCATTAACTCTGTTATAGCCAACTCAGTGTTTATAGCCAATTTATTCCACCGACTGAAATCATAACCATCAAATTCAGATCTCTTGCAGGCTTTGGAACAGAGAAGACGAAAAAAATATGCCCTTGTCCTCACAAACTACAAGTAAGATGCCTGATTATCTGGTCAGGAACATATAACTTGTTTGTAGCTGTAGCACATCCAAGATGTGGGTCTCAAGGATTGGATGGCTTAAGCCAATATGGCCTCCCCTATGACAGTGGGCAGACTTGGTCCATCATGCTTCTACAGTCCTTTTTGAATATGACGGTAAAGCATCAATAATAAATTATCATCACTACAAATCTGATTTTATAATTTCATTCCTTCAGTTATCTATTTAACTCTTGTCCATTCAACAAAGTCAATCTGTATGTAGTTATATGAAGATAAACTCTCGAGGCAAACCTTGGCTCTGGGTGCTAATCGAGGATTCGTCGGTGGTTGATTAGGGTTGGGAGGAAGATCATTGATCTCCTGAAAACAGAGCAGAATTAGAGAAGAGTAGAATTGAAATCCAACAAAACAGGGAAAATCCAATGTATGGGAGAAAAAGTACTCTGATCCCTGGAGGTTTCTCCCCTCGTTGCACCATAGCCATTATCTGAAAAGACAGTTTCAGAACACATAATTTGCATTACTAATAGATTTTGAACCATATGACAGAACAAATATTGCTAGGGATATTGCCTTTACTCTATCCCACCCCCACCCAAAAAAAAAAAGTAAAGTAATGTGCATATGCTTTTCATGATCATGCTCAACATTATCCATACATCGGTTGTTCCAACTCCCAATATACCCGACATCATGTGGTCATCACACAAACGGTCACTAGAAGAAAGCTCAACACAAAAGCTTTATCTGAACAAATTCTATTGTCCCACAAGGCTTCACAATATCAATTTTCCTTCTTTCATTTTGACACATAATGCTTCAGAACAGTATCAGACATCTAGATCCTGCTGAATAGCCCTATCTTGGAAATTCCTGAACCCATATCTGTGTTGGATAGGGATTTAGCTTTGAGTGTCAATCATTACCAGACTGTTCCCAAATTTTATGGGTCATGTTCAAGTATATTTGGGTTTCTTACGAGCAAACCCGTTTATAATATTATAGGAGTTTTAGATATTATTATGGGTAAAACAATCTTGTTTGTTGACATTCTGCTTTAGCTCACTTATGGTTGGTTCTCAATAACAATTAATAAAAATAAACTTCTTTTTTCAGCTGTTCCAAAAATAATTACTATTTCTTCAAATACAAGTCCAGTCCATTCAACACAATGCAACAAACGAGGATGTGGGAAATTACCAAAAAAAAAAAAGAAAAAAGAAAAAAAAAAAAGAAATGAAAGGAATGAAAATGATTGATGAACCAGTCTTAAAAGTATGGAAATGGGTACGTATGAGAGCTAACAGCAGGCATAAAGCCTGCACCTTTTGTAGTTGTTAACATTAAATCCAGGGATCCAAATTACAGAGTGAAATGTTTCTTACACTGAAAAGAACTGAAAAAAAAAAAAGACAGAAGGGACCACTCTTCAGGTTAGCTACTTGTGTAATTGTGTAAGGTGGAAAGACCAGGATCTGTGTTGTTGAATTAGGGATCAACTCAAATTCCCTTTGTACCTTGAGTTACTGATCTCATTGGAACAGGTTTATCCAGTAAAATGCCAAAGTAACCTATTTTGCCCTTTTGTTTATCTTTAATTTTACCTTTTTAATAATGAATAAATGTATTATTGCATAAAAAAGCATACCCCCAAGCAGGTACACCAATTAAAAAAAAAAAAAAAAAAAAACTTGGAAGGACACATTAAGACAACCAAAATGAGATACATATCCCCAGTATATAGTTGTTCTTCAAGGCTCCTCTGTCTTGTTCATCAGCCAAAGCATAACCAGATCAAGATTTCTTAATTATTTTCTAAAAGATAGGGTATGCTTAAAAATTCCCAATTCACCAAATCTGCAAGAAAAAGGAAGCTCAGGCATGTTAGATACCTCCATATATGATTTTGGATGTGGTGCAGCTGCGGGCTCCATAGATGCAGGTGCTGATGAAGGCCTCACTGCTCAAAACATGCCACCATTAGAATGAAGATATGATTGCAAGAAGTTCTTTGAGAGTGAAAGAATTCAAAGTAAATCAACACTTATCCTCGATAAACCTGAGCCTAAATCAAAGTCCGTTGTACCATTTGCTTTTGATTGCTGATAAACATTAAAAGAACTAGTTAGAAATTCAAATTGTCGTATAGTACAGATAACATATTGGCATATCTATAAGTAGCTAGTGAAGCATTCTCAGACCAAAGATATTCTTAGTTTACCTTTGAACTTGTGAGTGAACCAGAACCTCTTGAACCTTCTTGGCCAGTGAGAAGGGTCTTCCAAGATGTGTTAGTTGGCCCTGATAATAGCAAAGAATGAAAATATTAGGTGGTAAATATAATCAAATTCTTAGTTCTTGCAGAGAGCTCAAAGCAGATCTACAAAATGATATATTTTCTGATATAAGGTGTTTGAAACTATCTTTGAATACCTTGCATATCATGAGGTATGTAGCTATTCAAGTAAGAACACAATATAAAAACAAAGTGGATAGAATAAGCAGATGTACATCAAGGTCTAATAGTTCAAAATAACTCCCCTCCCCCTTCTCTTTTTGTCCTCTTTCCTAAAAAACCAAAAGATCCCCCAAAGAGGAAGGGTTGGAAGGAATTGAACCAGAGAAGCATAATAAATATAATTTTTTGTCATTCACCCAAAAAAATATATATATAATTTTTTGTCTGTTGAAACTGTTGGGATATTTCTCACACAGGAATATGATAACACCCAATTTGAGAAAATGGTCTCACCTTTACGGAGGACAAGAATTATATAACAGTACTAGATCAATGAGCAAACAATCAACTTGGGGCCACTCACACAGGGGTGTTAAATACTCTTTTCCTGCTTTGGGTGCAAGTGGAATGGTTCTCATTCAACCCTGGAATGACCCCGTCCATGCGGTTGTAGGGTCAATATCAGCCCAAGGGACTAGTCAGGCAAAAGATCCGGATACCCATCGTTAGCAAAAAAATCAATGAGCAAACAATCACGTTAACATAAAGTAACTTGAGACACCTCCATCCACCTCTCCCCATCCCTTGAAAAAAAAAAAAGAAGAAGAAAAAGAATGGATGGTTAACCTATTGGGTCAACATACTATTTGGTCTCCTAGCTCAAGAATAATAGCTACCTCCATGTTGACCAGAAAACCCAGAAACAGCCATTGGTCAGACAACCCACTTTAATGGCACACAAACAACATGAAGACTGCACCCAAATTAATGGAAGCCTGAAAGAAAGCAGTTAAGTTCATCCCTTTGATTGGAATTTCCATCATTAGTCAATCCAAGGACAAGACACAAATTCAACAAAGTGCTTCAAAGCTGTATGAGGGCCCCCACTGCAAAGCAAGCATTGTCAAAAAGTCATAACAGCCCAAAGGACATCAAACAGGCACTGGCTTTTGTGTCAAGACATTGAGAAAACAGCCAAATCATTATTTAGGCTTGTTTAACAGCTCAATTCAGAGGCATCTCACTAATGTATGCCATCGACTCATTGTAGTCGCTGGAGTACAAGCTTACAAAAATAGTTTATAAGGTCTATAATAGAAATTGTTGTACAATGTTGGAAACAACTCTCTGCGTCATCCTGACATTTTTGTAGATTTTAACCACATCATTCATGAGGATGCAATACCATGTTCAGTTGTTCACATTGAACATTACAAATACATTGTATGCCCACAGTGAAAAATCCATGCCCAAGCACCTTACCTAAATGAATAACTTGGATTATGAACACACCAGGAATATGAAGCAATTTAAAGCAATTCATTGGAAGAAAAAAAGAAAATAGCTTACCATTCGATGATGCTAATTGAATATGTTCTTCTGTTTGTTTGTTTGAAGAAATAGCAATGTCTCTTGTAGTTTCCAATTTCCGAATAGCACTACTCATAGACTTCATTTCCTCAACCTGGACATCCAACAGATTCCTAAAGGCCTCAAAGTACTTCTTCTCTGGCAAAGGATACACAAAGGTAAAGATTCAATTTTAATTAAGTCATAAAGAAAGGAAAAACACACACACACACACACACACATATATATATATATATATATATATATATATATATAAACACCACCTTCATTTCTGGAGTTCAACATTTCTTGACTTGCTTTGGCCACGTCAGAAGCTGCTGCTGCAGCTGCCTTTGCTGCTGATGCAGCTTCTTCAGCTAAACTTGGCTTTGAATTATTTTTCTTCCCAATGTCACCTTCTTCTTCTTCCAACACAACCTTTCTAATCCAAGACTTCAACCTAGGAACAATAGCATGCTACACAGGAATACACTGTCAGATTGGTAGCTACATTTGAACCATTTTGAAATGGGTAAAACATCAAGGACATTAAGAACCTTCTAACATTCTCCTTACTGGAAAAATCACAGTCAAATACCTATCAGGTAGTCACTAATGCAAAGTACTTATCACTTATGAATTGTAATCTGTATTCAATTTTTATATTCGTAAGTCACAACTGCTAGTACTTCTTGACAGTTACGCCTAAACTTTCTCCCGATATGTTCCAAGGATTCTTATCCCAAAGTTTTTACTTATTGAAGGACCTGATAGCTCAATCTAGTAAAGCAAAGAAATTATATGCATTGCTACTTAAACACAAAATAATTGAATCTGATTCATTGTAACCAATCCCACACCCAAACTGGGGATAGGGCTCATTGGTTAACCATATAGCACATTAGGTCAACATTTGAGGCCTGAATAATCCGTGTGATGATTAAATAGTGTTTTAATACCTTAAAAAACAAGGCCGATCCGGCTCCAGAAGCAGCAACCAAACCTACAGCAAGAAAAGCATGAGACCATTGAAACCGTGACTTCGACATGGTTGCCACTGTAGAAACAATTTGTCCTGTAGAAGCAGCTGCCGCAGGTTGTGGACTTTGTGTAGGGACTTGTGCCTGCATGTTTGCAGATGACTTCAACTGGCCATCTGTCACCAACAATACAATAAGACAATAACATGTCAACTGAAATGTGAGGGCTAGCTAACTTTACAGCATAGTAGAATTGATGGGGATAACCCTTATTAATGTTTAAGTGGGTGGAAGTAAGCACTTGACAAGGGCCATCACTACAAGCTCAGGGATCTCAATAAGAAGGTACAAATTTTTTTTCCTTCTTTACCTTGATTTGAGGTAGCTGGCTGCACACTTGTAACAGTTGGAGGCGGGTCCTGTGTTAATACAAAAATATCACTCAAAAAGCGTAAGCCTGGGAGGAGGAGAGTAGCATTAAAGTGCCCTCATGACTTTAAATGTAAAAAAGATGAAACAAGGCACATCTAAAATAAACAACTTCCTTACAGGTACACGGCGGAAAGATTCATCTATCTCCTCTTTCGTGAGGCCCTTTTTCTCGAGGAAAGAACGCCTGTAGATGATTGGAGAACCCCTAACTTTAGGATGTGATAGAAACTTAACAGCATTTTCCACTTGTTCCTCTCTCATTGGTTCTGAGTTCACAAACACTGACTTTGATGACGTTTCTTTCAGGGTCTCTCCCTTGGCATCTTGCCCGTTCCCATCCATTGGTTTCTGAAGCTCCGACCCTAACATTAAGAACATTATCTATCTGAAGGATGCTCATAAAATAAAATCAGAAGTGTTTACTCTACATAGATAGATTGATCATGTTTCTGCATCTTCAGCCACCTTAGTCAATTCATGAAGGCAAACAAGAAAAGCATACTGGCTTTGAGTGGAAAAAGAAACTAATAAGAAACCTTCCTTTACACAGCACTATATAACAAGCACAGAGAAAATCTCATCTGTAGAAATTTTATTTTTCTTTTTTTGAAGAAAATTCAAGAAATAATGAACCAAAGATTTACCTCTCATTTATGTTTTAAAGGAAAGTGTTAAAGGGGACAGTTAAGTGAAGCTTTTCATGACATGAAAAAAGGTAAGATGGATGAAACAGTCATGAGATGCAAATGACCTCCAGCAGTGTCCTGCAATTTGATCCCTGTTGCAGGAATTGAGGTGCAGGAAGAGAAATGGTGTTAAGACAGAAATAGGGAGAGAGGACAACCCAAGTCCCAAGTAATTTAAAGTTTTGACTCTGTCCTCATGTCAAGGTACTGAGTTACTTCGATGGAGATTGTAGATATAAGATCCACAGAGTTCCCAGCATAGTCATTGTGAGACCAACATTAAGATGTAACCGCAAATCATCTGAGATTGCTTAGGCCTTTGACCTCACACACTGCTTTGCAGTGGTCTAATAAAGGGACGGAATGAATTCTTCCAACGGGAAGAGAATAGCTCCTAAAGAGGTACCTGAAGCAAATGACAGCTCCTAAAGGGTCAATGGTACCTAAAGCAAATGACTTTCAATGAAAAAATACCAAAACTCTTGACAATGCTGTACCATCAAAGTAGAAAAATGGAGTAAACCGTTTGACATTTACTTAGAAGTTAGAACTTCATTGCCACAAAAAGAATGACGATGTCCTAACCAAATATAGAGTTCGAAAAGAGGATATCTCTGTAGCACAGTAACATGTTCAAGAATCTGAAATCTCATGACCTTAGTGTACATTGACTGAAGCTGGTACATCATAAAAGTGAGATAACCTAGTTGAATCATTAAATTCTGACTAACATAATAAGAGTTGCACAAAACCATGGAAAATAAAGAGAGCAGAGGAAGAATTCAATTTTACTCCCATACAGGCTAAACTTGAAATAGACGATATCAAGATTGCCAAAGAGGGAAAGAAATTGACACACAGCTTTGCTAATCTAGAAGCATATAAAAGCCGGGTAGTTCATGCACCAGATTAGGCAGCGAGTTATTGAAGTTTGCGTGGTATTTTAAGAATGAGAAGCACCAAAAGTTATAAGATTAAGTTGTTCGTCTCCTCACTCCTCACCTACGATTGTATGAAATTGAAAACGATTTCAAACATGCATAATCATTCGATATCATTCTGAATTTGTCAGGACCTCTCAACCATCTCGGACAAAGCTCCTTCGCCTCAGGAGGGGAAAAAAACCCTTTGACTTTGGTCTATACAGTATAATTCGTAGGCGCAATTACAACAAATGAAAACCCACGTAACAGAAACAACATCGAAATTCATTTCAGCAACCAAAGAGTTCAACCAAATAAATAGAGCAGGGGTGAACAAAAGAAAAGAAGCTGAGACAAACCAAAAGTATTACCTTGGTTTTGAGGTTTATCATCCGAAACATTTGGGAGAGTTGTAGATTCAGAACCCATAATTTCTTTTTGACTAAACTGATCTGTCCTAAATCACGCCTAGAAGTAAATGATCAGTTAGAAGCTCTGAATATAATCCATGAGTAATGGAGATTGAAGAAGAAGAAAACTTGGAATTGCTAGAAATCATAATACTACCTGTGGCGAACGATGTTAAATATGGGAAGGGTGAACAGAAGAAGGCATCAAAGATTTTTCCCGGATCGGAGCACGTGAGAAAGCGCCAAAAAACACAGACGGCCAGATGACCAAATGACTTTTATCCCCTCTTCTGAAGTCCGAATTACTATTGTATTTTACCGGGAAAATATATATATATATATATATATATATATATATATATATATATATATAATGGTATAGAAATCTCGTCCTGCGGCAATTCTGGCTGCCAAGGATTGGAATTCATCTAGTGTACATACTAATGTCTTGATATATGTATCAAATGAATTCCAACGTTTAGATTCTAGTTGGAATCCTCTTAAGTCTTATCGCAGGAGATGATTTGAATCCATTATAAAGATGGTCACAATTTCCCATGTATAGCATTTCATCTTGGAACTGCTTGTCTCAGCTTCTATTTTCAGATTTAGAACAATAATTTCAGATTTTATAATAAATTTTTTTTTTGGATTATAGGATAAGGGTTAAGATTGCATTTTTTTTTAATTTAAGTAAAAATATGAAAGTAATTTCTTATTACGTATACCTTGTAATGAATAAGACTATAATTGTGGAGTCAAATAATTAAATTATAGTTATTGATGCATTGCAAGCTTAGGTTTACTCATTGCTTTTGATAATCTAATGTTGTTGTGGATAGACTAGCCAGAAAAACTGCCCATGATAGGTATTCTTATATTTGATCTCATTGTCCAGATGTGGTGGCCAGGGAATGTTGTTGCGGATAGGCTAGCAAGAAAAGCTGCCCATGAAAGAAGTTCTTATATTTGGTCTCATTGTCCAGCCGTGGCTAGGGAGGTTGTGTGGGATGATTCTCACAGACCGCATTACAAATTCAAATAAGAAATTGTTTTTGTTGCCCAGGGTGGCCCTTGCTGATGGCATTGCCGAAGATCGGGGTTTATCACCTTATTAGGGTTCGGTTCTCTTTTCCTTTTTAATATAATTATTTTAGATCTTTAGCAAAAAGATAAAATAAAAAAATTATAGTTATTTTTTAGAGAAAATATCTACCACAGCTCCCGTAGTTTATCATAATCTCACCCCCTCCCCTACTAGTGTTTGCTACTTTTGAACACCTCCTACTTTTGAAAAGTTGTATCCATTAGACCCCCTCCTTTAAAATATGTCCCTCAATCGATGATGAGATACCATTTTAAAATCATTAATGACAAGACTACCCCTCTATATTACCCATTTATATTTACCTTTTCAATTAAAAAAAAAACTTAAAACTTTTATTTGGTTCCTCCCTTGTGGGGGCCATCACCCTACCGCCTACTCCTGAAACGGATCCACATCGTCTCCCGCCTGGGTTTGGGCGGGAGACTAGGCGGCCCGGATGGATGGCCGCCATGTGGCACTCGGAGGGATCCGAGCCCTCCATCCGAGCCGACCCCCCAGTCGGCTCAGCTTGTCGACTGGGCGATCGGCTCGGATGGAGGGCTCGGATCCCTCCGAGTGCCACATGGCGACCATCCATCCGGGCCGCCCAGTCTCCCGCCCAAACCCAGGCGGGAAACGATTTATGTTCTCCTGAAACAATCTTTCACCATCCTTTCCCTTCCAACCCTCCTCCCCCCTTCTTCCAATTCTATCTCTTCCCACGCCAAGACCGGTGGACGTGGTGTTAGCCCTTGAGGCTGTTACACCCAATCCTCTTCGGTTTTGCTCCCTAAAGCATTTTCCTTATCATCCACCTATGCTCCAACCAACATCCCAACCCCTTTCGAAAATTGTGTTGAATAGTCCCAAGGAAACCTTGCTTCTACCATTATTGAATCTAGTTGTGACATCAATGTTCTGGCATCAATCTCTCTTTCTCCATGTCTCTTCTTAGACCGATCTCAGGGGTAAGATATGGCCAGAACTCGATCGAGAGCCAGAGACAGAACCAGAGTCCGAAGCAAAGATCAACCATTTCGATAGGGTACCAGATTCTCTGTTACTTATAGTCTTCAACAAAATCGGTGACATTAAAGCCTTGAGTCGTTGTTGTCTTGTCTTTAGCAGGTTCCATGACTTGGTTCCTCAGGTGGACGACGTTGTGGTGAGAGTTGATTGCGTCATCTCCGATAACTATGCCTCTTCCAATGCGTCTACTGCTGATAAAAACATAGGTGTGTTTTCGAACTTTGTTTGTATCGACTTTCTATTGGCTGAACGAGGGTGGGGGTGGGGGGTGGGGGTGGGGGGTGGGTGGTGGGAGAGTGGGGTTTCTGGTATCGACTTTCTAAAGCATTTTATTAGTATTTTAACTTGTTTGTTTCTATTGTGATATTGTTATGATCCCACTTTGGATCCCACACACACCAAAGTGTCATTTTTAAGTCTTGGGGCTCTCTCACCTGCTCTCCTTTAAGCTTGAGTTGTAAAATTTGGTGCTTTCATTGAGAGGCCAGCGCAACGGAAAGGGTGACTTAGAAAAGGAACGACCTAGCAAAGGACTATCTAGTGAAGCAGAGTGAAAGCCGTCCAGAGTGGGCAATCTAAAGTGGGCCGACGTGGGCGTCGGCTTTGAAAAGGGGGTGGAAATATTATAATCTCACATCAGATCCCACACACACCAAAGTGTGGTTCTTAAGTTTTGGAGTTCTCTCACCTAATAGGCTAGTCTTTTCGATTGGGCTCTCCCTTGGGCTTGAGTTATAACATTTAGAGGGCAGAGGTGTCGACTGTGATGTTCAGGGCATTGGACGAGCTGTTCGCGAAGACAAGGGTGAGGCCGAAGGTCGGTGTTTTGCTGTCGGCCATGATAGTGGACAACAACTACTTCTCTGGCGGTGTACCTAGTAGAGTTCAAGCTCTAGATGTTATCGATTTGTTGTCCAACCTGATGAATGAGTTGCCTGTAGCTCTCGCTACAGATTACTCGGTGCCTTCTTCTGCCTTGTCTCGTCCTGGTGTCATCTCTAAGTTTGCCCATGTTAGTGCCCTTGAAAAGGTGTCCACAACAAGTTATGAGAGGGTGAGATCCTCCCTGTATCTAGGTGCAACAGAGAGGGCAAACTCTCTGATACATCCCGAGGCAAAAGATGGGAGTTCGCCGATCTCTCCCGATGGTGTTTGGCAAAATTCCATTGAAGGTAAATTTTTTGGATCCTATATTTCGGTTCTCTCACAAATATCAGTAGGACAGATTCGTTTCCAGGTTCGTTTCCATTCCACGCCAATACAATCTAGGCTTCCCTCGGGGTGTGACATTATAAACTCTTGGGATCGGCTATGTAAGACACGTGAAGTCATGAAGGTAAGTGTGTCAAGGAGAAATGGATTAGTGTGCTATCTCCTTCATGCGATAACAATTGGTGTTCCATGGTGTGGTAATTGGGGTTTTGAGTTTGGAGCTGGAAGCTTTGCTCTAACTGTGGAGGCCTATGCCTCAAAATCTGTCAACTTCTTCACCGGTTACTTCCTCCCCAATCTGCCAAAGCCCAGAGCCACTGCCATGGTGAACATTTGGGCAATACCTCATGATGAAGTTAGCTGGACAGAGCCCAATAAGCTCACGCCTGAGCAATTCAAGGAGGAAGACGTGAACATCATGAAATCGGATCTGAGGTTGGCACTTTGCAGAAGGGTCTACCCAGGTAAGGCTATGGGTCTAGTTACTGTTCAGCTATGGTTGGCTGAGTTGCTTCAAAACTTCAAATGGGTACCTTCTTTTAGTGTAGACTTGTCTGAGTGCATTAAACTCTCTCTTGAAATGACGAATCTTTTGATCTATGGTGCAGTTTTAAGGAATGCACCTGCTAGGTGGGACAAGCTCGTCATAATATTGGGAGATGGAAATCCCAAGGCAAATTTCGACAACGAAATTGGCATTTACACGTGGAAGATATCCCCCATCCAATGGTCCAATTTCACGGCAGCTAAGAAATGGTGTTGGTTTGCCGAAGTGTGGCGAGATTTTAGTCGTTAAGAAATTATGGCGGATCCTCCAAGTCTTTGTTCAGCAGCCTTATAACAAGGCAAATTTCTTGGGTTGTTCTCAGATGAATTGGTATTGGTAGACGAATCACGATGATATCTTTCGATTATACCTTTGGCAGAACCTTGAGGACAAGGTTCTCATACATGGGAATGGGTTCTCATACATGGGAATGGCAATGTTATGATCACACCGACCACTTGGCATCACATAAGAACCGTAAGGATTAGAGAATATTAGAGTGGTGATACTATAGATCTATAACTGAATAATAGCTTCTAGAGTTGTAATATGTTATATAAACAACAAGATAATGGAATAGGGGTAAGCAATTACAAACCAAACTCTATCTTCTTCCTATTCTTCTTCTTCCCTGAAGGTCGGCTACCTCGAAGTAGCCATTATCGATATTCATCGTATCATTGGTACTTTCACTGAGAGAGCTCACTCCCTATGGCGGACGGCACTCAGTTTCAGCTACTTGACGATTCTGTAAAACTTCTTGGTGAGACATTGAGGCAGAATGGCAAATGACTCGATTCCATTCAATCTTCTTTGGCAGAGCACCAACGAGCTTTCTCAGATCTCTCTCGTCTAGTGGCAGCCATGGAGGAGAAGATCGGACGAGTTACAACGACCTTTTCCCTAACCCTTACCTACCCTAGTCCGACCACCAACCTTCCACTACCCCAATCCTTAGCCCTAAATTCTTCTTTTTCGTCTTCCTCACCATTGGCGTCAACTCCTTCTTTCCTCCACTTCTCCAATACTACCAACTGCCTTACCACCACCCAACCTTTGGTTTCTTCCTCAATCTCAACTCCGATCAAACTGTCCACAGCCAATCCCCTTCCACAACCCCCAGTTCCTGCAGCCAATCCCCTGTTTCTTGAACTCAACCATAACCCCAACCTCAAGCCTTAATCAAAACCCACACACAACTCCATCACAATCCAACCACCAGATTCTACTTACCAAGGAAGGATCCACCTCCATTAGAAGATCTCTCCATTGCTAAAAAGCTCTTACCTCAGCAACTTGTAATGGATCGTGTAAGAACCGTGCTCTAAAACCCGGTTTAACCATGGTTTTATGCGATGACAGGTGCCCCAATCATAACCGGACCGGAAAGCGAAGCCGGGCAAGGGACCACGCAAGAAGCCGGGTGAAGAACCAATCAATTTCAGGTACGAAAAATGTGTAAAATTGGCTAAGTACATACCGGTCTCACCATACCGGTCTCACCATACCGGATGCACTATCCTGCAACCGGTATGGCATACCGGTCTCACCATACCGGTCTCACTATACCGGATGCACTATCCTGCAACCGGTATGGCATACCGGTCTCACTATACCGGTCTCGCTATCCTGCGACCGGTATGTGCGAGATCGGTATGTGTTCGGAGCTGTGTTTCTCTCAAAAATGGAAACTTAAAGTTTCCATATGAGGGGGGAGCGTGCTTTGGACGGCCTCCCTCTATTAATAGAGGGGGAGACACTCCGTGAACCCCTTTGTTCTGAGAAGGAGTTGAGGGTTCAATGAGGTAGACGCCGCCAAGGAAGGAGCTGTCGGTGGAGGAACACGCCGCCAACTGACAACCGCTACCGGTAAAGTGCTCTATCCTTCCTGTAGTGTTGTTTATCGGATCGGAGCCGGGGCGGCGTGAGATCTGATGGAAAATGCTTAGATTCCTTTCGTCTTTCTTTCGGATCTGATTGGTTTTTGGCATTCTAGCCAAGATCCGTAGGACCCTTCAGAGACTGGACCTTAGCAGAAGATAGGTGAAACCTTAGGGAGCTACCGTGGAGACCTCGATCTCGAAAATCATGTCGTAGGGTATATCCTTGGGAAAGTCCCGCGGTATGGCCCGCGGTGTATACCGCTGGCACCATACCGGGTCGCACTCGGCCAGATCCGAGTGAGACCAAGTATGTGTGCATCCGGTATGCATACCGCGGCACCATACCGGGTCGCACTCGCCCAAATCCGAGTGAGACCGGTATGTGTGCATCCGGTATGCATACCGGCCGGCACCATACCGGTTGCACTCGGCCGGATCCGAGTGAGACCGGTATGTGTGCATCCGATATGCATACCGGTCTCACCCATACCGGTCTCACCCATACCGGTCTCACCATACCGGTCTCACTATCCTGCGACCGGTATGTGCGAGACCGGTATGTGTTTTGAGCCCTGTTTGTTTGGGAAAGCCAGGTTTTGGCTTCTAAAACTCTAATAAATGGAAATTAACATGAAAATATGGTTGTGTAGGACTTGTATGTGAAACTTCTGACGCCGAAAAGGATTAACACCACGCGTCAGGTAAGGGACAAGACCCGAAACTTAAATTAAAGATTTAATAATAAACCTTAGAGAGCTCTTTAATTTTTTGTATTAATTTATATGCTTGTTTGATGGATTGTGCATATCACATGTCATGTAGTATAAATTCTATTTGATTTATCTATTCATGCATTTCATATGCTAGGTCTGATGGATGTTAGACATGTGATTGTTTTAGTTGGAGTGTGGAATGGGAAGGGCCGGGGCCTGGGATCATTCCTCACCCCGACACCTTCGATAGCACCTTATCTTAGCATGCTTGGTATGGGTGGGGTATCGGGGGAGGTTATGGCGGGTGGTCTCCGATGTTGACGTTGATCCGGCCAACGATGTGGCATGGTGATCTCCGATATTGACGTTGACCTGGCCATGACGCTCTAGCTCTATCCTTATGCCATAGGGAGCGATGTTGGGATAGGGCCTACTTGCGTATAGTTCCATCTTGGTATGCTTGTTGCGGGTAGGGTATCAGGGGGAGGTGAGGTAATGTGGTCTCCAGCCTGGCCTGCACGCTCTAGCTCTATCCCTATGTCGTAGACGGCTGTACTAGGGTGGAGCCTACTTGTATTGACATCTAGGACTGGTTAGAAACGGAACCCACTTGCAAGCCCTTGCCAATAGGGGTTTAGGTATTGGTACGGTATGGGGTATCAGGAGGAGGACGTGGGATTGTGGTTCTTCCTGCCCGCCAGACTCGAGTCCTATCTCTATACCGAAGTGAGTGATGTGGGGCAACAGTAGTAGTGTGGTAGGAGCCTAACTATTGGGTGTGCTCACACTCTCGTGCATGGAGGTGCGGTGGCCGCCAAACCTTACCATAGCACAATTGTAAGTTATACCTGGCCCAAATTGTAATGTTAACTCATGCATGTGGATGTTGCATTGGTCTTGTGCTTTACTGAGCTGTGTTGTAGCTCACCCCGATATATATATCTCTCTTTTCAGATTTGGATGCAGGGTATACGGTGGAGGACTTCGTGACCGCCCCAGCGTACAGTACGATGGCTGCCCTGGAGACACAGAGTGTGGAGGACGAGCATGATGCGTTATGCGAGTGCTCCTTCTGTGTCTTTCCTCTTTGATTTGGTTATTTTCAATTAAAGCTTTGTAATAAAATATTATTTAAATTCTGATGGATGATGGAATAACTGGATTAATTATTTTAATTTATTATTTAGTTCAGCTCATTGATATATTATTTCCGCTGCTAGTATTACTCTGGTTTTTGATGGTTTGCTCAGGGATGATTGGTTGATACGGTCTTTCGAGATCCTGGTGTGAACCGTGGTTTAGTACCGGTTCACTCACACTTCTGGTTCAGCCGGAATTGGGGTGTGACAGATCGTACTTCTATTGCTTCGAAGACATCGGCGACATCGGCTACATCGATGTCAACGTTGAAGGAGACAAGGTCGCCAAGTATGGTGAAATCTCGGTGGAGAGCTAA
Source organism: Protea cynaroides (assembly GCA_028583415.1). Lineage (NCBI taxonomy): Eukaryota > Viridiplantae > Streptophyta > Magnoliopsida > Proteales > Proteaceae > Protea > Protea cynaroides. The sequence goes on from CM053273.1 coordinate 8,435,430, forward strand.
GATGTATGGGACAGAGCCATCTCATTGCAAGTCCCAACAACTTTTTCTTTTAGTATATGCCTCGACCGACGATGATCAACCAAATATTGAGCTGCCGGTTGGATTAAAACCCCCACTGCCACTCCCAGAATGGCTCAAACTTAGTCATTTTACCCTCTTGGTCTTGGATCAGGTTGACGACTTTGATGATGTAAGTCAGGTGCGGCACATCCTTGAATCAAATCGTAGCTCTATCGTCGCTGGCGAAATCTGTGACAACTGCCGTAAGTTGGGCTTCTTCTAGGTTTTGATCGATCACATGATAAACTATACACGATGGAATCTTTAATTCTGATGATGCGAAGTGGAAGGAGTAGAGATTTTGCAGAATTGTTCGGTTGATCTTAAAAAGGTTCAAAATCTCCATGGAAGAGAGGAATGGACCGATGGACGTTGCCTACTTGGATGAGCTGCGTTCTTGGATCGGGGATGAATCGAACATACCCAAGGCCACAATGTTTCCGGAGAACTGTGGGACAATAAAGGAAGGGAGGGCAGAGGCGTCGACTATGATGTTTGGGGCGTTGGACGAGCTGTACGCCAAGACAGGGGTGAGGCTGAAGGACATCGGTGTTTTGCTGTCAGCCATGATAGTGAACAACAATTACTTCTCTGGCGGTGTACCCAGTGGAGTTTAAGTTCTAGATGTTCTCGATTTGTTGTCCAACCTGATGAACGAGTTGCCTGTCGATCTCGCTACAGATTACCCTAAATGTTACAGCTCAAGCCCAAGGGAGAATCCAACCCAAAAGACTAGTCTATTAGGTAAGATAACCCCAAAATTTAAGAACCACACTTTAGTGTGTGTGGGATCTGATGTGGGATCATAACATTGCCACCCCATTTTCAAAGCTAATGCCCACATCGGCCCACTCTAGATTACCCATTCTGGATGGCTTTCACTATGCTTCACCGAGTAGCCATTTCCCAGGTCACCCCTTCTGCAGCGTCGGCCTCTCAATTAAAGAACCAAATGTTACAACTCATGCCCAAAGGAGAGCTCAACCCAAAAGACTAACCTATCAGGTGAGAGAACCCCCAAACTTAAGAACCACACTTTGGAGTGTGTGGGATCCAATGTGAGATCATAACAGATATTGTGCTTTTAGGTGTGCACCGTGAATCTTCATTGTAACACATGTTATTGGAGTTTCATACATTTGTTAAATGAGAAATTTCTTTTATTTGTCGAGGATTGATATTTTAAGGAAGGGGAAATGTCTAATACTAGAGCTACTCCATTACATGATTTACCCCACTCTTCTGTCTCTCTGGTTATCGTTCAACTTTTGATGGCTTTACGGTTGATTTGGAGTCAGGGCTAGGAGAGGCCAGGCCATCGGAGAAGAATCCATGATTTGGAATTTCTGTGATTTCTTTTCCATAAAAAAATAAAAAGGAAAATAAAAATCTCAAAAAGAAAATATAAAAATGAAATTGAATAGTATTGAGGGTAAAAAATTCTTTTTACCATCTAAACAAGGTTTGGGTGTCCTCATGGGGTGTTAGGGATATTATCGCAAATAATGGCGGGTGGGTGAGATTACCATAAATTATAAGGGGTGTGGCAGATATATATATATTTTTTAATAGTAAGATCTAAATAAATATTGTAAAGTGTTGTAAGACTGACATAATCGACCATTTTAGACCTATCGGTTTGAGTGGTGTTTGCATTAAGTTGGTCACTAAAATCATGGTCATTCGGATTAAGCCTTTACTTGATGAGCTCATTTGCCTCCAATCAGTCGGCCTTCATCCCAAAATAGATCCATTTTTGATAACGTCATTATTGCTCATGAAAATTTTCATTATATCAGAAAGGAAAAAAAAAAAAAAAAATTTCATGGCTCTCAAATTGAATATGCAAAAAGCATATAACAGAGGATTGGACTTTTATTATAGATATGCTCCTTAAATTGGGTTTTCACCCTTTTTGGGTTATATTCGGTGATGATCTGCAATAATTCTGTCTCATGCACTTTGATTGTTAATGGAACCGAGCATGGTAGGATTATTCCTACTAAAGGAATTAGACAAGATGATCTAATGTCACTTACTATTTTCATTCTTTGCTTCGAGGCATTGTCTTCAATTCTTCATTCGGCACAGCTTGCTGGTAAGGTTGAGGGGGTGTTTGATAACACTTCAGAAGTTGGATTCTGACTTCTGGAGCATAAATGGAATAGAAGCCTGTTTATAATCCGGTTTGAACTTCTGAAGAATCCATGAGTGAACTGGCTCCAAATGGGCTCCAGAATCCAATTTTTTGGAGTATCAAATAGATGTTTTTCGACTTCAGAGTACAATTTTAGAGTAAAAAAAATCACCCCACACTACTACTACCACCAACCACCACCACCACCACCACAACCACCACTAGCCACCACCCACCACCACCACTACCCTCCACCACCCACCGCCGCCACCACCGCCACCACTACCACCACCACCACCACCACTACCCACCGCCACCACTGCCCATCACCACCACCACCCACCGCCACCACCACCCATCGCCACCACCACCAGCCACCCACCACCGCCACCACCATCCACCACCACCAACCGCTACCACCACCAACCATCACCCACCACCACCACCACCACCCCCTGCCACTGCCACCACCACCGCCACTACCATCAACCACTTTCCACCGCCACTACCACCAACCATCACCCATAACCACCACCGCCACCACCGCCACCACCCACCCACCACCACTATCACCAACCATCACCACTCATCACTAGTGCCACTATCCACCACCCACCACTACCATTCTGGAGTCCATGACTAAATTAGGTTAATAAACATGTTTCTACTCCTAGATATTCCTGAATCCTTTTGAAGCTGAAGTAGAAATTTGAACCAGAAGTAAGAATCTCAGAGTTGAAGTTTTATCAAACAGCCCCTAAAGACATTATAAGGATAAATAGAACTGAGCCCATCTCACATTTATTATTTGCCAATGATTGTTTGATTTTCTCCACTCTCAAACTGAATGAGTCCATGGCTCTCAAAGATTCTTTTAACTAGAGTATTGTAGAGCTTCTGGCAAAATATAAACTTGAAGAAATCTAGTATTACATTTAGCCCAAGTACTGAGAACAAGTTCAAAAGATAGTTTTCCAAAAAATTTCAAATTTCTTATGGTGAGGGCCTTCTAAATATTTGGGATTACCTATCGAGTTTGGGCAATCAAAAAAATTCTTATTCCAATCTATTACAGACAGGACCACTCGAAAATTGAAAGGGTGGAAAAATAATTTCCTTTCTCAAGCAGGCAAGGAGGTGCTATTGAAATCTGTTGTGCTACCTACTTCAAATTATGCATCTTTCTATTTTCTATTACCATCTTCTTATCATGACTCCATTAGGAAAGCAACTTCAGATTAATTTTGGAAATATGGTATACTATTAAAGAAATACATTGGATTTCATAGGATAGATTGTACAGATCTAAAGAAAATGGTAGATTGGGGTTTAGAGATCCAACTCTCCATAATAGAGCCATGCTTGCCAAAATTTCATAGAGAATTTGGGATAATCCCCAAGCTAAATGGGTCAATATCTATTTCTCTCGTTCTGATTTCCTACATGCCCGGTTAGGCAATAATCCTTCTTGGGCGTGGAAAAACATCATTGCTGGTAGAGAGATTCTCTTGCATGGTCTTCTTTGACAGGTTGGAGATGGTGCTAATGTTAATACATGGACTAATAAATGGTTACCTTATTTTAAAGATTTTTGTATCAAGGGATCGAAGCTTGAGAATTGCCCTTTAATTATGGTTAAAGATTTGATTGACAACTCATCCAGACCATGGAATATCAATTTGCTGAATTCTTGGTTTAATGAGGAAGAAAAAAAAAAAAGCTATTTTGAAGGTACATCTTAGTTTATTTCCCATAGAGGATATAAGCTGTTGGATTTGTGTGCCCAACACAGGTTTATTATGTTATTTGGATTTGTGTGGTCCAACACAAGTTTATTATGATATTTTTATATATTCTCTTTGGGCATCTCTATCTCTATTTTGAAGTATATATATATATATATGTGACATGTGACTTACATGTTTTGTGGCTTATAAATTTGTTATATTGTACCATTGTTTTTTGTCTATTGTATTAATAGATTGATTTTGCAGATGATTATTCAAATGGGTCACTTTGTAGTCCTCGACTTGACCGCACTTATCATGATGCGCTATGTGCTTACATAGGTATTGATTGGACTATGATAGGTTTGAGGGGTGCAAGTCAAAATTGCTCAGACTATGGGAAACATGGGGACTAGTCTCCCGACGATCAGTGCACATATGGTCTATGAAGTCTTTCATGAAAAGACCTCGTGTACGTTGAATGGTAACCTTAGTGTCTAATATTCATTGCCAGTAACTTGACAATTATAAGAGTGTACGTGTACCTACAAACTGCCAATTTGAATAAATTTATCGTGTTTGGTTTTGCATCAAATTTGTTTTTATTTATTTCTAAATATAAAATATTATTTATTTTTATTTTTCTTTGCAAAATCAACGATATTTTTTTGGTTTTATAAAAAATGGCAGTTTTGTATTTTTTGTCCCTATTTATTATTTAGGGGCACTTGTGGTAATTGTCAATGTATGCCAAAAGACAATTTGGATATGACATTAGGAGGCTAGCATCTCACTTAGGGTTGAGAGTGCTTCAACAAAAGATGTTTTCAAATCGTCAAAAAACGTATGACACTCTTCTTAATTTCTTAGATTAAATAAGTGACATGATTTTCGTGATAAGTTTTCATCTTTAGTATGATGTTAACAGTAACATTAAGGTTCATCTTAGATGTTTTTCCAATATAAGCTTATTTAGGAACTGCTAGGAATGATAGATTCTCATTCAAATCAGCCTATCAGCTTATTTCAAGTGTTAAAGAAGGCCAAATTCATTTGCAAGCTTCTTCTTCTCTTATTAGTCCATGGAGGCTTATCCCTTATGAATCATGGAAGCGTATATGGAACTTCAATACCTTGGCAAAAATTAAAAACTTTTTATGGAGGGCTTGTGCGCATGGAACTGCTTCGGCTGAGGATTTATCTATTAGGAAGATTCCTATAGATCCTCTTTGTAAGAGATGTGGGGCGCATGTAGAATCTATGGATCACATCCTCTTTTGGTGCTCTATTGCTACTTGGTTTGCTTCATTTTTTATCTTATATTTTTCCCATTGATATGAATTTTTCCATTTTGCAGTGGTTTCATCAATGATCAAGAATGTTGAAGATAACAAGAAACTTGCAAAGGACACCTTCGGTCATGCTTCTTTCATTTGCTAAGAGATATAGAGAACCCGAAATAATTTTATTTTCAATTCTGTCTCTCACTCACCGATGGAGATTACTCAAAAAGCTGATATGGCTTCGGAAGAATTTCGTACCAATCAACATAGAACTCCTTATGTGTTCTCTTCATCGAATCATGGCTGGGCTCCCCCTTTGGATGGATACATCAAAATCAATACAAATGCAGCATACACTTTGGACAATTTATTTGGAGGCATTGGATATTTTTTAGACTCTTCTTCTAAGCTTTTTCATGCCTGCTTTAGTAATAAGAGGTTTTCCTCAGCTTTAGAAGGGGACACGTTGGCTATTAGATTTGTCCTTTTTGGATTGTATGGATCTTATTCTCTCTATTCTGAATCTGACCCATGTATTGAATATTCTTATCCAACGGATCCTTTTGAACATTAAGGATCTTACCAGCTCGTGAAGATTATTCTTTCTCCTTCATCCCAGGGGATACTAATGTTTTAGCTCATTCCCTCTTATGGTTTTTGGAATGTATGATTGGCCTTTATCCTGTTCTTGGTTGATTGATCCTGAGACGGTGGAGATAGAGGATGATCTGCATAAAGATTTCAAAAGGGTATTCGAGAAATTACCTTCTGTTCAAATCTTTTGTGCTTTGTTTTCTATAAATGCCACGGTGTTCCTGTCTTGTTCTTCCGCCATAATATTGTTGTGGGAAATTAATATTAATTTGTTTTGTGGGTATCAATCCATATGAGTGATTCGGTGCTAAAATCCCATACGAGTAATTTCAAAGATTCTTTATCTTTTCAGTTGTTGTGTCCCTTTGATTTTACCTTGGTTTGGTTCTCTTTGTGTTTAGCTGAACCAGAGAGATGGGATCTTACGGTTTTGCTTTTACAAGAAGAGGTCACCTCGCTTGCAAGATGAACATATCCGACGCCACATTCTTTTTCAATAGAGAAGGTGTTTCAGATCAGAGGGATCGGGATGTGCATTAGCTAACATTGTTAAAAACATGTTAAATTATGGGAAGCACATGAAATAAAAAAAAAGAGGAAATATTGAAATTTCATTCAAACCCCAAAATGAAAAAATAAAGAGAGGTTTCTCATAATGCCAATGTAAGGTAATCTTTTAAGGCATATCAATGGAGGACCCACAAGATCAGGGAAGAGAGACTCTCAAAGCGGGGATAGAAAATACCAGAATGTGAGAGGGTGTGGGAAGAAATCCTCACACTAAAGTTGCGGGGATCTTTTTCCCTTTGAAAAATTTTTATAGGGTAAAACTTTTCAGGATCCTTCTATAACCAACCCAAATATCTACCATGTGACAGGATCGAACCAAGCTTAAGTGTTTTTTTTTTTTTTTTGGGTAAGTGTAAATAGATAAACTTGAGGTTCGAAAAATAGGAGAGTGCACAATGGTAGTCAAAGTAGCATAGGTATATATGGATATATTTGGGGATGTACACCGATACTGGAAGGTATGTGATTAAATTTGATGATAAAAAATTGACACATGGCTAACTCAAACCATTTATTACTTGAAGATAAGAATTGTCGCACGATAATCGTACATTAAATTTGATGATGAAAAAATTGACACATGGCTAACTCAAACCATATATTATCTTAAGATAAGAATTGTCACAGAGTGATTGTATGTAGAGAATGGGCTGGATAAGTTTGCCATTATTTTTCACATATTGCTTTTTCAACCTCTCCTCTCCCACAATCTACTCAAGAAAGAAATAAGAAAAAAAAAAAAATTAAAAACAGTATAAGAATAACTCTCCCTTTTTCTCTATTTTTCTCTCTCATTTTTTTTCTTTTTGAGGTAAAGAAATAACTCAAGATGAAACGAGTGAATATGATATGCTTTCTCATAAAAAAAAAAAAAAAAAATCATGTGGTATGTTTGAAGGCAATGTTAAAGCCAGAGGGAAGGGAAGGTGTTAAGGTACACTGTGAATATATGACAGTCATATCTATGACCTCTTGGGTATCTACACTATCAAATTGATACCAATCAACAGATCTAGATCCTCTCTTCCCAGTGTCTGGGAGGACAGCGGCAACCTATCTCAGATGGCTATCACGTGGCTTTCGGTGAATCTGAGACCCATGTCTGAGTTGACACCTAGCCGACAAACCCAGCCGGCAGGGGATGTCGGCTCAAACGTAGATCTAGGATTCACCCGAGAGCCACATGGTGGCCATCTGAGGGCAAAGCAATATTTAAGATGGTCTACGATCAACAACAAGCAAGAAGGCTCATAGGCCTCTTTTAAGGATTTGGGCTGGGAAAAAGAATGGGAGTGCCTTATGTGATGGGGGGAAGGCACTAAAAGATGGGCTAAAAACGTCTGTAGCCTGCAGACCCAACAGCTGCATCCGATCCGATGGAATGCATCGATATACATCCAGAAGCATTCTCAACAGCCCGGATGCGACTGCAAAGGCTGCACGACTGTAGAAAATCCAAGTCCCTAAAAGACCTACCCCTTGCTTCCTCCTTCCAAACTTCCCACCGGGAAACCTTGAATTGACTTTTGAAGCAATTGTTAAAAAATGAAAGAATGCTTTAGTATAACGTAACAGCCAAGAACATTTAAATAAGTTTCATTCTTTATCGGGATGTAAATACCTACATTCCGAAGATCTCTTCCTTCTCTTGGAGATTCCAAAAACACCAAGAAATCAACAAATATTTCTTTAAATGCATGTGGTTCCAAGTTAATGCTAAAAAAAAAAGCATTTTCGTTTTCCTTGCTGTTCACGGTCCATACTTTTTCATCTTAGAACTGAACCGAATACGTTAACTATTTATTACTCATCAATCTCATCCTTTGCACTTAAAACAGCCCAAGTAAAGTCTAGTTGGGCCCCCGATTAGCTGGAACAAAGTTTAGCCCAAGTTCATGCCTGGGCCTCAATGAATAGGCCCAAGATCCACGTCTATTATGGATCTATGGTCCCAATTTCCAGACCCTGCCCCCCAGTAGTCCCTTCTCTCCAACTCTGAACGAACCTCTATCTCTCATCTTTTCAAGGGTAAATTTGGTGTTCTCATGTTCATACATTTGCAGTTTTTTTCTGCACACACCATGAGTCGCTCCTGAGTGACGAACCATCACAAACCCTGATTCAATTTTCAAGGGTAATTTTTTCCCATTGTTTGTTTTCATGTGGTAAAAGAAAGTCCGACTTTCTTTTTACCTCCTCTTTAGAGATCATTATATTTTATCTTTCTAAAATAAACATTGAAAATTTTACCCACGTAAAATTTTCATCTAATTAAAAAATTGTAGGAGCACATAGCCTTCACACTCTCTTTCCTCCCTTTTATACGAATTGTGAGGTATCCCTTCCATGAACGTATTAACTTGACATCCTCCTCTGACATTAGATTAATTCGAAAACTTAAGATGTGCATGAATGAGGGATAAGATGACAATATGATGACAACATTTTTTTTTATATTTTTTTATTATTTGTTGGGTTTCAATCAAATGACATGGTGTATGATAATAATTGTGTATCATAAAATGGTATTGGCCCCACTGAAGCCCAGATTGGAAGCTTTCTATTTGACCCTAATTTGCTCAATCTAGATAAATGAGTTCATCAATTTCTAAGACATGACAAGGAGATGTCACCATTTTCATAACATGCTCCAACCTAACTTATACTGGAAATTAAAACCTCCCCTCCATATATAAATGCTTTCTCCGTCTTCTCTCCCCTTGACTGATACCTGTGTATGCATGTTTGGGTCCGTTATATGATCAGACAGGAGAGGATTGACCGGTGTTAGAGATGCATCCTCTTTATGAAGTGAGTATCAAATCCAAATGGGTAAGTCAAGCCCAATCTCGCCCAATCCGACTTGAAATCAGATCAGGATCGCCGGCCGTCGATCCGGTTCTCATCGGCGTGCTATGCTCATATGGGTTACCTAGTTTAACTGGTAATTTGAACTTAATTATTTTTGTCAATCTTCTTTAGATGTTTACTCATCTTGCTTATTCCTAATTTAAATATGGATTTCTTGGAGCCAATTTAATAGCATGTAAATATGGATTCATATCGTCTCCTTCCAGTGGTTCTGGAAGGACGTGGAAACCTGTCTCGGATCGATGACCGCCATGTTGTTCTAGGGACGTGGCTCTCGGGTGAATCCGAGACCCACATCTGAGCCAACACCCCCTGTCGACTGGGATTATTGGTTAGGTGTCGGCTCGAACGTGAATAGGTTGCCGCTGTCCTCCCAAAACCACTGAGAGAAGAGGATAGAGATCCATGTAAATATAGTCATATTCCCTAAGTCAATTTAAATTTTATAGTGAATACCATGAATGCAACTTTCAGGGTCGTCATCAGGCCCGCCAGCCGGCCGGCCTGAGGGCTTTTCCAAGTGTGATCAGATCTCCACTAATACCCGATCCGAATCTGACCCAGATTGGGTATCGGATCGGCCGAAACTGATACTAATCTGATTTCATTTTTTAATTTGTTTTTAATTCTTGATGATACGTGTCATTCATTTATCGGTCGTACCATCGATTTAGATCCCTATCAACTGGAACCAACGAATCGAGCCCTTATATAGGCGAAATACAGAGAACAAGAAAAGTTCAAACTTATTTGTAACAACGAATCGAGTTATTATATAGACCAAATACAGTACACAGGAAAGTTAAAACTTGATTGTAACAGAGAAAACAAACTAATTAACGACAAGTCCTTACATAAAAACGGGTTACGAGGCGATCGGGAAGATGTTGACATGCTGATGTGGCTATTTTTATTACACGTGGATGACAAAAAAGAGAATGAATGCATGGTTATCCTCACCACCACCACCCAAAGCCATTTGTATGGATAGGACCTCATCTCTTTCGAGTTTCATCCAACACTCGATGGCTAATGCATTGGTGCCTTTCGTGCCATCATGTCGTGATCTAACTTTTACCCCACCCTGTCCATCTGTTTCAATTAGCAATTATTTTTTTTGTGATTCAAAAGTTTCGGTTATCATCTCTTATATACAAATCAATTTTGATCTTATAAAAAAAAAAAATTCATATATATATATATATATATATATATATATATATATATATATATATAAAAACTCCGCCAGTGTTATACTGTCAGTCGATCTCAAGTTTAGATAAAAGAGGAAAGTTGGTTGATATGTCAGGTAGACAGTCAGTACCCTAAAAACATAGTCAAACCCTTAACATGGAATATATATATATATATATAGAGTAGGACCTTTTTTCCATCTACCAACTTAAAATTATGAATTGGACATTTCGAGGTGCTATCAGAACCATATCAACCATAGCTACCATATTAATTATATATCTACCCATGTCCACTATAATATCAATGACGGTTGACATCGGAGATCACTAGTGTTATTGAATCATGTAAAACCCCGGCCCCTCCCATCTTAAATATCAAAATATCCCATGCATGTATATTGAGGATAACATGAATTCAAAACAAACACGAGTAAAACCACCTTAGTTAATTGTGATATCCCTGACTAATTCCCTGAGGGCATTCCATGATGACCCAAAGATATCCCGTGAAAAGAAACATCTGTCAATGAGCCATTTGATATCCACAGGCAAAAGGGTAATACATTCTACTTGAATTGTCACCCACAAGAGTGGCAATAATGTTGGAAATAATCTCACTTTAATGTGAGAGAGAGAGAGAGAGAGAGAGAGAGAGAGAGAGAATCTGCACCTCAAACACCCAATCCTCATCTATAGTGGTAGAAAGCTAGAAAGAAGAAGCCCTGGTACACTGAGCTTTCGTTTTCGTTATCCTCTTGGATTTTGATATAAAACCTGCAATTGCAAGTATCCCTTGAACAATGTCGATCACCACTTCTTATAGCCTGTGCTTAACCTCTCCTTCTCTTTCAAAGACCCCTCAAACCCTTACTAAGAAATCATTTAACCTTTCCATTTCCTGTAAACTCAGTTCTTCTCCTTCTTCTCCTTCTTCTCTTCCTAGCCTCATTAGAAACGAGCCTGTTTTTGCTGCGCCAGCTCCGATCATCACTCCAATCTTGGTACGTAATTCTCCCAGGCCACCTGGATCTCTTTTAATATTTTATTACATTAGTGTTTGGTTCAGTAATGTGCTGGGCTGGACTGGCCTGGGCTTAGAATTGGTCCATTCTAAGCCTGGTCTGGCCATATTGTTGGGAGACTTTTAATTATTAAGTCGACGGTTTTCGTTGACCAATACCAAAACGATAATGTACTTGAGGTAAGGTAATGGGGATTTAGGAAATGAAGAAACCAAATAAGTGGTCAAGATCATTCACATTGGCAATAGGTACAACCACGTGGCAACTATTGATGATGAAATCGAGGAGTTGACTACTGATCGAGCGAATATCCCGGGAGCTGTATCGAGACGATTGGTTTAGCTTAAAATAGTATTTTAATCGTGGTTAGTGAGTTCCTTCTTAAAGGGAAGCAGAGGCCTAAAGTAACGACTTTGTTGTCTGATCTTCCATCCCTTCTCCCTCGCAAAAAATTTGCCAGAAGCGAATATCCTCGGCTCCTCGGCAGACTTGCGAAGGTCCGTTCTACGGTGGTTTTTTCTGTCTGAAACTCTTTGTTTGTCTCCGTGTTTTGAAATTGATACTTTTATTCAGACTTCAATTTCTCACTTCATCGTTCTCAATTTAATTAGATTCGTTTCAGGTTTCGGATAGCTCGATTTCGATTCAGTTGCTGCAGTTCTCAGTTTTTTCTTGGTTTTTCCAGACGAAATTTTTTATTCCATTTTTATTTTCGATGAATACCTAATTCTCCTTCATTCCTCTGTTTTTCTTTAGATTTCTGATCCTGATCACCGTTTTCCTTTTCAGCGATTTCCAGTTTTACGAATCTGTAGTGAATCTATAACATATAATAATGTCTTCACTCTAGTTCAGTAACTATGATGATGCATGAATCCTCCAACTAATTAAGGAGTGATTTGATCCTACAATAAACCAAATTTCCACCTTCTCCCCTGTTTCATTGGACAATTAATCTTCGAATCTCGCACACCTTGTACTTGGGAGTTATTATTCTATTAACCTAAATCTATTAAACTAACTAGAAGATAAATGTTTATATTTTTTTAATTGCTTTTTTTCATTGGAATTGCAGAGGAAAGGGATGGGGACCGAATCATACGAGGCAGCCATTGAGGGACTAAAGAAGCTTCTCAGGTATTTCCTCACCTCAATCTTTCCCTGCGATTTCATGCGTCTTTCGAGGTGAATGCGAAAATCAAAATAGGAAGCTTTGACTTCTTTCTAGATTTATCATTAAATCTTTTACTATCCTTGGCGCGTTTAGAACTTGGAATCTCTACTATAATTGAAGCAAAACATCAAAAACGCACTGGTTTCCATGAAGGATCCCCCGATTTGTCGGCGTAACGTCAGCCGGACGTCGTTCTGTGTTGTGCTACCATTGGGCCCCACTTGAGCCGACCAATGTCATTTATTTCTCACATCTTTCCTTCTTTTTTTTTAAATATTTTAATTAATTAATTAATTAATAAAGTTCTTGTTTTCTTTCCACCCTTTTCGGGGGTTGGGTTTATTATGGGTTGCAGTGAGAATGGAGGCCTCGAAGCAGTCGCCGCTGCAAAAATCGAGCAAATAACGGCGGAACTGCAAACGGTGGATAAACCAGCCGCAGCGTTTAATCCGGTCGAGAGGTTGAAAACAGGCTTTATTCATTTCAAAAAGGAGAAATACGAGTAAGTACTTGCTTTTCAGTTACAGACTTACAGTAGTAGTTGATCTTTCTCCTACTTAAAGTAATGAAAATCCTTTAACCTTCATGTGTTCTGTATTCTCTCTTTCTGTCACGCTAGCCCGTATCGGCTAATGCGTACCCCTTCTTTTCAACTGGAAAGTAGTGGGTTCAGAGTCTTGAGATTCAATGAGACCGGCCCTGATGTGAGTACGGTTCCGTCACCCATTAGATTTGAGAAAAAGTGTACTTTTTGTGAGCACCTCCACTTGTATCCACGACTATAGAATAGAGAGAGATTCACCACGCACCACCCACTTTTTTCCTGGGGACCTTTTTATCTAAGCATGTTGATCTACTTTTCAAGTTTAACCAAACACCCCTCCAGGGTTCATGCCTGCCCAGCTACCACTTGAATTATGTTTTTAAAATTAATTAAATTAAGTAATTTAATGGAATATATTAAAGTAAGCATGAATTTTTTGAAGCCTTTGGGTAAAATTCTTTGAACCCATGGCACGGTCATATTTACGTACGTGCTGATGGATAAACCTTTTTTTTTTTTTTTTTTTTTTTTTTAGGGATACCTTAGAGCTAATGGGTGAATTGTTGAGGGCTTTTCAATCTGATTGAGAATTGTAAAATTAAAATGTCTTAATTTAACTAATTAAAATTGAATTTAGTTTATCAACTCCTAGCAAAGAAACCAACAAAAATGAAAAGGTAAACTACGTCAGAGGTACTTGACGTTTTAAGAAATTGTACCATAGGTACCTCATGTTTCAAAAATCATAGCAGAGGTATCTGGCGTTTTGAGAAATTATACCAAAGGTACTTGAAGTTTTAAAAATATTACACTTGGGGTACCTTTTGTTTTTGTACTTCCAAAGTTACTCTTGTTTAGCATAATTTTCTTGGTCCACTTTGGTTCATTCTCTCACATCCCGTTGCCGCAACGACTCACTACTCGGATTCCCATGTACTCATCGCTATCTCAATTGCCCACCCCCTCTCTCGTCCCTATCCTCTCCTGTGACACTTCCTCACCGGCGATTACTCATTACCAAGTCACAAATCTCGACTATGATACACACCTTCGGTGAAAACTCCACAACTTACTGTTTTTTCGACTGGTGCACCAAAGATCAAACACCAAATAAGGGTAGTTCAACAAAAAACCATCAGTCCATGAAAATTTGAGAGAGATCTAATGGTTAAATTAGAAGATGCTAACCCTAAATAGGGTTAAAGTTAGAAATATGAGAATAGATACCTTTGGTGTGATTTTTAAAACGTGGGGTACTTTTGATATGATTTCTCATAACGTCAGGTACTTCTCCAACAATAAATAATTTTTTTTTTTAGATAAAAATGGATTTAAGAAGTTAACCCATCCATACTTCTAAAGATTCTCCAATTCCAAATTAAATTATTCTATTGAATCTATTCATTGGAGAAGCTAGATTCTCGTAATGGGATTTAGTCAAATAGACCCTTGCATTATTTATTTATTTGGTCGAAGGTGGGACGAGACATTGAATGAATACACCTCCCATGCAAACAATGTTAAATATATGAAAAATAAAATTTTTTTTGGGTAAAAACATATGGAAAAGATTTTTCTGGTAAAAACATACGAAAAAAAAAGAAGAGAGAATAGTGTAGGAGTAAATTGGGGTACGATCCTTTGTTTCCAAAAATAATCATTGTATTGGAAGATCATTAAACTCTCTGTTTGGGTTCCCGATATTATTTTATTATCCATTATCTACATAGGAAGGTCTTATGTCCTAAAAGAAAAAGAAAAAAAAGTTTACATTTTGTACTTTGACCACAAAAACAAGGTTTACATGTGCTTCGTTCTTGCAGGAAGAATCCGGCCTTGTACGGCGAACTGGCCAAGGGCCAGAGCCCAAAGGTATTTATGACTGAATCTCTAATGTTTCTAAATTGAAAGTATAATTTCTACATGGATTAGTTAATGAGCATTATTAATAATATATAAAAATACAGTTCATGGTGTTTGCCTGCGCGGATTCCCGTGTGTGCCCCTCCCATGTTCTTGATTTCCAACCTGGGGAGGCTTTCATGGTACGCAACGTCGCCAACATGGTCCCCGCATACGACCAGGTAAAAACTCTTTTAATTGAATCCTCGCTCTTGTCTCTCTCTCTCTCTCTCTTGTCTCTCTCTCTCTCTCTTTGAGGGTTTGAATTGTATCTATTTGCTCATAACGAGAGAATATTATCTAATATTACAGATTACCCAAACTGGTGTTGGAGCGGCAGTCGAATATGCCGTCTTACATCTCAAGGTGAGAGTAGCTTAATTCCACTTTCTTCGGATAATAAAGGAAAAGGTGAAAGTTTGCTAAACGTCTTATTTATTGTACGTTGGAGAAAGTTTTTCAGTCCGAATCGTTAGGCCCACTTTGGACTACATGGGAAAGAGTCTATCCGACCCATTGGCAAGCCCATTTCCTTAGGTGCCGGGGTCCTCGCGGCTTTCTGAATACCACAAGTCTCCCAAAATAGACAAAATTGGGGATCCTTTTCCTTCCTCTTTTACCCCCCCACCCCAAATCCTATTATTATACCATCACAACGGATAAACTATTTTAGGGAAAGATTCCGTAACGAGGGTGAGGTTGATTGACACCGGGATGGATGCCTTGTGAGCAACTCAATGCCATAGGCCCATATGTATAGGTTGATTCTGATGTGAACGATGTTGCACAGCCCAACTCAGTGGAACGAGCTAACTTCCCGGGTTACGTTGTGGATGCCGTCAGAGGAAGGAGACGCGTGCTCTAAAGGATTACATAATTAATTACTAATAAGTGATGAATGTATGTTATGATTAGTTATAATGATTGATTAGTTATAGTGGCAGAGTTGGTTATAACAAACTGTACGAATCTGTTAGAAGGATATAATGTGATGTTTAATCAGCTATATAATCAGAAGAAGGGAATAGAAAGGTATCGAACAATTAATCCAACTATCTTTCTTGTCTTCTACCCTCTAGAGGCTGGGTTACCCTCGAAGTAATCCCTATCAACTATTGCATACCAGAATCTCTCTGTGTCATTATAGCCATTTGCTTTTTATTTCATTCCATCAGGTGGAGAACATCGTGGTGATCGGACACAGCGCTTGTGGTGGGATTAAAGGTCTCATGTCTTTTCCTTATGACGGCTCCACTTCTACGTAAGTCCTTTATATCTTCTTCTCTTAATTTATAAAAAAAAAAAAAAAAAATCTTAAAACCAATTAAGCTTGCTGGTTTTGTGTGGTTTTCAATATAATACTGAGATTGGGAGACCCTTATGATTTCTCTGGTCCTCCAACCTTTCTGGTTGTTTCTTACAACTTTATATTGTTAATGGTTTATGATGCCCTACCACTAGATAGTTCATACTGCAGGCAATACTATTTTTTCTTTAACAAACAAATTAAGGAAAAAGCTTACGGTTCCATGCAGTTTCAGTGTTCTATTTTATACATGTTTGTTTTTATAATGTTTTCTATCGAAAAGAAATCCTCTCCTTGCGCTGGAGAGTCTCCAGTGGGGATTCGACGGTTGGAGTTCACCCAACACAGATCCCGATGTATTGAGATTCGCACTGGATGAACTCTAACCTCCTAATCCCCGCTGGAGACTCTCTAGCGCTGGAGAGGATTTGGTTCCCTTTCTACCTCTTTCAAACAAAGATGGGACTTGGGAGACTAGACGAAATGCCTTATTTACCCTTCCTTTCATATTGGTGCTTAGTTGGTCAAAGCGAGTCTTTAACAGCTGAGATTAGGAGAACATCTAATAAATGTTATGCGACCATAATTCATTTGGGAGGACAAAATATACGCAGTCTTACCCCTACAATGCAGAGAGGCTGTTTTCATGTTTTGAATTAGTGACCATTAGGTTGGAATATAACAACCTTACTATCACACCAAGGCTCACCCTCTAGGTCATGGTCCAACTGTCTTCTTCATATTATGCCTTAAAGTACCCCTCCCTATTCCAGTAACTATTATCAAAGGCCATGACTTAGAGAGTTAGAACCTGAAAAAGAAAAAAACTGAATTGAAAATATGGAATTGAAGATGTGGCGCCTAAGCGTGACCATATATTGTTTGAATTTGCCATATCGTCCCACCATGTGGCCGATGAAAGCAAGGTCACTCACGCCAATTTTTTTTTGGTTTTATGGTGATAGGTCATAAATCTTTCCATGGTGATAGGTCATAAATCTTTCCATGGTGATAGGTCATAAATCTTTCCCTATAGTGAGATTGCTTAAACCCACATCGAAGTGGATTCAAATCCTCTCTTGCGGTTGATCCAAGGGGTTGGAGTGCAGTCGGCCCACCTATCAATATATCTCAGGAGGTGAGCCGACTGAAATCCAATCCTTGACAGTCCGCAGGTGCACAGGAGATGATTTCTATCCTGTCCAGAACATTTTCTCATAAATATTACAGCAAACTCTGCAATTGTACCGTCTTTTTTTCCCATATCTGGAATTTTCAACTTTGGATACGTCGAAAGAATAAACTCAATACACTGACACGTTGGTAAACTGTACTTTTTTGCCTATTTGGGATGTGCAGTGATTTCATAGAAAACTGGGTGAAAATAGGAGCACCAGCCAAAGCTAAGGTGAAGGCAGAGAACGGTAGTTTATCTCCCGCCCAGCAATGTACGTTATGCGAAAAGGTAAACCACTCTTTTATTCCCTCGGTTCCACTATCATATGCCTTCTTCTCTCTTTTATTAACTTTTAATTTGATTATCACACTTCCTTGTGGACCAGCAGTTTATAAAATGGTGGTTTTAAGTGTCTAATCATTAATGCATTTTTTTAACACCTGACGTAAGATAAATTTTTTTTTAATTGTTATGTGCTTAATGAGGTCTGGTCTAATGCATGGAAATTTGGATTTGAACAACCTATTATGTGATAGTTTAAAATACTTGATTTGACACATTCCATCAATTCTATAGCTTTTGAAACTCTGGAACTATAATGTTCGTAGTAATAACTCTTGTTTATTGGATTGTATGCAGGAAGCTGTGAACGTATCACTGGGTAACCTTCTAACATATCCATTTGTGAGAGATGGTTTGGTGAAGAAAACTTTGGCATTGAAGGGAGGATACTACGATTTTGTGAATGGATCTTTTGAGCTTTGGGGGCTTGACTTCGGCCTCACACCTACTCTCTCCGTATGAGCATCACCATAATGATCAGTGATCCCCTCCTTTTCTATTTAAGCTTTTTTCCATCATGATGTATTTGCCTTTGATGAGCATTAGTAATCTCATGGCAATGGTTATGAAAATAACAGCAATGAAATATAATGGAGAGCGCCTCCTTTTTGAATGCCTTGGGTTCATTTTTCTCTTTTTCTTCTTTATTAGGTAAGGGAAGTCGCTTCGGTACTGCATTGGAAGCTCTAAGGATATGCTTTATCATCCTTTGAGAGGTTGAAAGAGCCTTACATCATCGTCACAGTGATAATGTCCTTTTGATCATTCTCATTGGATTACTTGAATTGGGTTTTGTAGCCTAAACCCCTTTCAAACATAATGCATATGATTTTTATGTCCTATGGCTTCTAGTTTTAAGGGGCATTTATGCCATTTAGATCTTAACATGTTGGATGTTGGGCCGGTATACCGGGATGACATTTAGATAGACCCTTCATTAACAATAAAATATACAACCTCGATGTGCCCAATTGGAATTGAATTATACAAAATTTTTTGACAGATCTATGGACTCCCATGTATATAAAGGGATCATAGGTTAATTAATAACCGGTGTGTGATTAAATTCCAGCACTATACCACACGTTTGGTAACATGTATTATGAACACATAGATATGGTAAAAACCTGATTCTCGTACCATGAAATTTTTTTAACGATTCATGATATAGAAAAGAAAATCCAAATCACTTTATCTGGGTAATATAAAAATGAAATATGAAAAAAAAAAATCATTGCATCTATGTGATAGATGTATGATCAGAAATGTCAAAAGAATAGGTTACGATTTTACCAAAAAAAAAAAAAAAAAAAAAGAATAAGATAGGTGAACCCAATAATTGACGGCAAGAGGAAAAATGTTGAGCAATAGAATATAACGTTAGTGCCTTAATTATAAATCCTGAATCTCCTGTAGAGTTGACTTTTGAATTTCATGATAAAAAAAAAGGTGATTATTTTATGGCAAGAAAAAAGTTTTTTTCAACCTATATATAATGATTTTTTCTTGGACATGCTCAATATTATCGTGTATGATTGAATTAGATTTACATCTAGATGTATAAAGGGTGCATGGGGCCAACTGATTCTATAGAATCCATACTTTATGGATTATCCATGCATCGTCAGTTATAGGGAGAGAAAAAAAATAGTTTAGGAACATTTTGATACTGAAAAAGTTTGTGAAAGGTAATAATTTCTCTTTTTGTGTTCTTAGCTTGAAATCTATTCTATGGCACAATTGGAGGTAACAAAATTTTACAAATACAGATACAAAATAAGAGAGTGCACCAAGTTGTGAGAGTAGCATATATATATATATATATATATATATATATATATATATATATATATATATATATATATATATATATATATATATATATATATATATAGGGATGTATATAACTACACAGGAAGGTATAAAATACAAGAAGTTATGTGATTGAATTTGACGATAAAATTGACGCATGGCTTATTAAAATCATTTATTATCCAAAGATAAGACTTGTCACATAATTATTGTAAATTTACTATTATTTTTCACATATTGCTTCTTCATCATCTCCTATAGATCTTTTACTCCCCTTTTCTCCATTTTTCTATTATCTAATAAAAACATAGCATAAGATAAACCAAGTCAATATGGTATGTTCTCTCATAAGGAAAAAAAAAAAACCCTTGTGGTATGCTTGGAGGTAATGTGTATTGAAGTTGGAGGGAGGAGAAGGTGAGCCTTAAGTACACTGTGAAGATACGAGAATCAGACGTATGACCTCTTGGGTGTCTACACTTTACCAAAATGACACTAATCATCTGGGCAAAGTAAAATTTAAGGCAGTTTACGATCAGCAACAGGCAAGAAGGCAAATGCGCCACAAACAAGAAGCTCTCATCATAGGCCTCTTTTAAGGATTCCGATCTTGAAAAAGAAAGGGGGTACCTTATGTGATGAGGGATTTTTTTTGTTAGGAAGGCACTTAACTTCCTCCATCCAATCCCCTCATAGGAAACCTTGAATTGACTTTTGAAGCAGTTGTTAAACATTGAAAGACTGCTTTTTAACTATAAGGTAACTAAGAACATTTAATTAAATAAGTTCCATTCTTTATTGGGTCGTAAAAAACCTAGTTTCCCAAGAACTCTTTTTTTTATTATTTTTTTTATTTAGATGTATTATTATATATATGCTTTAGTCATTTATTCAAAAGAAAGGGGAAAAAGAGAAGAGGAACCCGAAGGTTAGACGAAGGGACCCAGCCACAGCAGCAAAGGGAATCCATAATAAAATCCATACCCCACTTTGCTTTAAGGTGGGCATTCGTTGGGCATTGTTTACCCATCAAAGGAAATTCTTTGCATTTTTCTTTTAATAGGTCAATGATGCTTTCAGTTACCTCTTCTCTTGATTTTGCTTTGTTCCTGAATATCCGGTTGTTCCTCTCTCTCCATATGAGGGCAATAGACAATAGTTGATCATTAAATCAACTTTCAACTTTGTAATCTTACTCATATAACCTGGCCCTTTGAATTTCTTGGCAATCCTTATTGCCTAATGTAAGATTGGTTCGCTCTGGAATATAGGTTTACAGTACACTGTTAGGGAAAATAATGATTGATGATTAAATCTAATCGTAGAAAGAGAACTTCAAATGATCTTTCGGTGATGAGCACGTGACGTTCATCTAAGGTACATGGTATGAGAAGGAAGGCATTGCGAAAAATATGATAAGGAACCTATGTTCGACCCTCTATGCTGACTTGGATAAGATGCGACAGATTGATGTGGGTTGTTGGGTTATTAATGGATTGTCATTAATACTCATAAATGCTGACAACAACCATAAATGCAAGGCATGCCTATTTGATCTGCGGAGTCACTAGATCTTGGTCCAAATCGACGGATAGTCAGAGTCTTACTTGGTAAAAGCGCAATGATAGAAATGGACATCTGTGGCTATGGGGAACATAGCCCAAAAGAGGGGTCGAAGAAGTTCGATGGGGGTCGAAAAGTGATTGACAAGACACTATAACACGGTCTAGGGGGTCGTAGGCATGCTGACCTATTATATCCTAAGTAGCTAATGATCAAAGTAGTGACAGGCATGGGAAAGCTTGCCTAAAAAAGTTTTCAATTGAATCTATATATGTAACAAGAGAACATGAAATAAAAGAGACTTGAACTCTGGAGAAAAACCTCTCTCATTCTGTTGTTATTTACAGTCAAGTTTTTTCAGTATCTAAGTTCAATAGGAAAGGAGATAGTATTGGTGAGCAGTGTCTCAGGGAACCCTTATTTTCTAAAGGAACTCCATTGTTTCATTGAGAGTTCCATATTGTTTGTCTTGGTAATTCCATTCTAGATTTCATCGACAACAAACACCCCCTTTAATAACCTTCCAAACCCACACAGAATACGAGCATTCAAAGAATAAGTGGTCCCTTGTGTCAATATCAGCCCAACACATGGAACAAACTGAGTTGACATGGACATTCCTAATGATAGTAGATCCAATGTAGGAAGACCATGGACATTCCTAATGATAGTAGCTCCGAGGTAGGAAGACCATTCCTAATACATCTCCAAGCTGTAATAGAGTGACGGGGGAATATTATGATGGAACCAGACTGCTGCACCCCAATGGATCTTTTGAGTCCTTATGATGATGGTATTCCACAATCCTTTGGCTGTACAATCAGCAAACCTGCCCAAATGATTCTTCCATGCATTGGATTTGATCTGGCTAGTTACTCGGCAATCTTTGGATCAAATGGATTTGGTTCCATACTTCATCTGGAATTGCACCTTGGCCGGCTCCTGGGTCACATATTCCGAAACCTCTTCCTTCTCTTCGGGATCAAGAAAACATGGGGAAACCAACAAATATTTCTTTGGATCCTCGTTGTTCCAAGTTAATTCCAAATAAAATGTATTTTGGTTTAGTTTTCCTTGCTCTTTTTTTTGTTTTGTAAAGCTCCTTTTTTTGTTGACGTAAAATTTTATCGAAAAAATCGGTAAAATTTTACATGTAACATTTTATATGTAAAAAAAATTCAATGTTTATTTTCGGTAAACAACAAAAAGACAAAGTTCCTTATCTATCTCCCTTAGGGCATTGGAGATCAAAACTTTGATAACGGTTAGCGGTGAAATTCAATCTTCGGTTCAAAAAGGCAGGTTCAGTTGCGGAGATTTCTTTTCTTTTTAGCCTTTTTGCTCGCCTGCTACTGTAACTGAAGTCGGAACTCTTTTCCTTTAAAGCGAGAAGTACTCAAGGTCAAGCTAGAGGAGTTTCGGGAAGAAAGTAGTTTCAAGTTCTTACAAACCTAAGCAATCAACCAACCTAATAAAGGGGCTTGGCTCTCAAGCTTGTATAGTTAAGGCTTAGCACCCTTAGACGTTAAGGTTTTCTTCGTTTAGTCAAGCAGTTTATCAAAGATAATTCTTTCTGTTGATAATTTATCTCTTGGAAATAAACATTGAATTGTTTTTTTTTTTTTTACATATAAAATGTTACATGTAAAATTTTATATCAAAACAAATAAAATTACCAAAATGTTTTCCTTGCTGTTCACGGTCCATACTTTTTCATCTTGGTATTGAACGTAATCCATACTCATCTCTTGCACTTAAAACAACCCAAGGAAAGTCTAGCTGGGCCCGATTAGCTGGAGCAAAGTTTAGCCCAAGCTGTAGGGTGGATGACAGGGTCAAGCCAGCACAAGCCCAGACAAACCTCGTTCATCTTTAATGCCTGAAGAAAAATTCATGCCTTGACTTCAATGAGTAGGCCCAAGATCTTGGTCTGTCATGGTCCCTGTATCACATTTTTCCAGATCCTGCCCCCAGTAGTCCTTTCTCTCCAACTCTCAACGAACCTCTATCTTTCATGTTTTCAAGGGTAAATTCGGCCTTCTCGTCGTCATACATTGCAGCATCTTTCTGCACACACACCATGAGTCGCCCCTGAGTGACGAACCTTCACAACCTTTGGTTCAATGTTCAATCCTGAATGGTTTACCAGATTTAAGTGCAAGTTGTAAACCATGAAACCTGGGTCAATCCAGATACTTGAACTTGGACTAAATTGGCATCTATTTTCACCTCGGCCGTGGTTCTTCTATTTAGACCAGATATAAGGTCCAACCATTGAATTGTTTATGAATATTTTACAACCAAGACATGATAGTCAGATTAGGTTTGGATCCGTTTATTGCCGTTAAATTTTACGTGTTAAAAAATATTCCATTGTTTGTTCCATGAGGTAAAATAAAGAAGAACAAGGCGAATTTTCTTTTCCCTCCTTAGAAATCACTATTAGATATTACTTCTTTGCAACAAATATTGAAAATTTTTAACTCATAAAACCTTCTTGTAAAATTTTACATCAAAACAAATGGAACCAGCGAAAAATACTTGCACATCGCTCTTTGACATTCTATTTCTTCCTTGACTATGTAGATCCTTTTATACAAACCATGAAACACCCCCTCCCGTGGTATGCAGGGAGATACCATTTCATGCCTAATCTGCTCAATTTAAATATTAAGCTATATATAGATTGAGTTCTTCAATCTCTAACCTATGACAAGGAAATGTCACCATTTTCATAACATGGTCCAACCAAACTTGCACTGGAAATTAAAACCTCCCCCATATATATATATATATATATGTGTGTGTGTGTGTGTGTGTGTGTGTGTGTGTGTGTGTGTGTGGACCGTGTGGTTGTTGTTATTATTGTAACAAAGGTTTCAATACCTGTGTTGAAGATGTATGATGCAACTACTTTATGAAATGAGTACCAATTCCAAACGGGTAAGTGAAGCCCAATTCCAGAGTTTTCTTCCGGCCAAGTCCATCCCAATTGGGGTCAATCCGACTTCAAATCGGATCATGATCAATGGCAGCCGATCGGGTTCCCATCCGTGCTCTTGAATCTTGGATGCAATGCAATAATGCTCATTTGGGCTACCTAGTTTAACTGGTAATTCGAACTTCATTATTTTGTCATTTTAGTATATTATATATCCTTTAACCTAAATTAGATTAGTGTTTGATTCAGTATTGTGGTGCAGTTCTTAGCCTGGCTTTCCTGACCTAGATATGCCAATGGGGGTGAGCTGGGCTGGGCATGGACATGGAATTACCACATTTCAAGCCTGCCTCATGTAACCTTGAGGGAGACTTTTAATTTTTAAGTCTACGGTTGGCGTTGACCATTGACCAATCAGTAATGTACTGGTACTTAATAGTTACCACTTACCACCTCATTAACCGTTTGAATACTGATCACCCCCCTAGTCATTATCCTATCCAATTGTTGGATCTGGTCTCTCTTTAATTTGGTGCACCTACCAATACATCAGTAGGTACGCCTGGTTAAGAGAGACCGCTAGATCCTCGATTGGAGGATTCAGCAATTGGAGACGATAATAACCCTCACCCCCCTACCAATTACCACCTCGTTGCAAGCATGGATTGTGCCATATATATGTCATTGGGTATAAAAGATGGACGCTTTAATCCTTCCTTGAGGGGAGGGGGAGCGGACGTAGATCCTCCATCCCTTCTCCCTCCAACAAAATTTGCAACCTTCATTGGCTTTTTAGGTCTGAAACTCCTTGTTTGTCTCTTTGTTTTTCATCGGAAATGCCGAGGAAAGGGAAGGGAATCGAATCACACGAGGCAGCCATTGAAGGACTATAGAAGCTTCTCAGGTAGTCCCTCACCTTGATCTTTCCCTGCGATTTCATGTCTCATTACATTCATTTGTCTTTCTCTGTTTACCATTACCAATTACCACTCACTTAATTTATTTCTGACATATTTCTTATTTAATATTTTAAATAATTAATTAATTAATAAAGTTGTTCTTTTCTTTGCACCCTTTTGGGGGGTTGGGGTTTGCTGGTTGCAGTGAAAATGAATACCTGGAAGCAGTCGCCACTGTAAAAATCAAGCGACTATCGGCGGAACTGCAAGTGGTGAAGAACTCATCAGAGTTTAATCCGGAAAAGAGGATTAAAACCGGGTTCTTGCATTTCGAGAAGGAGAAAGTCAAGTAAGTACTTTTTTTCAGTTACATTGATCATCTCTTAGAGCTAATGGGTGATTTGTTCAGGGCATTTCAACCTGATTGAGGATTGTAAAATTAAAATGTACGTTTTAATATAACTAATTTAAATTGAGTTTAGTCTATCAACTCCTAGCAATGAAGCCAATAAAAACGAAAGAATTGGACCATTGGGTTCATGGTTTTAAAACTTCGGATAAGAATAAGTGGACCATTGGGTTCATTGGCTAATACATATCTTATACCCTTAGCTTCAACTAATCATCATAGGAGAGAAATGATGGAAATTATTTGCCAATTACAAAGCCCTACTAAGAGGAAGCTATCCTGTCATAGCTTACCATTGTGATCCATGAGGGTTTTTTTTTTTTTTTTTTTTTTTTTTTTTTTTGAGTGTTTATTGTATCTTAAGTTATACACGGATTTAAGAAGTTGGCCTGTCGTCCCTACTTCTAAAGATTCTCCAATTCCAAATTAAATTATACTATTGAATCTATTTATTGGAGAAGCTAGAGTTTCATAATTCAAACAAGTGTACGCTAGAAAAACTCCTCCAAAGATGGACCTAGTCAAATATTCCTTTGCATCAGTTTATTTATTATAATTTTTTTTTGCAAATTTTGTACTTTCGGACCTCAAAAACATGTTCATGCAGGAAGAATGAATCCGAAGTTGTACTGCGAACTGGCCAAGGGCCAGAGCCCAGAGGTATTTCTGACTGAATCTCTAATGTTTTCTAAATTGAAAGTAAAATTTTTACATGGCTGCATGAGCATGGATGGGTTTGTTAATATATAAAAATACAGTTCATGGTGTTTGCCTGCTCGGACTCCCGTGTGTGCCCCTCCCATGTTCTTGATTTCCAGCCTGGGGAGGCTTTCATGGTACGCAGCGTCGCCGCCTTGGTCCCCCCTTACGACAAGGTAAAAACTCTCTCTCTCTCTCTCTCTCTCTCTCTTTGAGGGTTTGAATTGTAACTATTTGCTCCCGACGAGAGAATATTATCTAATATTACAGATTAAACACACTGGTGTTGGAGCGGCCTGTTGGGTTGGTGTCTTGTATTCTGTGGGGTCCACATAATTATAAGGGGTAGTATTTGTATTAGGGTATGAGTCTATTACATGTACGGGGATAAACTTATAATTGTGGTGGGATTAGGGTTTCTAGGTTTCCCTATAAATTGTCTTTATGTGGGAAAACTTAGGTAAGGCTACAAGGGCTGTAGAGGATTTTCCTCTGACAGTGGAGAGCTGAACCGCTGTAAGGCTGACAGATGAGATAGGCCTGTCAGGTAGAGAATTTTGTAGACTGTTCTTGGGAATAGAAGAAAGTCACTCTTTTCTCTGGTGGACGTAGGCATCCCACGATGGGGTGCTGAACCACGTTAATTCTTCGTGTGCTTCTTGTTTGTTTGTGTTCTCCCGATCCTAACAAGTGGTATCAGAGCTAGGGTTCTTTGAAGAACGAAGGAGGTACGCAGTATGAAGAAGAAGAAGAAAAAAAAAAGGATTGAATCTGTGAGAAGGGTTTCCACAGGAAACCCTAGTACAATGATGCTTAGGGTTTGTGGATAAAGGCTCGATCAAACCTTTGTGTGTTTTAAGCCCATTCCTTTTTGTCTTGTATTTAATCTTTTAAATAGGACAAAAACGGATTAGGGTTAGGGTTTAGCATCATAAGAAGAAGAAAAAGAGAGTAGCAGTTTTTCTGGGCGTAGGTGATTTGCGCAGCCGTGATCAAGCAGACGATCGGGAGGTCATCCGTAGTCCGATTGGGCTGATTTTTGGACAGAAGGTAGAGGACACATAGTTCGTCAATCTGTACGGTCAGATTTTTGATTGGAGTTTTCTAAGTCAAGTTATTCGCTCCGTACAGCAGCCTCTGTTTCTTTGGGTGAAATTTCTGCATCTCTTTGTTTCTTCAAATAGTAATTTTGTGCCGACAAGAAGAGATGGAGGGGAATCTCAGGTTGGGAAGATGATTCTTCTTATCATCGCTGCCACACCTGAGTCAAACTCTGTCAGGTAGAGAATTTTGTAGTGTTTTCTTGGCAATAAAGAATCTCTGTTTCTCTGTGGTGGAGGTAGGCATTCCGGATTGAGTGCTGAACCACAGCAAAAAAAAAACTTGTTAGGATCGGGAGAACACAAACAAACAAGAAGCACACGAAGAATTAACGTGGTTCAGCACCCCATCGTGGGATGCCTACGTCCACCAGAGAAAAGAGTAACTTTCTTCTATTCCCAAGAACAGTCTACAAAATTCTCTACCTGACACGGCCATCAAAGATGCCGTCTTACATCTCAGGGTGAGAGTAGCTTAATTCCACTTTCTTTGGGATAACAAAGGAAAAGATGAAGGTGGAAAAATCTCTCTGTGGGGCTCTTCTGTGTCACTATAGTTAGTGGCTTTTTATTTTATAACATCAGGTGGAGAACATCTTGGTGATCGGACACAGCTCTTGTGGTGGGATAGAGGCTCTCATGTTATCCCCTGATGACGGCTCCACCTCTACGTAAGAGTCCTTTATCTGGTTTTGTGTGGTTTTCAGTATAATACTGAGATTGGGAGACTTATGATTTCTCTGGTATTCCCACCTTTCTGTTTGATTTTTACAACTTTATATTGTTTATGGTTTATGCCCTACCCACTTGAGGATAGTTCATATATACTGCAAATCATAGAAAACTCTACTTATATACTATTTTGGGGGGATGTGCAGTGATTTCGTAGAAAACTGGGTGAAAATCACAGCACCCAGTCAGAGAGTGGCAGTATGGCTGTCCCCAAGCAATGTAACGTATGCGCAGTGGTAAACCCCTTTTTTCTGCCCTCATCACTTCCATTATCTTGTGCCTTCTCCTCTCTTTTATTTACTTTTAATTACTTTGATAACCACACTTCCTTCTATAAAATGGTAGTTTTAAGTTTCTAATCACTAATGCATTTTTTTTAACACCTGCCACAAGATCAAAAAATTTATTTGGATTCGATCAGTCTAGTATGAGATAGCTTACAATGTTTGGTGTAATGTGTTCCATCACCTCTGGAATTTTTTTTTTGGAACTCTCATGTACGTAACAGTAACTCTTGTTTGTTGAACTGTTTGCAGGAAGCAGTGAACGTATCATTGAGTAACCTTTTAACCTATCCATTTGTGATAAACGGCGCGGTGTGATGAATAAAACTTTGGAGTTGAAGGGAGGATACTATGATTTTGTGAAAGGATTTTTTGAGCTTCGAGAGATTAGCTTCGGCCTCTTATTCTCTCTCTTTGAAAAATCACCATAATTATGATCAGTGATCCTCTCTTTTGCTTTTAACATTTTGGCCATCATCATCATCATCATCATCATCATCATCATATATATATATTTTGATGAACTTGATGTGACACTGAGAGGGGGTTGAATCAGTGTCTGAAATTTTTTTCTAATTATTTCACTGCTGTCCAAAGCTGATTGAGATCTAATTCTTTACACATATATAAGTACATGCAAATCTACCTCGCTACCACCCAGTGACCAGATCTATCAGATTTGCACACCCACCCTGCAAGTCATTCCATGCACTCCAAAATATAACAGAAGAATAAAACAATGAACATAAGGATATTACGTGGTTCACCACCACAGTATGTGATGGCTAGTCCACAGAATAATGCCCAACGGGCTCCGTATTTACTCAATACTCAACTTTTAGTCTCTAACAAGACAAGGATACTAACCCTAGTTTTTCCCAACATAAAACTGAGAGGGCACAACAACGTCAAGATTCAGGCTACAACAGCTAGTGTTGAGCACCCACTGTATACACCATGCTTAACCCACACCCACGGGAAACAAATAATAATTTTTTAGGCTTATAATTATGCCTTACAATTTTCCCCCACTAGCTAGGTATTCAATAATTTTCACCTACGCTAGTATTCAGCACCCACTCCACATACCACGCTTAACCCGCATCCACGGGAAGCAAATGATAATTTTTTAGTCTTATAATTATGCCTTACAATTTTCCGCCACTAGCTAGGTATTCAATAATTTTCACCTACGCTAGCATATAATATATTGAAAACATAAATAGATAGGGAATTGAAAAATCTCACAAACAATACTTTCGAATGGCCAACAATCTCTCTGAAGCTTCACACTGATCTCAGGTACTCTCCAATAGCCTTCAATGATGATAGAGATCGATTCACAGAGCACACTTCATCCACAGGCTTCCAATCTCTTCCACACAACCCATAATCACCATGAATATAAAAATAAAAGCTCTACTAACCTCTCAAAGGGATTTATCACTCCATTGATGCACAGAGAAGATGTAGTTGTTGATAGATCACTCCCACAGGGCACGAAATCTAGAAAACCTTTTAGCTCCCTTCAAAATGCTCTTTTCTATTTTTCTCAGTGTTTTTTCGACTCCCAGCGGTACCCAATAGGTAGAGAATCCAAAAATATGGAAACTGCAACTTGAACGGACTGATTTGGAGCTCGGATGAAGAAGTTATGTCGATTTGAAGTTCAGCCAATCAGAAATTAGGAAAGAGAATCTTTTGAAGTCATACCGTGCACCCGCGCCGCACGGAATCGCCGCCCTCCTATGCGTTGTCGAGTGGCCATTGGCTGAAGATGAAATCTACCTTGACGTCCGTTAGATCTGTCTGTTAATGGCGGGATCGATTCTCGTCGATCGGATCGGCCAAATCACATCATATGCTATCGGCATCAATCGAGGCCGCAAGATCTGAATCTTTGCCGCCGAGGTACCACGTGCGCGCCACACAGAATCAAGGTAATCTGGTTCATGCATCACGGAGCACTTCTTTAAGTTGCGCGCCGCCAATCAGATTCTGCGCGATGGCATCTAGACGCTGCCGTCGCACTACACTCGAGCCTGCACTTTTCAGATCCGTCAGATGCTGATCATGATGACAGGGCTCAATCTGTGCCGTCCGAATGAAATTCTTTTTGAATTTACGATAATTCCAGCTTAATCCATTAACTTATGATAATTTCAAATAAGCCCCTAAACTCTTTAAAAATGCTATTGTTTTCCCTGTACCAAAACAACTCCCCGAGAGCTCTAATTTTTGCCATTTTTTGACCGATCCGACGAGAATCGCGATATCTCCCTCATCCGAAGTCAAAATTGAGTGATTCAAGTTGCGTTGGAAAGCTAACTCAACGCTCTACATCTTTCCACTATCGGATTTCCATGAACCTGTTGCGGAACCCACGAAAAATAGGCCCAAAGCCAAAAGTCTATTAAACCTAGGAATTTGAACCCGAAACTTTGCATGCATGCATGCCAAGTGCCGTGGGCCGCCGTGTTGGCATGTCACCTTGCACCACACCCGTGGGTCCCACCCACAGTCTCTCTCTTCTTTCTCTTTCTAGTTTCTTTCTCTTCAATCTCTCTCTTCTTTTCTTCTTTTACATGCTTCAAAAAAATGCCGCAACCCAGCCTTAATGCTTAAGAAGTTACCGCAATACTGTCTCAACATTAGAATCACTGCCACATCAATAGAAACACTATTACATTACCAGAAACACTGTCAGATCATGTAGTGGGGCCCATAGACACTCTCTCTCATCAAACTCAGTGTAAAATCACATTCAACTGATTGCAAGTCATCGCACTTTCATTGTAGAACACTATAAACAAATGTAGAACACTATAGAACACACATACGAGGTTGCCACATCTGTGCCATTGTACTGACACACTCTCTCCTGCACTGACACACTCTCTCCTACACTGACACTCTCTCTTCTCATTCCTCTGACTGAATGCTCACAAACACTATCACATCAGCCAAGTTACCAACAATAACAACATAAAATCTAACATATATATATATATATATATATATATATATATATATATATATATATATATATATATATATATATATATAGCATTAATAATCTCATGGCAATGTTTATGAGAATAACAACAATGAAATAAAATGCAGAGCCGCTCCTTTTTGAACCACTAGGTGAATGGGACTCCCATGTGTATAATATATAGGCTAATTACTACCTGGTGTGATCAAACTCCAACACTCTCCCACACATGCTGTAATATAAAAAAGGAAAAACAAACACAAAATTGCAGCTTCTTTAAAAGAGTTGGATAAGGAGAACCTAACAAATTTAATAGAAAAAGATAAGAGTTAGAAATTAAGGGAAGAGGGAAAATGTTAATTAGGCAATGAAATGTGTTGTTAGTGCCTTAATTATAAATCCTGAATCTGACTATGGATTTCCATGATAGAAAAAGAAAAAGAAAAAAGACGAGGTGATTATCTTTGCAGACAAGGAAAAGGTCTTTTTCAATCTATTCTTATTATTTTTTTCTTGGACATGCTCAATATTAATGTGTATGATTGAAGTAGATTACATGTACATGAATAAAAGGTGGGGGCCAACTGATTCAATAGAATGCGTTGTTTATGGATTATCCTTGCATCCTCAGTATAAGGAGAGAAAATAGGAATTACTGGGAGCATTTTAAGATCGAGACAGAGCCCTGTCCAGGGTAGGCTAGATTAGGCCTACCCAACCAGTCAGAGGTTTTGATTTTCGAAGCCCAAACTGAATTTTCCACTGGGCTGGGCTCCATTGAAATCGGTGGCAGCTCTG
This sequence comes from Protea cynaroides, assembly GCA_028583415.1. Classification (NCBI taxonomy): domain Eukaryota; kingdom Viridiplantae; phylum Streptophyta; class Magnoliopsida; order Proteales; family Proteaceae; genus Protea; species Protea cynaroides. Next base: position 8,467,567 of record CM053273.1, read on the forward strand.
TAACATCATTTATTTGGACATCTCTCTCTCTCTCTCTCTCTCTCTCTCTGATTCATTGTTTAATTTTAACAGATTGTGTATGTTAGTGTGTATAGTTCATGCAGGTTCGGACATCAATATATGCCACCATGTGCTAGATTAGATAGGGATGAAATTTCGTGGACAGATAGATCCGGAAGGCCTTTGTACACTTGTCAAGTTTCAGTTAAATTGGAGTTGACGAAGTGCCAAAGATTTAAAAATCTAGTGAAAAATTGAAGGTTTTCTTGAATAAATAATAGGGTTGAAAATAAAAAGAAATAGGTTAATATAAGGGAAGATATATGATTGAATTTGATTATAAAAATTTTAGATGTGAGCAATTAAATCATTTCCTAAATATTCATTGAGTCAAAATTGCTACAATAACTTTCCATGTGGCAAAATTTGATACTGGACTAGAGAATCTCTCCAAATCTTGGGATCCGCATCATCTCCTCCCAGTCATTCTGGGAGGACGGTAGCAACCTTCCTCGGATGGTTGCCACGTGGCTCTCGGTGAATCCGAGATCTACGTCCAAGTCGACACCCCCCTGTCGGCTTGGCTTGTCGGCTGAGTGTCAGCTCGAACGTGGGTCTCGGATTCACCGAGAGCCACGTGGCAACCATTCGAAGAAGGTTGCCACTGTCCTCCCAAACCACTGGGAAGAGACCATGTGAATCCCAAATCTTGTTAAACTAAAAAAATCTTTTTTTTTTATTTTATTAACTTTAATTTCTTCCCTTCAAATCCCCATGAAAATAACAACAAATTTATTAAACAAAAAAAATAATCATAGAATATTCTAGTAATTGGACACAGTAAATGTCGCTGGATTAAGCGCTTCGTGGAATTCCCAACGTATAGGGACCCTATGTTTTTTTTTTTCTTTTTTTTGGTAAACTCCCTATCTGTGTTTTTCTCTTATAACTTCTCAAATTTACATATTTTATTTTGCATTTATATGTTTTTGGTTTTTTTTTCTTTTATTTTTTTATTTAAAAAAATCCCGACCCAAATGCGTGCTTCTACTACCAAAAACATAGGAGGGGATGAAACGACCGCCTAACTCCCCCTAAATGAACAAATCCCAACCCCTAAATTTCTTTGTTCATGCTCTCCCTTTGGTCCAACGTTGGTGCAGAAATCACACAATTGGGCAGTAACACCCTTCTTATTTCAAGAAAAAGGAATTGAATGTGAAGAAATCTCCTATACAACATCAATCATAGGTGCACAGAAGTCACACAATTGGTGCTGAGAGAAAAAGTATCAATGTAAGCCCACATAATTAGGGGTGCAAATTTAGCCTTGTCGGTCCCAGCCCGGCCTAAGTCCAGACAAGGCTTGGACTGAGATACCTTGACCCTAACAGTGGGTAAGGGTTGAGAATTTCTGACCCTGTCAGGGTCAATCCAGGTTACGACTAAGGCCTTGGGTGTAGCCGGCCCAACCCAGCCTATCCTTTTTTCTTTATTCTTCTTGTTTCTCTTCCTCTTCTTGTTCTTTTTACTTATTCTCCTTGACTTGATCCAACCCCGTCATCTCATTTCTCCCTCTCCACGGTCAGGGTCAATCAGGATCAGCTCAACCCGAACCTAAGAGCAGGTTAGGATTAGATTTTTCAGACCCTGATTAGAGTCCCACCAGACCTGGACCTAACTAAATGCGCTCAAGGTTGGGCCAAGCTTTCAGAAAGCATCCTCAAACTGATGGGATCTTTTATCCTAATTTTAATTTCTGGGGGGCGATAAAATGTTAAAAGATGCTACCTAGAATTAATTAGAGGCTTAAGGAGTCATTATCAATGAGCAGTATCGGCTCTGAAGCTTGTAACTGATTTGGTAATTACAAATTAATTAATTCAGTTCTTTGTATTGCACTGCACCGAGTTGCTTAACTTTTAAAATTAAAATCCATTCGTTTGGATGGCTGACACATGTTATAAAAACAATAATAAAAAAAACTACCTTCCTTGCATGATACCAGAGCCTTGAGATTTTGGGGTTTGAGGAATGCAGCCGTTCTTTGATCCCTAAGTCCCTATCGATGCTGCAGATCACTGTAGAAGTTGAATCAGCTAAATTTTCTGTTCGTCTGCTGCTTTTATCTCTTACCCACCAGCTTCCTGTATTTTTTCTGCCATGTAAGCTTTCATTTCTGGTCCCCACTTTAGAGTCTTGTATCTAAACTAAACCCCAGTGAGGGAAAGGAGCTCAAACTGCAATCAGATTAAGCTAAGAAGTTTCAACATTCAGATGCATGTAGTTATTTCCCAAAGAAGGATGAGTATGTGGACCTGTTCTCTGTCATCTCATGACTTTGCTCTCAATTTGACTAAAGGATGCAAAAGTAAAGTTGTCGTTGTTGAAATCAATTTTATTTGGGGATTGATGTAAATTTGATGGAGACAAGACTTGTTACATGTGAAATTTTCTATGTGAAAAAGATTTTCTACTTCAAGCCTTAAGCTAGGGTTCTTTCAATTCTGAATGTCACACACAAGCTTCCTTACATACATGAATACTGAAGGGGACCCAATATAAACCAAAATACTTCAGAGAAGAATTCATAGACATTCTAAAAATCATAGTACAGCGGTATATACATTCTACACCTCAAGCTAATATTGTTGAAAGTGTTGGGAATAAGATATCTTGTATTATTCTGTTGCATGAGTTTGTGGGGCTAATTCTGAAAGACTGTCAACGATTTTTTTTTTGTATTGATCTTTTACCAACGAGCTATCCCCCTTGAGGTTAAAATTGCTGCAGATGACCGTCAAAGGGCTTGCTTGGGCTTGAGGTTCTGAGTAAATTTTTAGGATTATATAGGTATTTCAATAAAATGTACCTTGTAAGATGAGAGACGTACGTGAGGACAAATGGTTGTAACCTTATTCTTCATTAATAGTGAAACCATTATCATCTCCCGTGGGCATAAAAAATAAATTTTGCCAAACCATGTTATTGTTTATGTTATGTGATTATTTTTTTTTAATTTTTTCTTATTTTGTTACATCATGATTAGGGTCCGATTTCTACATGAGTATGCCGGAAAACAAGATCATTCCATATCTACCAACTTCTACAGTACATCTAAGCCTTAGTTATGTTGTAACTTAGTCCATTTTGTTGTTGTTGTTGTTGTTGTTGTTGTTGTTGTTGTTGTTGTTCTACTGTGTTGTTTTGTTTGGTGTTCTTCTCCATATATAACCTGTTATGTTCTCTTTTTTTATTAATAAAATATCTATTAATCCAAAAAAAAAAAACGTGTATAATAAATCACAATTCACAACCCAACCATGTTGTTCTGGGGACATTATTGTAAAGCTACAAGTCGGGCCAATCCATATCCAATGGATACCCAGCTAAAAGTTCAACTAAGGCAGGACTAACTTGGTTTAATTCATCATTGCGTGACCAGAAGGAACAACAATCCACAAAAAACCCATCTGTCTCCCGTTCCGGTGCATCTGGAACGCCAATGACCAACTCCTGAGAACCTTCATTGGCTTGATGTATGATGTCTCCACCGCGGCTGCTCTCACAACTCGGAGCCATTAGATTCTGATCCGAAGGGGGCCTGATGAGAGTCTCCACTTCCACTCTACATTCTCTAGAGAGTGTTTTTGATCGGTTTCCAACCTTGTTTCTTTCCTTCTTGATCCCCAGCTTCTTGCTCAAATGTGTGTTCCAGTGGTTCTTCACTTGATTATCTGTTCGACCCGGTACCCTACCCGCAATTAGTGACCACCTACAAAGATGCAGCAACCAGAGCAAGATCCTTGTTAGTGACTAAATTTTACATAGGACCAAGATGAACTGGTCAACCCACACAACTGGTCCAGTCTGGTTTGGGCTTCAATAGCTTGCATTAATTGTATCACATTACAACTTCTAGTCTACGACCAATTAACTGTAGCCTCTTGACACTTGGTTTTCGATTATTGTACTAAATTCAACAAGAAGCAGCATTTACATGTTGCCGCTGTATTCATGGAAATGGGATTGCAGGGAGAACAGTTAATCGATTCAATAGGAGGGCCCAGAATTTAAGGAAGAGAAAGAAAAAAAAAAGGGGACAAACCTTGATATGACGGTAAGATTGTCATATTACAAGTGATCACGGATTTGAAATATGGAAACAACCTCTTCACATTATAAAGGTAAACTCCATACATTCTATCCTCCCCAAACCTTCAATAACAGAAACCTCGTGCAATAAAACGTCCTTAGAGAGAAAAAAAAAAAGAATGTGAGAGAACTCTTATCCCATTTAACAAAATTTGGGAACATAAGAAAAGAATTTTCTACTGTTACACGAGGCCTAGTTTGACTCTATCCAACCACTTCCCAATGGGAACCCAAACACAGACATCCAACTAGTGGAGATGGGATGGTCATTTCATCCCTATTATGTTCGAACGGATATTTGACAGGAATCTTTTTCTTGTTGAACACATACATTCAACTAAGCTAACACAACCAGAATTAGAATCAAAGAAGAAGGTCTAAGAAGATAACATATAAAAACCTGTTCCCAAGTAGATTATGGAGTCTAATGATGAGGTCGTCTTCGTCCTCTGAGAAATCACCTTTTTTCACGTTAGGACTAAGGTAATTCATCCACCGTAACCTGCAACTCTTCCCACACCTCTGCAAACCTATCGAACCAGACCAAGTTGATCAACAAAAGCTTTTTAAGGACAAAAAACCCGGCCATGTCGCCGGTGGCAGATAATTCTTAATAGAATGTGTGGTCTACTGGTGTATATATCGTAGCTCACCTGTGACCTTGGCGATGTGATTCCACCGTCCTTTGCCATTCACCCTTATGTAATCCATCAGAATCTTGTCTTCCTCCACCGTCCACAAACCCTTCTTGTAATGATACCCTTGCTCCATTTGTAGAGACCTAGCTCTTGGACAATCAACTTCAACAGATGGATGGACTGATGTAACGTTGTCTCTGCAGTGTGCGTGAGAGAGAGAAAGAGCTGCAGGTTTCAGTGTAAATTCTTATGGGGTCGTTTCATGTGTTTATATAGTATGAGAGTCTGTCCTTGAAAAAATGAAACCATTTAATTAAATGATTCAGTATGATTTTAAATCCATTAAAAACTATTAAAAACTGATACTTGATGTTTTTTTTAAGAGAATGCATTTATAATTTTATATTAAAATGAAAAATAATTATGTTATTCATTTGCCCTTCTTTTCATTTATAATTTTATATTAAACTAAGAAATGAGTATATTGCATGCCCACTAACCCCATCTTTAGTAAGAGAGAAAACCCGTTTTAAAATCCAACAAATCGTAATCAGTTAATAATCAGTTTTGATAAGTATTTTAAAACTATTTAATAAATTTTATTATTATTTATTTACACACTAAACCAAATTAGAATCATGCCATTTAACACCCTTGGGTTTGATTTGAAGACGAGTAAATGGGGTGAATGGGGTTTGGATTGTCACTGTAGAATGGTATGGAGATCTAAATCGAAAAAAGCGAGGTGTACAGCAACCAAGTGCAGCAGCCAAGCTCAGTATTGTTGGGTAGCGCCCTTGACATTTCATTTTCGTTTTAACCTTTATGGGAAATTATTAAACTAAAATATATGGTGGGTCCAACCCCCTAATTAGATCTCTGTTCTGGATCTCAACTCTCCAATGGTGTCCAGTCTCAGTTAATGAGTCTCTCTATCTCTCTTCTTGTCTAGTCGCTGCCTCCTGTTTATTGGTCCCTCAATTAAAATGACTTCTGCTAATGTTTTATGACTATTTCTGCATCGTCTTTTCCACTTGCCCAATTAAAGTCACATGTTCGTTAATGGTTTCAGTAAAGATCTATCAACCCATGCATGCATAATTTTGACAAAATGTGAATGCGTGGTCTTCTGCATCACTCTCTCCATCTGCTTGGCAATAAGACAATAATAGTGAATTCATGAATGAGTCATATATCGTGGATAGATCCAACACCATAATTGATGGATGCTTTCACAATTTCCATTCTCAATCTCCATGGGTTTTTGTTTTTCTATCATTCATCACCATGAGTACTTCTGCTGGTAACAGGAAAAGAATGCTCCACGACTTTTATCTTTCTTCTTTGTCACCTACTGTTTTTTGTGTTCTAGTGTTTTCTGTTTGTTTGTTTGTTTGTTTTCTAAAAGTTATCAAAAGTTATATTAATAATTAGAAATATGTACAGACTGGGCATACTGTATAAACAGTAAAAAAATTGACTTGAAACTTCATTTTCAGTATTGTCATCAGGAAAATAGTTTTGGTTCATGACATCGGAACAAGTATTGATTACATTTTGAAAATTGATATGGGATCGGATCAATATGGAACCAATGAGAGAATGACATATAACTGATACTAAATTAAAAGGTATTAAAAAAAATGAAAATATCGATCAATATTGTATATCCAATCCCGATACCTTAAACCATGATCATCAAACAATCCAAACAAAATAATATCCTACCAAAGTGCTTAGATTCACTACCATCTAAAGAGCTTTGCCCTTTAATTAATATAGAGAGCGTATGATTGTTCTGGGGGAACCTTACCAACCAGCCACCAAAGGATGATGTCCACCTTAGCTCTCCGGGAAATCTCCCATTCCATAACAAGCCTCATAAGATGTCTTCATTGCCCAATAATCTGCCTCTGCTTCTAAGGTTTACCTCAAAGGGGAGGGATGTTCATCCAGATTGGATTGGTCCACAGGTTCAATGGAAAATTGACGTGTTCGATCTTCATTAAAATAATATTAAACAAATTAAAATTGGAGATCAATCAGCCAAGAAACGAATCACCTGAACCAAACGATATGATAATGGGGATCCGCATCTCTCTCTTTCCTTTCTTTATGAAAAAATAAAAAAAACTTTCATGGGCTAAAGCGTGGTAGCCCATGTGAGCGAGTACCCTTTTGGGACCCATATATATACATATATGAAGCTTGAGAGTGCCTCAAAAAACCACGCGTGTCAAGTTCAAATCCGTTCTTGCCCACAACCGGCCCAACAGGGAAGGAACTTTCCTTAACGTTTAGGATAGGAAAAATGGAAATTCTTGACTGGAATAGTAAACCCAAAGCTATGGAACTTTGCTGTGGATCTTGTTTCGAATCTCTTCTAAAAGGATGGGAAAATAAACTACACACTAGCAATGTGTACTGTGTCGTTCCCTCTCACACTCTAGATCTCCTCATTAATACCTTGCTTCGTTTTTTCTTTTTCGTTTTTTTGAAGCAGTAGATGCTCTTTACAGGGTCTCCATTTCTCTGGTAACGTGTAGATACTTCTACCTAACAAAATTTAGGAATCATTTGAAAGAAATCAGAGATATGTAAAGATCTTTGCATCTTACTGATAAAACATTTTAGCTGATTCAAAGCTTTTCTCATCTGATTCAAATAGGAACCCATGGAGGCTGAAAATGAAATGTACATCCATCGACTTTCATTTTAAAAGAAAAAAAAAACATAGTACATCAATCCCTATCCCGTAGGCATTAGCCAGATAGGCAAATACTGTAAAAGAGTACATTTTCACGGGTGGACAATATAAATGACTCTGAATACCAATGCTACAAAGCCTATATATATATATATATATATATATATATTAAAGGGTGTAAATTTGGGCCGAACCGAAACCATCCCAGAATCAACTCGCTAAAACTTATTCCAACCGTCTCATGAAAAATTGGAACGGTTTGTGAGTCAGTTCTAGAACCGAGTAATAAATGAAATGGAACGATTCTGGTATGGGTTATCCAATGGCTCCAGAACTGGTAGCCCACTTAGGAACAGTGAATCTGTAATCCTAACAAACCGTTGATTCATCCCCGCACCAGAAAAGATGATAGCGAAGTGAAAGCCAAAGGGCATGTTGTCTTACTTGTTGAGACCCAGCAGGGTGAAGCTAAAACTTGAAACTTGAAACTTCAGACACGAAACTTGTGAAAGTATCTAAGTTCCCAACACTTCTCAATGTCTGATTATTCTAAATTTTAAGTGATAGTACACGTGGTATATGTGGTTTCTTAAGGCATAACCTTAATGCTTCTATACAATGTTGAAGTGTCCATAATACAATTTTAAACTATTAGAGGAGAAGATCAACTAAGTATTTGAAGACATCTAATATCCCAAGAGTTTCCAACATGAGAGTATTGTGAACAGAAACCAAGCAAGGTTTTATTGTGACACACACATTGATACCCAACTGGGTTGATTGGGTAGTGGAGGGAGACCCGGCGTTGGCCGGAAGAAGGAATATAACCGGAAAGTCTGTGTCTGTGACTCCGTATGATTGCTATGAATGAAATGATGAAAAACCATGAAATAGCATACAGAAACAAAAAAGAGCATTTAATGAGGATGAGTACGAAGCTGACTCACATCACACACCACCCCTTAGTTACAGTGTGGGGTGGCACCTTCCCATTTCCTTTTCTCATTGTGTATTACAGACTTACAGACATACACAGATTTGCCATGTGAGGGAGGTCCGACAATGGTTCTCTCTTCCTCACAACATACCAATAGACTTACAGACCACACCAGGGCCGTATCATCATCATCATTTAATTTCATTTCATTGTCAGTTAAATACTTGCTGAATAAAGTTAACCATGTAATTGCTTTATGGGTTCATTTTTATTTATTATTTTTTCATCCATGTTGAAAAGAAATCTCTTCAACTTTGGGTTAGAGAGAGAGAGAGACTTTAAATTAAAGTTAGAGTTAATAGTTTTGATAATTCGTCTATAAATTCGATTTTAGTTCTTTACTCAAATTTGTATATTAAAAACTTCTTTCAAAATTGTGTCATGAAACAAATTTATACATTTCTTTTCATTTATCTCATTTAGGCTGGTTTAATTTATTAGTATGGTTTAATTGGGCCGGTATATATTTAGTTAATCCTAGCACGTAATTAGAAATAAGAAACCTAACAACACACTATAGTTACCTAACTACATATTATGTCCCAGTTCATGGTACATTTGACCTCCTATTTATGATTAAGCTACCATAATATAATTCATTCAGATAAAACTATATTCCCTAATTGCGTACTAAGATTACCAAATTACATATTACCTCATAGTTTATGACATATTTAGTTTTCTAATTATGATAAGTTCTTATAATACCAAGTAAATGCCTTACTACCATTCCATGTTTCTCATTTTTCTTTCATTAAAACTATATTTTTTTAACCGTATATTAGGATTCTCTAATTGAATATTGATTTAAATAAATCAAACCAAGTCAATAAAAGGATAATCTAGGTATTCTAAGCTACCAAGGAAAAAAGAAAGACCAAATGGTTGGAACCATTTGATGATCATACCAGGATCATCAACATGCATTCATCCATTCATCCATTCATCCATTCATCCATCCATTCATAACCACATCATAAAATCGAAATTGAGAAACTCAACCCACTCATGGCAATAAACAAGGAAAGGACAAGATTTTCTTTTTCATTTTGATGCTCTAAACTATTCATAGATAAAATGCCTAAATTTATTTCTTTCGGACATTTAAGGTGACAAAGAAAACGGGCACGTACTAGTCTAAACATTAGACTGTACGAGTTAACGAGGCTAGGCTGACTAATTTGACCAAAAGAACAAAAAAAACAAAAAAACCTTTTGAACGGTTGTGTCCAGCACTCTAGCCATCCAAAAAGAAAGTTGGGAATTCATGGATCCCTTAAATACCAAAAGTCACAAGGCAAGCCAACGAATTTTATGGTTTTTTTCTATCTAGACCCCCAAGGCAATTAATGTCTAGAGAACTAGACTATAGTACACACTCACGAACATGGACAAGATACAGATTCAAATCTTTTCCTCCCAATAATTCAGGAGGAGGTCAAGTCAGATAGAGGGTTAAGATTCATCGAACTTCATGTGTCAGTCATCCAACGGGAGCATCCTCCCTCCTCCCAAATCACTGGGAGGAAAAGATGTGAATCCACAAGATACATTCCAATAAAGAAAAGAGCATTTGATCTGAATTAGACTCCAAAATTTGACAAGTGATTAATCTAAACCATGTCCCTTCTATCCAACAATCAAAATGAAAATATTATTTGTGTACATGATAGAAAGGATCTAAATCCTTTCCCACCTGAGTTTGGGCGGGTTACTTGGCAGCCCAGATAGATGGCGACCACCTGGCTCTCTGGTGGATCCAAGCCCTCCATCCTAGCCAACACCTCTGTCGGCTCAACTTGTCGGCTAGAGTGTCGGCTAGGATGGAGGGTTCGGATCCACCTGAGAGCCAAGTAACGACCATCCATCTGGACCGCCAAGTCTCCCGCCCAAACTCAAGCGAGAGAGGATTTCTATACTGATAGAAAGAGATACATTATTTTGATAAAATAACAGATACTTGTAACAATAATAATATTTTTTTTTTTTTTACCTTCACTTTGAATGTAACAGAGCTATTATACCAGCGGAGTGCATCATGAAGAATCATCACTTCTTTTTTTTTTTTTTTTCTTCTTTTGGATAAAGAGAGATTTTATTCACAAATAAAAAAAAAAAAAAGAAACCAAAACTTCATTGATACAAAGATCATTCAACCAAGGAGTGAGCAGTGGCTAATCCCTGAAACTATCATGGCTTCCCAAGGAAGGGAATGCGCTGTGCTATTGCTATCCCTCCTAAGAAAAGTAAAAAAAATATATATATACATTCGTCACAGTATCTAACAAGATCCAGAATGTCCAAGAAAATAAGGAAGATGAGAACATTTTATACCCATTAAGATTCGTGGACTGATGAATAATATCGTTGCAATCTGGAAGAATCATCACTCGGCACAGGTGATGAGAGTTATGAGACTGGCATTAGCTTATATACAAGCGAGATTTTCAGTTATAATTAATTGGATAACAACAAAACAAATCTACCAAATGCCATGTGGCAGATCAGATGGAGCTCTTCTTTTTTTTTTGGGTGAGAATTAGGGTTATGTTTGAAAGGCAAACAAGGAAAAAAAATGATAAGATAAAAATAATAATGAATAAATGATGAATTCTCTCTCCATTACAAAAAAAAATCTTTTCTTTTCTCGAAACATACGCTAGATCTCATTCTCTCTTACTTATGTATCAAATTTAAGTCCAATCTGAGTGAGCAAGTAAGAAAAATAAGGCAAGAAATAGCAGAAAAGATTTAAAAAAACTAACACAAATCTGAATCGTTAATAATACAAACGATATTTTGCACTACAAGGAGGACCAACATGATTGAATCAAAGCCCTCGATATGATATTTAACCAAAAATGGTGCCCTTCTTCATTTCAACAGTTGAGATTTGTCCAACTGACATACCACATGACAGATATAGGCTTGTGGAGTTGCATCACCAGACTTGCATCCATTCTGCCATTTGCAACATCAACAATTCAGTTGGAGCTCAAACTTTACACAATTTAAGACAATCAATATATTCTCGTCTCTAGTTATGGCCAATTGACTTATACATGTATTGAAATAAGCCTTCAAAGGTAGGAAAATCTCTACATGATGGTTGAAACGACCACCATTTTGAGCCACATGTGCACTGAGACAGGTATCTCTGGGTTATGAGTCGCATGGACGAATAACACGTCAAATTCAGGTTTCCATTTTGACCATATGGCCTTCATGTATTGAGCTTTTACCCTTGTGCTTTCAAGGATCAGCTAATACTGCAAAAGTTGAATTTCCAGCTAGTTGCCAAACTTCCATATTCTTAGTAATCAGAAAGTTCTTGCCCATGCGTTTCTAAATGGGCATTAAGTTACCCCATATGGGGTTTTGGGATTCCCAGTTCCCTTTGGATCTCTTACAGCTTGTAATTCTCCTTTGTTAATTTCAAAAAATTTGGCTCCGTTGTGTGGGTCTCCAGTTTCCAAAAAAAAAAATTTCAGCAAAAATTCCCAGACTCATATACCAATTTTAAAAGGTTTTCAAATGAGACATTGAGGCCTCGCAGCAACAGTAAGGTTTGCTATTCCAATAAATGCTGAAGATTCAACACCAAGGAGACCCAACCAGCCTATACAAACATTTTGTAGCTGTAAGAATACCAGTGTTTCAACTCGATGAAACTCTGGGACAAGAATTATGAGAGAGAAGCTAAGAAAGGGAAATAATTTGCAGGGGACCGACTTACCCAGCATTACTGAAATCTCCGGAGGAGATTTTCCACCATGATTTTTTGTTTCGTGCCGCTCAGAGACTCAGAGCTCATGATTGCATTTGCAACAAGGATTATCATGGAAGTGGAGCCAGCATTCACCTAAATTCCAAAGCAAACTGATATGACTAAATATCTTACTTTCAATCGGAATGCAGAATTTAAATGGCAACAGGATAACTTGCAAATTTATGGGCTTGCCAATGCTAGGGGTATCAACCATTTTGCACATAAAATAAGGGAAAATGTCCCATTACACCATGACCCAGAAAGCTTCTTCCCAAACCCTTATTTTTGGCCATGTTAACTGATGATTAGAGAATCTGATCATTTGATGGATGGATGATGTCAAAGATAATTCATGTGTCAAATCTGATGCCCTATCTCAACTATATGACTAATCCACCTTTTATGGTTTCTTGACAGTTTCTGTTCACAGTTGGGGCTCAATCAGATTAAGAGGTTCCGGGTTTCAGACTTCATTGACTTTCAGGTTTCAAGAATGCACTATTCATGGCTTAAGGCTCATGGTTTAAAGTTCAATGATTAAGGTCTAGAGTTTCATTTAGGAAATAGATTTCAGGTTTCCTGGAGTTCAAGTTGTAGGGTTTCCAGTTGCAGATTTTGATGTTTCAGAGTATCCATGACAAACCTTTAAATTGGCACCATGACAAATTTGGGACTCCCAACTCAAGATTATAGCCAACAACGTCTTTACTTTTTTCCTTGCATTTTCAAAAGCAAAAATCTGAACTCTTGGATCAAATTGCCAAAAAGAGGGCTTGGAAGTTTTTCATCGGTCAAAACTCCTTTGAAGTTTGGACTGAAACAGGAAAGTGACACAAATGGGATAGGGTGGGGCCTACCCTGTCTTTTTCCAGGTGTATAGATATGGCACCCATGTTGGTGGAACTTCCAGTCCTAGTAGCCCTCTCAAAGATGTCATAATGAATAAAGAAAAAATAATATAAAGAAAGGAAACACTGTGAGAGAAGAGCTGAGCGCACAAATGGTGAGTGTTCTAAAACGCCTTTTCCACTGATCCATACAAGATCTAGATCAGATGTTGGGTGGAATTTTTTGGTTTTGACAACCCTGCCCAGAACCATGGAGAAGGTTGATGAAGTGTCCAATTTTAGTGCGGATAGGATTTCCCATGTGATCTCTATGTAGATCATTTTCTCTTTCCCCGGGCTCGCTTGTTTAAGCCCTGGGTTTTGTAATCCTTTCAGATTTGTTAACACAAATTTTTATTCACTCCAAAAAAAATTTCGGAGAACATTGTTCATAACAAGGAGAAGAAAAGCAGGTTTTCCATCAATAATGGTAGGGACAAGAAGTACCTCCAAAAACATCTGATTCATTCACGATCAGAATATGTTGGTCATTCTGCAGTCCCCCCCAAAAAAAAAAAAAAAAACTGCTTTTTTTGGTTGAAAGTGAATGGAATTAAAACAAAAATGAAAATGAAAATTTTAGTAACCATTATCAGTAGTGATTGTGTAACTAACCCAAAAAACTCCAAATCTAGTAATTAAATTTTACTTCATGTTGAAACCAAATTTTCTTGGATATGAATTAAAAAAAAATGGAAAGTTCATATTTATCAAGATTTTGAGTTAATTAGACATTCATGATTACAAAAGTACCTGTTTTCATTATTAAATTAATTTTACTTGCTCCATTTCTCTTTACTGGCAAGCAGACAGAACCTTCTAGGGAAAAGCTGAAATTAATAATGGATGAGAATCACAAGTCCGACAATGTCAAATCATAAAGCTGTACTAATTTAATCCAATCTAATAATCAGCAGAACAGAAAGCTCAGAAGTTGCTGAAGGAACTTACCCAAACACGGCCATTTAACCCAACCGCTATTTCAAATGATAGCTTCTTCCCAAGGGCCTCAAGAACTGGACATGTTGGAGAGCTGAGAAGCCTGATCACGCACAAAAGAAATCAGACGTGTCATAAAATTTTGGTAAAGAAAGCATCAAGATTAATTCCATGAAATTCTTAACTTGTATTGAAAAGAGCACATGTAATGCTGTTGAGAAATTACATTCGTGAAACGCCAGTTGATGTTTCAAACATGTACCCATCTTTTAGGATGCCAAATTCTGCTGCTTTACCACTGGCTATTGCAGACAGAACACAAGATATGGTAAGCATTACTCATTTGAAAGTGTCCCACGGTGATCTAATATCTTTTCAAGAAAATGACGCAAGAACCCGCGGTGAAGAAATATTATTTAGAATAACGGTCACAACTAATCAAACTTGAAACTCTAAACTAATTTATTCACGAACAACAGAAATTAATGCGCCAATGAAGACTAAATTAAAAAAAAAAAAAAAAAAACCCAAAAAAAACAAAAAAAAAAAAAGAAAATTACTCATACCACCCTTGGAATTAGGTCCAAATACATCTACTACCCTAAAGTTCACAACAATTACACGTACTACCCCTAAATGCCAAACATTGCTACACAAAGGCCCATTACGTTAGATTTTTCTGTTAGTTGCCGATGTCAGCACGAATTATATTTTTGCTGGTAAAAAAAATGCCCTTATGTGCATTGTGAAAATACAATACTAGCATTTTGTAAAGTGAAAAAACCCATGAATCGGCGGATTCAATACCGATTCCTTAATTCCCTGATCACTAAACATTGGTATCCGCTTTTTTTTTTTTTTTTTTTTGTCTTTCCACTTTACAAAATGCTAGCATGGTCTTTTCACAATACCCATAAGGGTATTTTTTTTACCTTCATACAATTCGAGTTGACATCAGTAACTAACAAAAAAAATCTAACGGAATGGGCCTCTGTGTTGGCATTCAGGGGTAATACGTGTAATTGTTGTAAACTTTAGGGTAGTAAGTGTGTTTGGACCTAAGTCCAAAGGTGGTATGAGTAATTTTACCAAACACACACACACACACACACACACACACACACACATATTACCATCAGTACATGAGAGCTCAGGATTCATGCCAGCACTAGCTTTGACTACACGTACATACAGCAACGAACCTACCTGAAAAACAAAGTAATGTCACTTAGCGGGTGGAGGGGCAGCACAACTATCAATTATAATTTAGAAGTTTGTGAACTCTAGTGGATAGATGAAATGCAGACAAGAATCGAGCTTCACTAGTTTGCTGGTTGTTGAATTAACAGGTTCGATAGAGGTTTCCTATTATGGTCATGGAATAAAATCTCGCCAAGATTTTGGCGAGATCTCGGTCTTCTCGCTGTTCTCGACACAGACTGAGACGATAATGAGGTTGAGATTGGATCTCGATCTCGTGTGCAGGATCAAGATCTCGCCGAGAACAGATCTTGGGGATAACTCAAATTTCAGTAGTTTCTCGCCAATATCGCTGAGATCTCGGTTTTATTTTATTATTTTACTTTCAAATATGGAATTTCAGCCACTGTTTTCTTTTTTCTTTTCCTTATGTGCCCCTCTCCAGCTTAATACTCTTTCCATATATGGACCAGATGCCCATCAATGAACGAAAATTATTAGAATATGCTCTCTATTCTTTACTGCATTCGGTATTTCAAAGCCAACCGTCAACTTTCTTTCTCTTTCTCCGGAGCAATTCTAGGAGTTTCATCCTTAAATTCTGATTCTTGCAATTAAATTTATGGATAATCTATCTCTAACCTACTAAACACGACTTTTCTTGAAACAAATAAATCTTAACTAACATTAGGCTTTTTGCACAGTCTCGGCGAGATCTCACCGATCTCGGCGGCGACATCTCGGTTGTCCCAGGGGCCGAGATGCCCCCGAGATCCAAGATTTTAAACCTTGCCTATTGTGTTTAGACTTATCATTAGATGTCCTACTGTCATTAATTTTCCTTTATGCTTTAGGGTTATTTTGATTAGAGTAATTAGAGTTTCATTGTAATTGGTTTCTAGAGTCCTACTAGGCTGTAATTACTTCCTTCCATTATTAATAAATAAATGGCAATGGGGAGAGTAGAGGCTAATCGATTCTCTCTATCTCTTCTCCATTATCACCATCTTATTTTTCTTTCTATTTTTTGTTACACTGGTCATGAGGCCCACGAGTTACAAGCAATAGAACATTTACAACCAAGAATCCAAGAAGCCCTCACCGCAAGGACTAAGAAACTCCGGATCCAGGACCCGATTAGACTCTGCCAATCCCGATCCTGATGCCAAATTGATTAGCTGAGTTTGGGCAGAGAAAAGAGGTAAAGAGACCTGGTCCGATGATTTTCTGGCATTGAAATCAGATTGGTGTATTGGGCTATGCTGTTCCCGATACTTGAAACCATGCATACCCTTCCTCATTGCCTGGAGGATAGACTCCATCATATGGTAGTATCTATGAATAATTCTGTTGCTAATGAGTTGGCAACCTAAA
Organism: Protea cynaroides; assembly: GCA_028583415.1. NCBI lineage: Eukaryota > Viridiplantae > Streptophyta > Magnoliopsida > Proteales > Proteaceae > Protea > Protea cynaroides. Next base: position 8,484,233 of record CM053273.1, read on the forward strand.
AGGAATTAGAATCCTTGATATTTGTATCCAGAACTCCTGGTGATTTTCTGGATGTTTCTTTATCAGAAAAGTAGGCCTAGGACATTATATATTTTTCAATTTGCATGATAATACACAGAATACCTGTAAAGTCATATCATGGTAACCATGGTACCAAGAAGAGCCATGGTGGTGGCCAGGCACCTAGCGACACCTAGGTAAGACGAAGGCACCAAACAAAAGCACCTTATTTGGACAAAAATTATGCCCAGTCCAGGTACATGCCAGTTCAGGGGTATATTTTCGTCATCTACTCCCTCAAACACATTTTCCCCTTTTCCTCTTTCTTCCCCCTGCCCCTCCCCCCAATACTTTCCCTCTTTGCACCCTTTCATTCTCCATCCCCCATATTTACAGGGTCTGCTTTGGGCACACACAAGGTGACCTGTCGCCATAGGCATCTCAGGGCACCATCTCCCAGACAACACCTTGACAATTAATCTACAAGTAGCCAAATGTTGACTGTAACACCAAGGTAACTCACGAATGAGTATTTGAAATTTTCCTCCAGATGTAAAGGGTGGGCCTTGGTGCAAGGTTGCTCCATTGTGACCTGGTGGTCATGGCTTCAAATCTAAAAACAGCCTCTCCACAAAACAGGGGTAATGCTATGTGCATAAGCCCCTCCCTAGACCCAGCAGTAGTGCCAACCTCGTGCACTGGGTACGCCTTTTATGTAAATTCACAGTTGCCTTTTTTTCATTTCTATTCATTTTTATTTGTTAGGAAGCTCAGGAAGACCAATAGCAGGCCAATGCAGCCAGTAAATTGGCTTCGAATGCTCAATTAGCTAGCCAATAAAAGCAAATTGTTAAGCCCATCACTCGATTGGCTCCACTTGGGAGCATGTTGACCCGAGACATAAAAAGACTAGGCCATGTCATACAACATATTTGTTGACATTGTCAACACTAGGATAGCCCACAGGAGCCACCAATTGGGTCTAACGAACTATGCCATGTCATAGAACATGTTTGTTGAGATAGGCAATTGCAAGCAATGGCAGTTTCGGTGATGCCAAGGGCCCCAATGCAACAAGTCATCAGGGTAGTACTAGTACCTAGGCAGCCATTTTAGCCTGGGCTTGCCAGGGCATTTTCACCACATTAAACTGTCTTAGCCATCCCTTCTTTATTCATTAAATTGGTCTTGTTTACGGTTATTACCATATTATTGTTATTTCAAGTCATTGAACTTGTTCCTCATCTCCATTGAGGACCTGCTTTCTTTTGTATTTTTTTTTCCTAGTTAAGATCAATAATTAGCTTGTGCAACCCAACCCCCCCCCAAAAAAAAAAAAAAAGAATAAAACACTGGACATTCACAGGGTCTGTGGAGCTATGCGTGCTCTTAAATTTCTAGAATTTTTTTATGTGGAGAAGTTAACATTTGCTGCTGGCTTTGAGTCTTGCTGTCAGATTTATGCAATGTAAAATTATTTCATGGGGGTGTGTGATCCAAGGAGTACTAAACAGGTTCAAGTACTTGAGATTCCAATTTTTTGTGTTTCTTCCATTGTTTTTATTTATTTTATTTAAAATTTGTTGCTGATCATTCACCTTCTACATTATACCATTAAACCTAGTTAGTTCTTCCAAAACCTAGCTTTATACAAATCCGATTCTTCCTAATCACCCAATGTAATACATCACATTGGGAAATAGTGCATTGCTCTGTTGACAATTAATGAGATAAAAGGAAGCATGCTAATAATATACTAAACTAGATTATATAATTGATTAATCAGTTCTTCAAGATTGTGCAAAACCATACCTCAAACTTTGGTATGTTTCTCCTTGTTCCTCCTTCAAAAGCAAGTACGGGAAGAAATGCCAACGCAGGTCCCTTTATGTCCACAAGAAAGTTCTGTCCATGGAAGGAACACAAACCAAGTATTTGATCAAAATCTATTTAAAGCAAGGAACAGTGCTGCAAAATACCATTTTGGGGGAGAGGGTGGATTATGACATTGCAATCCCATTTGGATCTACAAGGAAAAGATGAGTTCACACTTCACATTATACCACTAGGTTCATTTCATAAAGGCTATTGATAAGCATAAAGGCTCTATTTTTTTTCAGATAAAACAGTGCATCAAAAAAATTTGGGAAAAAAAACAGTTACCTCCCTTGTAACTTACCTTAATGACAGTTGAACACCCAAGTTTTAAGAAAAGACAAATACCTCCCCTAAAAACACTATTAAAATACAAATAGACCCACGCCGTTAGGAATATTCCATTAAATGCTAACGGTGGGAGTCCAATATTTCCTTAATGACCAAATTAACCCTTTACAAGGGTGACTGACTTAAAAGAAAAAAAGAAAGAAAAAAAAAAGAGAGAAGTGAAGGAGACGATGGCGGTGGGCTTTCTCTTCACCTTTGACATTAAACTCTGCACCATCCGCCCACGGATAATCATGTTTCTTCACCTTCCTCATCTTTGCAGTGACACTAAAATTCGTCCTCGCAACTCCAAACCACGACCTACTCGGAGCTTTCAAAGGAATACCATTGACACCATTTCTCGAACTTCGGAGAAGATCCAAAGCCGTAGTTGCGGGTAATGTAACCGCGGAGTGATGAACAAAAGCCATTTTCAAGCTCCCCAAGGGGAGAATTGGAATCCTCTAAAAATGTTATGGAAGACAAAGCCAAAATTAGCGTTAATTGAAAGAAAAAAAAAGATAGCACTAGAGTATAAAAACCTGAATCCAACACCCAAAAATTCTCAAATTATGATTGAATATACTGGAAGGGATTCAAATCATTGGAAATCATCTGTGGCAGAAGGTTTGAGAAGAGACATATGGGAGGCAAAAGAATCGAGGGTTGGGAGGAGAGAGAGAGAGAGAGAGAGAGAGAGAGAGAGAGAGAGAGGAAACACTGGAACGCTGTGAATCTACAGAGTTAAAAGAGTCACGGGCTGTCCATCCAGTTCATATATAGATCTTTTGTTCGAACCCACAAGAAAACAAGCATATTCTCTTCCAGATCGTCCGTCCCCATGGGTTCGAGGCTTACGGCCACTTCTCTTCAAGGTAGTTCCATTTGATCTTGATCGAATAAGCAAAGTAGGAGCCAAAGCAGAGGGGAAGGTTCTAATTGCAAGGTTCATGTCTTGTGGTGCTGGCGTTGGTTCGCCTTCTCCTGATCTCCGCGAGATCACCACCGATAAGTCTCCAGCGGTATTAGAAACAACCACCAGAGCAGCTAATCAGAGAAATTTTCAGTTCATGGCACCGATGGAGCACAAGGCAGAGGCTGTTCCTCAGCAGAACGAGTACCCTTCAGCTGCCTAGATGCAAATCCCATAAGAAAATTTCACTGTTTAGCAATAGATCAAGTTTTTAGGGCGTTTAATATTGGGCAATTTTTCGATTTCTTGAGAATTTATCCACCTGAATTTTCTGTAATTGTGTTCTTCCGGCAATAAAATAACAGTGGTGGATTTATCGAAGATGAGATCCATGGACCTTCAATTATTACACGGCGTTGCATACGAGCACCCCTGGATGTCATACAGCTTTAAAAAGCTCAGGGGTAGAGTTGTCCACAAAAAATATAACTTTAACACAGTTAAAAATTGAAGTTGTTTGTCTTTTCTTAAAACTTGGGTGTTTAACTATCATTAAGGTAAGTTACAGGGGAGGTAATTGTCTTTTTCTCAAAAAAATTATAAGGCAAAATCAGTACCCCCACCCAAAAAAAAAGATTTTAGTTGAGATTTTCCCTTTCGAATGTTTTTTTGCTTGCAGGAAAACAAAGCCAAAGTAACAAAAACAAAACCTGACAACAAGCAAATCTGGATGTAGAGGGCAGCTGAGGCAAAATGCTACTCAATACCGCTAGAACATGGATTCACAGATAGATGCATTAAGACAATGAAGATAAATATTGAGGGCCACGGGGGGACAGGGAGAGGGGGAGAGAGAGAGAGAGAGAGAGAGAGAGAGAGAGAGAGAGAGAGAGAGGCCAAAAAAAAGTGGGGAGGAAACTAACTTTTTCATGTCTTCTTCCTTAACCCTTTTCTTCTTGAAAAAAAGAAGGATTTTCACAGATTACAGTTATCACATGGTATCTAACTGTTAGCTATAATTATCAAATTAATACCATTTTCTAAAGAAAATGTCACTTATTACAAAAAGAAGATAATGTGACTTATGGAATTTAGAAATCTAAGGTCACTTATAACACGCTTAACCCCAAGAGCAGCATCAAGCACCAGCCTGCACCTACTCACTTCACCATTGTAATAGTGACCTTGATTCCCTCAAGAAAGGTGATGTGGGACAATGGGAGTATCTCAAGCTTCATACGAGCCATTTTTTTGGTCTGTTTTTGTCACCTATATTTCAATCCATTTTTTTTTTAATAGGTCATTTCAGTTTTTGGAGGATCAAAACCTGTCCAATTGGCGTGATTCTATTTTCTTCACTTGGGAAGCATATAAGGGGTTGCTAAAACTTGTAATTGGAGTCTAAATAGTTAGTTTAAGCAATTGGTCACAAAATCAGAAAGCAGCCTAGAAAATCAGAAAATACTCTAATGTTTTTGGAGGGTTAAATCTCTCCTCCTATGCCTCACAACTCTCTTTCATAACCCATCCCTCCTAAAATCTTTACTCCCCTCTGTTTCACTCCCACAAACTCCTAAAAAATCCCTCCTCTCTCTCCAGTATATCGATGAATCACATGGTGTCTTCACTGGTAAATAATAACAAAGTAGTTATGTTTTCTCTCAAAAAATGAATAAATTCACAACAAAAACAAAAAAAAAAAGCTAATAGCACTAAACTACTGATGAACTAGCACACAACAGGCAGAACATAACAATCCCTCCAATAAAAACATAAAACCCCAAGACTGCATTGAAGTATGTGTAAAGATGCTTACATCTGCCTTAGAGTCCACCACAACCCCTAGAACTGTATCCTCCACACAAGGTACATACTGTACAGACCAAAAAAAGAGCAGCATATCATATATCAGACTGCTAGAAAAACGAACAAAAACAATGAAAACTACAGTGCAGTTGAAAATTCCAAGCAGATCATTAGTTCAAGGGTTAACCAGGGAAATCAGAAATTTTGAGACAAAAGAAATAAGATCGAAATGCAATATGCAACAGAAAAAACATTTTTTTACCCTGAAGAACAAAACAATGCAATGATATAGTATTTTTTTTAGGGTTCAAAAACAATAGCATTACCATACTACCATGTGTGATGAAAAGTAATAAAGAATCAAAAGTTCTAATATCTAAAATAGAAGTACTACTAAAAAATATACAAAATCATATGGATCTCACGGTTGTAAAGCATTAAAATCTGTAAGAGATCAGCAAAATAAACAAATATATAGCTAATACCAATTATAATTATATACGAATACTGTTTCCATAGTTTTTTACTGATGTTCAGTTCAGGATCATAAGGGGAGCTGGAAGCAAGTTATAATTGGCTACTTCCCTCGCATTCCGATGGGATCCTCTTATATTTGTGCCAACCAGTTAATCCTTGATTAGCCTCCCTTTGTATAGAAGCACAGCAAACACTCCATTTTCTGGTTACATTGAGAGAGAGAGAGAGAGAGAGAGCACATCCAAGCTCTTCCTCTGTGACTGCTGATAATTCTCACGCTTGCATGAGATAATAAGAATTCCAAGAAATATGATCTATTAGATTATAAAACAAAACCCCCACCCCAATGCAGTGGTAAGCTCGAACCAGTAAAATCCAGTGGAGGATCAGCTTTCAACAAGATTGCGGTTAAAGGAATAAGAACCAGATTGGAAGAAAAACAAGAACAAAGAAAAGACAATTCAGAATTGGCTGAAATCCTGGTCAAGTGGATGGTTCTTAGGATGGAACAGTTCTACAAAATCAATAACAATCTGACGGTCAAATGGTCACTTATGGATCAGTCCTACTGAAAGTAGGCTACTCAAGAACTGCAGAAATGCAGGATAGTTTTAGGGTGCCAAACCAGATTTTAGGAAAGCAATAATCAGTGATTTATAATGTAAGCAGAAACCCAGAGCTAGATATATCAATTTCAGAAATCTGAGATTTGAAAAATCATACTCGAAAAAGAATTCTAAAATTGATGGAAGAATTGAGCATAAACAGAAACTGAATTAATGATTTTACAAGAACAGAATCCTAAACAGTATTCTGAAATTAGTTCTAGAAAACCAAATCAGAAACAGAAGTTTTGGAATGTTAGAGTAATAAAATTGTAATTATACACTACTTTGACTAAGTTAGTGCTAGTTTCTAGGACTTGGAATCCTATTAGTATATGGATTCCTAACTAGTTTATTAGTTTGCTTTATTAGTTTCCTTTACCAATTAGGCTTGTTAGTTTCCTTTTCCTATTTTGAGTTTATTTTGTTTTTAGTTTATAATTAGGACTCTGACTTGTAGAGTCCTAGATCCTATCTAATAGTTGTATCTATTTTCTATAAATACAAGCTGCAAGGAGAAGAACAAGACACATCGATTCTCTCCATCTTCTCTTATTTTCTATCTTGTTACATGGTATCAAAGCAATCCCCTGGGTTGCCGTTTTGAGAGTCGTTTAAGGTTCTTCAATAGGCATGCAGCCACCACTATTGCTGCTACTACTACTTGGTACACAATGACACATATTGGGCTACTACTACTACTACTACTTAATACACAATGACATATATTGTGCTGCTACTACTACTTGGTTCATAGTGACCTATATAATGTTGCTACTATTACTACTGCCTTCACTGCTACTGTTATTGCTACTGTTATTACAACTGCTGCTTCCGCTATTACATTGTTTCAAGTTGAAGCTCTCACATTCCCCCATGCTCTAGCTTGAGGGGGGATATTAGCGTAATAAAATTGTAACAGTAAATTACTTTGACTTACTCAAATTAGTTAATGCTAGTTTCTAGGATTTAGACTCCTATTAGTATATGGACTCCTAATTAGTTTATTAGTTTACTTTATTAGTTTCTTTTACCAATTAGGTTTGTTAGTTTCTTTTTCTCATTTTGAGTTTACTTTGTCTTTAGTTTGTGATTAGGACTCTGACTTGTAGAGTTCTAGATCATATCTAATAGTTGTTTTCTATTTTCTACAAATACAAGGTACAAGGAGAAGAGCAAGATACATCGATTCTCTCCATCTTCTCTTATTTTCTATCTTGATACATGGAATAATTTGACTGCGAATAGGATTTCAGAATCAATAGGAATTTAAGGTTTTTTGAAAGAAGAAATGAAACTAAATAGAAGAGAAAAGCAATAGAATAAATATGATCAAGAATCACCACCATTTGATCTACAAAGATAGAATCACCACCAGTACTCCAACCTTGGAATCACCATCAGGGATCCTACTGAATCACCACAGTACAAAGCATTCTAAATCATCATCGAACAAAAGTCACCCAGCAAATTCATTAATCAAATTCGTGTGCAAGGTTGTAGCCCCTTACAAACTTGTATAAAAGACTCAAAACAAGACTCAAACTAAAACTAAAACTCCTCCAACCAATAGCTTACCTTGGAGGCGGTCTTAACTGACTGGGATACTACAAAATAATGGGGAAAAAACTTCTTGAAACAAGGTTAGAATCATAGAGACCTACTCCAGCCCAACTAAAGCACTTTAATAACAATTAAAATAAAAGAATATGACTCAAACTAGATGCGAAATCCCAATAATTAATAAATCCCATATTCTTTCCCCCTACTCATATTTTAAGCCCATTAAACTGTCACACACACACACACACACACACAAAAATAAATAAATAAAATTTGGACCAAAGGCTAAAGAACCAACACAGGGTGTCCCTATACACGAGGCTCCCACTACTACAGGGTCTAGAGAGGGGTAAAACGTACAGAGCCTTACCCCCGCAATGCGAAGAGGCTATTTCCGTGTTTCGAATCAGTGACCACTAGGTTGCAATATCCCAACCCAGGCCTTATTCCCACTAAAGTATTCTCTACTTCTGAGATTTTATCTGCATCAACCTCCCTCTAAGGATCACATAATTTTTTCTTAACAAAAAAAGAACTTGATGGGCCAAAAAAGCTGGCCACAACCCAAGGCCAAGATTACGATTTCTTTCCAAAGGGACTACCTCCTTATCTACTCAGCGTATAAGACATCAGAAAGATCTTGGTTTAGGAGACATGAGAAAATTATGATGAATAAAAAATTATAAAAAAGAATGACTGAACTTGGTCCGGTCCCTCATCATACGATAGCACTTCTACATAACCAACAAATTTTGGTAGCAAACAGACAAATATGAAATCTTCAAAAAAATATCAAGTGAGTGTCAGACTCAAGTCTAGATCATTCTTCTCATTGCCATTTTTTCCCCCACACATCCCAAAAACCTACATGTTTGCATGTGTGAACACAGCTAAAAATGCAAGCAATAACTAATGAAGAAAAAGAAGTCATAAGAAAATTTGATACTTCACCAATAGTACAACCTGCCAAAGAAAAAAACCTCAAAATTCAATAATCCGTCCCCCTTTATTTTACCAACCACTATCAAATCTTTCCTCCATTGCAAAGCAAAAGTCAGCCCTGAATCAAAACAGTTGTAACCAAGTAGTGTAACATACAATTGGAAACTAAAGTTAAATACAAAAGGAAAGAAAAAGATTTTGGCTTTATCTATCCTCATGGGCCTAACCTGATGTAGGAGTGACTAGGACAATACACAAAAGAGTGAAGATAACGGGATAACCAGTAAGTAGCTACAACTAGAGTTCTTCTAAGTCTATCTCTAACTAAACCTAGGCCTTCCCACTGCTCTTGTTAATGAAAAAAGAAAAATGTGAAAAAAAAGAAAAAAAAAGAAACAACAACAACAACTCTATCTTTTAAGCAGAGAAAAAAATGATATATATATATATATATATATATATATATATATATATATATATATATATATATATATATATATATATATATAAGAGCAGAAGAGCTGCGTTTTCGATCCTACCTGAACTACCACAACCTGCAAAGGGACTGCACAACTAAGGATCCGCATCGTCTCCTCCCAGTGGTCTGGGAGGACAGTGGCAACCTTTTTCGGATGGTTGCCACGTGGCTCTCGGTGAATCCGAGACCCACGTTCGAGCCGACACCCAGCCGACAAGCCAAGTCGACAGGGGGGTGTCGGCTCGGACGTGGGTCTCGGATTCACCGAGAGCCACGTGGCAACCATCCGAAGAAGGTTGCCACCGTCCTCCCAGAATGACTGGGAGGAGACGATGTGAATCCGCACAACTAACTAGCTTTTCAAGAACTACTTCTATAACCATAAGACTCAAAAAACTAAAAATAGAGAACTCAATCACAACTAGATTTGCAAAGTTGACTAAAGCATCCTACAAATTAAGAAACCTATATTTACTTAAGGAAGTAAATCCAATACTTACTATAAATGGTAATGTTCAAGCTTACTGTAATATAAAAAATTCATGTTTGCCATTAATTGAATTTTACCATTAATAGTGAAGCACAATTAACAAAGAAATAATAAAAAAAAAAACTAAAAATAATAAAGTAACAACTGAAAATGATCCTAGTATACCACATCATATCCAATCAGCTTCCAGTATCCCCATTCCCAAGTATATGCCCAATCATAATTGGTGCAATTCTGACAATGAAAATACTTAGGTACCATGATTATCGTACTTTCTATAATAAAAAGTAGCTTAAGATTCTCTTTCTGATAAAGTAGCAAAACAACAACTGCAATTCACTCACCCTCTTCTGGGAGCTTTCAACCCAGTACTTGTTTGGCCTTGAGAACTTTAGCTTCCCAGCCTTCATGACAGAAATAGCATCACTGTCCTGTAAATTGTTGTATCCATGATGAATGACAAATATGCTTTTATCAATTGAAAGAGAAAAAAGATGGGAGGATGGATGAGAGCAGTTAACCATATAAAATTCACATGACCACTCACATATGATGAAAAACAAAGATAGAACTTCTTGACATCAACAGAAAACTAAGAAAATATGTTAACTACAAACACAGTAACACAGATACTTCAGAAGTTAGATAAGTTATTACCCAAAAAACGTCATGAAAACCCCTAAAATTCAAGTCAAGTTAGTAAATACTAAATACAAGAGTTCCAATCCTTCAAAACCAGATCATGGCCTTTCTATCAGCTGAAAAGTGAAAAATTGTGAAAGAAAAGAAGTAGATGAAGCATGAGCCAACTAATATTTCTATCAGGTCTAAGCATCCATATTAGCAGGACAGGATTATTCTTTTTTCTAATTTTTTAGTCAATCACGAGAGTGCGGCTGTCATGTCAGTAGGACAGGATTTTTTTTTTCTTTCCTTCTTCCATATAATGAATCATGAAAATGGGGACATTCACTTGATGTACGGGTTAAAGGCCAGGGATGCCAGTGTGAAGCCATGGTTTAAGTCTGGGTGCAGCCACTTCATGCAAAAAATGCCAATGGTTTTGTCTGATCCTAGTCTAACCCTCCCGGACCCTATGGAAGCGGTACTAGCACACCCACACTCAAAACTGTCTTCATCATAAAATTGGCATGCTCTCCTCATTCCAGCAGAGATAAAGAGTCTGCCAGAGAACCACTAGATCTTTGCCGCCAAATGACAAAGATGTTCATATAGGTACAATTTAGCTCTCCTAATAAGGAGTACCAGCCTCCAGGAGCTTCTTCACTGCAAGACAACCACTCTTCTGAATCTCAGTCTACCACTAGGTAACTCCATGCCTGTGAAACATAAATGGTGAAGCCCGTCAACGATAGTTCCAATTTCTGCAGTATTTGAATCTCATGTGTCAGTACACCCTGAGAAAACCATCAGTATCTTACCCACATGACCACAAATCACCCATCCAATTCCAGCAGACCCTCGATTTCCAATGCTGCTACCATCAAAAGCAATTTTATCATGGAATGGAAGGATTCACTCATGTCTCACCATCTCAACATAATACTTGGATCCAAACACCCATCTCTATTCTCCCATAACAAAATCAAAAGACTTCTTTAATTTTTCAGATGACATAGAGAAACAATCTCATATACATGTACTCCACTCTGAGCAGGGCAGAAAAGGTACTTCCGATATTTACCTTCCCAAGCTATCAATAAAATGCCAAATGTAGCAAAAGAACATAATCCAATAGCGTGAACCATGATACCATCATTGTTATTTCCAGATCTCTGACAATGTGATTTGGTGCACCAAAACAGTCTATAAGGGCACCCCCAAAAAAGTATAGAAAAAAAGTATTTGAGTAAAAACTGTGCCACTAAACCATCTATTAATCAAAACTCAACTCAACTAAATCATTTTCCTAATAAATGGAGTCAGCCACACAAATTATGTCTTCTGTGGACAATAAGCACTCTCCTTACAATGCATCAAATCAGCTTCTTGAAGAATGAGGCTCAATAGACTTTTACAATTCCATTCTTCATGCTTCTTCTTTTTTTTTTTCTTTTTTTTTCTTTTTTTCTTTTTTTTTTTTTGTGGTTTAGGTTGGAGTTTTTAAATTGCTATTTACTTGTACTGCATATCCTGTACAGATCCCCCCTCCTTCTTTTGAGGGGAGGGGAGGAGAGATGCCTGAGTACAAATCCCAGTACCTTAATTTATATGCTTTTCAAGTTTGAATAAAATTGTTACTAAAAAGAAGTTCAAAGAAAAAGGAGCATGTCTAATCACAGCACATCCAAGAAGATTGCAACCTCCCCCCCGGGTCTCTCTCTCTCTCTCTCTCTTCCTCCCAATTTAAAGGCCAGATGCGTAAACAAAAAATATACACAGGTCAAAAGTGAACAATGTAAACAAACAAAAGAATGGAACTCTAATACATACCTGACGCAGTCCTCCTCCCAGTTTAATGGTTTGGTTAGCCATGCTTGAGAGGTCTAGAACCACGTCTCCAGGAACCTAAACAAATGTTATAGCATCAGAAGATACAAAACAACATAGTAAAAGCAGAAAAGAAACTGATGGAATAAAAAGTTTGTGCAATTGAAGGGTTGAGTGAAAGCATTCGGCAAACCGACAACTGCGTGTAAAGGAGGATACTCACAACCATCTGATCAATGAAGCTGGCAGGAGAAGTTAAGGGCTTTCCGTCCATGTCTTTTTGCCAGAAACACGCTCACGGTTCCCTGTAGACCTATCAAACTTATTAGTAATAGACTGGATTTCTTTCCTTCTCTCATTCAGTACTTTAAAATCCAGAAGGGTGAACTACTGAAAGTCCAAAACACTCGGTGCTTCAATAAAAGTGCTGTCGTCTTTACTTTTGCTTTTTAATAAAGAAACACCCTTCTGTTAGATTTTCAACATAAAGTATCAAAAAAAGCCAGGCGATGCCAGGGCATAAAGATCAATCTTCTAAAAAAGAAGTTCATGCATAGAAGCCATTGCTACTGCTAAAAAAACGTGACTCAAATTCAGAGAGCTCCACTGAGAGAGAGAGAATCAGTTACAACAGAAGTTCACACTAGCAACTAAAAAATTATAAACCACGTTGCAGGAGAGTTGCAATTTGCAAACCCCACTCACCAGAGGGGGGAGCTCCCTCCCAGGGGCGATTGTGGTTCCTCTGCCGATTGACTGACCTAGTTGTTCTTTCAAGTTATGCGATAAAAAACGAAGGAGAGCCCACAGACACAAAGAGATGGTGGCGACACGGGTGGCTCCTTCGACAGTTTACCCTCGTACAGCTGCTGCCTGCCTCCTTTGCGTTTCCTCATTCGTATAGTCGGGGGCACGCAGGGGAGTCACTGGAAACTGCTGGGCTGGCCTCACCAGTCACCAGTCACCACCCAGGCCCATTATGTGTAACTATAAAATCCCAAACCCCACCGGTGCAGTATCGGTACCGTATCTGTAATCCGGTACGGTATAAAGAAAAAAATACCTTATAATTACCGTACCATACCATAAAGGCAGAAATACAAGTTTTCCTTACCATTACCATATCGGTCTGGTACGGTTTTTAGCCAGTATAGTACACCATTTTTATACAATTCGGTACAAGTTTTGGTTTCTTATTCGTTACGAAATATGGTTTTAAATCAGTAAATAATATGGTTCTAATTCGTTACCATCTTGAACCATTGTCATATTCATATTTTTATTTCATTATTTTAGTTCAAAAACTATCAATCTTTTAACAAATAGGGGAGAAAAAAGAGTACTTAAATAACCAGAAGGGTTTTTTTTTTTTTTTTTACCAAAAAAAAATTCACAAGGGTAAGCAAGTTACCTTGGGAGAGATATGGGTAATCATACTTAGGATCGTCATTTCCGAGATAAAAACATAGTCGTACGAAAGGCTCTCTTTGGTATGGTTTATATTTATGTTTATGAGTTATTTATGATAAATTATTTATAAGAATAAATTATGAGACATGAATAATAAACATTTAATACCACTATATATAAAACAATAATAATAGATTATCACAACAACGATAAACACCTTCTAATCTATTTGTAGATTTTGGATTATATCAATTTATTTTAAATATAAATAAGTTTCATATGTTATAATATATTATAATAATACATACCAAAGAAAGCCGAAGTTAATGATATAGAAGACTGATCAAGAGAACCAACTAATAGGTGAAGGAAGAGAAATTTGAGAACCTTAACTTGTAATTGTTTGACAGGGCTTGCGTTTTTGGAAGATAAACTAGAAATGAGTGAGAGAATAAGAGCCCATGATGAACACCTACAAGGTCTACTAAATGAGGCTTCGAAGGAGAAAGGAGTAAAATAGACAAATGTACGAGCAAGAAGATGAAGGGTGGGCAAATTGGTAAGTTCACATCATCCTTAAGGGTGGTTTTGTCAATTAAAATGTTAAGTCTTTATAACGTAGCAACTAACGTCCCAAGGCCAACATAATGCATCTCTCTACCACAAATATCGTGTATTAGGAAGTTTGTGTCATTTCTCATAAGTCAATGCACGGGTTTGTTTTAATGCATTATCAAGGGGAGGTTTGCGTAATTTTCCCTAAAACAACAATCACAAAAAATGGAAAAAGCAAAATCACAAAAGAACTTCACAGTATCTATTATGCAAAGTGAGAGTTGCCGCTGGTAGTCGCTCCTAGCCGCTGTCAACCTTGCTCACTGCTCTTGCCTTTGGTCATGGATGATGGTGAGAGTGAGAGTGAAAGTGGGAGCTAGGGTGAGAGTAAAAGGGTCAGGCAAAGATGACATTTCACATTCCAATAAGGGCAACAACAACAGTTCACTGTCCCATTAAGAGTATTTTTGTCCTTAAAATTTTGAAGACGATATGACATTAGCAACTACTTGAAATTAGCTACAGACTGAGGCTGTCTGCAACAAGGTTTTGAAATTAGGGGAAGTATGCGTAATTGTTTGAAACTTTAAAGTAGGGGTTGAAATTAAGCCATAATATACGGGAAGTACAAGTAATCCTCTCTTCTTTCACATTTTGACAGTGTTTTCATCTTGATCATTTAATGGGAATAGATTTTTGTTACGATCATATGATAATTTTCGCATATTGGACCTATTAGGTTCTTTTATGAGATTCCAACACTTAAAGTTATCCTAATCACATGGATGAATAGAAATTAAGACAGCAAAGAAAATAAACTTTTACCATTTTTTCTTTTATGTGAGTATAGAATTTATCTTCTAAATATTGATGATTGATCGCAACTTAGGTAAATTGGTAAATGGTCTTGAGACTATTTTTAAATTTTAATAATAATCATATAAAAATTCTCGGACTCATCGAGGAACATAGGTCTTCAATGGAGCCATATATATCAAAGGTGGAGCCCCATTGGACAGTGATATGCAAGGTTAACACTCCTTTAGTGGTAGGTCCATTCATTAAACATATAGTTTTTAGTAAATGGGTAGAATAAGGTTATGACTTAGTAAAGTACGTTTGATTATAAATTTTAAAATTTTTAAAATTTTACATTAATTTTACATCAAACCAAACAATCAGTGTGAAATTAATTTCACTTCACTTCTCGTGCAACCAAATGATTCAAAAGAGAAAACAATTTCCCTTTATTTCATTTCATTTCACTTCCCTTCATTTCCCTTTTCTTTTTCCCTTGCAACCAAGCATTGCATTTGTGAGTCTGGTCAATGAGTATAGAGACAATGGGGGAGACGAAATGTTGCTTGTTGAGGATGGAATTGGGTTTTAGAAGAGAGAGGTCGGTCTTTCTAGTTGGAGAGAGGGAAGAAACTGCTGGGCTAGGATTGGTTGTAGAGAAGGAAGTGTGGAAGAGAGAGCAGATGAAGAAAGAATAAGCAATCAATCCTATAGCTAGCAACTGCACCTGCTAAGAAGCCTTTGGCAATTAAGCCTCCGTGATCGGTTGGGATTCCTGCCAATGCAAATGCCATTAAATTCTCATACAAATGTTATTTTATTCGTTTTACTTGAAACATTTTCGTATTATCTATTACATTTATGGATTTGACATTGAGAATTATAATAGTAAGGAGGCCAGAGCATAGTTAGTAAGTTCGGGAATGGCAAAATTTCGGTACAGATACATACGGGTATTAAACGGATTGAGACTTCAATACAGGGATCCATACACCGGTGCAAAAAAAACTCATACAACATTAATATATACATGTTTAATCCGGTCGTCTTTGGAGAAAAAATACAGGCATATATTCAACATGCAATAGACATCTTTATCATTCACAAATAGAATAACAATATATAAATACAAATTTATAAAAAATGAAACCTTGTAATCCATGAAATCCTATATAAAATCATTCTCATTAAACACAACACACATATCAAAGCATCAATAGCATAGTTATCATCCCGATCAAACATAAAAAGTAAAATTAGCAAAGCCTTCTTTACTTCCGTTCCATATTCTATATCCTTCCTTCCTACTAGTGATAATAAACCTCCATTATCAAAATGCAAGGATCCCAAAATTTCCATGCCCCATAACCTGAACCTAGTCTCTATCTCCCTGCCCAATTCTCTCCTCTCTTCTCTCTTCCTCCATCCTACAACAAACTTGTAGAATATTCGTTAATAGGGGGAGCTGAATATGAAAGACAACCAACAAAAACAAGAACACTACAACAACAGTGGTTACAGAGTGAAAGGTAATCTTTCAAGGAAAATCCAGATTCTAGCTATGGTTCAGAGATGGAGAGGAAGAGATAGTAGCATTACAGAAAATATGAAAAACAAAATCAAATGGAGAGAGTTTCTAAAAAGTCACTTATGTTCTCCTATATATGCTGAAATCGATTGCCGATTTTGAGTTTTCATGATTTCATCTGTAGTCTATTATCCGTTTTAGTTCATGATTTCAAATAGAATAATAGCAAGACATAAATAAAACAGAGGAACAATTTAGTTCTTGTCAAAACCCAATAAGAAAAATCAAGGGCAGAGGGATGTGCATACCTGAGATGAAGGGTAGGGGTGAGTGAAAGATAGAGGAATAGAGAGAGATAGAGAGACAAAGACAGAGACAGAGACAGAGACTAGAGGTGGTCGACAGCGATCGGCCGCTTGCAGCAGGAGCTCGACAAGGCTGGCCGCTGGTGATGGGGTTTATGGAAATAAAGTTTTGATCGAGGAAGAAAGGAAAACCATCGCCTTTTGATCAACTTTTTGTATTTACACAGAAACCTTAACAATTGGTTTACTATAGGATCTAGTGAAACATTATACCTTCATTTCAACAATGCAATTTCCATGGTTCCAATTTCCAAATCTGAATCCTACCATTGAAACTGCAGTTATCGCCTAGAGACTTTTTTCATTGAAAAACAATGTTAAGAAAATGCAGACAAAATGTCATACTTATCACTGTTTCTAGAAACCAAACAGATAACATTGAGTATTCTAGAAAATGAATGAGAGAAGATGACAACCATCGGTGGTTGAGAATTCTAGCTGTATGAGGGGTTACCTCACACATCCCTTGTAGGTTCTCTTTTGGTCATCATGCAAAGATTATGATCAATAATGGACCCACACGATTTTTTGTTTATTTTTATTTATTTATTTCTTATTGACACGGATAAGATTGCTAAAATTCAAATTATATGGAAAGACCTACGCAATCGCAACCGTAGTTATTGTTTGGAATACACAAATACTATTTAAAGTTATATGAATAAAAATAATATTTTAGATTTTACCCAACAGAAATCTAAGGAAGATATTAGCACTTCCAAAATAAACTAGGATAAGTTTTCCAAGGGAACATCACTCCTTTGAGGTCTCTTCGTCTTGGTTCCTCACATGTGAATTCACATCGTTTCCTCTCAGTGGTTCTAGGAGGACACGATAACCTGTCTACGATGGCCGCCACGTGGCTCTCGGGTGAATCCGAGACCCACGTTCGAGTCGACATCCCCTGTCGGCTCGGCTTATCTGCTGGGTGTCGACTCGAACGTGTGTATCAGATTCACTGAGACCCACGTGGCAACCATCTAAGGCACGTTGCCACTGTCCTCCCAGAACCACTGGGAGGAGAGGATGCGGATCCCTCACATGTGCAGTTCAATTATCTTTTCACCTTGAATGAGAGAGACTGATGTGCTCTGGGCAAGACTCTAGGAAAGTCTTGGAATCACAAAAACAACATCGTCCCACATTATTAGCAAAAGCCTTGCAAGTAATAAAACCGGTTTTCAAGTAGGGGATTTTGATTGGAGATCCTCTCCTTATGTGATAATCTCTCACAACCTTGGGAGTCGTTAATGTGTGTGGGTCATGTACTCGAAAAAGGTTTTGCTCTCCATCGACGGCTCCCAAGGTTCTATGTTTTTTTTTCTTTTTTCACAATTATTGTTTTTATGATTTTTTTTTACTTAAATATGAAATGCTATCTTTTTATAAATGGTGCCTATTAGGGAACTAGAAATCGGACCATCACATTATTAAACGGGGCTAGTTATGGGTCCATCTAACAAGGGGGACAGTTGTGGAAATGGCCCCTTGAGATCGGAACTGGAAAAAAAAAAAAAAAAATCATCCCAGTTATTTAGCACCATTCCATCCGACAACCTTAGAGAGGATCTACTCTCAGAGGCAACAGCCTTAAGCCTGCTGTAAAACCCACTTCCAAATTAAGATTTGAGTAGGGAGACTTACGCTACAATGGCGGGGTCGCTACGAATAGAGCAAATCGCCTTAGATGAATGAAGGTAGTCTTCGATGTGTCTACAGGCTTCCTTTCCCCATTGAAGTCAGCCCTCCATCCTCACTAATCTCAAAAAAGTCTGTACATATTCAACGTGATGTCAGCAGTAGGAGGACTCTATCTCCTCACATGGTAACCTAAGGATGTCAACGGGTCGATCCTGGCCAGTTTCGATCCGGACTGAATCTGTGTCGGGTTTTATAAGCCCAACCCAAAACATGTCCATTAAAAGTTCGGGTTCGGTTGAGCTACGGTGGACCAAATAACTAACGGACTGATCCGGTATCGATTTGTTATCGGACTAGGCTTATTGAGGTGATTTCGGGATGGTTTGGTCCGGACCGGGCTTATCAAGTTTATCGAGTTTATTTTATATGTAAGATATATAGCCTATTTTATTATTTATATTTATAAAATTAGCATCATTCATTCTATATGTATGTAATTTAGTAAATTGTAACAATTAATATACTCTTTTCAAGTATAGATTTATATAATCTTTTGGATCAAAAAGTGAACTATAACAGTGTAATATAATCCATCAAAATTTAAAATCATTAAAATAAAAAAACTGGACCCCGATAAACTTTACCAGTGTTTAGGTTAGGTATTATTGGTACAGGCTACTTAATAGGCCGGTCTTGTTTGGTCGGTCTGGACTGAAACATTGTCGAGCTTTATAAGTAGAGACCAAAACCTGACCATTAAAATTTTATCCAAACTAGGTTCAAGTTATATCGAATTGGTTCGATTAGTGCTATCAGGCCGGGCCATTTTTGACACCCTCATGTAACCTATTCTATAACTTTTGACAAAATTTAAGATTTTAAAAAATTTAATCAAAGTGGATTAGAAAAAGACAAAAATTTAAGACATTGCCCAACTGACTCCAGAAAAGAAAATAAAAGATCTCTTCCGTACTTTGCCGAATTGATTTTGAACTGGTGGGACTGTGGGACTGGTGATGGCGTAGTGGTGGGCGGTCAACGGAGGATAAAGCAGATGTGCTTTACAGCTTTTTGGATGTTGCAGTGAGCCGGAATTTCTAAGCATTCCTTGTCTGTTGTGTGGTTGTAATAATTTTTTCGGTGTGTGCATGTAAAGGTGTCAAAACTGGGCCCGGCCCGATAGCACAGACCGAGCCATCTCGATATAACCCGAACCCAACCTAGATCGAGTCTTAATAGACAAGTTTTGGTTTGAGCTTGTAAAGCCCGACATCGTTTCAACCCAAACCAAAATCAAACCAGACCGGTCCGTTAAGAAACCCAAATTAGCCCAAATCGATAAACCCAACCCAAACATCGGTAAGGTCCGTTCGGGCCCAATTTCTTAATTTTAATGGTTTTAAATTTTAATAGATTGTGTTACATTATTAGAGTTCACTTCATGATCTAGAAGATTATGTGAATCTATAGTTGAAAAGATTATGTTAATTGTTATAGTTTATTAAATTACATATAGAAATAATAAAATAGGCTATATAGTTTACATATAAAAGGGGCCCGATAAGCCCGATAAGCCCGATCCGAACCGAACCAACCTGAAATCACCTCAATAAACCCAGCCCAATAACAAACCGACACCAGACCAGCCCGTTAGTTATTGTGTCCAGCGCAACCCACCCCATCCCAAATTCTTAATGGACATGTTTTGGGCTGGACTTATAAAACCCGACACCGGTTTAGCCCGGACCGAAACCGGGCCAGACCGGCCCGTTGACACCCTTATGTGCATGTCTGATAGGAAATTTTTTTTTTTTTTTTTGAGGTACAGTCATTGGAATTCAATGACTTTGAAAAATCGCCTATGAGAAGGATTTACATCCTCTCCAGTCTCCACTAAAGGTTTGGGAGGGAGGGAATGTTTTGTTGGATGATCTATCTGTAGGGTTTGAGTGAATTCGAATCGATACTGAGTCATCAAATTGATTCGATAAGAGGTGTCGACTCGGATGGAGGCATCCCCCTCCTCCTGAACCTTTGGGAGGAGAGGATGTGGATCCATTTAAAAAAACCATTAATAAGCAATTGTACATATAAAATAAAGGGAAAAAAAAAAAAAGAAAAAGAGAAGAGGTTCCCAACCATAGTTTTAATAATATCCTTGATTTATATGGATGATTAAATAGGAATGAAAATCGATACCTGATTGATATATGGTTGTTACTGGCTATTGTGGTCAGTAATTGTCTGAATTTCCTTTGATTAGTCAAACCTATGAAGGAGGAAGTAAAAAGGCAAGTAAAAGTAGGTTTGGAAACTCTAATGCCATTCTGATGCTTAAGAACTGTGCACAAGCAGTCGGAGCTCAGTATGAAAATACGAGCTCCAAAAAGTGGGTCTAGTAGAGAGAGTTTGAACATAAAATCTTGGATGTAAAGAATTCGGTCCGTTTACCTTTAGAGTATGCTGTATTTATAGAAAATGCATCATGTGGCATAAGTTTTGATTTGCTACCGAGGAATTTGGTATGATCTATTATATTGCCATAATTGTTATCTTTATCATTAACTTTTCGCCCAAAAGAGTGAATTGTGAGCTTTTGAGTTGGCACAAGTCCGCCACTCAATCCTGGATATCTAGCAGTCGATTGCACACAGTGGGCTAATAGTCATTGGATAAGAATCTCTGGAGAGTCTTCTGATCATGATTCTGAGATCTTTGTGGTCGGATGAGGTCTCTAGCTGATTGTGTGCTGAGAGTGAGACTATATATCAAATTACTATAGAACCACCCATATCTAATATCAATACCAAATGGAAGGATAAAATCCTCTGATGTCTCTCATGTCGACACGAGAAAATCCAGTGGTTTTAATTTACTGTGCCCACATACTGATATATTGATGTACGCATACAATAGATGATAGTTATTGATTTCTTCGGTACAAGGGGCATGAGAGGATTTGAATCCCAAATGGAATGTCTCCTTCAACTTAGCTTTTTTTATTCCTTGTGCATGGAATGGCCAGAATGACTAGTGACGTACGCAGTTCTTAGTTGGTGCCAATGTATAGCAGCAAGGGTTGGGGGAGATCTTCTATTGATGCAACTTTAACGACGAATCAACATGGGTCCTACATTTTTACGAAAAAAAGAAAAAGGCCCTGCACGCGACCAGAAGCAAAAGCAAGCCACGAGAAGGAAAGGCCCACAAACACGTAAAACGACGGGATGAACATCGACCATGCTTCTCGAGCAAAGCTGCGGAGAGGATCAAGTCAGTTGTGGCTACTTACCCAAAAAAAAAAAAAAGTCAGTTGTGGCGCCTCGGAATTGCACGACACCCTCAAGCTGTATGCCCTGATTACTTTTGAATTTGAACTGACAATAAAATGGCAGATACCATGTTCCGGAGTCTCTCTCCGTTGTTTATTGAGAACCTTAGATTCTATGTTTAGTATTCTAATCCTTTCACGGGCGGAGGAACAAGATTTAGATTCGTGGATGGCTCTTATTCCACATGAAGAGCACTGACCGGAGCTGAAGCCGTAAGTTTTCGAGGCCCTCTTGTTTGTTTCAATGTTTCAATGACTTCCGGATCTGGTTTTTATCTTTCATATCAGATATTCAATATCCAATGACTTCTTCATTGGTTTTATACATGGATCATGCTCTGGTGATGTTGATTTCTCTATTTGTTTTTTATGCCTACTTCTAAATGGATTTTGGATTGTTTTTATATCTGGGTTTTGTTTCTGGCATCGTTATTCAATAGATGACATGGACTTCCTTCAGTGTAAGTCAGGAATTTCATTTTTTTTCTCTTTTATTGCTTCCTGGTGTAGCTCCCTGTTTGTGTGTGTCCCTTTACTTGGGTTTCTGGGGCTTTTTGATGTAATTGGCCCTCAAAGAGAAGATGATCGATTTGATGAGCTATAGTTTGTAATAAATCACATATTGGTTTTATTCATGGGTTCCATGTTCGGGGGATGTTGATTTCTATATTTTTCTGTTCTGCCTACTTCTAAATGGATCTTGGATTGTTTCTATATCTGGGTTTTGTTTATTTCATCGTTTTTGACTT
Source organism: Protea cynaroides (assembly GCA_028583415.1). Classification (NCBI taxonomy): domain Eukaryota; kingdom Viridiplantae; phylum Streptophyta; class Magnoliopsida; order Proteales; family Proteaceae; genus Protea; species Protea cynaroides. Next base: position 8,506,540 of record CM053273.1, read on the forward strand.
GATGGACATGGACTTCCTTCCGTGCTACTCATGATTTTCCTTTTTCCCTTTTCCCTTTTTTCGGCTTCATGGTGTGGCTCCCCTGTTTTTCCTTGGGTTTCAGGAGCTTGTTGATTTGATTGGTCCTCTGAGAGAAGATGGTCGATATGATGAGCCCATGGTCTCTAGTAGAAAATACTGTAGCTAGAAGGGACCAACTTGGTTATTCCTGCATATCTAACAACCACCGGTATCTTCTGAATAAATTATTTTCAGCCGTTCTAGTTTTTTATTATTTTTTAAATTTTTGGGAGCAAAAAGGGTCAAAGGAATTAGAGTAGAGCTATATATATATATATATATATATATATATATATATATATATTCTTCGAAATCCTTTAATACATCTATAAGGTATGCATACCACTAGCATAATATTTATAAGCTGATTGGATTTGAAAAAAAAAAGAAAAGTAATAGAAGAATATACATTACCGTGCTCTCATGACAAATTAGTTGACTTAATTTTTTAATAAAACACAAACGTCCCCCCTGCTTTCATAAGTCATAACGTACTCCGAAGTTGACCAAATTTGAAAAAAAATAAAGGGTGAAATGGAGATCAAGAGAAACCAGATTGGAGTAGTTTTGAAAATTTATAAGACAGCAGAGTTAAAACAAAGTAGTCCTGTCACTTGCTGTTCTAGGCCTCTCATCCCTCCCCATTTGATGGGTTTATTTTTTGTGGGTGATCATGCAGAGGTCTGTTATTAGTTAGGTTGATGAAGGCAGAGTTCAGAACCATCTAAAAAGATGTAGTCTCATACTTCAAATTGCATTCCTTCACACTCAAATTTGTCATTCATTTTCTTTTTGGTAGAATTATTTCGCTATTGTGGTTGCATGTGATCTTCAAGTTCCCTTTTGTTTTTGTTTGTGATCTTCAGACAAAAAGGAAAAATTGTGTCTTGGAGAGAAAATTTGATATTGAAATATATCTGCTCTTATTACCCACTTTTCACTGTCTTAGCAGAAGCATTGCGATGGCGGCTAGTTTGGTGACAGGGAGAGGGCACTTGCATTTTAGTCTGAAATCATTCAAGGAACAAGATTTTAGACAGGATTCCTGGGTATCTGGTGTAACCTTCAGGAGATGTGTACACAAAGAGCTTTTCAGGTATCCCTTTAATGAAGACCTTGATCCCAGTAATTTACCTTTCATGTGTTTGCATGTTAACCATCAAGCATAATTACACTCTGATTTTTAAGTTGTATTGTGGAAAAACAAATTTGTTATGGCTGAAGGGAATTTTTAGGGTTAAGTGCTGTTATGTTTTCAAAATAGAGCCATGTGCAGCTTCCCTGGTATTGATTTGGACTTTCTTGGTATCTCCTTACCATTCCACTTTCACTTGTGTCCAGTAAACACCCCAAAAAAAAAAGAAAAAAGAAAAAAAAAGAAAGAAAAAAGAAGAGATCCTTGTTTCATCCAGTGAAGATGCCATGTGCAAACTTAAAGTACTTACGGAGAAAGTTTCTGAACTGATACTATACCTATGGATAAAGTTTCTGAAGTCTGAACTGATATTATTTTTTGCTGCGATGTCTTGTTATCTGGAAGGTCACTTCCAGTGCATAATATGCAAGTTAGGCATGTTGGAAAAGAGAGGTTTTAGTAAACTTAGAACTTTAAAACTAGGATAATGTTTCTATCGCTATCCATATTGATATCAGTTGAAATACATTTTCATTTTTTTTCTTTTGGATATTATACTGTTAATTGTGAGGTAATGACATTGCCTATTATGTGACAGGTTAGCTGGAGTATCCAAGTTGTTGCGGGTCCATGGATATGACTGTTCCCAAGCTCATATAAATGAGAATAGGAGCCCTCTCAGAGCCATCACTGTATCATGCTTGAGAGATGGTACCACTAAGTATTTTGACTTTGCTGTCATCGGCAGTGGAGTTGCTGGCCTCCGCTACGCTCTTGAAGTTTCAAAACATGGATCTGTAGCAGTGATTACAAAGGCTGAACCTCATGAGAGCAACACGAACTACGCACAAGGAGGTGTGAGTGCTGTTTTGGGTCCTTCAGATTCTGTTGAAAATCACATGCGGGACACCATTGTAGCAGGGGCTTATTTATGTGATGAGGAGACTGTCAGGGTAAGCTTCTTGCATTTTCCTTGTCTGATCACAGCCATGCCTTGCATTGGGTTTTAACATTTCCATGTATTTACTGACTTTTGAACTGCTGAACCTACTGGATCTAATAATTTGTTATACTTGCTAAAAGAAGCTCATATTTATCAATCCTCTCCTACACCATGCTCTGTGAAATATCTTCATCCACACTGTTCTTTGTATTTGTTGCACTTGATTAAATCATCTCAATTATTACTTCCTTATTTTATCACCTCAGAGGTTGCTCCTATATTTGCTCCTTTGCACTTGTTTCTGATTTTTTGTTCTTCTTTTGCTGCTAATCCATCTCAGGTTCCCCATATCAATAACACTACTCTGTGAACAAATTGTTTCTTGATTGTCCAACATTCTGCTCCGCAACATTCCTTGGCATTGAACTCATCTTATAGGTTGGCCAAGTCTGTCCCTTTGCCAAGGTTTTTCTTCCCTATGTAGATCGATATTGAGATTGCTTAGCTGCTGCATTAGCTGGAGGAAGGACTTTATTTACTCTGGCTGAATTCCGTTGACATGTTGCAATTTTTTGGATGTTTCTCGCAATGGTTAATCTCCTGTAGTGGAATTTGTATAATGATCACTACAATCTCTGTTCTAAATGAAACTTCAAATTCATTAACGTTAGAGTAATGATAAAATATACTATTGCTGATTGTGCTGCTTTAACTTAGTCAAAACAATTAATCATGTGGACTGATGGACTCCTAATTGGTTTATTAGTTTGTTTTATTCGTTTCCTTATGTGGACTGATGGACTCGTAGTTGGTTTATTAGTTTGCTTTATTAGTTTCTTTTATCAATTAGGCTTATTAGTTTTCTTTTACTATTTTGAGTTTACTTTGTTTTTAGTTTGTGACTAGGACTCTGATTTATAAAGTCCTAGATCCTGTTTAATAGTTGTTTTCTATTTTCTATAAATACAAACTACATGGAGAGAAGCTGAAACACATACTCTCTCTTTCCTTTACATCGATTCTCTCCATCTTCTCTTATTTTTCTATTTTGTTACATGGTATCAGAGCAGGTGCCGTTTTGAGATTCATTTAAAGATCTCCGTCCTGGTGTGTAGCCACCACTACTGCTGTTGCATCTTCCTTTATCTGACCTATACTGTGTTGCTTTACTACTACTGCTGTTGCTTTTGTTGATACATTGGTTCAAGGTGAAGCTTGTGCTGTTTGGTGTCTGTCTATTGCTGATGCTACTACTACTTGGTTCACAATGATCTATACTGTGCTACTGCTACTACTTGGTTCACAGTAACTTATATTGTGTTGCTACTACTACTTGGTTCATAGTGATCTATACTGTGCTATTGCTGTTACTACTACTAGTGATGCCATTATTACTGCTACTACTGGTGCCATTACTACTGCTATTGCTACTACTACTGGTGCCACTAATGCTGCTGCTACTACTACTACTGTTGTTGTTGCCACTACTACTGCTATTACTGCTGCTCCTGCTGCTATATTGTTTCAAGATGAAGCTTCCGTATTCCCCTATGTTTCAGCATGAGGGGGGGGGTGTTAAAATAATAAAATTGTAACCATACATTGCTTTGACTTAGTCAAAATAGTTAGTGCTAGTTTCTAGGACTTGGATTCCTATTAGTATATGGATTCCTAATTAGTTTATTAGTTTGCTTTATTAGTTTCCTTTACCAATTAGGCTTGTTAGTTTCTTTTTTTTTTTTATTTTGAGTTTACTTTGTCTTTAGTTTATGACTAAGACTCTGACTTGTAGAGTTTTAGATCCTATCTAATAGTTGTTTTCTATTTTCTATAAATACAAGCTACAAGGAGAGGAGCTGAAACACGTACTCTCTCTTTCCTTTACACAACAATTCTCTCCATCTTCTCTTTTTTTTTTTTTTTTTTGTTACAATTTAAAAAAAAGGGCTATATAGGGTATTGTTCTGTTGAGTGTTGTCTTATAAAATCTTCCTTTTAGATCACATAACATTCTAGAAGTGTGTATGCTTCATCCATCCAGTAGCAATTTACTTGTCGTGGATTGTCAAACTGAGACAATGGAAATAGTCAATTGGGGGTATCTATTGACCATTTATTGTTCCTAATGTTGCTCATCATTATTCATGTTTTAACACCAAATTACACCAACTGTGTTTAAAAACCATAATTTTCCTTCATTGCGTGATTGAAGTCTTTCATATGGTTAGTTGCCTTATCCAGGTGGTATGCACAGAAGGTCCTGACAGAGTTAGAGAACTGATTGCTATGGGTGCATCTTTTGATCATGGAGAGGATGGGAACTTGCATCTAGCAAGGGAAGGAGGCCACTCTCATCATAGAATTGTCCATGCAGCAGATATGACTGGGAGAGAGATTGAGCGGGCACTATTGAAAGCAGTTCTTGATGATCCTAACATATTTATGTTTGAGCACCATTTTGCTATAGATTTTCTGACATCTCAGGTCCCCCATCCAACCATTGTTTAAATTTCATTGATTTTGTTTGCTTTTTCTCTTTAATTATATGTGGTGCAGGTATCTGGTCTCTGGGGTATAGACTGTATAGTTTAGTATACAGTTTTGCTGAATAGGTCTCATTGAATTTGGATGCATCAGCTTATGTTCTATCAACAGATTGTTTATTTCCCCCCCCAAAAAAAATAAAAATAAAAATAAATAAATAAAATAAATAAATTGCTGGACCATCTAAATGGGCTATCAACTATATAATGCACATGCAAGGTCCAGGGGGTTTAGGAGTTGGGATTCATTGTACATCGTTATTTTTTAAACTGAGATCTCCTTAGATAAAACTAACAGTTATTGAACAATTTGATCCCTCTTTCATTCTTTGGATGATTAACCCAAAGAGGAGTACATATAATAAATTGTTAACAACCATCGAACTGTTTTGTAGTAACAGATGAAAACATAAGAACATAACAGATCTAATTATACCAATTTTTTTGCATGGGGGATCGTTCAATATTAGCCTTTTTCTTTTTCTATTTTTCCTGACAAAATTGATCATTTCAATGAGTTGTGTGGAAGAAACCCCTAAGATATAATCAGATGTTGCCTGCGATCCTCTTCTCAAGAATACATGGCTTAATGTACTTAGCCCCAGAATAATATTGGTATTGGTTTCTTAAATCAATTATTTTTGTATGAAAATGCTATCCTGACTCGTTATGAACCTCATGAGCCTTTTCCATCCTCCTATTGTACGGGGTTTCTGATGCCAAAGGATTCCATTACACATGTTTACATTGGGCAATGAGCGACCTGCCTGACAGATTCTGTGAGGTTAGCAAAGCCCATTTATGTAAGATCATTATTGGTTCTTTTCGTGTTTTAATTAGTGAAATGCTTTTGAAGGACAGGTAAAGACCATTATCTTAGCATGACATTAAAGAATAGTGAGTGTGTAAAGAAGTCACAGTTCGTGCATTTGTGCTAATCTCTGATTTTCCTTTTGTTTCTGGAAAGATCTTGTTATTTTTGAGAAGCTATCTTTCTCTTTTATTTTCACCAAGAACATCAATATATGCAAAACATTGCAAATAGAATTTTATCTAATGTTCTCTACAAGTATAGTTCCCCACTTTTATCTGATTTTTCTTTCCTAATACTTAACAACAAATTCGTTCAAAAGAAGCAGGAAAGAAATTCTGACACAACGATTACTTCATGTTTTATTCATGGGTTCCAGGACGGCTCAGAAACATTCTGCCATGGGGTGGACACTCTGAATACTGAAACGCAAGAGGTAACATAAGTGATTCTTGTCAACTTTTCTCCTTTTCTTAATTCATTTTGCTAGTGACTTTGAAGCTTTATTAACTGATTGTAGTTCTTTGGTTCTACTTTTGTGCACACAATGTTCAGGTTGTACGATTTATCTCGAAGGTGATTTTAGTTGCATCTGGAGGAGCAGGGCATATCTATCCTTCAACTACAAATCCACCGGTATACCTGGTTTTCTAGTCTTCCCTCCTGGAGGATTACATTTGGATGAATTTGTTAAGAGTATGGTTATACTACGGGATTTCGCTCATTGCTATCAACCTATTGACGTTTAAGCTGAAAAGGGCAACCTAAGACCATGTTGATAATATTCAATTTAGGAGGATATTTTGAGTGCCCTCAAAGGCTCAAATGTTTAATATTGATAGAACTCATGAGGGTCTATATAACCCATCTTGCAATAATCATGTTCACGAAAATATATATTGTAATACCCATATTTGAGCTTTATCATTCTCCTTTAAATAAAAGAAGGTCTGAGCTGTGCATTTATAATGTTGAGAACCCCAGCCTGGCTTTCTTAATGAAATCTTTGAGGTATAAATGTTATGAGGCACAGTCATACATGTTATTTCCTTGTAATGTACAATGCATGAGATTTACTAACAGTATACATACTTACAACTCAGATCAAATGCATTCATAAGGGAACAGCGATGGCCTTTGTTCCTTTTTGACCCTTGACCATTTAAAAAAAAAGAGAAAAAGAACGTAAGGTGAATGAAAAAGATAAAAAGAAATGTAATGTGCTCTGGATCTGTTATGCTACTTATTTCAGATTCCATCTGGTTAACTGTTATCAATAACTTTCAACAAATTGTACCAAGAAACTGCAATTGTGTGGGGAGAAAGTTAAGCAACCTTTATTTTTTTCTGTTTTTTTTTTTTTTTTTTTCCTTCTGATATTGAGGCCCCTATGAGAGTTGAACTCATGACCTCTTAATTGTGAGGCATTTTGTCTTTTGTTGGTAATATATAGATCTTATGTAATAAAAGGGGAGGTTGTAACTGATGGTTCTGTCATATCATTCCAACTTCAATAGATTAATCCAGCATATATATTCTCACAGGTAGCCACTGGAGATGGCGTTGCTATGGCACATCGAGCTCAAGCTGTAATCTCTAATATGGAGTAAGTAAATTAGCAGCTCGTTGCTTTAGAATATCTTTATCCATCCCTTTGAGCAAACAATAACATTGTGCTAAATGTGAATGAATACCTTTACTGATAGATCAAATTGGCAACCCTCATAATGATCAATTGATCATGAAAATGCATGCTGTTTCAATTTCTCTGAAGGATCAATATCCCAATAGGGCATGAAAAATTAGGTGGTATCATTATTGGGAAGGAGTGAGAAGGTGTCTCAACCTTCTTTAATTTGCACATGCTATTTTGGTATGCTTTTAGTGGACCTCCTTAATCACCTACCTAACTGTTAACTCATGGTTCTTGTTAGCAAAACTCTATCCATCTGATATTTTGATTACTGCAGTTCATATGTAGAGTTGTCCTTCACTACTGTTTATATTTCTCAGGTTTGTGCAGTTCCACCCTACTGCCTTGGCTGATGAAGGCCTTCCAATCAAGCCAAGCAAGAATCGTGTCAATGCATTTCTCATCACTGAAGCTGTTAGGGGAGATGGAGGTATCCTCTACAACCTAGGCATGGAGAGGTTCATGCCCCTGTACGATGAGAGAGCAGAGCTTGCCCCCAGAGATGTTGTTGCAAGAAGTATAGATGACCAGCTGAAGAAACGTAATGAGAGGTATGTGTTACTTGATATAAGCCATAAGCCCAGAGATGAGATTCTCTCCCATTTCCCCAACGTTGCTGCTGAATGCCTCCGCTGTGGGCTAGACATGACACGTGAACCAATCCCAGTTGTTCCTGCTGCTCATTACATGTGTGGGGGAGTTCGTGCTGGACTTCATGGAGAGACAAATGTGCAGGGCTTATATGTAGCTGGAGAGGTTGCTTGCACAGGGTTGCATGGTGCAAACCGACTAGCAAGCAACTCATTGCTTGAGGCACTTGTGTTTGCACAACGGGCTGTGCAGCCTTCGGTAGACCACAAGGCTAATTTGAAACTTGGGCTCACGGCTTTGGATTCATGGGCCTGGCCAGTTTTTCCTATGTCGCTTGGAGGCGATGTGCTGTCAGATATCATAAAGAAGACAATGGAAGTGAGGGAGGAACTGCAATCAATCATGTGGGATTATGTGGGGATTGTGCGGTCAACAAGCCGGTTGCAGATGGCAGAGTGGAGGATTGGGGAGTTAGAAACGGAGTGGGAAGAGTATCTATTTCAAAAGGGATGGGAGCCAACAATGGTGGGAATTGAGGCATGTGAGATGAGGAATCTTTTCTGTTGTGCAAAACTTGTTGTGAACAGTGCGCTTGCAAGGCATGAAAGCCGTGGGCTCCACTTCATTGTAGATTTCCCTCATGTAGAGGAGAGTAAGAGGCAGCCAACAGTTATATTCCCTTGTTCTCCTGGGAAGGGTACATGGAGTACACTACAACTACACAAGCAACAGCACTGTTGACTACTTGAAGGTGGTTAACTGCCACAGCTCATCTTTATTCATCATACCCCCCAAAATTTATAGTTTGAATGCTGTCGCTATTTTTGGAAGTCATTGTGGATGAAGCATTTGGCTAATACAAACATCCTGTATATCAAAATGGGAAAATTACAAGAACCATTGGTGAAAGAAATGACAGACCTTTGGAAAGGTATTCAGAGTCGGGACACTTTTCCCCTTGAAATAGAGAAAATATAGTTTCATTTGTTGATTCAATGCCTTTCTTGTTTCCTTAACATCATTTGTTTAACTATGGCACACATAAATGATTTGCCTCCATATCTTTTGTATACTTGTATGTTCACTAAGACATTGCTCTGTAACTTTTTTAAGTGATGTGAAACATGTAATAAATTATATAGCTGCGTCATTGACAAGACAGCTCATCAAATCATGAACTTAGTAGTTCGGCTGGTCACCATTACTGAGGCAAATCATGTGTTTGGCTTGTCGAAGTTTGCAGTTCTTTTTTCCATCATGTGTGCAGTGTGCTTCATCCTTGGTGACAATGGGGGTAAGGGTGTTGAATCTATTGGTATGATAAGGTAATTAACGAAAGGGTGTCAATTTGATACCGAATCAGTATTGAAACCGTTATCGTATTTGATACCAAAATTTGTACCGAATTCAAAACCAAATACCGTACCGTTGAAAACTGTACTGCATCCGATAAGGGTAAGGGTGTTTTTTTCTTGTACTGTACCAGTTGACACCCTTATGCTAAGTGTCCCTCAAATATCATTACTCCTAAATGTATATATTTTCATCTAAGAGTCAGAATTCCTTCTCCCTCCTTAGAGAGAGTTGTCTCGCGCGCCCCTAGGTATTCTCTACTGTGCCCCCCTTTCGTCGAGTGCCCCGCCCGGTTCACTGGGCTGTTGGCCTACCAAGCACTTGCCCGCTGCTCCTTTGATACCATTTAATGGAGAGTGCAATCTTGATGGAGTCCAATCTTGGTATGATACCATTTAATGGAGAGTGCAATCTTGATGCAGTCCAATCTTGGTATGCTATATTTTGTTCTTTGAGGAACAGCCATTACGGCCCGATTTGGTAATGGTTTTGTTCTGTCAGCATGTTTTTTTTGGCAAAACTATATTTTTTTGGTTTTCGTTCTTGAATTTGATCATGAATCATGATAGGTGTTTGGTAAACCTGTTCTGGAAGTAATTCTAGAATAAAAAAAAGAACAAATTTGGTGTTCGGTAAAATCTGTTCCAGAGTAAATTTTTTTTTATATTTTTATTATAAACAAATAATTATGATAATGCCATTTCCTCACACTTAAACCCATATAATTATGACAATACCATTTTTTATTAGGATTAATAGCCAACTATTTATGATTATGCCATTTTCATTGTAATCCACTACATTTATTACAAATCAATACTAATACCAACTGCCAAAACCCAACAAAAACTAATATGACAATTGTCATTTGTAATCATGCCACAAGAATTTAGAAAATAAGAAAATTCAGTGAATCTTGATGGATTCAAACCACCATCTCTTGGAGAATCTCCAAGTGCTCTACCTGTTTGAGCTAAAGACTCAAATACAAAAAAGCAAATGAAAACAATTCTGATTGAATAACTTTCACGAGTACAGTAACAACAACTTCAACAACATTCAATCAATATATAAAACTAGAAACTGAATTTGGGTTTCTGTGGCAACATATTCTCTTGTGGTTAATATTTTACGAGAAACTTAGCCCTCTCATATAAATCTGAGTTAAGGGTTTCATCTCATCAACCAAAGCCAAACCCTAGAATCTGGGTTTCATGGAACAAATTCAATTTTAATTCACAGATGCATAATAGAGAAAATCATTCACAGATGTGTCATATAGGAAATAATTCACATAGCCTCACAATATAAAACAAACCACTTAACAGGTGGGGGAGGATTGAAATTTCTCCATTAAAGTATGTTATTGGTGAGGTCCATTTAGTCCGCACCATGCGTCATTGACTGCATGGGGTCGGCTACATGGACTCTTGTCTTCTAACCAGCTTTGTTCGATGTCATACTTGAAACAAGGCCTAAGCTAAGCTATGCATGTCTTTGCTTACCATCTCCTCTAGAGTCATCTTAAGTCTGCCTCTAGCTCTTTTAGATAATTCTATTTGAATTAAATCACTTCTCCATATCAGAGTATCTGAAGAAAGACAATGAATGAAAAAAATATTTTGTGACTAATAATACATTGTTACAAACTAACAAATGAGCACCCCTGTGGAGTATTCATAATCGTTCCTTTTCAAATTTCCACATGATACAAATACATAGCAGATTAAACATCTTGCTATTGGGAATAATCTCACATTGCTAATGAGATTAGAACCTTGGGTCTTTATATATAAAGAGTCCCTTCACTTACTAGTTCGAACTTTTGAATTGGAAATCTCAACACTCGCAACTCAAAAATCTAACTAAAATGTGGGGATAGAGAGAAGCATGCCAGACAATACACAAGACGCCAAGGCCAATAATACATTGCACCATTTAGACCAACCATACTAGGTCATGAAACTAAAAGAAGTAAACAGAGGAAGAAAGGACAGAAACGATGGAGGCAACCTAACCAGCCAGGTTTTAGATTATGCAACCCAAAGGAGGCAACTTAACCACTTGCTCTATGAGATTCACATTTTCTTACCTCAAAAATTCTGTAAAGTCGAAGAAGGGACTGGTTGTAACCCATGGCCTCACGCAAAGTTGAAGAAGGTGTCGTTCCCAGTCAAACTTCAGGGCAGCCAGAAAATGCCGCAGAAGACTGATTCAAAACCTGCAAAATGCTGGAAATCATGAAATTTTTTAGAGAATTTACAAAAATCCAAAAAATCAGATTCTTTTTAATAGCCAACTATTTATGAAGAAGAATTGAATGATTTGTTATTCTTTTTAAATTTTTATCCCTTTCTATTCATTACAGTTCTTCATAAACTATCTAATCGATATCTTAGGTCCATAATCAACTTATTTTCCATCAATCCCAATAAAAGAAACAGGATAATACTACATGGACTATCAGATCTCCACCTTTAACTGATAAATTTCTAATCCCACATAGGGTAGTGAGATTTTATTTCCCTTTTCAATTGAAAAATGGTTCACTTTCAAGTAAAAAAAGTGAGTTTAGGGACCAAATGATCAAACCATAAATGTTTTGACAAGAACAAAGATGTTTCTCTGTTTTGTTTATATCTTGTTATTATTCTACTTAAAATTTACATTTTTATTCATTGGAGAATCACAGTAATCTTGTTCTGCCACTGAACTCTAGCTAGGACGATATATTTTGTTAATTTCCCCAACAACAAAATTTTCTGGAACAGATGAACGAGTATGAATAACACAAATTTAAAACTTCATGTTCCAAAAGAATGTTTTCTTGCAGTTGGCTCCCTTTCAAGAGCTATCCCAAAGATACGTTCAGCACTCCTTAGATACCAACATTTTGCGTATAAGCCACTCAACACTTTAAGACGAGAGAGATCAAGATCCAATCCGTTTTTAATGCCAAAAGCGTGAATTTCTTTCAAGTGAAGTAAAGAGCTACAGGAAGAGCAGAAATAGGAGCCACTCAATTTGGGTTTGCACCCAATTCCCGCCCTCATGTTGCAGAACATCATTAAGGCTTCTAATGGCAGCATTGATAGGTCATAACCGGAGATTATTGAATTCCATTATTCGGTTGACAATTTATCGAACAATATAAATGCATCCTTAAACCCAAGCGAACAGCTCAGTTAACACTTAACAGGGGATCATGCAAGAAACAAAATCCATCCCGATTTCCAACTCTTCTCCACCCTTTGTAAGTTTGTCGTCATCCGTCTGAAATGGTTTCATGATCATCATATGTCTTCAAATTTCTAGGTTCGCCTCTGCCCGCTATTCTCCAGCTGTCTTGCTGTCATGTTTCCTTTCACTTTCGGAGGATTTCCCTTCGTTATCTCTTTTCTTGCTGTTTTTTTCACCTCACATTGTCACATACAGACAAAGTTGTGGCAGTAGAGTACAAACAATATTTGCTGGGTCTCCGAGCCTCTCTCCTCTCTCTCCTGCTGTTCTTTCTAGGTTCTAACTTCGACCATATCTCCGTGGCTTCGTCTTAATAAGTGGTCTATCTCAGTAAAGTAATGGAGATTCGTAATGAGAATCTGAGATAGACGCTGGTAAAGACACAGAAGTGAAAGAATAAGGACTTAGAGAGATCATCATCAAGGTTAATTATGGCATTGGGGTGGTTCGGAATTAAGAGGGTAATCTGTGGTTGCCCTTGCCCTCTCATTGGATTATTGGTTTTGGGGTTGATGGGCATGGGAGGAGGAATTGCAGAGGGAGGTTTAAGCTTATCATCATCATCTTCCACTTCCAAGTATTCGAGCTGTGAATTCCCCGCGATATACAACTTCGGGGACTCCAACTCAGACACCGGCGCTAGATCCGCGGCATTCGATGCCGTCCCCCCTCCCAATGGCGAGACTTTCTTTGGCAAGCCCTCCGGCAGATTCTGCGATGGCCGTCTCATAATCGATTTCATTGGTGAGCTCAGATCCAGACACTTAATTCAATTTGATGTTAATGCAAAACTGAAATAGAAAATTTGATGTGCAATGCTGGGCAGCTGAGAAATTGGGATTACCATACCTGAATGCGTACCTGGACTCGGTAGGAACCAGTTTCAGGATAGGAGCGAACTTCGCAGTAGGAGGTGCGTTTATCCGCCAGGGAGGTTACAGTCCCTTCCATCTCGACATCCAAATCTCTCAGTTCCAACAGTTCAAAGCACGCTCTCTACAACAGCTCGCAGGTAGTAAATTTTAAATCTTCTTCAACTGCAGAGCATCTCATGATTCATTTTTCTGCATTTCTCCATCTTCGAAAGGGAAAAGCGTCGCCTGCAAGAACGATCTGCCAAGACCAGAGGATTTCTCCAAAGCTCTGTACACCTTTGATATTGGGCAGAACGATCTCTCATTCGGGTTTCAGAACATGACAGAAGATCAAGTTCGAGCTTCCGTCCCTGATATCCTCGACCAATTCTCCTGGGCTATTCAGGTACGCCGATCTTTCGTGAGTTACTGAGTTAATTCGTTTGTTTTCTTACCTCAATTCATTTGGGACCGTAGCGACTTTATAACGAAGGGGCAAGGGCATTTTGGGTACACAATACTGGCCCGGTGGGTTGCCTTCCTTACGCCGTTATATATTACCCAAATAAGGACGGAAAGCATCTGGACCAGAACGGGTGTGTTAGGACTCAGAACGAGGTGGCCCAGGAATTCAACCGGCAACTCAAGGATCGGATCGTGCAACTCAGGACTCGGTTGCCAGGTGCAGCTTTCACATACGTCGACGTGTATTCCGCAAAATATGATGTCATCAGTACGGCCAGGAATCAGGGTTTTGTGGACCCACTGAAGTTTTGTTGTGGGACCTACTACGGCTATCATGTGGACTGTGGTAAGAGGGTAGTGATCAACGGCACGGTTTACGGAAATCCTTGTGGGGACCCCAGTAGGTACGTTAGCTGGGATGGGATTCACTATTCTCAGGCAGCCAATCATCGTGTTGCAATCCGCATCCTTAACGGTTCCCTGTCTTATCCACCCATTCCCATCACTCATGCTTGTCACTCTTCTTCACCTTCATAAAAATCCATCGTTTCGTATGTAAATTTCTCAGCTCTCAACTCTCTACTCGAAACTCAAATCGTCTCTCTCATTTGATTTGTAAGTTATTATTATTATTATTATTATTATTATTATTATTATTATTATTATTATTATTATTATTTTTGGTAAAAGTTTGATTTTTCTAAGCCAGGTAAGGACCTGGATCATCCAGGGAAAATGTGTTTTAAATTCCTTTTATTTGTATTGGTTATGGTGCTGATCATCCAGGGAAAATGTGTAAGAATAACATCGAAGTGCTGCAGTTCATCCAAATTATTTTGTATTCCTCTTCCCAAGATTCCATGACTATCAAAATTATTCTCACCAGGAATAAATTTAATGAACACCAAAATCTTGATAATTCTGATAAATTTATACCAGTATTGTCTGCTGTACCTCCTTCTCAGTCCAATATTCAGGCTTTAAGCAAATTCATGATGCAGTAAGAAATGCAAGTTCCATAAGAAAACAAAGAAAGCTCTCTAAATCTGATTCAAGAAAAACAAATATTTATCCTAACTGTTAAATAGAAACACTGACTGATAGATAACTCCAATCATTCTGTAATATTTTAATAAGCAGTCCAGTATACGATGAGAGGGAATTTCATCTACTCCTTTAAACAATTGAATACAAATGATAATGTGACCAAGGCATTCCCTCAATTACTTAAACAATGGAATACAAAAACACCAACCATTGACTCTAAAGAATGGTATATTTAAAAAACCCTTATCTCCTGTTATTCCATTCAACCTCCCCAACAAGAATCTAATCAACAAACCCATAACCTAATCATTTTTTCTATTTATAAATATTCTTTTTTACATACATGAGTTTGCATACATCACCAGCATAATGATACCATTATACCATCTTTGTTTATAGGATGAGAGTTGATTTCTAGGAGGGTCTCTAGTGATCTGGCTTTTCTACTCCGGACCCTACCTCCTGCTTTTAATAACTCAGCCAGCCTTCTCTTCTCATCAGCTACATCAGGATTTGCTGTCCCAAGCTTCTCCTCCCTCATCCCAACAACATATTCCAGAATCTCAATTGCATCATCCAACCTGCATAAAGTATGACAATAAAACATAAAAAGCAAATTATTTAAAGCCAGAGTAAATTCAATCTTTATAGATTTAAATTAATATGTTCCTAAGAATCTGTATCCTGTGTACAGATTCCAAGTTTATAATTTACTCTCTTTTCCCCCACAAACTGTTAGTTAGATCTAGCACAATGTTTCTGGGATTTGTGATGGGGTTGTTCTAAAGTTGTATTCAGTACAGCAGGAGAGAGATACAGCTGTGCACATGCCTGGACAAGTATTCCTTAAATGACTGAAGTTGCATTGACTAAAAAGAAAGGACTGAAACGAAAAATGGGGGAGATTCTCCGATCCGAAGACTAGAGAAATTGAGGATGCAGGGGGGATTATGGAAATTTGTACACAGGGGTCAAGATTAGTGTGTTTTTGAGGATGAATGACTCCAGACCATGGAGTATCCAAACCATGAAGTCGTTTAGCTGGTTGGCAAACCAGAAATCTTTTCCCTAAAAAAATATTGGTTAAATATGGAAATTAGAAGTTAGTCTCAGCCAGTGATGAGATGAAAACATGATTTTAAAGCTAATGAACCTAATAAAGGATCACCAAAGAAAATAGATGCATACCTGCCCATTGCATCATAAGTTCCCGCAAGATTGCTGTATACCCCTAGTGTGTCAGGGTGGTATGGACCATATTCTTGTTCCAAAATACTCTTTGCTTCTTCAAACAGATCTGCAGCCTCATTTATTGCATAAAGTTGCACACATACCAGTCCCATTTGGTTGAGGACAATCCCAAAGAAAGCTGATTTCTTCTCTCCACTTGCCCTGAGCTTTGTAACGGCATTCTTGAAAGAAGTGTAAGACTCAGAGTAATTCCCCAAAATATAGTACATGACCCCCATCTGGGCCTCAATGCCTGCAATCGTGCTTTGCTGACCCGGGGCATCAGCAAACATTTTTAAAGCCTTATGAAGCAACTTGAGTGCTTGCTCGGGCTCATTCAAAGACTCATAGATGGCAGAAACATCAGTCAGACCACTAGCAATCTCCTCCCGGGGGATTCCTGGAATGGGCTTTCCATAAATCCGTAGAGCATTCTCACAGTAAGACTTTGACTCTCTTACTAACCCTATCTTGTGATGCAAATCAGCCAGGCGGACAAAGACTGAAGCAACAGCTGGATGATTCTCTCCTTTGGTGGAATTGAACATTGTGAGTGCTTTCTGATAAGAAAAAATAGCCTCATCAAACCTACCCAAAGATAAATAGGTATCACCAATGCTGCAATCAACAGAAGCCACCTCTGCTTCTTGACCATTGGCCACCATGGTCATGCTAGCCATAACAAGATTCTCAAGGGCTGCTTCATGATCACCTTTTGTTTCACAGATGAGAGCCATGAGTCTCCTGTCTGCTGCCTCTTCAAGAGAAGCAGGTTGACCATTCTCCCTGTGGATGTTAAGAGCCATCTGACACAGCTTCTCAGCCTCATCAAACTGTAGTGCTTGAACATGTGCTTCAGCCAAATAGCGACAAGTCTCCCCAACCCTTGGATCCACTTCACCCAGGGCTTGCTTCTGAATCTCTAAACCAGTTGTGTAGCACATTATGGAATTCTCAAGCCGACCTACCATTGCATATGCATCACCCAGTTGCATTTGCCCAGCAAATTTAGCAAGAGCATGATCATGGCCCTCCTCCAGGACTGGAATCTCAATCGAGCGCTCAAGAAAAGGAATTGCTTGGCCATATTGGCCTAAGCTGCAGTGTATTGCTCCTATAACATGCAAGCTCATAACCAAATCTAAGTTAGGTTTCCCATTTGCACATTTCTCAAATGAGTTCGCTGCTCGAAGAGCGATTGCAAGAGCTTTACGGGGATTATCACCAGAAGAGATCAAATTCCTTGCCTGTTTAAGAAGAATAAGCCCAACCTCTAGGTTTTCTGACTCTGCTTCCGATGTATCCGAAGCAGAGTTCCTCTGTTTCTTTGATGAAACAATTCCAGCATTTGGTCTTGGTGATTTCTTGTCATCATGTTTGTTAATAGGAGGCTTGCCATTTGATATTTTGTTCTTAGAACTTGATTTGGTTGATGTCCCAGATTTCACAGTTACTTTAGAGGGTTTCTTCGATTTTACTGAAGAAGCAGATTTAGCAGACTTAGGACTGGTGGGATGGTTATTATCCAAATTGCCAGAATTCTTTTCCGCAGAACTATTTTCCTTCTTAGAACCTGAATCACTTCCAGCGTCCTCTGACTTCTCCTCATCCTGTATTATCTCCACCTCCACCATATTGCCCCCAACTAGATGGCACAGCTCTGAATCAATCCTTGATTCATCGCCATAAGATCCATAGCTACGCCTCGACGGTGATTGATCGGAACTCTGCATTTCACAGACATTCTCATACAACTGCTCAATAGAGGTGTCAACAGCACCATCCAAATGGGGATCAAGACCCTCACTCCGAGGACTCAAAGGACTCCTCGGGGATCTATTGGAAGCCAAATTTTCCTTAAAAGAAGGCGAGGAGTTTCCATTCTGGTCAGTCTCCACCTCCTCCCCATTAACGCTAGGCATCTTAACCGAAGCTATCAATCAATGGATATTCTAAATAGAGTAAATAATAATAACCTGCAAAAGAATTCCAAAGTATAAAAGCACAGCAAAAATTCAACACTCCATTAATAAATCATTTACAGATCCAAATAATGCCTAATCACAGTTGTCAAAACCCATTCTAGAAAAGAAAAGTGGGTCGTAACCACATAATGATGCAAAATTTACATTTCTTGGACGTCTAATCTATAGATAGATCCAATTCAGGAAAGAAGGAATTGAACGCAATAAAAAGTCGACGGTTTCACCAATCGATCGCAATAAATTAGTACAAAGGCACATCAAATGCTAACAAGGAAAACAGGAATTCAGCGAATGGAAAAACATAACAGAAACACAGAACCAAAAAAGAAAAAGAGGGAAAAAAATGAGTACCTTAACAACCCGGTTTGATGAAAGAAAATGGAAAGTTTTCTGTACTCTCCAGTCTTTATGTAAAGAAGAGGACAGAGAACTGAAATCTATCCTTTCTGCTTATATACGAAAAGGGTGACGAGGTTGGAAGAAAAACCAAATTATTTTGACAGATCCACAGCTCTGCAAATCGAATATTATCTTCCTGGAAATAAAAATTTGTCTCCTTCTAGTTCGTGAGTTCTTCTTTATATTGTTGTTGGGAAAAGTCCAGAAAATTTTATTAATTATGGGGAGAGAGAAAGAGAGAGAGAAAGAGAGGCTGTGTTGCAGAGTTGGAATGTCGAACCAGGCAGAAGGCGACTCCTCCCCCACCGCCAGCAACCACCGATCTGTTTTTTGGTTTGGTATTTGCCTCCCTGGAAGTTGACACGTGGCGCAACGTCCGATTTTCTTTCAAAGGACTGATTGATCCCTCACATTCTCTTCCAATTCTCTCCACCAACCAACTCGATTTATTAATTGTGTTCCTACCATTTTTTCTTAATTAATTATTTTAGTTAGTACTGGGTTTTTTTAACTGTCACTGCCACGTGGGCACTTCCCTAATATCTTGTTGTGTCTGCCCATCTTCCCCATAAAGTGAGGGAGTGTTATGCTCAATCCGAATTTGCCACGTGGAAAAATTAGTGGCCATGATTTCTTTTCTTATAAAGAAGGTATGGATACGTTTATATTAGGTTCCATCGATCTTGGTCTATAATTGATCTTATGCTAATTGGGTTAATCGATCAAACTGTAACAGATTTATAGAAAACTGTAAATAAAAATAGAGAGAAATGTTAATTTATGAACTCATAATTGTTCTCGTGTTGTGGATTAGGTAATTTCTTGTAGGAATGTAAAAAACTCTTATTAGGTATTTGTTTGGTTTAAATCAAGGTTCAGTTCGATTTAAAGATATATGCTCGACATGTTTAAGAATAGGGCCTATCGGTCTCCGTCCACAATCGATCAGGCACAGTTAAGTGACACGGTGTTAGTCTAAAATTGACACTCTAGGATCTTGCACTCCTGCCTAATGAAAAAAAAGAGTCTGAATTCAACCCGTTGAAGCCATCAACTTCAAGTGCTGGGATTAGGGTCTCACACGGATCTGGGCAATGTTCTAAATACAAGTATTGGACACATATCGATCATGTTCCGGATCGGATTGGAATACATATCTTATGAGATATTGAAACATGGCTAATATTAATACTAAAATAGAATTAAATCATGAATCAATCAAGTCCAAAATTAATAGGAATCAATTAATCTAATATTCTTACCCCCCCCAAAAAAAAAAAGAAAGAAACTTAAATTGAATAAAAAGTTAGGTATGAGAGGGCATTATGATAATGTGTTTAAAGAAGAAGGGGCATTATGGGAATTACGGTCAAGTAATTGATATTGAAATATAGTAATCAATAAGGTGGGGTTTCCAAACAACCGCGGGAATCTACAAACTCCAGGGTGACAGCCAGATTTTCTCATCTATACATTAAGCTTGATTTATTTGGTATCCTATGATATATTAATGCTTTATCTAAAATATCAAAGAGATCAATAAATGATTGCCACACTGTAGATTTTCTATGTAAATAAAATAAAAATAAATAAAGTTTACCAAAATAAATTAATAAATAATAAAAAATTAAATATAAAAAATTTAAAAAAAAGGAGTGTTTGTATGGAGACTGGAGGAGAGAGTCATGATGACTCCAGAATGAGATAAAGAATAAAAATAAATGATCACCCCAAGTTGGTATTAAAGAAAGGCACGAGGTTTTCACCAAGCATGGAATAAAAATAAATAATAAGTTTTAATTTATTATTTTTTTTTGTAAAACTTATATTTTAATGTAGAGTGAATGGATTAATCATTTAATGTAATAAACAAAAACTTCCATGACCATGGGCTGATGAAACTGACAAACCGTATAATTTAATTCAAGCATGTTCTATTAAAATCCTTCTTTCAATTATATCTTAAAAAAAAAAAAATCCTTCTTTCAATTATACCTTAAAAAAAAAAAATCCTTCTTTCAATACAACTGGAATTATGATATTTCGAGGGAGGGGATCGACAACAAAGTTTTTTTTATGAATTCTTCGATTCCCAATTTCAGTTGATTCTGGTCGATTGAAGTAGGATTCGAAATGGTTTTGGCTGAGACTAATCTTAATTCTCAAATTAATTATTAATAGAGTTGTTCTAATTTTTTATATGAAAATAAGACAAGGATTCTCTGAACGGCAGAGTAGGGGACTCAGGCAGAGCAAGAGTGTTGGAAAAAGATTGAAAGACCAGTGTAGCTCCCATTAACCTCCCATTCTATCGTTCAGAAGATACTTTTCCCATGAATATAAATTAGGTTTGATTCTATTATTGTCGTTGGAAGGATATTAACCGCGATCCACTTGTTGGGTTTCATTCGAATTGCATGTCAATAAATGAATATGTGTACCAAATAAACTCCAACTACTACTGAACCACTGGTGAAATGAATCATGTGATACAATGCAGTGGTTTATCAATTATGAGATTAGACCCAATGGGCCCACGAATGGTTTCTTGCAACTATTTGTTAAATTATTTTAATAATAATTACATTTGAGGGTTGTGAGGTTACGTTCCAATAAGAGAAAGCTCGATTCTCTCCCGTCCTACAGTTACATCAGTTGTTCATTGAATGGATTGGGAATTTAGATATATAACAGGTATGCCAATGTATTTCAACTCGTATTGACGAATATGATAACATGAGAAGATTTTTTTCTAATCAGAAAACCACATAACTCTTAAAATCCTCTAAAAGAAATGTTAGATGAATTCATATAACAAGAAAGCAATATATGTACATATAGTTAATGACTTCTTGTTAGTTTCATTAATTAAAAAAAATAAGGTAAATTACATTTAAAGATATTTACTTTTAAAATATATAACATTAAAAAAAATTATGTTTGGGGTGTTCAAGTTCAAATAATGTTTGGAGTGTGGTTTTGATTCTATTATCCTCGAATAGGATTTTTTGGATATCATTTAAGTCATTTAGCGTAATTTCGACTGTGGTGATCTGGAGATCCAATCTATTATGACTGATGTGGCTACGTTACGTTCGAAAATTTAAAAAATGTTCTTTTGTTTGAATTCTTAGGGGAGCTAATCAAATTGCTCATTCCCTAGCCAAGAAAGCTTCCACCATTTTGGGATTAATGAGTTGGCTAGACTTTTCTCCTTAACTTCATGATTTGATTGTAAATGAGGCCTCAAGTCTTTTCTGTTCTTCTCAATAAATTTTCTTTTTATCAAAAATATTTTAGTTTGAAGGATACGATTCAACATTACGTCTATACAATTTTTAACCTTTGATTTGGATCATGATGGTTCATAAAATTTTAAATCCTGATAAACATCATGGTATAGTGTGATTTAATATCACATTATCAATAACTTCAGAAAAGATTAATTTGAAGGTTATGATCCAACTATAAATTTTAAATTAAAAAAAAATTGTTTGATTATTGGCCACTCAATTAGAATGAAGGATGTCAATTGATACAATATCGATAATTCAATATGATACAAGAGAAAACTCTTTATTATTATTGTACGAAATAAGAATACGAAATCGAAACTTGAACCATTACAGTGCTGGCTCGTTATAATTTCAGTTCAATTTTTATTTAGTATGGCATACAATTTTTATACAATACAAAACGGTTTTGGATTCAATATAAGTTTCGGTTTCTGATTAGATACAAAATATGGTTCTAATCCGACACCATCTTAAATAACATTTTCCATATATATATATATATATATATATATATATATATATGGAAAATGTTATTGTAACAAGGGTTTGTTATTTTTCTAAACTTAACAAGAAATCTATTCTGCCACATGGGCAGATGATGTGTCCATTTCAACCGTTGGATAGAAAGAACATGGTCTAGATTATCCACATGTCGAATTTCAAACTCCAATTCAATCAAATACCCCATATGTATTGGCATGCATCCCATGTATGTCCATGCATATATACGAGTACTCTAAACATTACTATAACACTACTTAGATTTGAATAAATTAAATTAAAAAAATAGTAAAAATGAATGATCTAGATTTATTTTGTTACAATAACAACAACCCATATATATATATATATATATATGTCCTCTATTATAAAATAAAAAAATATATACGATATGTTTTTCATTTTAATAATAATTTTTAGTCAGCATATAATATATAAATCAATATAAACCGTATAGAAATGGAATAGATAATGGAAATACAAAAAGTATGTATTATAATAGGAATACAATATCAAAACTTGAATCATTATTGTACTGGGTAGAAAACGGTATACCCGAATCGAAATAAATGATACAATACTGATTTACCATGCTTCAGATCTTGCCCCTCCTTAATTAAAGGTAAACCAATCAAACTTTCTTCATTAATGATAATTAAACACAACAGTAAAATCTGATCTATGATTGGATCATTAAAACGTGCAACTGAATATGTTGCAAGGGAAAAACAGGATTCGATCTCATGATTTGGCAACAACCAGCAAAGGCAACCCTTGTGAGATGCCTTAACTTGCACTCTTAAATTAACCTTTTTGGCATTCCTTCCAAGCTAATCAATTTTTATTATTTTTTTAATTTTTTTTTTATATAGAGATTGATAGAGAGAATACCATTTTTATCAAGCAATACCCCTCTTGGCTCTTGGCCTCTTAAGGGAAAAAAAAATATTAAAATCGTTGGTTAACAAAGTTAAATCCTATCGTTTGTTAGGCTATCCTTTTTTTGAAGTGTCGCAAAAGATTTTTAATGACGGGTGCTTTTTGTCGTACAAATGTCATTTAAAAAGGCATCGTAAATGTCAACAACAAAACGAGTCATTTGCGACTATATTGTATACCCATCATTATTAAGCCAATAAACGATGGTTTATATTCGTCGTAAAATAGAATACAGTGTCTATTTGTTTTCAATAGCGTCATATAAGAACAAATTTATCTTTTTTTAATTTAAATGATCTTTTGATCATTTACATCAGCATCCACATGACATATAGCAAATTTTCATTTAAAACCTCTAATTGTTAAATTATGGGAAAACTTATCACTGTCTCCTTATAATATACCTAAAATTATTGATACTCTTCTTTTTTATTTTTGGGTAAATAGAAATTATTGATACTCTCATTTAAATACTTTTGCACAATCTCACCCCAATTTCAAACTTAAATGACACATTCTCCCCTATTATATTTTAAAATATAAATTGCAACATTACCCAACTAACAAGTTATTTACTATGGACAACATCTCTCTCCCATTGGCCTTTGTCAGCTGTAATAAAGCTGTAATAGAGGGTCCACAAGTTATTTCCTTCATTCAGTTTGCGAGCCGCACTAAACATAGCTGGAAGTCATAGAGGGTCCATATTTTAGTAAGAGGTCCATAGGAAATAAAAAATTTGAAGAAAATACAAGATATTTCATTTGCCCCTTTTAGACAACTGGAAAAAAATGTTTTATACTTATAAAAAAAAAAAAAAAAAATGTTTTATACATTTAAGATAAAAGATTGGATTTTCTACAACATCATTGGAGATTCCCACAAATGCATAAGAATATAATAATCGATATCTTTCTTGGGATACCGACAAAGGGAGAAGAGAAAGAATGTATGTTATACGAGAAGTTATGGGAAAGAATCTCTATAGTTGTTTTGTAGAAATCTTTTTCTCTTTAGATAATTATATATTATTTATTATTATGTGAAATCATCATGTTTTATGAAATTCATAATGTAATATATTTTTGAAGGGTTACCGACAGTGAGGCATGAGGACTAAGGACTTACCATCTGTTTATTAGTTTTACACTGAACCAAACCGGCCACAAATGTTCATTACCATAACCTAATTGAATAAATTTGATTCCTTATCGGCCGGTTTCGATTCAATTAATCGATTTCGATTTAAAATTGACACCCTTAGGCAGGGGATGATGTTAGCAAGGCAATTTCCTAAATTTTTTTTACAAACTCCACGTCTCATATTTTGTTTTGGGTGGTGGGGCTGGTGACGGTCTAATAGGTCCCACTACCACCAATCATGCAAAAATAAGTGGAAGGTTTTATGTCGCAGTGATTAATGAATATCAATCCATCTCCCACCATAAATGTTGCCATCACTGGCCCATTTCCAATATTTAATTTCTTTAATTTAATGTAATAAGAGAGTAGTCATCCTCGTAATATAAAAGTGGACCCCACTGTGCTTCAACTACCCAATCCTCATAAAAAAGAATACAAATTTAACAAAATTATTCACAGCTGTGGGATTTGAACCCACGCCCTTTGGGAACAAAGCCTACTCGGCCAAACTGTCACTGAGTAATAGTTTTCTTTAAACTAAATATATTTAATATTTAAAAAAAGAACGACAAAAATTCTCATCCAATCTCAAGAGACAATACAGAATTTTATAAATAGAAATAACCAGGTTGCAGAATATAACTCTAAAAATCTAGTGGAAAAAATGGAGTTTTTCAGAAAAAAAAAAAAAACCTTATAAATACAAGAAAATATGCCAATACATGGGTGGATGTGTGTGATAACATTTGGGATCCGCATCCTCTCCCAGTAGTCTGGGAGGACAATGGCAACCTATCCTAGATGGTTGCCACGTGGCTCTCGGTGAATCTGAGACCTACGTCCGAGCCGACACCCAACCGATAAGCCAAGCCGACAAAGGATGTCGACTCAGACATGAGTCTCGGATTCACCAAGAGCCACGTGGCAACCATCCGGGATAGGTTGCCACTGTCCTCCCAGAACCACTGGAAGGAGACGATGTAAATCCTAAAATTTGATATTTGACTAATTTAGACCAATTCCTATATGTCCATCCATATGGTTAAAATTGCCACCACACCTTTGTACATAATAAAACTTGGGGTTGAACTAGAGAAATTTTCCTGTCTTATAGACTAGAAAATCTTGCTTTTTTTTTTATTGATATTTTTAAATCAACAACATAGGCCCAATATAATTAATATAGTTTTGATAAAAGATAGATCATTAAAAAGAAGTGAATAGGCAGCAATTTTCATCACCACAGCAGTAACTAGAATGCATGTTTGGAGAGGAAGGAAGAATATTGTTTATAGGCTATAGACTCTAACTTCTAATAATCTCATACTATACCCATTGTTAAGAGACTCTGCCTCATCTCAGAAACAAAAACTTCTGTTGGATAGAATTTAACAGATTCAGAAAGCAATTGCATTGCAATGGTGTGGCCAGAATATTTACAGCACAGCTTCCATAGAGAGGGAATATCAAACAAAATTTCCATACACATTTCTGAAAAGGAATGATCGTTAAGATCCAACAGTTAAAAAACCGGTGAGAAAATCCGATTGGCCTCTAATTTTGGTGTAGTGAAATAGAGTTGTCTTAGATCAGTGTTTCCACAAAGAACGGTGGTTGAATTGGTCATGAGAGGCTGACTTGATTAGGGCAATATGGGCAGCATTCCAACATTCCAATAGAAGGTTGAACTTCCTAAGATCACCTCTTTGGTTACAAGAAGTAACTATGCCTTTACATAAAACAATGTAAATGCGAAGATGCATCGATAATAGAAGGAATTCTTTTTGTTCCTAACATAAAGCAACCCTGAAGAGGGAAAAAAAATGTTTTACAAGAAGTGGACCTCAAACAGTGATTCACTTTGGGATGCATCGCAAAAATGTATGATTTTTAGGTGGTCTGTAGGATGAGAAAAATGTTGGATCCTGTTCAAGGGATTCACTGTAACTTTCAAGGATTGGGACAATCTCAGCAAAGTGAGGACATTTATCTGGATTGGTTGACCAACATCTATTTATGAGATGGCTGAATGCCTCTGGGCATGTGGAGGGCAATGGAGGTCTTGCATTCTGCGTCAACCAAAACCAAATCAAAAAACATGTGAAATTCGCATATCGTGAGCCTTCTAAAGTGTCTCACATCACTTAAGTAATCATATAATCTGAACATCAAACAATATCTATACATTCTGAAATTGGTGGAATAGGATATGCACCAGGCAATGCTGAGATCAAGATATAAGGAGCAAGCTCCAACCCAACCTGATAATATGTTGAACTCTGAAAACAAATGAATTGACATGATCGCTAATAAGCTGTGAAGCAAACAGTGAACTAGAAGTATATTTTGATACTCAACAAAGATAAAATTAGAGAATTTCCTGCAAGAAAAATGTCCAGTTGTGTTACCTTGTGAGGTGATTGAAGAATCATGTCAAAGGCTTCATTAGGGTGCTTTAGTAGTAAATGATAGAAAGATACATGCATTTGATGATATTATGTACTTATAGGATATTGATATTATGTACTTACAGGATACAGTGAAGGTTCATAATATGCACTAAGAACTTATGGTAAGGAGCAGAAAATATCCACTCAACTTAGATTTTGACATTTTCTATGTTGTCTGAATTGAAGAAATCTCTTCCAACCCCCTGAACCTTATTTTCCTTTAAAGAGAGAAGAAAATATGAAAAATCAAAGGCAATGAAATCACTCCCCACAACTATACTAATCGACTTATGTGAGAGAATCTACTTTCTCACAAAGTAGTTTAAATTGCTTCCTAGGACAGTAGGATTTTAAGTCAGTGAATTGTACTTTATTTTCAAACCTTTTTAGTTTATAAACTGAATATCACTGATCCATCTGGAAAAGTCTTCTTTCCTGGTTAGATGCCTACAAGATAGGTTGAAGAAATGAAAGTGAAGATCATGATCAGTTTCTTCAGGTATATTTTCCATGTTTTGATTGGAAAAAGGAAAGAAAAAAAGGGAATAACCCTGTATCAAGCCTACAGAATGTCTCCCAATTCATTTTCCAAGGGGTAATGTTGCTACTAGAATCCACCGAGATCTTCCAAGGTGAGATTTATCTGTAGAAGACAAGCACAAGAGAAGTCAGACCTCTGATCGGGGAGTCACTCCAATGCTTAAGTTAAGATTCCAAGTAGCAAACAGTGCTTAATAAGGGAGCAGTAGTAGAAAGTAAAAGCTGGTAAAAGATGTAATAACTCTTAAGATTTGGGTCCTATTTATAGGGATCTAGTATGGGTCCCATGCACTTTGCAGTATAAGTTCAAAATTATGGTGGTCGATTGGGTCCCTACTTTCGTGGATAATGCTGGATGTGCCCCTGAAAGTCCTTTTGGTAAGAGGACAGTTGTCTGCGTGTCACACTTCCATTGGCCGATATTATTTGTACCCAACAGGTAATGCAACCTGTTCTCCTGAAAGTTCAGCTTTATCAGAATCCAAAGGTGAGAAAAGTCTAGTTTCTCAGGCAAATTTATAGCTTAGGTTGGGAAAACAAACAAACAGTCAGACCTCTGTTTCCTACTTGGTTTTTGCTTTTACAGGTGGCTAAATATCTATCCTGGCATTGTACATATTTTACAAAATAGACTGTTTTATTGTTAAGAATGCTTAAAATGATAGGAACAAAAATGATGGAGAAACAACCAAAGCTGCACACCTGATTTATGGAGTAGTATTTGAAAAACAAATATGCTAAATGGTCAAGTTTAGTCTCTGCACATACAATTAGCATATAGTTATGCTGAGGCAATTTCCATTAACAAAAGTTGGTTGGCTAATAATTCATAAGGCATAGGTAGAAATTAAATGTCATCATATCCAGTAAATATAGGTACAATAATGGGCAAGCTACTTCAGGAACAACAATTTCTCAGGGTGTGCATCTTAAAGCACCTATGCATGTAACAGTTCCTATTTAGAGCCAATCAGGAAATGGACAATGCTAACAAAACTAAGGTGAGCATACCTTCAGGGAGACTGCAAAAGGAACTTGTTCTGGTGACATGCCCTCAAAAGGTGTCAATGCTGTTAGAAGCTCCCAAAGGACTATGCCAAAACTGTATACATCAACTTTCTTCGTATGATGTCTTCCCAATATCACTTCTGGTGCCATCCAGCTAGCGATGTGTACCAAGCATATCTCCTGGGAGTGAAGATAATGCAATCCCCGAGCAATATCAAGGGAAAATTTCAAAACTAGACCTAGTGGAAGGGAATTTCAGATTTGAGGTCCTGATGGAAGTATTTTCGGGGGTGAAGTATGCAGCTCCCGTGCAATCAAGGAAATCAAAACTAGACCTAGTGGAAGGGAATTTGGCGTGCTGATGGATGTATTTCTATGTGACCACCTCTAGGCTTTGATAATACAAAACACAGGAGGTTTCTTACATGCTGCAATAAACTGAACGAGGTGGAATAAATGCAGTTAAGTCACACAGAAAAAGACAAAGCATACCAAAAATAATATCAGCAAGTTGTTAAACTAAATTAATTTTTTTAAATATTTTTTTGTGTTGGGGGGGAGAGAGAGAGAGAGGGGGGGGGGGGGGGTGAAAGTTAAACTAAATGCTTATGAGCATTGCATGTAAATTGCGAACTTTAGCTGACACAAATAGACATGGTAGAATAAGATTAAGCTTTTGATATTTAGTGAAAAACGTAAAGGAAGTTCAGTACATTACACCAAGCTTGCAAACCATGATATATAGGCTTCTTTTCCAATTATCAAAGATAATGTTCATTGTGCAAAAAATGGAGAAAAATGATGAAGAAAACCATATAAAAAAATATTTCAACACATGAAGCGCAAGCATTGCTTTGTGAGATGGTAAAAGCTAGCAGTGCCTGCACGAAGACATGGGTTCGAGTTTGCGGGCAGCCGCCTGTAGTAAATCCCTTCATTTGGACTGACACAAATCCACCTCCTGGACCGTTCTAAAGCAGGACTTGCACCTGGGTTACGCCCACTCCATAGTTTCTGATATTGCCAGACAAGGATACTCTGTGAAGGTGATTTTATTCAGGGGGAATGATCTCCCAACAATACCAGAATATGTGTGATTACACTTGGCATAAAGCCTGTTTTCTTCCAGGTGGGCTATACACATTATGCAAAGTGAAGGACATCTAAGCAAAGAAAGATTAAAACTTCGGTAAAACAGGAATCAGGGTAGTAATCGTATGACTATAAGTAATGGAAATCTGAAAAGCAGCAAAAGGAAGCTCGTCTCAGCTTCCTGTTCTCGCCGTATGTGCTGAAGTCAAGGCCATCCAGAATGCTCTCCTGCTTTAAAGAAGCCTCAAAGACAATTTAACTAATGGGCAAATTACCTCTCCTTAATGGACATGATCACGCCACAAGGCAACAATTCCAACATGGTCTGATGACCCTCTCTATCTAATGTACAATACATTTTTGTTACCAACAAGTATGGTGAAAGATCCATTTCCAATTTATGGAATCCTATAATTTGGGGTCCTACAATGGTGTTGCCAACTGATCCTTGTACAATGCTGTAGTCTCAAGGCTAAGTATTCCTATGCTTTTAGCTACATAGTGTACCTGTAAACATCAAGTTATTAAACAGCCAAGACGGAAAAGACGGAATCTGCGTGCCATAATTCTACCATTTAAGGCGAGTGCCAACACATGGAACTCCTCCACATACCAGAGCGCAGAGACTTCAGCCTGAATGTATTTGGGAAAAAAATGCTGTGTAAGCTACAGATAAATCCATAAGCCAGCAGGGAAAAGAACATACATTAGAAACAAAAATATACAAATATGAGGTGTCCTTCCTGATAAAACCATAGTTACCTCACTGGCTCATTCATTCTTAAATTTGATTTACATGCTTAACAATCACTCAGTACTACCTGTAAGCAAATTTTGCTTCATTTGACTAAATTTGCACAACCAGTTTGCAATTCAGTGTTGTTTTAGAGATCCATTCAATTGTGAGGAAGCCATGGATGAATCTGGCCCACTCCCACATTCAAAAGGACGTAATAAACTGGAAGTTCAAATTTTCTCACCAGCAAATTGGTTCAAATTATATTCTAACAGACAAGGAGCTGTCAAATCTGACTGGCGATTCCCAATCTCTCGATTGATCCGTACAAATAGATGAGGGCATCACTCTTCGGACTTCTCACCCTCTCCATATTGGAGACACAAGAGTTCTACTCCACATATAACAGGATACATTGTGGTCATATTGTAATCATCATGCTTTGGAATTTGGAACCAAAAACTACCTCAAACCCACAAAGTCGGTTGTTTAGACAATTCACCAGCTCATGCAGGAATTCTAGTTGGTTAGAATACTTCTCTCTCTTTCCTGCATATCTCAAACATCATGACAATACAATTGCAAAATCACTCAAAAATAAATTTTTGAAAATAAAAATAGACACAATCCTAAAGTAGCCTGGAGAATGAAATTTGTTTGTTAAATCGACAGAGACACGAATGTCTTTTTTTTTATTTTTATGCTTTCATAGACAGGAATGTTCAAAAATTTTAAAGTAATAGAAGGTAGTCTAACCAATGAATTAGCATGCTGAGCTCATGGATAGTCTCTATGTAAGTTCTCCACTATTAGCCAGCTTTCCAAACCACTAATCTAATTTCTGGATAAAGGAGGCAACTTGCATTGACTTGGCAACCCATGTAGAATTTAAGTTAACTTTACCAATAAAAAAAAAGAATTAACTACTTAAAGAGGAATTCCAAAGATGGTTATTTTCAGATTTATACTAAGACAGCGTCCAGATGTGACTAGTACATCATCACTTTGGGTTCAATGAGAAATAAAAACACTGATCACATAAGTAAGAGTATCTTCCTTGTTCAAAAACAACAAAAATTTAAAAACAATTACAATATTTTAGGCTTTTTCCCTTCAATATAGCTTACTCATTACTTTGGGTTCAATGAGAAATAAAGACACTGATCACATAAGTAAGTATCTTCCTTGTTCAAAAATAGCAAAAATTTAAAAGCAATTACAATATTTTAGCCTTTTCCCTTCTACATAGCTTACACATCCTTGGGATGATTCGTGCCAACGAAAGGTACGAATGAACCAGTGATCATAAGCACACTTTTATCTTCTTCCTCTATAAATTCTTCCATATAAGACTGGAGCTTCTTGTTGGCCGCATTAGGATCCTTGCTGACTATTGTTATTTCTACTTGATCGGCCAAAACTGATGCATGTTTCATACTAGTAAAAAACCCAACTGTAACGATTCTGTGTATTACGCAATCAATGTTGCAACAATCAGAGCCTTTGGGATGTTGTTTACCAAATGAACAGCAGGAACCTGACATTATCTATATCTCAAAAAATTACAATTCTTTTTTGAGACATTGTAATTTTTTGGAAAATAGGTATCTCTTCTTCTTCTTTGGATTCCCTTTTCCCTTCCTTCACTTGTTCTTCAGCTCCCTCTATAACAACTGACTTACCATGGAGGGATGATCTTAAATGACTTTCAAGATGTTAGGATACAAAGGATGATTGGAAATCACTTTTAAAATTTTCTTTGGAGAGTGATTTACCATGGTGGCAACGATTTTCCACTGAAGAAGATCCCATTTGTTTGGTATGCATGCATGCCGAACACATATAAGAACAACCAACCATTCTTACATATTGTACCGCCTTACCACAACGTTGACAAAAAGGTTAAGAAAAAGGAAAATAAAAAAAACAAAAAAGAAGTCTTGATTAGAAACTTAGAAGAGAAAAGAAAAAAGAAAAACTGAAGCACTTACACAAAACCGTGGTTGCTTCTATTACAACTCTTTCTTTGAGCAAGGATTGTAATTTGGATTCCCCTTCCCCTTCCTTCACTTCTTCTTCAGCTCCCTCTATAACAACTGACTTGCCATTGAGGGATGATCTTAAACGGCATTCAAAATGTTGTTGGGATGCAAGGGACGATGGGAAATCACTTTCAAAATTTTCTTTGGAGAGTGATTTACCATGGTAGCAACAATTTTCCACTGAAGAGGATCCCATTTGTCTGGTATGCATGGATGTCGAACACATATAAGAACAACCAACCATTCTTACATATTGTACCGCCTTACCATAACGTTGACACAATGTTGACAACACTGTAAAGATATACAAACGATTAAAAGTCTTGATTAGAAACTTAGAAGAGAAAGGAATAATGAAAAACTGAAGCACTTAAACAAAACGGTGGTTGCTTCTACTACAATTCTTTCTTTGAGCAAGGATTGTAATTTGGATTCCCCTTCCCCTTCCTTCACTTCTTCAGCTCCCTCCATAACAACTGACTTACCATGGAAGGATGATCTTAAATGACTTTCAAGATGTTGTTAAGATACAAGGGATGATAGGAAATCACTTTTAAAATTTTCTTTGGAGAGTGATTTACCATGGCGGCAACGATTTTCCACTGAAGAAGATCCCATTTGTTTGGTATGCATGCATGCCGAACACATATAAGAACAACCAACCATTCTTACATATTGTACCGCCTTACCACAACGTTGACACAATGTTGATGACACTGTAAAGATATACAAACGATTAGAAGTTTTGATTAGAAACTTAGAAGAGAAAAGAAAAAAGAAAAATTGAAGCACTTACACAAAACCGTGGTTGCTTCTACTACAACTCTTTCTTTGAGCAATGATTGTAATTTGGATTCCCCTTCCTTCACTTCTTCTTCAGCTCCCTCCATAACAACTGACTGACCATGGAGGGATGATCTTAAACGACTTTCAAAATGTTGTTGGGATGCAAGGGACGATGGGAAATCACTTTTAAAATTTTCTTTGGAGAGTGATTTACCATGGTAGACCCAATTTTCCACTGAAGAGGATCCCATTTGTCTGGTATGCATGCATGCCGAACATATATAATAACCAACCATTCTTACATATTGTACCGCCTTACCACAACGTTGACACAATGTTGACGACACTGTAAAGATATACAAACGATTAGAAGTCTTGATTAGAAACTTAGAAGAAAAAAGAAAAAAGAAAAACTGAAGCACTTACACAAAACCGTGGTTGCTTCTACTATACCCCATCATAGACTATGTCCAGCTGATCCCACACTCCAAAAGTGGGTCCAACGCCCATGTGGGTTGAGGAACTCATTAGACACCTATCTCTAATTTCAAAATTATTTCTTTAAAAAAAAAACATTTGATCTATCCCCTAAGAAGTATAAGAAATTCGATCTACTATCTATAGGTTTCACAAAACTTCCCCCACCTCAACTTAATTGACGGAATACCCTGAAAAAAGAGTTTGTCATTTCTATCCTTCCTCTTTAAAATTGAAAGATATTAAAATGTATGATCTTTTTTCGTCTCTACTGAAATAGAGTATTGAGAATTGAGAGCCGATGAATGACGACAATCGATTTGATCGGAATCTGGGATCTGACTTTGATTCCTCGAAACAGCTTCTACTGAAGCTTATGATTCTATTTCTGCCGGAAATCCCTCTCTCTCTCTCTCTCTCGTCTCTCTCTCTCTGTCTGAAATAGAGTACACGGTTATTAATCTGTGTATGAAGTTTGGGAATACAGTTGAAGATTGAGAGTCTTCAATAGGATTCCAGACCCTTCCTCTTGCTTTTCGACTACTCAATCAAGTTAAAAAAAAAAAACATTATTCTCCAAGCTTCTGGAAGAATCAAAGACAGTTTGTGGTGAGGATTCTGGAAAAATCAAGCCGTGGTCACGATTCTAGAAAAATCAAGCTATTCGTGGTCAGGATTCATGAGTTCCCTTCTTTATTCAACTTCAATGTTTTGAAAGATGAGAAAAATCAAAGACACAAACACACAATAGCCATGATAAGTAAAAGGGAATAAGTCATAAAAAGGAAAACACACCCCCATCAGAGCTCTGGTTTGACCTTCTAAAGAGCAAGTTTTGGCATCGATTTGGTAGCAGGAGAGTTTGAGAACGCCAATGCGAACCATCTCCTCAACCTTCTGCGTTTTAGTATTTGCAAACTGTAAGCTTTGTGGGGATGAAGCTATAGAACCTTTGATGCAAAGCCTCCTTCCATCTCGCTTCCTAATCGTCGTTTCACCCTAACATTTGGACGAATTCTCTCCCAGTAAGAAAAAGGGGAACAGAACAGTTTTTTTTTTTTCTCTCTCGTTTATCGGTGTGAAATAGAAATTGGTTGGTGATGTTGATGGGTATTTTGATGTTGGTGGTTGTTTCCCATCTGGTGTGATGTGGGGAGGAATTGGGGGTTTTGGGCGACGTTGACCGATGGAAATGTGTGTTGTGAATCCTGTGATGAGTTCGTCTCATTGTATCTATATGCTACAGTTGTAGATCTGAGGTACGAAGACCAGACCATCAACTCCGTCACCGTGATCCTTCATCCTACTTTTTCGGCTGTGTAAAAACCAGCAGGTTCCCGTCACCATGATCCTTCATCTTTCCCTTGTTACAATTGAGTATCGATCCGAGACACGATGACTCGGGCCAGTGAGAATTGAAATCAGAAATCGTCTGGAAGCAGATGAATTAATCAAGCGATACTCATCTTGTGATTTAATACTTCTCACAAAAGTTCCCGTCAAGAAGACTTACAGGGTTGCGATGGTGGTGTGAGTCACAGGTGTGAGTCGCGGGTGTCGGAGGGAATCGATGGAGGTGGGTGATGGGGGTTGCGACGATGGCGATGGGTTTAGTGTTGCAGGGTTGTGGTGATGGTGAGAAAGATAAAATGGTCATTTAACATTGCAATAAGAGTAATATTGTCTTAGAAAATTTCAAATTGAGATGATCTCATCCATTAACGGACTCAACTAAGAGGGTGGGTCTCCTTTAATATTTAAGTCAAACGTTTAGGTAATAAATGAAATTTTGTGAAAATTTCGTATACTTGTAGTAGGTGGTCGATCAAAATTTTTTTTTTAATATTTTTCCAAATTCTACTGTCAAATACTTTTTTATTCCTCCAATACAAACTCTCACATCTTTCTTTTAGATTTAGAAAGCCCTAGACCTTAGTTACCCGTCATTGGTACATTTTATTAATTTCCACTTTACTTTAAAAACAACCACCTAAGTATATTTTGAGGTGATCTACCTATATTGCTTAAAATTTCTTCCGAATGGTGGACTACTTGAAGCATCCAATTATTTTAGTAAATACTTAGATTCAATTAATTCATAAATAAAAAGAGTCTGTCAAATTTAACGAGTAGGTTAAATTTCTCATGTGTGTTCACTACTTCACTCTCATTTGAGAATTTAAAATATTTTCTTGGGTCTCTTGACATATTGATCAAGAAACAGGTGAGGATTAGGGGCTTTGAAAAAAGAGGGTAATTCATAAATATCATAAATAGGAGATAGGATGAGAACGGAAATATTTTACACTGAATTGACGAACATCAGCATCAGATATCAATGATATCAATGGGCTATTGACATCGAACTTGTGTCAATAAGAAATTTTTTTTCTTAAAACTTATATTATCAACTGTAGTCTGTGTAATTTTTATCAAGATAAGATAGTTCTGTGTAGTAAATCAATTGTCAAGGGAATGTCCGAGTAAATTTTCTTAACATCAAACATTAAGCTACCACATTTTCCCAGCCCAATGCAAAGAAAATGAATACCATTATACACCAGCTCTTTGCAAAGACGCTGGTTCTAACATAACCATATAAACTAAGAATAGATTGTGATGAGAACATGTTAAAGGCAGCATCACAAGTGGGAATAAAACCACTTCATCAAAAGCCTAACGGCGGGTGGGAATCAATTCTGGTTAATTCCCATCTAGTATACTTTTTCAATTCCTGTTTAGAACGGTGGAACGTATTCTATTATTAAACTTTTTAAATGCTTATCATACGGTTCAAAATTATCCTCCATAAAAAAAATTCGTAAACTCTATCTTCTTTTTCTTCTCTTACTGGATTCCCACCATTTGGTCCATGTTTTTCTGGTGGAACCCCCCTTGGTCCATGCTACAAGCTCTATATAAGCTCTATATAAGTATCTAAAGTTCAAAACCTCAAATCGGAAATCAGCACAGATGGCCCACCTGACTCACGTCCCACCTCATCCTTCGTTTAGAAGATGAGGCATGGTGTGTTACAACCACTGTCGAAACAGCTGAGTCGGACAAGAGATTCATCTTTGTACAAGAAATTAATTGAAGAATTTTATTCTATTCCTCGTGGTAGACATGCTGGAACACTATGGGCATACATGTGATTGTCGATTTCTTTCTTTTGGAAAAATATGAAATGACAATTCCAAGGTTTCATTTCTGCCTGTCTTATTTGTCAACAGACCAAAGCTTTAAATTTATCTCCAGTTGGACTTCTTCAGCCTCTGCCCATTTCATCCCAACTATGGGAAGATATAGCAATGGATTTCATTACAGGCCTTCCGGCATCTTAAGGACGAATAGCTATTTTGGTGGTTTGTAGATCGGTTAACAAAATATGGACATTTATGTGTTCTTCCTTCCACCTATACAGCTCATCGAGTTGCAGCCATTTTTGTTTCGGAAATTGTCCGACTTCATGGGTTTCCACGAACAATTGTGAGCGATAGAGATCCCTTGTTTATGAGCTCATTCTAGAAAGAATTATTCCGGCTTCATGGAACGATTCTCTCTATGAGCAGCGCATACCATCCACAATCAAATGGACAATTGGAAGCATTGAACCATTGTTTGGAAATGTATCTTCGTTGCTTTGTTTGTGATGAACCACAACATTGGGTTCTTTACCTATATTAGGCTGAATTCTGGTATAATACTTCTTTCCACATTTCAATTCAAATGTCATCATTTCAAGCATTATACGTTCGAGCACCACCAAAACTTGTATCTTATCCAAAAGGAAATTCCAGCAATGAGGCCATTGATCATGAATTGGGAGAACGAATTGAGTTGCTGAAAATGTTGAAACAGAATTTAAATTGTGCCCAAGCTCGGATGAAAGTTCAAGCCGATAAGCATAGAATTGACATTCAATTTTTAGTTCGAGATTGGGTATTTGTTAAACTTCCACCCTACCGGCAACAATCAGTAGTTTTACGATCCAACAAGAAGTTGGGAAGATGGTTCTTCGAACCTTTTCACATATCAGATCGTATTGGTAAGGTAGCTTACCAATTAGAGCTTCTAGCAACAACAAAAATACATCCAGTCTTTCATGTCTCTGTTTTACAGAAATGTATTGATATCCCTGAGACTCAAACCATTCCAATTCCACTACTGTTGAAAAACTCCAACATAGAGCTACAACTAGTATCGGTCTTGCAAACTCGAATCATCCAACGTGAAGGAATCACTGTTCCTCAAGTTTTCATCAACGGTTTGGCAAGGCACCGGAAGACAGCTCATGGGAGCGGATACTGCTTTAATCCTACGTCGACTTCCAACTTTGAGCCTTGAGGACAAGGTTCCTTTAGAAGGGGAAAGAATTGTTACAACCACAGCCGAAACAACTGAGTTGGATCTTATGCCGTGCAGAGGGACACGACAACATAGGTAGACCACAACACTTAAAGATTACGTGTGAGTCTAGCTAGACAATTGGCTCAGCTATAAAAGGAAAAAGCAGGAAAGAAACACCATTCAAAATTTCAAATAACTTCAGTCTCTGTTTTCTTCTCATGAGGATTTTTATCCTCGAAGTAGAAGCTTTCTTTTCTCCATCGTATTCAAATTTCTTTGAAATTGTTTCAGATTGTCTCTTTTATCAATCTTCATTCAATACAAATTCCTTTCTCTAGAATCAATTCAGATCGCATTTTATTAGTTCATGCCATAGTGAGTGTTGAAGGTGGTTGTGATATGTGCATGTATCTGTATGTGTCCATATATTTAAGTATCTTTTTCTTCTTGGATATCTTTAATGAATTTGGGGTAAAGGTTTCGGGTCATCTCTTTTTATAAAAATATTGTCTCTTGTAGCATTACAATATAGCAGTACTGATCATGACCATCTAATGTGTATCGATCCTATGTTCAGATCCACTCCTAACAGTTAGGATCAGCACTTACACAACAATAGTACTGCCACAAACGATCCCCATCCCACCACATGTAATGTTAACATATTTCTTGATACATTTACTCAAAAATATTTTATTTTATGCTTTTTCTTCATCAATACAGATAGATCAACCGTATTCCTTTATAAATTATCTTTACATGATACAAACTGGAAACATATTATCTCAAGAATCTCTTCTTGATCACTTGGAAATGGCTCTCTTGGATATATATTTGTCTTTTCTAATAAAATCCAAAATACAATTGTCAATTGTCAAAGCACTATCCTCGTCTAAAAATATGCAAATTGCATTTTTCGCTCTCTCACCAGAGGTTGCATTTGTCCATTGAGATCATAGCCAACATTGATGCTAAAGTCGCTATGCAACGGCATATCTATTGTATCTCTCAGAGAATAATCAATATCAACTTACGCAAAAACCCTAAGTAAAACATGATTGTAATCAATCATGTATCGACTAGTATCGGTCAGGTTTCTTCCTCGCTCCAAAAGGGCACGTGCAAAGTATTAATTAACAATTTCACAAGCATCTACCTAGGGACCTCAAAATTGGGCCCAAATGAAAAGTTGAAACCGGACCAACTTGATTCGGCCTAGATCAAACCAAAACTGAATTTGATTGGATAGGATTTGGATTGTGTTTTTAAAATTCGATGAAAAATTAAAACCAAACTGGACCAATTTTTTTTTTTTTTTTTTTGGTAAGACCGAACTGGACTAATTAATAAGCTCGAACCAGTCCATATCAACCAAACCAATTCCTATATATCCATATGGTTAAATTTGCCACCACACCTTTCTACATAGTAAAACTTGCTGCTGAACTAGAGAAATTCTCCAGTCTTTATTAAACTAGAAAAATCTTGTTCTTCTTTTTTTTTTTATTGATATTTTTTAATCAACAACTTAGGCCCAATATAATTAATATAGTTTTGATAAAAGATAGATCATTAAAAAGAAGTGACTAGGCAGCAATTTTCTCCACCACAGCAATAACTAGAATCCTTGTTTGGAGAGGAAGGAAGAATATTGTTTTTAGGCTAGAGACTCTAAATCCTAATAATCTCATACTATACCCATTGTTAAGAGACTCTGCCTCATCTCAGAAACAAAAACTTCTGTTGGATAGATTTTAACAGATTCAGAAAGCAATTGCATTGCCATGGCGTACGAGTCGAAAAGTACCGTGCTCCTCCTAGCTGATCGAACAGATCCGCAATGAGAGGGATGGGGTATTTGTTCCTGATTGTTACATTGTTGAGGGCCCTATCGTCGATGCAAAGTCGAAGACTCCCATTGTGCTTCTTTTGGTGTTATACGGTGTAGTTTTGGCTTAACGGTGCGATTCGGTTTCAGTTCGATGTATAATGAGTAAAACAAAAACCGAACCATTTATTAAACGCTTTCAAAATGCTTACCAAAATCGATTATAATCGGTTTCAATTTTTCGATTTTTAAACGGTTTTGTTGCCAAGAAGGAGAGGTAGAGAGTTAGGAACAAACTAGAGGGAAGGCCAAGGAAATCATTAAAATAATTTTAATCATATATGAAAGTGGATTATGATTTAGAAGTATGTCATGAGGAAAACACTAAAATATAATTTATTTCAACAAATATAGACATTTAACACAAAGAGATTAAAGTAAAGTTTTAATCAGTTTAAACGATTTCATTCTTGAAACCAGAATCCAACCGTCTAACTAAACGATTTCATTTCTGAAACCAGAATCGAACCATTTAATAATCGATTTTACGATTTTGATTTTAACGGTTCGGTTCGATTTTGATTTTTTTTCTCCAAGTAACACTCATTTATTACAGCACAGCTTCCAAACAAGGGGGATATCAAACCAATTTTACATACACATTTCTGAGAGGGAATGATCTTTAAGATCCAACAGTTACAAAACCGGTGAGAAAATATGATTGGTTTCTAATTTTTGTTGTAGTGAAATAGAGTTGTCTTATATCAGTGATTCCACAAAAAGAATGGTGGTCGAATTGGTCATGAGAGGTTGTTGATTAGGGCAATATGAGCAGCATTCCAACATTCCAATTTAAATCTGGTTTTGTTCGGATTCATCGTTTTGACAGGATTTTATGCATGGTAACGTGTAATCGTGATGCCACATTGTTGGTAAAACTTGTAGTTTCAATTTCTGGTTATTGTAATTTGTTTTGCGCCGTTTATTTTATGAAAGGAATAAAACAGATGGCTTTAGGGAATTGTGTTGTTGAATGTGATTGGATTAACCATCTTGTGGAATTGACTTGGAGAGCATTTATCTCTCCGTAGGATTCCTTCCAAATCCTCTTAAAGAGGTCCATGGTGAATATTTAAAGATCTGTATGTTCAACAATGGTGGCTGGGAGTCTGGGACTTATCTGTACCAAAGAATTTGCACAGGTTTCAAACCTAGATTTCGAGGACATTTCAGATTATTTTGGAAATCCTTTTGACTTAAAATAATTTTTGGCCCAACATTTTTTTTGGGGGGGAATAAAAGGGCAATCAATAGAAGGACAATGTAAATGTGAAGATGCATTGATAATAGAAGGATCTCTTTTTGTTCTTAACATTAAGCAACCCTGAAGAGGAAAAAAAAAGTACGAAAAATATTAATTCTTCAAAAAAAAATGTTAGACTTTACATGAAGTGAACCTCAAACAGTGATAGAATTTCGGATACATCGCAAAAATGTATGATTTTTAGGTGGCTTGTAGGATGAGAAAAATGTTGGATCCTGTTCAAGGGATTCACTGTAACTTTCAAGAATTGCGACAATCTCAGCAAAATGAGGACGTTTACCTGGATTAGTTGACCAACATCTATTTATGAGATGGCTGAATGCCTCTGGGCATGTGGAGGGCAATGGAGGTCTTGCATTCTGCGTCAACCAAAACCAAATTAGGAAACACAAAAAAAAATGTGAAATTCGCATATCGTGAGCCTTTTAAAGTTTCTCACATCACTTAAGTAATCATATAATCTGAACATCAAACAATATCTATACATTCCGAAATTGGTGGATGCACGGCAATGCTGAGATCAAGATATATGGAGCAAGCTCCAACCTAACCTGATAATGTGTTGAACTCTGAAAACAAATGAATTGACATGATCGCTAATAAGCTGTGAAGCAAACAGTGAACTAGAAGTATATTTCGACACTCAACAAACATAAAATTAGAGAATTTCTGGCAAGAAAGACATCCAGTTTTGTTACCTTGTGAGGTGATTGAAGAATCATGTCAAAGGCTTCATTAGGGTGCTTTAGTAGTAAATGATAGAAAGATACATGCATTTGATGATATTATGTACTTACAGGATGATGATATTATGTACTTATAGGATATAGTGAAGGCTCATCATATGCACTAAGAATTTATGGGAAGGAGCAGAAAATATCCACTCTACTTAGATTTTGACATTTTCTATGTTGTCTGAATAGAAGTAATCTCTTCCAACCCCCTGCCCCTTATTTTCATTTAAAGAGAGAAGAAAACATGAAAATCAAAGGCAATGAAATCACTCCCCAAAACTATACTAATCGACTTTTGTGAGAGAATTTACTTTCTCACAATGTAGTTTAAA
This sequence comes from Protea cynaroides, assembly GCA_028583415.1. Lineage (NCBI taxonomy): Eukaryota > Viridiplantae > Streptophyta > Magnoliopsida > Proteales > Proteaceae > Protea > Protea cynaroides. Next base: position 8,548,467 of record CM053273.1, read on the forward strand.
TTGATTCCTAGGACAGTAGGACTTTAAGTCAGTGAATTGTACTTTATTTTCAAACCTTTTTAGTTTACAAACTGAATATCATTGATCCATCTGGAAAAGTTTTCTTTCCCGGTTTGATGCCTACAAGATAGGTTGAAGAAACGAAAGTGAAGACCATGACCAGTTTCTTCAGGTATATTTTCCATGTTTGGATTGGAAAAAGGAAAGAAAAAAAGGGAGTAACCCCGTATCAAGCCTACAGAATGTCTCCCGATCCATTTTCCAGAGGGTAATGTTGCTACTAGAATCTGCCGAGATCTTCCGAGGTGGGATCTATCTATAGACGACAAAGGCACAAGAGAGGTCGGACCTTTGGTCCAGAAGTCACTCCAATGCTTAAGTCAGGATTCCGAGTAGCAAACAGTATTTAATGAGGGAGCAGTAGAAAGTAAAAGATGGAATAACCTTGAGATTCGGGTCTTATTTATAGGGATCTGGTATGGGTCCCACGCACTTTGCAATATAAGTTCAAAATTGTGGTGGTCAATTGTGTCCCTAACTTTCGTGGATAATGCCGGATGTGCCCCTGAATGTCCTTATGGTAAGAGGACGGTTATGTCTGCGTGTCATGCTTCCATTGGCCAATATTATTTGTACCCAAGAGGTAATGCAACCAGTTCTCCTAAAAGTTCAGCTTTACCACAATCCAAAGGCAAGAAAAGACTAGTTTCACAGGATAATTTATAGCTTAGGTTGGGAAAACAATCAAACAGTCAGACCTCTGTTTCCTACTTGGTTTTTGCTTTTTCAGGTGGCTAAATATCTACCCTGACATTGTACATATTTTACTAAATAGACTGTTTTATTGTTAAGAAGGCTTAAAATGATAGGAACAAAAACGATGGAGAAACAACCCAAGCTGCACACCTGATTTGTGGAGTAGTATTTGAGAAACAAATATGCTAAATGGTCAAGTTTAACCTCTGCACATACAGTTAGCATATAGTTATGCTGCGGCAATTTCCATTAACAAAAGTTGGCTAGCTAATTATTCATAAGGTATACGTAGAAATTAAATGTCATATCCAGCAAAAATAGGTACAATAATGGGCAAGCTACTTCAGGAACAACAAGCTCTCAGGTGTGCATCATAAAGCACCTATGCATGTAACAGTTCTTATTTAGAGCTAATCAGGAAATGGACAATGCTAACAAGACTAAGGTGAGCATACCTTCATGGAGACTGCAAAAGCAACTTGTTCTGGTGACAAGCCCTCAAAAGGTGTCAATGCTGTTAGAAGCTCCCAAAGGACTATGCCAAAACTGTATACATCAACTTTCTTCGTATGATGTTTTTCCAATATCACTTCTGGTGCCATCCAGCGATGTGTACCTGTGAACCCCTTTCCACTGCCACACTGAGATTCCAAGCATGAGATCCCAAAGTCAGCTACCTTCACACGCATATCTTCACCAAGTAGTAGATTTTCAGATTTGAGGTCCCTATGGAGTATCCCCTGGGAGTGAAGATAATGCAATCCCCGAGCAATATCAAGGGAAAATTTCAAAACTAGACCTAGTGGAAGGGAATTTGGCTCGTGCTGATGGAGGTATTTTCTAAGTGAGCCTCCTGCTAAGTACTCGGTGATAATACAAAACACAGGAGGTTTCTTACATGCTGCAATAAACTGAACAAAGTGGAATAAATGTAGTTTAGTCACACAGAAACAGACAAAGCATACCAAAAATAATAACAGCAAGTTGTTAAACTAAATTAATTATTATTTTTATTTTTTTGTGAGTGTGTGTTGTTGGGGGGGGGGGGTTAAACTAAATGCTTATAGGCTTTTGATATTTAGTGAAAAATGTAGAGGAAGTTCAGTACATTACACCAAGCTTGCAAACCATGATATTTGGGCTCCTTTTGCAATTATCAAAGATAATGTTCATTGTGCAAAAAATGGAGAAAAATGATGAAGAAAAGCCATATGAAAAATATTTCAACACATGAAGCGCAAGCATTGCTTTGTGAGATGGTAAAAGCTAGCAGTGCCTGCACGAAGACATGGGTTCGAGTTTGCGGGCAGCCCCCTGTAGTAAATCCCTTCATTAGGACTGACCCAAATCCACCTCCTGGACCGTTCTGAAGCAGGACTTGCAGCTGGGTTACGCCCATTCCATAGTTTCTGACATTGCCAGACAAGGATACTCTGCGAAGGTGATTTTATTCAAGGGGAATGATCTCCCCGCAATACCAGAATATGTGTGATTACACTTAGCATAAAGACTGTTTTCTTCCAGGTGGGCTGTACACATTATGCTAAGTGAAGGACATCTAGGCAAAGAAGGATCAAAACTTCGGACGAATAATATGACTTCAGCAACTTAGACAACTTTTGAAGGTTAATAGCCTGTTGCCATGTTTCATTGTCTAGATTCAGACTATCATACACATGTAACGAGAATTTACATTAAATCAGGACTGGTTGTTCTGGAGAGGGTGACATTGAGAGAAGACAGGATGGGTAGTGTAAGACTGGAAAGTATAAACAAAATACGATTTGTGAAAGGGTAATGAATGAGAAACCAAATCCAGTGATTCTTTTACAGAAGATGTAATGCCCAAGTTGGTGGTTATTTATTCGTCTTCGTGGTGAAAGGGAAAAACATCTCTGAAGATCTTAAGTCCTAGAATGTTCACAAAGTAAGGATTGAACAAAAAGTTACAGAGATTTTTACACATGTTGACATTAGTGAAGCTCATAATGCATCTTCATCAAAAGTATCAAGACTAGAAGATCGAGCATCGTCTATTGTAGTCAGGTGGTACAATAATAAAAAAGTGTGCTATTTGCCATTTATCAATGACTGAATGATTTCAAAATTAAGAGCCTAGAATCCTACAACATACTAGGTACTGGAAAGGGAAAAGCAGAGCATCTTCTTGAATTCTTTTAAGAATATAAGAGCATCATTACTAGGTTGAGCGGGCCTCACTGCAACGGTAAGGTTGATCCATTGTGACCTAGTGGTCATGGGTTCGAATCTGAAAATGGCATCTCCACAAAACAGGTAAGGTTGCATACATAAGCTCATCCCTGACCCCACATTGGCGGGAGCCTCGTGCACTGTATATGCCTTTTTTTTTTGTAAGAGCATCATTACTAGGTACCTAAAAGGGAAACCTAGAACGTCTTCTCGAAAATTTTTTATCAATATAAGAAAAGCATCATTCTGTTAGATTGAAAATATTTATTGAAGCTATCAATCAAGAAAACCCATCCAAGTGGAGAGGCAACTTTACATATGAAGCGGCATTTACTATAGACTGGTAATATATCGATAAATGAGTGTTCATAAGCCAACAGGATAAACTAATTAGGAAGTCTGAAAAACACATAATTTGTGTACAGGTATGAGATCAGATTCTTCTCGTTCTATACAATAATGCAGGGAAAGGGCCCAAGAAATACGTAATGAAGTATTCAGTCAAAGAAACAGAGTTCACATAGTGAGTGTCGGCGCCAGACAACATTCTTCTCGTACACAATTCAGGGGAAGAGATCTGAGAACATTCACAGTAAGTGTACAATGAAGGAAGAGCTTACAGTGATGATATTAGGGTGCCGGAGACGAAGGAGCAACGCAACCTCTGAAATAAACTGGTTCTCCAACATAACAGCCAACCCCTCGTTTTCCTCAGGCTGGCTTATCAGCTTAATTGCCACAGTTCTCTGCTTGTATATCCCGCGATAGATATGACTATGCCGGCCGAATGCAAACTTCTTCCCGATGTACAGCTGAGACAAATCGGCACTCCACTCTTCCTCCCCCTCTTCTTTTATCTCAGCACCAGATGAGACCAAGTACTTGGACCAGGAAACAGATCGTTTATATTCTCCAAGCGAGAGCCGCCTTTCGGATCTTCGATGGTTTGGTACCTGCTTGAGCCGCAGAAAATTCATTATCTTCATTATCTGATCCTATCTACTACTTCCTAAAATCATCGAATCTCCCCTCCAACAAGCCTTTTATAACTAGTAGACGACTGTCATGGAAGGCCAGAACCCTGCCTGTTTCTTTAAAATTTGTTCACCACTAGGCAGCTAAACACATCGTGTTAGAGAATTTCGATCTTAGATGACTCAAATGCTGTACAGGATAACAATGTAAAGAACAATAGAAAAATGTGCCACCTACATGTCGCCATTCTTCAACTCCTCGAGTGCATACACCGTCCAAGTGCATCCAAACATGTGAATCCTTCAGTAACCCAAAATCCCTAAAGAATCTCGATATTTAACTACCAAATCAAAGAAGGTAGAAACAAACACAAATTTTAATCCTCATTCGGAACTGAAACCGAAACCTACATGAGGTACGTAATCATCCTTGTTGACGCTTGAGAGGGGGAGGAGTGGAATAAATACATGAATACCACCATTTCTCTGCAGCAACAAGAGAAACAGAAAACTGCCCTATTTAGGCTTCAGCCTTCAAGTTCGAAATTTCCAGCTTCCAATAAAAAAAACACCACAAAAAATTGAGGGAGAATGAACCGCCGCAGTTCAAATACAATGTCTTCTGAATCCCAAACTATAGAAGTAGAAAAGAGAGAGAAAGAGAGAGAGCTCAGGTCATGGTGAATCGATTTCTGAGAAGCTTTCAGAATAAGTTGATGTGCATTTGCGTCGAGGGTTGCAGCAGAAAGGGGTGGGAGAGGACGGAAGGCAGGAGAGAGACAGAAAGGATGGAATGACTGGTATGGGTTCGGTTGTTGTTCGGTACTTGTATGAGCCGTTGTCTCGCTCCGAACGTGGTATGCTTCACGTCTGCGGGCAACAGACCTGGTTTTTCTGATCGAGACTTTTACAGACCTGTTTCTCTGAAAAGCCCTTCTATGGTTATATAATTTCGAGAATGCCATTTCACCTGGTTTTATATTGCACACATAGCAGTTTGTAGGTTTGACCAGTCTTTGACCAAGTTTTAATTTAAGGGTGTCAATTTCTGATCTGCACCATGTCCCTTGAATTGGATCGATCTACGTGTAAGAGTGCAGTCCATCAGTCCCACATCGATCGATTATGAACCGAAATTGAGATCGATTTATTAAATGACAATGAAGCTAAATATCTAAAAGCCTAAACCCTAAATGGCTATCTTTTAGACTATGTTCTTTTAATTAATAACTCAAAATAGACTATTGTGTTGTGAATATAAATAAATATGATAAATTACAACAAGACATGAGTCAAGGGTTGTGCCTTATCCCATTGTGATTCAGTTGGTAGATTTAGACGATTAACATTAGTTCAAATAACATAATCGATTATAGGTTGGTCGGTTTGCACCATTGAAGCCTATTAATAGATTGATTAGAAATCGAAATCGAACGAACCAAATATAAATGTGTCCATATCTTGTAAATGATGAGCGATGGATTAAATATGCCAATCAGATTATAGAGTATTAAATTGGTGATGACCGATTAAGTCCAACTAAGACCAACTAATTAACACCCCTATATTTTATCATTTGTATCCTTTGGTGGTTCAGCCAATGGTAGGATCTCGGCCGAACCTCTCGTTCAATCTTTAAGGACCATGTTCTTGTTTGAGACAGTAAAAGAGTAAAATGCGAGTTATACGGAGGGTTTTTTCGTCAAACGGAGAAAAGAAATAACGGCAGAGCCGTAATTAATGGCGGGAGGCACAGGGGTATTTTAGGGAGTTGAGGGCAACAATCCAAACAGAAAACGGATTGGGTTGTTCGTTTGTTTCTTTGTTAGAGTAGTGTGGACAGATTGGCAGTGGGCATGTGGGCCCAAAGAAACATGGGCTATCCGTGGGAGTGTCGGACGGCCGTATAGTCCTTTCCGTATACAGTCCCCCTAGAATTATTTTATGGAAAAAGCCAAAAAAGTTCTCAAAAACACGGATCCGAATCGTCTCTTCCCTGTACTTCAGGGAAGAGGGAAACGCCCCCGTCAGATGATCGACACATAGCTTTTGAAAAAATATGAGCTCCACGTCAGAGCCGACACCCCTTGTCAGCTCTATTTGTCGGCTGAGTGTCGGCTTAGACATGAGACTCGGATTTTTCCTAGAGTTACGTATCGATCATTCAACAGGGGCGTCTCCCTCCTCCCTTCAGGGAAGAAACGATATAAATCCCAAAAGAACTGCTACGAGGGAAATCCGTATTTTTTATTCAGAATAAATAGAGTGAACCCAGGTGCATAGTTAATACTATGGACCTTTTCTAGGGTCTAATCTTTTGGAATTTTTGAAATTTTCTTCATTGAAAGCTTGGTTCTTGTTGGTGTTGAAATCCGAGCTCTCACTTGTAAATAATAAACGAGAATAAGAGTGGTTGGATTCAGATTTTACAATACAATCTAATATTCAAGTCATATCCAAGGATCTAATAATAAAAAAAAAAAAACTTAAACAATAACAAGAGAATGGATCCACATCCTTTCCAATTGGTAAGGCAATTGGGGTTCGATGAGTGACACTTGGCACTCTTTCAATCTAAAGACCCAAACTAATTGGGGTGTCAAGTATTGTTTTCTACCGTGCTTCACAAAAAGCAACCCAAATAAATTTTTTCAGTTGCAATCACGATCTGCAATTTGAAGATCTAGACACAGGTTTGTGTGTTTTTATGGTTTAGGTTATGAATTTTAGGATTTAGGGTTTTTTTTAATATTTAGAGTTTAGGGCTTAGATTTAGGGATTTAGGGTTTTAATTTTACGTGTAGGGTTTTGTGTTTTAGAGTTTGGAGTCTAAGTTTAAGTTTTATGTTTCTGGGTTTCACGATTTAGGATTTATGGTTTAGGGTTTTGTGGTCAGGTTTTTACGATTTAGGGTTTAAGATTTTTTTTAGGCAGCCCCACGGAGACTTGAACTCTTGACCACTTTGAGGTGGTTTAAGAGTTGAGAGTTTAGGTTTTAAGATTTAAGTTTTAGGATTTTAGATTTTTAGGGTTTAGGGTTTATGATTGAGTCAACAAAAAAAGAAGATCTAATTGTGAATGATTTGATTCAGATTTAAAGATCTAAAAGAGTTAAGGACAGACCTAAGATGATCCAAACAAACACAGCTTAGGCCTTGTTTCAAGTATGTTCTCATTTAGTTGGGATAAGACTTTTGTTATTATTATTCTAAGGGGTCAGTAGTTCTAGGCGGTTTCAATCAAACCTTAATTGGTTCAACCACATTAAGCTCCAAAATCATGACTGAGCGATTATCTATTCAGTCCTCAAAGCTTAAACCATGACCAAATCAAATTGGTTGGTTATTGGTTTTTTTTACCGGTCGAACCGATGCAATTCATATTCAGGTCAAACGGTCTTAATAGTTTTGTGAGGCTTTTCTTGGCCCATAATATCTCAAAACGGGCTAATGGCCCATATCCCAAATTCTGAATTTTTTTTCTTTTAATAATACAAAAACTTGGACTTGCCTGACTTTTTTTTAAGCTTAAGTAGGGATTGAGCTTAAAACCAACACCCAACACAATGTACCTATACATATAATAAACAGGCCCGTTTGGTTCGGTTCAATTCGATTATGGTTGGTTTTCGGTCAGGCATCCATAGGTCTTCGGTCAAAACCAATGTCAATCAATTATTGCACCCTCAGTAACCATGAACCAGACCGTTTACTAAACCTGTCGGATCAGTTTTTGCTTAATTGGTACTGATGCAGTCCAGGTTTTGACAAATTATCCAATTTGCAAAACTCAATGCTTTGTACTTATGCTCTGTTTGGTTACAAAGGGAATTAAAGGGAAGGAAAATGAAATTTTAAAATTTTAAAATAAAATTTTTGTATTCATTACCACACATGCTATCACGTGATTATGTAATGAACTCTAAATCATTACGTATTTAATTATTAACTTCCGTTTTACTTTATACCGAATTCTTTGCATTTGAAAAGTAAAATTCATTTTATATCATTACTAAATATGATAATAAATTTAAGTAATTTATACAATCATGTCGTGTTATAGTATAGAAATTTTCTTTTTAGATTTGAAAATTTTCACAATTCCACAATGGATCTGGGCTTATAGATTCAAATTCTAAACTAGCCCATACTTTCAGTGTGATAAATACCTTGAGCCCAAGCCCCATAATCAAGCCCACTGGATGACCAGCCCGGTAGCCAACACAATTTCCACAACCAAACATCGATGCCCTGATGCCCTTTAGACTTTGTTTGTTTGGATGGAAAATGGCTGGAAGCAAAATAAAGAACATAATTTTATTCATTAAAGAAATATCGCACGTACTTTTTTGGGCATGAAATAAATAGTGGGCCCTATTATATCCCATATTTTATTTTCCATAAAATGACTTTTATCATAAAAAAATTATATATATATATATATATTTATTTATTCATTTTACATCTAAATAAACAAAAATTGCCTTCCAAAGTTCCAAAGTACCTCTAAACAACTTCATTTTCTTCTTCGTCCTCATGATGGTCCTTCTAATTGTGTCACAACGTAGAATGACGAGGTCATTTCCCTCATTGGATAGATAAGGTATGGTTAGATAGGCCACATGAATGTGCCCTTATCATGTATTGACATATGCTTTTTCTATACTCTGCCTTATATCTTTGCACTCTCTATAATCTTTGATTTTCAGATATTTATTTTGCTACTTGGCTAATTCTGATTAACTTAAAATTTGATATGTCAACACGGGACCTTGGTGTCTAGCGAGTCTTGAACCCATTTGATATGCCATATTTTAGGCTGCTAGAACCTAACTCCATGAAGTAAAGGAACAAAATGGTTTTATTTGGGTGAACAAAAAAAAAATAAGAGGTATTTTCATAGGTTATCATAGGGAATTGGATCTCAAAAGATCTTACTTTTGACCAATTTTGACCATGAAGAATCTAAACTTTCCAAATTTTCTTATTAATTTTTTTTCTTGTGGGCATTTTAATTATCTATTCATGGAGTACACTATTCAGAGATGTGTAATTTTGGGATCCTTATCCTCTCATGTCATCTAGTCATGTTAGTCGTCTCTTGAACAAGCTAGAATGGTCAATACGTATGTCAATGTATTCCATTCTATCCAATAAATTATTGACAAATTGGATAACTGGAGATGATTTTTTTTTTTTTTTGTAATTTTATTGTATTATGATCAGTAATTTTTGTGAAGAAAAAAAAAAGGAAATTATAGACAGAAAAACTAAGGGAACATTTTTCTTTTTTCTTTAGGGAGGGAGGGAGGGAGGGGGGGTAGGAAGGATTCTTTCATTCATGTGGGTCTGTGCAAACCCTTTTCAGTCAACTCATCCTTTTTTACCTGAATTTGTCTTGATCTTCTTCCATCTTTATTACACGAAGAGTCCATCAGAGACACTTAAATCACTCCCATTTTTATATTTGATCATCATTTTTTACATTGTTTCCGAGTAAAATAGCAAAAATCCATGAGAATTACTCTTGTAGCAATTTATCGATCCAAAAACTCCAAAAAATCACATATTTTGACAAATAATTACCTCTAACATGTTTGGATGGTCTTGATCTTGGTTCAAATGATCATATTTGATTAGTTAAATCGATTGATTCGTATCAGTTTTGAACATGATCAATCATAATCTGATACTGACTCTTAACAGATTTGAGGATCGATTCAATATTGTTGTCGATCTTTCGAATCGACTGATCCAATCCATCATTTAATGGATAGGGTTGCCATGTGGTGATCATCCATGGTTACTAGAAATATAAAAATATTATTTCATTTTTTTTTTTAAATTTTGGTCTTGGCAGTCTTATCTTTTTTCTTTTTTTTTTTGGCTAAGGATCGATAAAGAAATATAAAAAATACTCTAGTGCTACACTATGGTGAGACTAACCCTATAGTGAGATGTAGTGAGGATTCCACCCACTCAAAGTGGATCTACTGTATTCCAATGCACTTTGAGTGGATCGGAATATATGTCGATCCACTTTGAGTGGATGGAATCCTCACTATAGAGGATCTTTTTCTTCATAGATCATCTTAGTTCTTAGAACTAAAACTAAACAAACTACATACGTCATCTTCGTGTATAGAGAGAATTCAACATACAAGAAAAACTCGAGCCAAACCCGGTAAGACAAAGCTCATTAACCCATAACCACTCCCTTGATCTTTGACATTACCATCAGCAGTAAGGAGGAGGAGCACGGATTCAAATCCTCTCCTCCCAGTGATTCGGGAGGAGGGGGGATGCCCCCGTTGGATGGCCAATACGTGGGGTTCGAGTGAATCAGAACCCTCCATTCGAGCCGACACCGATCCAACAAGCTGAGCCGACAAGGAATGTCGGCTCGAATGGAGGGCTCGAATTCACCCGAGTCCCACTTGTCGATCATCCAATTGGGACGTCCTCCTCCTATCAAATCACTAGAAGAAGAGGATGTAAATCCAGAAGAGCACACGAAAGAAGACGACAATAGGGATACAGGCACAAGGAATAAGAAGACATAGAGATGACAATATAGATGATGAATCCTGTCCTCACCATTTGAATGTGATTGAGGGAAAAGAGAAAGGAGAAGAGGGTTGACTGATGATAGAGATGATGTTGACTTCATATTCAACTTTATATAGTTTGACATTTCGACGTGGGATCATGGTTATTGATTCATGCAGGCTCTTTGTGTGGACACTGGAGAGAGTCGACGGAGGGAGGAAAGGTGGTGGGGACAGGAGACCATAATTAATGGTGGAAATGTGGAAGGGAATCCTCAATAGCTAGAACATGCACACAAAGGTTCACTTTTCTTTACAGTAAATTGCTTTATTTCCTTCTTTCTGGAGACAGAGAATAAGGAAGGTGAAGGTCTAAGGCATCATCAAACTTGAAAGTTCTCAAAATTCCCCAAATTATGAAAAGCTCGAATCTACTTGAGGGACCTATTCACTTATAAGTCAGAGGTCAAAAGCAAAGTCTTCTTTCTTTTCTTCCTTTGTTTCTTTTTTGCCTAGTCAAGATGTCAAAAAGCCCTCCAATCTAATAACATTATAGTATTATATACATTCTCCCTTCGGCAGAAGCATAGTTTGTAAATTCTGAACCGAAACCAACCGATAAAAACCCGATTCGAATCAAACCGAATTAACCAATTCGGTTTTTGTTTTAGATATTGTTAATTGGTTTGTTTTTTGTTTAACATATAGTTATTTGAACTAATTATGATGTATAATGCGGGCAATTAAGAAGTATCATATATATAAACTTAGTTTAGTTGAGATAAGGATGTTGAGATGAATATGTAATATAACTATAGAGGATAAGGTAAGGAATGATCGTATTAGAGCTGATTTGGGAGTAGCCAATATATGATAAACTACGAGAAAGTTGTTTGAGACGGTACGACCATGTTCAACGAAGATCATTAGATGTTCAAGTACAAATGAGTGATTTAATTCAAATTGAATGATCTAAAAGAGCTACGGGCAGACAAATGACTCTTGCGGAGGTAGTGAGGAAAGAAATACATAATTTAGGCCTTGTTTTAAGTATATATGACATCAAACAAAGCTGATTGCAGGACAAAAATCCATGTAACCAACCCACTTAGTTATGATAAGGCTTTTGTTGTTGTAAATGGTTAATCAGTTCAATTGTGGTTTTCAAGTATTAAATGATCGATTGACTCATAAACATCGATTAAATAAAACTGAAACGAAATCGAGTAAAACCGGTTAACTGCTTAACTAAATGTATAATATCTCATATGTAATATAAAATTTTAATGTGCTATGCATGGACATAATGTCATACCCATGTGATATAATATTATTAGTTTATAATTTAATGTTTAGTATCCTGTTGTTGAACTATTACAGTGAACTATTACAATCATAGAATAGTCACCATTTTCCCATAAATTGAGTAAGAAATCGTTTATGAACCAATTAATTAAAATCGGTAAGAAACCAAAAAATGGGTTGTTAATCAGTTTGGTCTTGGTTTGGAAAACAAGATTTGATTATTAATCAGTTCGGTGATGGTTTCTAGTAATAATAACCCGAACCAAGTCGATAAACCATTTATGAACCGATTGACACCTTTACCCACACCCGCACTCTGTTGGAGACCAACTATTATATGAAGGCATTTAAGATCCCAATATTTTTCAATGTGGGATTATTCTCAACACTCCTCAGATGTGTTGCCCCTTTTTTTGGGTGACAGTACACATGGCATATGTGGTCCCTCTTTTGGGTGATTGTAAGTTCGAAAACTCCTGTTGTCTTATTGCATCTTCATTTGTCTCCATTAGCTCTTTTCCTTTTCTGTAGGAGCTCCTATTTTTTTGAAAAAAGAAACCACTCTGTACCGGTTTGGCAACCTAAATAGCCTCAATATGTGCTTTTAAAGAGAAAATATCCTAAAATCAGGTCCAATCGGTTAGGGGTAGCGTAGTCTTTGCCCAATTTCATTGTTGATGAAGCGAGGACTGATAACCTTTATCCGTTGAGACAAGTGGTGAAGATACGAACCTTTCGTCCCCATCAATCTTTATCGAATCAAAGGGTCGGAAAGTCGTTGACTCGGCTCTCTCATCCCTTAGGCCCTCTTAGCTACTTGGTTTGTGCCCCCTGACAGGTCCCTCATGTAAACGTAGTCCAAGAGGGTTCCACACCTAAAAACAATAGATGTTTAATGAATGTACGTATGATAATAGCTACTCAGGTACCATGTTGAAGTATTCAACCTAAAAGTTTAAGTTCTTTGATAGAAAGACTAACTACTATATGAAGGCATCTAAGGTCCCAACAGTTTCCAATATGTGTTTGTTCTCAATATACCACCCAAAGATCCATCACACACTCCATGCACACCATGCACGACCCACAAACAAAAAGGCCATTTGATGATTCAAGTACAAGAAACATGATGCAACATGCATGGCTAAAAACTTAACCAGAAAAGAGAGAAATTGGGAGAAACCTGATTTTTAGCATTAGCTTGCAACAACGAAGTCAACAACCTTATCTGCATACTACATTTTTCTTTTGCCGAAAGTGGTGGGAGATGTTTTTTTACCCAGCCAAATGAACCAAGTGGCCTAAAGCCCCTAGAAGTTTGCCATCTCATTCTCACCCTTTCCTACAGTTTATCTTCATATTCAATTCACATCTATATCTATATCTGTTTAAGGGTATCTGTATGTGAATTCGGATAATCCAGAATATAACCTATCCAATTCCTATAGTATCCAACTAATAAAAACAATTAAGTAGCTAATGCTCTTTCACATAATAAAGTAAAAGTCAATATTGTTCTTAAGGTTCTTGAAAATTTGACAGATTTTAAAGAATGAGATAAAAAAAATAATGAAACTAAGACAATTGAGAGACACAAAGATCCAACTAAGGATATAGCCGGATAATAAAAAATTTAGATTGAATATGATTTGCATCCATATCCATTAGGTGTTTCCTTACCCGTTTAGGGGTAATTGAAGTTTTGATGAAAGGTCCAAGTCCAAGCCATGACATCTACTATTGATTATTATATATTAAAAACCACACTTTGGAGCCAACCCAACCCAATCCAATCCAATCTAGGCCGGCTAGAGTACCTGTAGGGCCAAGTCTCAGATACTACCATTTTTCAACAATAGCAGTCTTCTTACTGCAACCAATGAATGGTGGACATGGGAAGAGAGAGATTCAGCAAACAGAAAGATGGAGTAATATTCTGGTTGTTGTGTGGACCCCAAAAAGAATATCTTTATTGTTAAGGTTACATTGATTATTAGATCTCAGGTTGTACCGCATGCTTTACCCAAAAAAAAAAAAAACAAAAAGGTTGTACTGCATGCGGAAGACTCCAAACATCCATAAGACTAGTGCCTTCTCTTGAGAATCATTTTGAACATTCAACTTCAACGATTTACTTCATCCTACGTATATAAATACCTCCCAATCCCAACCTTCATCCTCATCGATCTCCTCCCCTTCCTCATCTTTTGTTTCCTGTCTCTCTTCTCTTGTACATCAAGGATAATTGTTATCATGGACAGAACTGAATCTGAGAGTCCAAGGTATATAGATTTCTCTCTCTCTCTCTCTCTCTCTCTCTCTCTCTCTCTCTCTCTCTCTCTCTCTCTCTCATAATGTATGATGATCAAAACTTATGGCTATGATGAGCAGGAACAAGTGTGCAGCATGCTATAGGCAATTCAATAGAATGGAGCATCTAGTGGAACACATGAGGACCTCATATCACTCAGTTCATGAACCCATGTGTGGTGTCTGTGGAAAGCGTTGCAGGTCTTTTGAATCACTTAGGGAACATTTAATAGGTGACCATCAAACATCAACCTTTATACTTTTTGCAGCTGCCACCATTAACATCCATTTCACTCTCAACGACAAGATCTGCAATTCTCTTTATTTACAGGTCCATTACCAAAGGTTGAATGTGCAAAGATATTCAGTATTCGTGGATGCAGCCTATGCTTAACCATCCTCGACAGCTCCTATGCTCTTAGGCTTCACAGAGGAAGATGCCAACTCTCACGTGCTACCCCTGCAGTAAGCTAATCATTGACTGTATATCTATTTTCACCGGTCTCCACATGTTTAAAGTATGTAATACTATACATGCAGAGAAAGTGTTGGGAATTTAATTCCACACCGACTACCAAATAATTAACTTTAGTTTCAAAAATAAATCCTCTCATGCCCCTCATGCCGGCATGAGGAAATCTAGTGGTTGTAGTTTACTGTGCGCATATACCAATGTATTGGTATATGCACACAATGAATGACAGCCACTGAATTTGCTCATGTCGGCATGAGGGGCATAAGAGGATTTGAATCAACCCCTCATGCACCTGAAAATCACTCCAACCTATTAGTTCATACTTTTGAGATGAAAACTCTACAATATCGATCCATACTTGAATTGGATCAAGTAATGATGTATTAGTAATCTTTGTTTCTTTATAGGGATTGATCTCTCGAATGTCTAGCTTGGGAATACAAGATGATCTGAGAATTGACAATAATAGAACAAGAGGCCCACAGGTAGTTGCACTTGCTTGCAAAATGGTGGGTGGTGGCAGTGATGGCTCATTAGATCTTTGTGCTAGGGTTTGCCTTGTTGATGAAGATGAAAACATCATCTTCCATTCTTATGTCAAACCCCAAATTCAGATCACAACCTATCGGTAATAACTAAGATCACTTAATGAGAATGTGGTTCTTAAATTATTTATTTATGATTATACTATTGAAATGTGCCATAAGACTTTAGTAATGAAAACAAAATGCATTTTCAGATATGAAACTACTGGCATAAGACCAGAATACTTAAGGGATGCAATGCCAGTAAAGCAAGTACAGAGAAAGATTCTGGATTTCTTGTGCAATGGTGAACCAATATGGACAATCCGTTCCAGAAGAGGGAGAGCAAGGATTCTCGTGGGCCATGGTTTGGATCATGACCTAGATTGTTTAGGAATGGAGTATCCACCACATTTGATCAGGTATGCCCCTTACAAATAAAGCTAGCATTAAATTACAATCCCATGTTAAGAATCAGCTCCATCTCATTTCTGGTGGATCATATGGATCCAGGGACACTGCCAAATACCCTCCATTGATGAAAACAAGCAAGCTCAGCAACTCACTCAAGTATCTAACACAAGCTTATCTTGGGTAAGCTCACAATCCCTTTATACAAGAAACTTTGATTTGGGTTGGTACAACATGTAGTTGTAATCGATTCTCTTTAATGCACACTCATTGGGCCGTTATGAGAATCTCAATATACATGAAAGCAGTTTCGATATTTCATTTGAGAACCAACGCAAATCTGATGGTGAAAAAGGGTGATGCCGCCTTGTTACAAGTAGAAAAAGCCCTTACTAAAGAGCTCTCATTTACTTTACAGGTATGAAATCCAGACAGGAATACAAGACCCCTATGATGATTGTGTAGCTACAATGAGGCTTTACATGAGAATGAGCTCCCAAGCCCATCCAGTGGAGGACTACCCACTAGCCACCGATGCACGCAACAATTTCGCACTTTCGCGACAGAATGAACTCGAAAGGATGACACCAGAGGGATTGCTAGCAATCTCAAGGTCAGATTACTATTGCTGGTGCTTGGATGGAGTGACAGAACCATGAATTCATCTAGCTTACTATGGAGGCGTAATATTCCTATATAGCAAATACAGATAGCCGTTTCAATAAATCTGATGATTGATCGATCTGAAGAACAATTAGTGTTGGAATCTAATCCTTGTTGATTAGATACTAGGGATTTTATAGTATGTGTTTTGAATAGCTCTATTGTTGCAATAATGTTCTATGTAGTGTCCTTTGATAAGTACTGTACTTCTGAACTGGTAACTATTTTGTGATCTAAGATAATGGGTTCCAAATTCCTGTTATTGTATATTCAACTAGAATTATAGTTGCAGTGATCAGTATGGAATAACTTCCAACAGTTGAATCATACTGATGGCAACAACTAAGAATAAGAATGTATGGAAAGGAATCATAAGGCTTTGAAGCATGGTTTAAGTGCAAGGACCTGGGGAAGCCGGTCGGAACCCGATTTGGATTGGCCTTGCAAGGATTAGATCGGCCCGGATCGATCAGGTTAGGCTAAACCACATCATATGTGCACGTGTCTACCGTCCTTAGACTGGATCGGCAGGGATCGATCCCTAAAATCATGATTAAAAGAAATAAACAAGCCTAGTCAGGTATACGACTGGGCTCCTCTTGGCTAACTCAAGTCCTCTTGTTCGGCTGATTCAGGTTCATGCATGAAAGCTGCAGCTCAGAACTTACAAGAAATCAACAAATATTAAAGACAAAAGTTTTTCTGACATGCAACTATATGGTTTGGAATCGTTATCCTCAAAAGTGCATAATTCCCATCCCCTTTATAGGATTCATTCATCCTCAAAAGTGCATAATGCCCCAACTCTTTATAAGAATTGAGATAAAGCAAAAGATTTTGGACATTCTCCTTGAGGTTCTACATATCCAAAAATAAAAAATAAGAAAAAAGGTTTTCAACACGGCTATCGCTGACGGCTATCGTGTCAGCGGTTGTATGGAGAGAGGGAAACAGCGTAATCCTAAAACTATCCTTATTAGACAGAAAGATTGATGCTCAAATAATAATTAGAAGAAAAAAAATACACTTTTAAGATTTTAGCTTCCCTTTCCTATATTATTCTCTTTTTCCCCCAAAGTCCAACCTATGACATGAAGTCGGAAGATCTACCCCTTAAAAAAAAGGAAATGAAGTCAGAATGGATGATGCTGATGATCTACGGTTTTGCCTTTTTTTTTTCTTTTTTTTTTTTTCATTTTCCCCTGATGACTTGATGTAACAAACCTATCATAGTGGACAGTTCTAGATGAGAGAAGACAAAAGAAAGAAAGCCAAGTTCTATCTCTTGAGGTGCCACACTTTAGTTTGGTAACAAGAGCTCTTAACTATTGGTGGCAGAGACCCAGGCTCAAACTCTACCCCAGGTGTAACCATTTGTGGCTTCAGAGGTAAATGGTAGGGATCGTTCATAGAATTGGTGACAATGTTAGGAATAAAATGTTCCTTCACCTTAGGTGGAGGTGAACGAAACAAGGAGATAAGATAAAAAATGACCTACCTTCGAATGAATTCCTCTTCATTGTGGGTGACGAAAAACTAGGTCAGTTTGTGTTAGCATGGCTACCTTGGACCATTCTAGTGGTGGTTTTATAAGCTTTAGAGTGCCACAACTAAGATACATTGAATTTTTATTTTTTCAGACTTTTCTATGATCACACATGCATTTTCCCAGTGATGAAAAGTTCCAGGCCTAAATTCATTAACATCAAACCAAGTTCTTTCAGGTTTCTTTCGTGATAGGCTTTCCTTCTAAAGGCTTAGAAGGAAAATAGCATCTACATTCAACTTCAAAATGAACCCAGTTCCATCCTATCTTCCTCCTCACTTTATTTTCTACCTCCCCTTTGAAGGGGCTGCTTTGATAGCATTACTGTCCAAAGAAATTAATGGAAGATTTGATATTACTGTCTGAAGAAATTAATGGAAGATTTGATTACCAGGAAGAAAAGAGATAGAGTTTGGTTGGGTGGGGGGGGAGAGAGAGAGAGAGAGAGAGATCGATGGAATGTTGATCATGCAACAAGAATATAATTATGGCACTGTTAGAATCATTGAGCATGTAAAGTGCATTATAGTACCATATATACTTAAAAACCATCCACAACGGAAGCAGCGTCAGAATTAGATCGAACACCTTCACGGGCACCTCCAAAGCAGGCAGACCTATGCAGTTGCTCATGAGTTTGAATGAGGAAGAAAGCACAGAAAACAAGTTTAAATGGTTAATACCATTTCAAAAAACGAGTTCCTCTATTATGGCACTGCGGTATACTGCTATGATAGCCGCAATATGATATACATCTCAGGGAGGGTGGAAACCCTCAGAAAACAAAAATATAATGAGAAAAATTCCATACAAAAAAACAAAATTAGAAAACTCTCGTCAAAACATGCCCAGGTACCCAAACCCTATGCTCTGAAGAGTAAGATGTCCTCATAAGTGAGCACGAGTGCCATAAACAAAGAGTTCCACAACATGTTGGCGATGAATGAGGCATGGCCTCACTCTGGTAGTTTCAGTCGGTTGAACAGCACAAGGAAGCTCTGCTCGGGAACAACATAGAGGAACCCAAGGTCTGCACCTTTAACATATGGTCCCAAGCCCTGAAAAATCACAAGATAGTTGCGACCAGATAGTCATGGGAAGCTCAATTTGCATTTTCCAAACTCAGCTAATTTACCCACCACTCCAACTTGTACTAATTCAACTACTCTTAACTTCTCCCGAAATCACCTTTCTATCCCGAAAGTTCAATTTATGACTAGAAAAATTATAATGAAGACAACAATGATGATCCATAGAAGAAGAAAAATATAGGTAAGCATATGCCAATAGAAAGTTCACCACTATTAGTCAATTTTGAAGTGAGTCATCCACTAGAACAAAATGGGTTAAAACAAAAAAACCTCTGAGGCAATGCGTGATCACTAAAACTAACATGCTCACATCCATCACAAATCAATGGGCTATGAATGGTCACATCATTGCTATTTAATGGATCAGCTGTAACTGACATACTCCGTCCCACAAAGATAGTAATCCTATTTGAGGTTTTCACAGTCCCAGAATGTTTGTCCATTTTAAAAACCAAGAGATGAAGTTCTGTTGGATTCCCCACAATGCCCTTATTTAATCATTCCACACATTTATTGTGTTCTCATCATTATTGTTGCCCTCTATTACATAAGGCAAACTACTAGGGGTAATGTTGGAAAGAGGGTTTGAATTTCTGGATGATTAATGCATTAGCAACAACCTCCTTAAAAAGTGGGTTTTTTTCAAGCAATAGTATTTTTTGGACAGAGGGACTAAACTGGAACGATCAAATGATCCACACAACTACATTTTTCATAGCATATCAATTCAAAATGATATGCATAGCCAACAAGTTGGAAATTGGACGGATGGAAGTATGGATCTTCCCGAATGATTAGGAAAACTGACAATAAAATTCCAGTAGATCTCTTTACCTTGCCGCTCAGCTGAAGTAGTTCTCCATCAACCCATCGTGGATTTTGGAATCCAAAATCAGCTATCCTTCCTTGACCTTTGTAACTAGCAACCTGAATTAAAAGCTTTAAATGAATTGACATAACCACAAGAGACCCAAACACACAGAAGAAGACAAGAATCTATTAATATAAGGAAGAGAAAAAATACAGAAACGTATACCCAGTACTATATTGTGATTTGTTGGAGGTACTGAAATCACATGATTTCCTCCTAAAGAAACTAAAACTGCTTCATTTGTCCTACTTAAAGATAATGGAATATTACATGGACCTCCCCTTGACAATTTGTTTATTACGCGACACTACCTTGTTCGTTTTAGACTTACACGGACCTCCCTCGAAAAACCATATTTATAACACATAAGTCCACTTCATCAGGATATGGATGTGAAGTTGCTGACGTGGATAATGGTTATTTTTTCAAAAGACGAGAATACCCTTAAGTTATTTGAAATTACCTATTTACCCTTATTTGAAATTCCCTATTTACCCTTAGATGTAACAAATAAAATTGGAAGAGAAGAACTTTTCTTCTCCCATGATACTTCTGCAAACTCTATATGCGAATCCCTTGTTCTGATGGTTTCAAAAGTTTAGCTTTTAAAATTCTATCGGAGACGGAGAAGAAGATCCGAAACTCTGATTTAACGAGAATTTCTGGAGAAAAGAAAAAGGGCCGTGTAAAGTAATGGCAGAGAAATGAGAGACATCATAACTTGAATCCTGGTTGAAGGCGTAGAAGATGAGGACTTCAAGAACGAAGAGAGAGAAAGATTTCGTCTACGTAGCAAACAAGGATGAAGAGAAGACATGATCGCCGTTGTCCAACCACTTTTTTTCATGGCTCGTAGACTCGGAGCCTCCCTAACTTCTCTCCTAAATAAAAATTGGTAGGTTTCTCATATTAAAAGGATGAAAACCTCGACCTATCCGTTGTTGGCATTCATATTGTAATTGTTGGAAAAATGGGCAAAGTGGGCCAAGTTTGATGAGAGAGAGTCTGCGGGCCCCACAGGCAAGGTTGCAGTGATACAGGCGATGTGGCCATGTTACAAGCGATATGGCAACGATACAGGCGATGTGGCAGTGTTTATGATGTTGTGGCATACTCAGAAGAGAGAAAAATCAAGAGAGATAAAGAGGAGAGAGAAAATTGATGGTGGGACCCACGATGCCGAGGTGGCCTACCACCATGGCGCCAGCCCCGCAGCCAAGGCCAGCAGGGCCATGCCGCATGCCTCAGCCGAGGCCAGCAGCAGCAGCCAGCCCCACAGCCATGGCCAGCAGGGCCAAGCCAAGCATGGCCAGCAGCAACAGCAGGCAGCATGCCTAGCCGCAAGCCGCAGCAAGGCATACCGCAAACCATGGCTGCCGCACATGCTGGCTCGCATGGCATGCCCGTGCACACATGGCCTTGCCTATGGCTTTCCCTCCCCGCAAGCCGCAATGCTCGCAAACCAGATGTTCGTCTGATTTCCAGGAGAGAGAAAAGCTCTCTGGAAATCAAACCCTGTATACATTTTTAACACCTTTGATTCTGATTACAGAGGCCATATACAATTTGTTTGGGGGTATTTTCGTCAAGAGAGATAAAGGAATATCCGAAATCGGTAGTCAGATTTAAGCCTCGCCAGTCAGATACTCATCCAACGGCCTATAAAAATGCGGGAATCCAGTGTTGCGCCAAAATCCCGTCAGATACTCCCGCGTGAAGCCTGATTGGCTGGGCGCAATTTAATAAGATGTGTCGTGCTGCGTGAAGGTCAAGCCGTGACTCCATGTGGCGCGCAAAATGTACGACGACAGCCCAGATCTCAATCAAATGGCCGAAATCAAAGTCGATCGCCACCTGACGCGATATGACTAATCGAGCGGACACAAGGAAATCCCGCTTTTTTTCGCAAGATCTGATGGCCATCATTGGAGACTCTTCCTCCAGCCAATCAGAAGTCGACACTGCCGACTGACGTGTCAGCATCGGCTTTGCTTCCGTGTAGCACAAGTGTATTAATCCATTTAAAAGATTCCATATGAAATGATCTCATTGGGCCTCACTATTTTGGCCATAACTTGGCCATCCGATATCCAAATCGGATGGTTCAAGTTGCACCCGACTCATTTTTGAATTCTCTATTAGTTGGGACTGGTTGTGAGCTTGTAAAAAAAGCAGAAAAATTGAAAAAGGGGAAAAACAAGCAAGAAGAGTAAGGTCTACGGTTTTGAAGCTTTGAATGTCTAACCAACCTCTCTATTTCTGATTTATGATGTTCTAAATGCTAATGAGAAGTTGGTAGAATCTTCATTACGCATCAATGGTAGTTGTGGGGTTGTGAGAGAGAGAGAATGATGTTTGTTTGTGAGGAGATGCTTGGAGAATCAAATTCTGCTAATGGTGGATGTTGTTGATGCTGATTGAAAGTAGTGTGGAGCTCCAAGGATACTGCCGGCCACCTAGAAGCATTGGTTGTGAGACTTTCTTAACTCCCTTGTTGTTTATAGATTCAATGCCATGTATGCTAGAATAGATAGAAATCTCTGAATGCCTATCTAGTTTGGGAGTCTATTGTATGCTAGCGTAGGTGGTAAATGTTAAATACCTAGCTACCTTGGGTTTCATTGTAAGGCACTGCTATAAGCCCCAAATCTTCTATTTTGTATTGTGTCCAGTGGGTGCTGGACACTGGCAATCATAGCCTGAACCCTGGCATTGGTATGCCCTCTCAGTTTTATGCTGAGAAAATACAAGGTTAATATCCTTGTCCTGTGAGGGACTAAAAGTTCAGTATTCAGTAAATACAGAGCCCATTGGGCATTACTCCGTGGACTAGCTATCACACACTGTGGTGGTGAACCACGTAACCCTTTTGTGTTGTGGAATGCTTTATTTTGTATCTTGTAAAGTGCGTGGAATGAACTGCAGGATGGGTGTGTAAATCTGGTAGACCTAGCCACTGAGTGGTAGCGAGGTAGATTTGTATACGCTTGTGTGTTTGCATCAGTTGTGTTCTTCAACAGCTCCAGGCAGTAGTAAAATAGTAGGGTCAAGTTGGAAAAGGTTTTTACACTGATTCACCCCCCCCCCCCTCTCAGTGTCATTCAAGGTCCATCATCCGCTTCCAACATCTATTCCTCTCTTTCACTTCTTGTTCTTGGTAGACTAATGTGAAGCTCGTGTAGTCTTGCAACTTGGAAAGATTTTCAGATTTTCGTTTGTGAAAAATCCAAAGCATCTGATAGAGCAATTAACAGAACTGCGGGTGCGATACTAATCTCTTTACTCCTTAGCTTGGTCGATGATAAAGCAAAATGTGAAACTTCCATGTTTCCTAAAGTTTCTGCTTTACTTACTTAGTTCTTGATGAACCGATAGCTGATGCAACTGCGACGTCTGATGAATTATGGGTTTCTCTCTCTCGATCTCTCACTGATGTTCCTGCTGAGTTTTAGGGTTTTGGTGCTGCTTTTTGGTCTCTGTATCTGGTTACTTTTCAAAATGTTAAATGGAAAACTTAAGGGTAATAACCCATTAGATTCGAAAACTTCATCCGAGTCTGAGAATGGACAAAATTAGTTGCAGAGCCTTGAAGGAGGAGGCAGCTGAGCTATTAATTTAAAGAGTTGGGTTTTTGTTGTTTGTCGGAGCTAGAGAATCCCTTCTCAATCTCTCATCCTTCCCTCTCCTGGCTACTGGAGTGGAGACTACCTTTACGTCAAGAACACCAAATTTTATTTTACTTTTGATTAATGATAGCTTCCCTCTTCTCACCAAAGTCGTTAACCCAACAACTGAAGATGAACGTATGAGCTGCCTTTTCTCCTTGGAGTCTACCCCAAAGCAAACACCCAAAGAAAGCCCGAGACTCAGCTTGATTTCTTCAGTATCTTCAACGGCAGATGCAATTTCCGTGGCCCGGATACTCACAGACGTAAACCTCTTCAATAAATCTATCGGGCACCCATTCATTTGCAAAGAACAATGCTTGATTTCACTAGCTTCAACTCTCGTTGCTTCACCCACGGTTATGAACAACGAAGAAAAATAAAACTATAAACACAAACGCACATAGTTGATCTTCATCGACGATGCTCTTCCGGCACCTGGGATCGTCACACTAGTGTCTGTCCAATTTCCATCGGCAGAACCGTCCCCACTAGAAGATTCGCCAAATCA
Source organism: Protea cynaroides (assembly GCA_028583415.1). Taxonomy (NCBI): domain Eukaryota; kingdom Viridiplantae; phylum Streptophyta; class Magnoliopsida; order Proteales; family Proteaceae; genus Protea; species Protea cynaroides. Next base: position 8,572,327 of record CM053273.1, read on the forward strand.
GCATTCATCAATAGCCCGTCTGGCACGATATGGAACCACACTGCAACGCCCCAATCTCCGCACAACCGTCAAGATATTTTCCTCTTTGGTCCATGGGCCTCAAGGCTTTAAAACGCATCTTAACATATTGGAGAGGCTAAGGATTATCAACTAGCCCAGTCTCTTCCCCCTAGCCAACGTTGGACTAAGTTTGTGCACCCTTATCGATCTCCCGAACCACCTGGTACTCGCCATATATTGGTGGGACCCCTCAACAATCTCCCAGAATGGTCGGTACTCGCCGACCTCAGGTGTCACATTCTTCCCCCTTCGGGCACAGCGTCCCCATTATGGCCCCACACGGTGTCAGGGTCCACTTTGATACTATTTGTAACTCCCCAACCTCCGCACAACCGTTAAGATATTGTCCTCTTTGAGGCCCATAGGCCAAAGAGGATAATATCTTGACAGGTGTGCAGAAGTTAGGGCGTTACACACTGCTACTGTACTAATAGTGGAAGGGTACTTTCGTCAGACTATAAAATTTGTTAACACCATTACTTTTATGGACTTGAGTGTAAGTCTAATCGCATAGGGTAGTGTCGCGTAATAAACGAATTGTCAATGGGAGGTCTGTGTAATTTTCCCTAAAGATAATTAACCAATGGTCAACATTATGAAAATGCAGCATAATGTTATTTAAGTAATTAAGTGCTCAATATAAGGAAAAGAAGAGAGAGGTGAAAAGGAAAAGAACCAAAATGGATTTGATATAAATTAAAAGGCCAATAATTTAATAAAAAAAATACCACTCCTAGCTCATCTGGAAACATCCCCCGGTTGGGTATACGACTCCCTTTCCCAATTTTAGCACGAAATGTAACCTGCTAGAAGAAAGAAATGTTATTCGAGGAATAAATATATGTCTATACAACATACACAACAATGATCAAAAGAAGTCAAATAGATATGAACCTGGCCAGCAGGAACATTTAGATCTCCAGTCAGCTTTACTGCCTCAACATATTCGAAGAACTCAACATCTGAACGCTCATCTGTGCCATCCACCCCATGCCATTGACCATATTTACGTCTCAACTGTACGACCTCTGTGCCATAAGGGCCAAATGCTCCCACATACAAGCCTGCACTTTAAAATGGAGCTCTCATCCCTAAATATACCATTTAATCATTAAATAGGAAACCGATAACAGAGAGAAGAAAAGGTATTAAACCTCAAGGGAGTGTGTTCCAACTGAGTTTTAATACTTACGTAGGAAATCAATAAATGTTTGAGCAAACTTACCATCAAAGGGATCTAAATTATCTGTGGAAGTTATAAGCCGACTAAAAGTTGTATCCCCAGAAAGTGTGTTCCGCTTTTGGGCATGAGTAACAGCAAGCTTGACAATCTCACGGACATCTCTAGAAACCTAAAATAAGTTAGCAATCGATCAATTCATTCACAACCCAAGAAACAAAAAACCTGGAAGAGAGGAGAGGGAAGGTGTGCCTAAACCATTATAGCAACCTTAAAAATTATACTCCTGCAACAAGATGAGTATCTCGGGGGGCCGCGGGGGAGGGGAGGTAGGGGAGTGAACATATATATTACACGAGTAGAATTGACTACTCAAATAAGAAAAACAAGTAAGTTTATTAACTTCAAGTGATTTCCCTGCTCATTGTTCTAAATCAAAGCGAAAAGAATTAAATTATTCATAATCACACCTTTGAAGAAACTTTATCCACGTTCCAAAATGCCTTGGCAACATCAAGAGGCATGAGCTCAGAAACATCCTGAGCTCCAATCGCAGCCACTTTGATCTCAGGCACTTTATTCTCTCCAACATCAGCATCCTTACTTCTACCTGGAACATAAAGCACAAAGGAATCCTTCTTCATATCTTTTATTTCAGCAGGGTAGCGAACATACTCATCCTTTGAGAGGATATCTTCTCTATTATGTAAAATCCCACCAATAAAAAGCTTCGTAGTCATATTCTTCCCCTCCTCTTCCCTTGTGTTGGTATCTTCTCCAACAGATATTTCATCAGGATGGATATCATCCAGGTTGCCAGCTCCATCTTCAGAATTCTCAGCAGAGCTTGCAATCTCATTATTTTCTTGTATTAACTGCTCCATACTGTCGCTACCCCCGGTTGTCTCCTCAGGAACTTTGATATTCATGACTTCAAGTTTCAATCCTGGAATTTTATCTTTAAGAAAATTTATCACACTTCTTAGGCCTTCTTCATTAACATCTTTAATATTTACTTTCTTCTCTTCTCGCCTCTCCACTTCTGCTTCTTCATTCACTGGAATGCCTTCTACAAGTGAACTCTTGATGCCAGCAGATGGCTCATCAGTCAGTTTTGATGCTGATGAGGGATCTGTTGAATTTCCTTTTGCTCGTTGCAACGATACTACCTAAATAGAGATGCAATATCATGTTATTGGCATAATAGGCAACTGGAAATTCAGGACACATGGCCGTTAGACAGTAAGCACTTTCCACTAGCAACACTCTAATAGACAGTAAACAAACCAAGAGGACCCAATATCATCCAAGATTGAATCCTACCAATTAGTTAGATAATTGCAACCATCCATCCAAAAATTGTTGAGTGGACTGTTAAAGAACTATCGTCTAGCCATCAAAAAGAATTCAGTAGGTAAGATGGCTACCATATTACTATATCAACTTGAAGTAATGAGAGGGAAATCCCACTATGACTCTCATACATTCCCCAAATGTTCCATAAATCATTTGCAGACATTCCTTACTGCTCAATAATTGGGCCCTTTCCTCAAATTGCAAAAAGGGCAACTCAGGTAAAAACCTTTATGAATACTTTATAAGCCACTTCCCAAAGGTGGAATGACAATCATATATGATTATCACATGGCGTCAGCCAAGGCAGTCAATATATCTGTGTGTTGGCCCAGTCATATCTAATCATCCAAATTCTGTTGGTTCTCCATGCAGTGGTTGGGCCTCGAAAAACATAGCATCAGCAGAGTCCTATCAGAATGAAAACAGGTTTACAGGCACAACCTTCACATTGAGCACCAAAACCTAGATCAGATACAATAAATAAACACTATACATAGCAAAATCCTTACAGTACCTGCATTGTATAAGTTTCATCAGCATCTTTGATGACAAAAATTTCGAACAATGGAGTCCCAGGAGATCCTGTAACCAACTGTCTGAAACAAACAATTGTCACTAGCACATTATGGTAGGTCAGAAACGAGTCTGATGCAGGAATGTTTTCTACCTTGGACTATAACTCCTTGCCATAAATCTGCCAACTCCGGGGGTTATTCGTACTACTCTTCCAAAAGGATCATCAGAATCATTGGAACATCCCACCCACCAGCCTACCTGCAAATAAATAAAAGAGCATAAATGACCCACATGAGGAAATCAACGAGTGCAGATTCTTATGGCCTATTCATTGCTACTAAAATTCAGGGTGTGAATAAGGGAGGCCCTGCAGTGCCTAGACCTCCAATTCACCGAAATTAACTGTATTTAAAACAAAACAAGGGTGCAAGTAGGTTTGGTATATGTTTTGGATCCAATACATCCATATCTCTTGTCTTTTCTTTTCTTTTCTTTTCTTTTCTTTTTTTTTTTTTTTTTTTTCTGAGTTTACCAAGACGAGGATGTTGAGATGGATGAGTAGGAATACCAGAAAAGACGATAGAAATGAACAGAGAAGGGTGTGTGTATGCCACTGGCTAGATATAATTTAGGCCTTTCGTGAGCCTGTTGGTAATTTAGGCTTCTGAATGTGAGAAGATATAACAAAATAGTTTTAACATATAGATGACTCCATAGCCAGATATACCATGCGGTAGGTTTCCCCAAAAAAAAAAGGTTATATAATGCTGATCTAATGACTATATATGAGATGTACAAAAAATATAAAATATTCAAACACAACCAAGTGGATTTTGGAATGTCTATTCCAATTCCCACTGATATATAATATTTTCTCTGATTTTAGGAGTGAAAACTCAGAAATATGCACTTAGAACTTATGCATGTCATATTTAAAATTTGTGCAGTGAAACGCCATGCCAGTGGCATAGGATGGATCCCCACACCCCGCCAATGAGGGTGCGGATCATTTCCCCTAAAAATTATTATACTGATTCTTACTAATTTGGTTTTTCTCACTAATATTGATATTTTATTTTATGTATGTATTTATTTATTGAAGCATGGCATGTTTGTCAAGCTTCTTCTCAGACTTTGAGGTTAATGCAACCACATCAAAATTAAGTGAGTTGCTTACGATCATCCCTCAGACTCAAAAAACTTCTGGTACTTCTTGAGCAACCAAATTGCACTTTGTTGAAGAAAGATAAAACTAAAAAATACAGAGCATAGTATGGTATAGATGGCTAAGAAATTACCAGCCCGCTTCCACTAAGCCTACACAACCTTGATGCATCATGGTAACGCTCTTCATCAATGGCATTCTACAAATAAACAGATATGTAAATCAAAATAAAAAATGTCATGCTAAATCAAAAACACAAATTATAAATCATTCAAAAACCAAACCTTCAGTTGGGACAAAATTTCAGCCACAGCATCCCTGGATGTTGCTTCCGCAATAGCATTTTTTAGTTTTGCAGCTTCCTGGAAGTCCTCCCTCTCAATTGCATCTTCCAGTTGAAACTAGAAAAGAAAACTAGAACTTAGAAGAATTTATAGAACAAGCCATATGATATAATTGATAGAGTGGATTAAATATTCCTTAAAGGGTTGGGGGTTTTGTGGTCTGCGCAGACCATGTACCTTACATGGTCTGACACACTATTTGCCATGTGGCAACTTGAATAACCAACTGTGGACAGGTATATCCCAAGATCCCCTGCTCATATGTCAAGATTCAACCTAAATGAAGTTAGCCAAAACAAAGCAAAAAATTGGGACTACCAACAAGGGTGCATGGACATACAAGGGAGGATTTGCCATTACATGAGAGGGTAAATAACTGAATTGGAGCTGAAAATTGACACATGTATAAGGCAGACCATTCCCTAGATATCCAACAATTAGAATTGCCATATTAGCTAGCCTTCCACATGGCACAACTAAGGGTGCAGCCAACCGTAAGGTTTTGTGGCCTGTGCAGAACACAAAACCTTTTGCCTTCCTTACTTACCTTACAGAATCCAGTCATGAATTTTCCATACTCATCCAGCCATTTTCAAGGGTACAAATCACATATACTTGATTGCATACTCTACAAACTAAGGGAGAATTAGTTAAATTTTGCCACTTTGTAACAGGTTGCAGCAGCTGATATACAGAGCCAGCAACTGATATACAGAACCAACAGATATTGAACTTTCGTGTTCTCTCTATTATCTATTAAGTGTTCATCCTACTCGAGTTTCATTCTTTTCCTTACTATAGGCACAAAAGAAGCAAACACTGTGGCCTCCTTGCATAAACCAGAGCTTACAGTTTTGGGTAGGTTGACACAATTATTTTTGTTCATGACCATTTACAAAAGTATTTTTCAGCCAAGGTTGTGCAGTTTGACTTAAAGATGGATCCAGACACCTTCATTTACTGGATGTTGAACAATAGAAGTCGGAAATTGGTATTAAGTCGAATAATAAAAGCGCTAAAATTATAAAAATAAAAAATAAAAATAATTTAAAAATAAAAATAAAAAAAGAAGGGGGCTCTACTCATAAACTCCTTTCTAAATTTTTCTCACAACCAAAATATTCATGAAATAATGACAAACAGTCATATGATACAATTTCAGCAATAAACGCTGGTTCTTGGGATAGCTGATAGCATGGTTGCTGATGAAAACAAGAAACTCGAAAAGCATTAACAAATGGAAGCCATTTAATGAAAAGTTTATTTTCCTTTCCAGTCTCAAATGCCCACATTTTCTTCACTCCATAAGTAAATGGGAACTTATTTTTGTTTCCAATCACCAATGATAACCACATGGTAGCAACTGGCACGCGTCTACTGGTCGAAGATTTTGTTTAGTGAGCACAATTTGCAAAACATAACTCCACGACATATATAAGAAATCAACTGAACTCTTCCGCTAGAAACCGATAAGACAGAACCAAAAAATAATCAACGTATTCAACTGAAGTATTCAACCAGAGAGCACTAAAATACTAAAAGGCAAAGCATATGAAGTGGCAAAAAAACGTATTCTCGGGGAGGAGGGGAATGGATTACCTCAAGCACCGACACGAAGCTCTCAGTCTGTTCAATTTCTCCAAAATGGCGGCTCCATTGATTCCAATCCCAATTCGAAGAAGAGTTGCTGCAACGGCAAGAAAGTGTAGAAGTCCGGCAATTGCCCCCAATGGGCTTGCGAAGAAAAGAACGCACATAGCTATGAGTGCTTCCTTTCTTGGAATATAAATCAGAACACGAGTGCCTGGAAAGGGACAGCGGGGTGGCGATCCGCACGCCCCATACCTGAGCTACCAGCATCTATCTCGGTTGCCGTCAGTATGTTCTTGTGCTCTCTCTGCTTCTCTCGTCCTTTATTCCGATAACTTTGATCGGATCTATTTGAAATTGAAATTTGTTACAACCGCCATGTTCATTTCGTTCATAAAACGCGCCTTCAACAATGAAAAAGGAGATGTGGAAGAAAGAACACTTCGATATACATGTATAGACCGATACCAGAGAACAAACATTATCCTATATTCTCCTCTGTCTTGTCATTGCTGATTTACTTCAGAATTTAAGATTATCCCTAAGAGAGGCTACAAAACAAAAGCCAAACGCAAAATCTGTGTGGACTGTGAGAGCGCAGAAGGCTTTCGTGGCCGAGGATAGATAAAAGAATTTATTTTAGGCTATGTTTGGATGTTAAGATTTAAGAATAAAAAAAAATTAAATGAAAAAAAGACGTATATTTATTTTTATTTTTTTATTTTTTTATTTTTTTATTTTTTTTATTTTTTTTTAAAAGCCAGCAATTTATATTATAAAGAAAAATACAAGTCATCATCTAGAAATCCTCACATTTGGCATTGCCATCAACAAAGCCTAGAAGAAATCAATTCAACCCAAAAACAGAAACGGCATCTGGGGCTTTTAGATGCATCCCATACTATTTCAGTAGCTACAAATTCCGAACATATCAATCTGTCAGCCATACTTGTGTAGTCCAATTAATTGCAGCCTTCTTTGATAATCTATCAGCTATTGGATTAGCCTCTCTAAAACTGTGTGTAATTCGAATCTCCGTTTGTGGTATTTTTGCTTTGATGGATCTCCAAGTGTGTAAGAACTTCCATGGGATCTAGTTACTCCTCGTGCATTTCCCCACTGTTTCTTAATCACACTCAATCTAGAATCTAGACATACATTCATCATTAATCTTCTCTTATTATGTTTTTTGTTTTCTTTTCTTTTCTCCGAATCCAAACACAGCCTTAATGTTTTCCCATCAATCATTATAATTGATTGAGTAGGTGATGGTCAATTCTTCCCTCTCCTACAAATTGAGGTTCACAGTAAGAATAAAATATCCCAAATTATTAATACTATTAGGCAGGTTTGTTATTTATTTGTAAAAGTCACAAGATATTTATTATGCTATATGGACATTTGCTATGTTGTTTGCTTTTGAACGATGGATGGCAATGATATAATTTTAAATTAATCATATGTCAAATTTCAGATTTTAATTTTAATCAAATACATCATTTTATTATTGTGCATTCTCCAAACTAAGAGCAAGAAGTGACGGTTTAGACCGAAAACATCATAAAAATAGATGAACTAGATTTGTCTTATGATTTTCGAAAATATCACAATTCATTATGACAAAGATAACTACCCTATCTATTATAAAGGGCAGTTTTTCTAAAACAATGCATTAGGAAAAGCCTTAAGATGGGGGATGGGATCCAAATTTTGTGGACATGTGGATCTTAAAATCCACTACCCTTTTACCCCCAAAAAAAAAAAAAAAAAAAGGGTTTGCCACCCCCATATCAAGGTTTTAATCCAATCGAAATTCATCAAGGTGGCAATAGAGTTTTGAGAAATGCATGACCATTGAAGAATGCATTGTCAGAACACTCTAAGCATGCATGAACATAGATGGATATAAACACTAATAATACATGAGAGATTATTTGATTGAATGGCATAGTTAGAATTGAGGGGGCTACTTAAATGGGGTGTAATGTAAGTTTTCAGTAATAATAACATAAAATATATTAAAAAGTAGAGTACCGGAAGCCAGCAATATTCCTAAAATCTATACCCTAAATATCGGTAAGTACCATAATCACCATCACTAACCATTCAACACAATGGGTCGAGTAGTATGAAGTAAAGTGGCCAAAAAAAAGCCCAAAATGTTAAATCAACTTGTTTTCTTGGTAACTGATTTTACAAAGGAGTGATGCCACACTTAATTGTGAAAGGTAGTAAGCCCAATGATCCCCCTAATTCATATGCCAAGTTCAACTAAACAAAATCAATCAAAAGAGATAATAAAGCATTAATATTATAAATGAGATACCGATGGCAACTCCTTAGGAAATCTGGGTGAAGCTAATGAAGGCATGGTGATAAGGAAAGAAAATTGTGAAGTAATGTTTGCACCTCGGTGTATCTTGGTATTCAAAATAATTTCAATGCTGAGATATTAGCTACGGTTATTGGAATACAGGAGGGGATTAACAATCGGTGCACTGATATCTAGTTGGAAATGGACTCTGAAGGAGTGGTCCACTGCTTACTATCTAGGAAAATACTGTGGGTCTGCTTGCAACGGAAAATCTTGATGTGGTAGAATTGAGAATAACTCATGGTTTTAGAGAATATGGTGGCTGATTTTCTCGCAAAGAAGGCAACTCAGTCTACGTCTACACAGTAATGGGGGACATGTCCGGATTTTGTGGCCTGTGATGCTGTATGGGATGCATCAAGGAGACCACGATACAAATTTGCAAAGTGTAAATGAGACTTAGAAAGGATCCTGCTCATGGCATTTGCCAAAGGTGGGTATCCCTTTCTTGAAGGGTGATAATTGTATTTTTACATTATTTTTAAATAATAAATTCTTTTGATCTTTAGCAAAAAAAAAAAAAAAAAAAAAAAAAAAAGAGAGGCTTAATGCCAATTTAGGACTATTGAAAGGATGCATGTGAATAAGTAAAACCTTATGATTTAAATCTGTCTACAATTTCACATGTGATGAATCCAGACTCACATATCCTACAATTAGAGCTACATCAACTTGCCTACATGATACAATCAGTCATGCTATCCACAGATACTTTTTTGAGTGTCAATCCAAAAAACCGTTTACTCGTTCTTTCTACTTTTACTTCCACTAAAATGCCCCAATGAAAAGCTCTAATCCTTTTCCGTTTCAGTTCATCTACCAATAAAAATGTTTACTTTGTTCTTCAACCAAACGAGTACCAAAATCACTTCAAGTTCCTCTTACATTTTTATTTTTTTTTCCACTTTTCTCTTTGGATCGGGTTTTTCCTCAGGGCACATCCAATATCTCATGACGTCGATACTTGATACGCTAAAACTTTGTGAATAGACAAATCCTAAAGTCCCTGCCCACCGGAATTTGCTATGTGACAAAATATAACAATAAATCAGCACTATCAGCCAATTCAAACCATTTTCCAACAAATCCAACAGTCAAAAATACCAAATCACCCTTCCATGTGGCAAACCATGGATGACCCTCAACATAACCCTTTAGACGTACCCAACTTGAAAAACTTTCACCTCTCTTTTTCTTGGCAGGAGTTGATTGGTTGTATTTGGTTTATTCTCATACTTTGGATAGGAGGCAACTCGAATACACCTTTTCTTCTATATAAGGTCAGCAAAAAGCCAAGAACAATGCTACAAAGCACGATAAGGACACCTTTAATTTCTCTTTGAAAGGTGCCTTTGGATATACTTATCTCCAATCCTTCTACATACACCTAACCTCCCAAAAATAAAAGGCCACAAAAGTCCTTGAAAGGGGGCATGGTTAATGTTGAATCTGGGTTGATTGATCAACAACCACGCATTCAATCACTGGTGAGGGAGTTGTACTTGTGGGACCTCGAACTGCAGTAGCCAATCCTCCATCTTCAGCACCTTCCAATGAATTTTCCACATCATTGCCGGGTATACCATTCTCTGTTCGGATTGGTCGGAGCAGACCCTGCAACATCAATAGATAACTTTGGCCAACAGGCTGAGCTCGAACATAGCGTGTGGTGGTCACTACACTGGCAGAATCAGCACGGAGATTGGAGAGAGCACTGAGGTCAAGGTTAGGGAAGACAGAACATCGGCAGCGTGGACACTTGGCATTTAACCGAAGCCACTCATCAATGCACTCCACATGGAAATTGTGAGCACACGGGAGCCCACGAACCTGCACAACTTCTAGTGAGACTTGAAGCCCAAAAGGTACAACAAAATTCTTACAAAGGGAAAAAAAAAATTGTAACCTAAACGGCACCCCTGCTTATCATTGATATGGGCCACCGTGGGTGCAACTACTTGGCTGTGATCAAACAATCACAGCAGCAGGAAGTACGTACTGCTTGCTTAACAAAAGTCAATCAACAGATGGCTACACAAAAAGAGATGGCTGGAGTATTCAAAGGACCCAATTTGTGGACTGGAAGAGGGAAACCATTCATTAAACCAAACCAGAAGCAAGTTGGCGGAATCGTCAGTATGGTCAGAAATATTGAATTAGTCCATGGAAGCACCATACTCAAGCATTTCAAGAACAGGGACGGGCCAGATTGCCAATTTGATCCAGATAGGCCGATATTCATCTGGATTGTGCAATCTAACCCATGATCCCAAAGAAACTTGTATTGGACGTACAGAAGTCCTTGAAAATTCATTAAAAATGGGAGAAGAAAACGAAGAACAAGCCATATAGATCAGAGGCTAAGGTTGGGTGTGGTAGGGGACCTTAAGTTTGTATATTATGGTAGTGAAGAGAAATCTCAAAAAACTACAGAAGAAGATTCTGATTTCATAAGGTTTAAAAGAAGATTGTTCATCATTCTACTGTTGAAGAAAACAGCAACATACCATCGAGCATTTGGGTGTTGGATCAAAACAATTCCCTGTCCCCCAAAAATAATTCCTGATTTTGAGTTGGTTTTCTTGGGCATCGATTAATCCAATCCAGACACTTGAATTTCAGGCATTAGGTCGAAGTTTAGGTACACAACTTTAGATTGACTCTTGGCTGAAATTGATCCATCCCAGGAAAAGAAAGAAAAAAATTCTGGATCCAAGCAAGATTACCTTGTTTTTAGGCTTTTCAAGAACAACAAAAATATAGGAAGTTAGATCTCTTCAAATCTCACATCTCCTATTTTTAGGCAAGGTTTTTAAAGTTTGTAAAGGGAGAAAGACTCATTTCAATGGAATGATAGAGCTCCATTTTTAATTGCAGACTTCCAGCCATTGGTTTTGTTGCAGGCCGATACAAGGGCCTCTGGACCGGCCGATCCGAGTGATCTCCGTCTATTATATATATGGCCCCATGATTTGGATCACCAAACAGCATTCCCCCGCTCTGGATTGGTCGATCCAACCCATCGGACACTGAGTCTTCAAACCATGATCCACATGGATTAGAAACTTTCAAATCATATTGCTATCTTTGTTGAATTAAAAGATCCCTCAAAAGAAAGGGAGCTGATGAAACTTCCAAGAATTAACTTTGTAAAGAGGATCATATGAATGATAGATTAACTGTTAATTAGGAAATACCTACCTCATTACCTACACAGAACTCTTCAAGGCAGATTGGACATTCACTGCAATCAGTTGGAACAGCCTTGAGCCTAAACTTGGGAAGTTCCTGAATAAGTGCCTCCACTGCTTCTCTCTGCGTGCAGCCAACAAACACAGAAAACCACAGCTATCAGAATCATGAAGAGAGTAAAACTAGACATGCACCATGAACCAAGGGGTAACTTAGTTTTATCACCCATATTTGCTGATATATACACCTAGTTTCCCTTGCCAATATGACTCGGAAAAAAAAAATCAATTCAAGGTCACATGAACCACTTTGTGATATCTACAGACTGCTATTTTAGGGGAAGGATTTTATTTTATTTCTTTGACAAAGGAAAGAGGATCGGTTTGCTATCATCATCTATTGGAATCATACACGCTGAGGATAGAACGTCATCGGTTCGTAAAAATGGGGGGAAAAGAGAGAAAGAGAGAGGGGGGGGTGAGTATTAAATGAGGAGAGAGTACATTTATGAGGAGAGAGAATGTGCGAGTGTACTGACATTTCTACCGAAAAAAATTATAGATTTAGCAACAACAAGAGTACTCTCCAAGGCCAGAACAGAAAGAAAACAACCACTAATGCAGATCACAACCTCCTCCAGAATCTAGAAGCACTAAGGGATAATAAGATGAAGAGAACGGCAAAGATCTCCGTCTCTCAACTCCAACCAGTTGACAACAAAGGAAACATCAAAAGCTATCCCATCCCATATAGATAGAAATCTTCAGACCACAATAGAAGACATCAACTCCACAGATAAAGAATCAGATATTCCAATTGGACCTGAAAATACAGACTAGCCTTTGTGATCCAAGAATGGTACCCCAATACTAGCAGGAAAAAGAAAAAGATCCTCTCTAGTGAGGCCACCCCTGTAGTGAGGATCCCAACCACTCAAAGTGGATCGGGATACATGCCAATCCACTTTGAGTGAGTGGGATCCTCACTACAGGGGTGGCCTCACTACAGAGGATCTTTTTCCATACCAGCAGGACCCAGAATTCCTTGAGAACTCCCATCAAAATTGAGCTTAATCATCACAACAAGAAGAGACCAAAAAATATACTGAAATCAATAGAAACAATCTTGAATTGATAACTTAGGTCTGGTCCCTCAAAAAGGAGCCCCAAGAGACCCCTGAAAAACAACGAGCAATAGCAGCCCATCCCAATGAACATGTTCCGGTTATAATTTTTTCCACATTTCATGTTCATCAAGTTTTTTTCTTCATTTTTTTATAGGTCATCAAGTCATTTTCATTTCAACCCCAACATCAAACCCAGCAACAAATCAATCAAAATGACCAAAATTTTGTGGATTGTTCATCAGAGAACAGACTGGCATTAGTCATCAATGCAGATTGAAGCTCTCTAGCCAGAAATAGAAAACTAAGGAATATTTCTTTTTTTAATCATATTATTCTAGTAGTAATCTACAAGTTCAATAATTGCTAGATCTCTACATTTCTGTTCAAATCACTCTGGATAACAACTACAACCTTTTTCACATTATAAATTATTCTAGAACAATCCAGGCTGTGAGGGACAGAGGGACGTCCCATTTATTTTATGTCAACCCTATTTGTAATACCCCAGTTTCCGGCGGTATGGAGTTGTAGGAATTTTTCCCTCCTTTACAGGGCTTTTCTGCGAAAGACAGCACTGAAAGGTATTTTGGTAATCTCGCTAGTTAGAGTAAGTTTTTATGTCACTAATATTTTATTATTATTGATAGGTATTATAAGTGTTAATATGTGTGTGTATGTATAATATATTTTATTATTGTTGTTTTAATTATATTAATTATAGATTTATATAAATTATGGTTATTATGCATCCTTAGTTATAGGTGTTGGTTGTTAAGGGAAAGGGGAGACTGCCACATATATCATGAAGTGGCATGGGTTTAAGAGGATAGATAAAGATCGAAACGTATAAAGTAGGAGGTGGCATGTTTGCATAATTAATAAAAAAATAAAAAAATAAAAAAAGAATGGAAACGGGGAAGATAGGAAGTAGGAGGTGGCTTTAAAAGAAAAAATAATAATAATAACTAATACAAATCGCAAGAGAAGAGGATGTGAGGTGGTTGGAGATAAGGATAGAGGAGAAGGAGAAACGTGGCTGAGGTGGCACTGAGAGAGAAATATAAAAGAAGAGAGTGTTGGCAGACGGATTAGAAAACAAAAGAACAAAAAAAGCAGAGTGAATCAAGGAGAAAAGAGGGGAAACGATAGGAAAGAAATTGTAAGCAAGGGACTCGATTCAGGTAAGTCTTTATTTTATTCACTTTGATTTCAGATTATTAAGCCAGAAATAAGATAGAGGTGAAAGAAAATTTAGTAAAAGATGATATGTGTATATATATATATATATATATATATATATATATATATAGGAAAATAAGTCTTTGTTACAGAAGAGAGAGAGAGAGAGAGAGAGAGAGAGAGAGAGAGACAAATACTAGAATCGGGAGTTAATTACAGAAGAGAGAGAGGGGGAAAGATAAAGAGAGAGAGTTAGATTGGAAAAATACATATATAATAATAATAAGGAAAAAAAATGAAGAGGAAGTAGAAAGAGAGAGAGAGATGGAAAGGTTAACCGAGAAAGGTAAGAGAGAGATGGGAGTTATGGGAAGGAGAAAAAAATAAGGAAAAGAAAGAAAAAGAAAAAAAGAAAATCTGAATGGTAGGAGAGAGTGTGTAGAGCTTTAGGAAATAAATGTGTTTTTATTTATGGGATTTTGCTACAGCCTATAATTATAGATATATATATATATATTTACATTGTGTAGGTGTCACTACCATTGTGTGAGTTTGACAGTATTTTGGAATTTCAAGTTGCTGTTGAGGTGAGGAAAAATTATCTACTTGCACTTGTTGTTTGATATTTTATGTGATAATGTGAGCTATAGTATACAATGGTTTGTGAATAATGACGCATGAATTTATGTGGAGTGTATATTGTGGGAAGAATTAACTACTTACACTTGTTGTTGTTTTATGTGATAATGTGAGCTATGAGCTATGGGGTGCAATGTTTGATAAATATTGATGCATGATTTTATGTAAACTGTGTATTACGAGAATGCATAAGATTACATGGAAAATGAAGCAAGGAGACAATGTGGCAATGTGATGACAATGTGATAGTCTATGCAATGAAGAAATCAAATATGCCACTAGCACTAGGCTAGTGGACTAGCATATGTATGATGATGTAAGTTTGAAATAAAGTAAATGTTAAAATCCCGTGTTTGCTGCCCCCTTCTCATTAAGGGGTTAGGTAATGAGTGAAGATACGTGATATGATAGCCTGGTCAGCTTAATGACTCCATGATAGCCTAGTCAGCTTTAGGACCCCATGATAGCCTAGTCAGCTTAAGGACCACATGATAGCCTAATCAGCTCAAGGACCCCATGAGGAAATGTGCATATCAAGACTCCAACTATTTGTGCACACTGCAGCAAGCACAGACCCGGGCCTAGGAGATATATATATATATAAAATAAATTGTTGGGATTGATTAATTTGGTATTTACTTACATTTGTCTTTGTTCAATTTGTTGTTCATGTGTACTTACATTTTAAATGCTTATGAAATTGTTTACTATTGTCCTGTTTGTGTCATTGATAATTTATATCATTGGTATGTGGTGGTTATGTTGATTGTTTTGCTTGTTGTGTAAGTATATAGTTTTTCTTCACTGAGCCATCGAGCTCATTCCATAAATAATCAATGTTTAGAGGAAGATAATGGAAGCCACGAGGCTGTACCAGAGTTTGAAGAACGAATCCCTAAAGAGGGAAGCACTTGAATCCATAGGATCTTTCATGTTAGTTTAAGAATGTTTTTATAAATGGAAAACAAGTTTGTGTAAACTTTTGAACATGACATTGTATATATTTTTCTTCTGTCACCAGATAGCGCACTAGACCTTTGTAAATATGTGTGTAAGTGTTTGTTTGAAGTAAAAATGGTACACCATGTGTTCTGCTGTTCAATATTATGTGGTATTTGTGTGTGTTTGAGCATTCTATGGTCCTGGTTGTTACTAAGAAGATTCTTCTTGTGACGCTTTTGGCCTTGAACCCTGGGCTGGGGGGGTTACACTATTGGCCCCTTCATTGGTGTCTAAGAAGATGGAGAGGCTCGTGCCTATTTTGTTAGAGAAACTGAAGCAAAGAAAAAGAGGAACAAATAACTAAGGAAGTTTCACCTTGTGAGATCAAAATGGCTTTGCAAAGCCACAAAATAGGGGCTTAGAGATGGTCCAATGAACAAAGCGCTCTTAGCGAAGTAGCTTTCTTGGTTTAACACATAGTTGTCAAGGTGTCGCCTAAGCGTCCAGGCGTGATTCCAGGGCCTGGGCACCTTATTAGTGTTGCTGGGCGACCGCCCAGGCTCTCTGGGCGTCGCCTAGGCACCGCCTTGGACGCCTTGGCCGCCCAGAATGTTTGGGCGGTCGCCTTGGGTCTTATATGTGTTTTTTTTTTTTTTCCCCTTTGATCTCTGAATTTGTTTTACTAGATTTATTAGGCTAGACAAGAACATCATTTATCAGACAGTACTTATTTATGAATAATATCATTTTAATCATAAATAAGCAAATACCCCCTATTTGAATCTAATAAAAATAGTTTAAAATTCAAATTCCATAAGGATAAAAAGTCAACCCTCCAGTTCAAGAACAAAAATCGTATTTTGGGGTGCGGGGGCGATTTTCAACTTCTAACTACTAGGCTTTTTTCCAAATGTAAAAATTCCATAAATCTTTTTATAGTAAGACATCACTAAAAACCAAGAGCGCGCCAAAATAATCTATTGCTTTGATGTCCAAAAAATAATTTACATTCAGACGACTTTAAACAGCATTCGCGTACTCCGAACAAGATTTGACCAGAATGTAACACCTTCATTATAACTCGGATTCAAGCAATCTTGGATTTGTTGGAAAACTGATTATACTAGCTTTGCAACGAATTCGAGATTGCTTGAATCCGAAGTATATTAAAGGAGTTACGCTCCAATCAAATTTGTTAGAAATAAACAAATATTAGTCATAAATACGTGTTGCTTATTTAACTCAATTATTTGTTTCTTTGTTGGTTTTCTCACATTAATTAAGCTATGTCTTAAATGTTGATTATTTATGTAGAATGCTGCATATATATATATATATATATATATATATATATATATATATATATATATATATATATATATATATATATATATATATATATATATATATATATATATATATATATATATATTTTTAAAAAAAAAAAAATACATTGGAACGCCTATATATATAGCACTAATATTTTTAAAAAAAAATACACTGGGAACTCCTTGGTCCCCTAGGCAACGCCTAGGCGCCCAGGATGGCCCCAAGCACCTTGGATCGCCTTGTCGCCTTGACAACTATGGTGTAGCATTTAAGTATCTAGAACCACTAAGGGAGGTAATCATACACAAACATGGTACATTAAAAGATAAAAAAGATTCAGACCTTAAGGACTTCACATGGGATTACACATATGGAAGAACAATATGGATTGGGAAGATGAATGGCTTGACATAAGCAACTCAACGAGTGTTGCATCCAGTGACATATCAACTTGCTACTAAGAAACAGTAAAAATACACATATATTCTGTAATGAATAATGAAACAGAGGTCTATACAGTTTGAGAAGAAACAATTGCAAGAAGGAAATAGAGGAGTGCAAGTACTTCTCTATTAGTGTGATAACTGATAACTAAGCAATGGGAGAGAAGCATTGTTTCATAGTTGATCTAGAATTTTTGCACATATATTTGTTCCAGAAATTCGGCTTCCTCAAAAAACTGTAGAGCTCATTTATTGTGCGCAAATTACCCCCAGGATGTGTTTCATCCTGCATTAGCTTCTCTACTTCTCCAAGTGTCAATCAAAGGCCACACAGTAGAGCACCATTAAAATCAAAATCTAAGCATAATTAACATTCGAATTTAGAGCCAAACAAGGTTCTTGACTTCCTGTATTTATTAATAGAATGGTCCCAAATAACACAACTATGATTCAGTGCTAGGACCTAATAACAATTACCTGGGTTGTAGTCAAGTAAACTCCTGGGTGGTATGTAGCTGTATCTTGGCCCATCCCTCTCATCTCTTGACCAGCAGCAGCTTCAAAAGCCCAATCCGGCACCCGGATCATGTCAACCAAAACCTGAAACAGAGAAGATAAAAGGCAGGAAAAGTTTCCCAGTGAAAATCAACAATGCAGATTTTTTTTTTTTTTTAATGCTTAAAATCAACATTATAGTTAATCATTAACAAAACAACAAAAGAGACACAAAGGTAATTCCACTACAGCACTCAATCAAGGGCCTTGTCTTCTGCTAATATAATTCATCAAGGCTTTTTCAATACCTCAACCCACATCCATTTCGGCCTTCACCTCATCCTTTCACTGTCTTGTGCTCCCCCATCATGTCGGCATAGAGATTTGGGGAAGAAATGAAGGGAAAGGAAGTAATTCATGGGTATAGATATGTGGTGCAGTCTCTTCATCAGCAAAAGAAATTAGAAACTGAAACTTGATTTCAGAAGAGAAATAGTAATGTGGATTGAACTGGCAAGATTAACAAAAGATATGGGCTAAATATAGTGAAGTTGCAGAACATGATTATATGTCTTGACTGGCTGGTCATCCAGCTGATGAGAAGAAGAGTGTCACTTTCACAAACCCCAAAACGGCAGAGAAGGGTTCAACTGAAGCAAGTCATGCATGCTTATAGTTCTTTTTCCTTTCTCCATTTTTTTTTTTTTGGTGTAATCGATGAAGGCACTTGCTTATGTATGCTTATCTACAAATATAATGCCACCAGGAATCCTTCTTTTTTCCAAGCCATTGGCTAGGCTTGTATGTAGGTGAAGTTGTAGTCGAATTTATTATTATTATCATTAATATTATTTTGGGGGTCTTGGGGGAACAGAGTGGACTAATTTACATGAAGGGGTCCCATTGTTGTATGCAAGGGGTAACCCATACCAAGTACATCAAAATTGAAATTTTTTACCCAAAACAAAGGCGCTACCAAGCTGCGCTAAATCCCCTTTTTTTTTACAGTGTTATTGTAGAGAATCCCTGCCCTGTTTTCCACTCCTTCGGAGCCTCCATCAATATACAATATCTTTCTCTTGCCATTTCTTCTTTTTGGTCTCATATTTCTTTATTTATATACTCATCATCATCCCGCCGCTCCTACCGGTGTATCTAGGTACCAAATCCATCCTAGAAATCGCCGAGGTCGTTCCGTTTTGTCGGTGGCTAGTTCCGAAATGGGATGCCAAGGGGGAAATCCTGGTGGACGATCTGAGTGTTATGGAAGAGGTTCAGAACCTCCAAGAAAAGGCGTTGGTTGGTTTGCAAGTTTGACAAACTAAACCCCTCAAACCCTAGTTTAAAACCAATAAGCCGGGAGGTTGCCCCTTCCTACCCCGAAAACCGTCCATAGCTTCGAGCATCTTTTTTCCCGGTTTCTTCTGTCGTGCCCACAGGTGTTTACATGGAAAAAGACTGGGTCATTCAACGTGGATCCAACCCGATCTCTTGCTCTTTATAACAAAAAAGACGCTGACGTTGCATCCGTATCCGTACTCGTAGTAGGGTGATTTCATCTCCAAACCTTACTAGGTAGGTGCACTCACTACAGGAGTTGTAGCGTGACAAACTCGTTGTATGGACGGTAACACTCACAGCTCTTCGCTTCACTTGCTTTCCGGACCCGGCGGGAGTGTACCGTATCGTTTCCTTTCAGTCGAGTGGGCCTTACGTTTTGCTTGCTTGGCTCCCTGTCTGCTTGCTTTCATGTACATCTTCTTCTCTCCTGGCTTAAAGATCCATGGCCTTTGTTGCACCGGTACATTGGCTCCAATCAAGACTAGTCGTCGGAACGAAGGCACGAGACTGAGACGTAAACCACAGCAACATGCGAGTACGAACTATACCTTTCGCCTATAAGCGTCGAGAGCCCAGGCCAAGGAGCTCTCTCGAACAGGGAAACTCGAAAGCCTAACGCGAGGGTTCGTTTCGAAGTCACCTCAAAACCGTCAAACTCTTCAGCCAGAAAACTCAGCTTAAGAGTCGTGTAACGACTCTTAAGCTGAGGAGCGGAGTTTCAACTCGAAAGCCGGCCCGGCCCGAAGCAGACCATCAAGTGGACAATAATATGGGAAATTCAAAAGCCTTAAGTGAGGTAGAATTATTACTACAGAAAAAGCTTCTAGCATATCCATAACGCTTTTGAAAGACAAGATGCCAAAGAGACAAATTTCATCGCCTTGTATAACCTTTATAGTGTTTTATTTCCTTGTTTACATGCTCAGAATTTTTAAAAAATAAATAAATAAAAATAGCTGCTGACATTTGGGAGGAAAATCCTGTCAGACGGTAACTGTTGGAGATATCTCCATCTTATCAGTGCATCAAGAATATGGTGTTCTATTGGAGGGTGCATTTGATAATAGTCAGGCTGATTAGTCAGCCAAGTTGAGGGGACCTTATTCATGAGTGGGACAATAAGGCCATTATCCTTTAAGTTATGGTCCCTCAGTTTATTGCGTGCTTGGCCTTTGGGCCTTTGGCTTCCCCTTTGCTGTTGTTGTTATACAAAGCATTTTCATCCTTCACTTTTTACCAAAAGAATATTGTTATCCATCCACCCCCCCCAGCGCGGAACCCTCGAACTACAAAAAAATACAGTGCACTGGTCACACTCTTGCACAAGTAATGTTTCATTTCTTCCACATCCATACCTTCACCACTTTTTCTCTCCCTAAACACTAAGTCTTCCATTCTATACTCCTGGGTCCACCAGATCATCATCACGGCTCACAACTACAGCCCCAAGTCCTAAACCATCCCAAAAGATAAATTAGCAAGCTGATACATATTTACTCCTATCTTTGATAACTTTTTCCTGATCATGTTCGGAACCATCCAAGTATCCAACCATACAACTAGTGTTGATGATATCCTATCACTTAAGCCCCTTTTCTTGGAAAAATAAGAATCTAAAATTTATTTTAAGTGGAAATGTTTCTTTTGATTTGTGCCTATGAGGCTGCAATCTATCATACGAAATGATATTTGAGTCGACTGATGTAGATAACCACATGATCAAATCAAAGAACACCAATCTCAATCAAAGATAATGGAGAAGGGGGAGGCAAGGTTTGAAAACTCAAGTCCCGACCCCTGGAGATCTTGAAAATCTCGACCGAGATGGTGCATTTTTTGCCTGTCAATCTCGGTTGGCCGTCTCATGGTCCAAATGGACATTGTAAGGTCACATACTTCAAAGAAACCTTATTTAACCCATATAAACATAAGTCAACTAATAGAGACTGAATCTTACTTAAAGGGATGAAAGAGAATATCAGTGAAGAATATTGAAAACACCATTATCAGGTAAGGGAGGAAAGGGGATGAGAACCAAAATAGTAACGTGGGATGATTTTAGGGATAATTAATGGGATGGTGGGATAATTGTAGGGAGTCAAAATAAAGAATTAAAACAAAAGAGATATAGGAATATACCCTATGGTATATGGAGGGAAAACCAAGAAAGAGAAAGATATAGAGGAGAAAGAAGCTATCGAAACAACAAGGAAGAAAGGGAACTCAAAGAGAGATCAGAGGGATACCATAGGGAGGGAGAGAGCCGAGAGCCTCTTCTTTTCTTTCTTCTCAATAATCATCAACTACTAATTTCATTAATGATAATGTCTTTAAATAAACTTAAAATCCTAATTGGACTGAAACTCTAAAAACACAATTAGAACTCAAATATGACTTTTATATAAGAGTTCTAATTAAACTCAACTACTAATTAGAAATCAACTCAAATACTAATACTCACCTATATCTAAGGGATAAGGGACCCACAACTAAAATAAATAAATAAAAACAATAAAAGGGAAGTGAGTAACAATAAGAAACCTAACAAACTCTAAGACTTACAATCAAATCTAATTAAAATTTTCAAATTAAAAAGATTACAAATATATCCCAATTAAAATAGAATCCTCTAGAGATTCCAATCCAACGGATCTCAGCCTGCATCATCAACCCGTAGTTTGTAATAATAATCACACATAATGTAGCAAAAGGTTTTACACACATTTGTATCCGATTTATATTAAAGGAGTTACGCTCCGGTCAACCTTACTCGGAATACCCAAATGTTGTTTAAAGTCGCCTGAATGGAAATAATTTTTGGGCATCAAAACAAATGATTATTATGGTGCTCTTCTAGTTTTTTATGATGTTTTACTACAATAAGATTTATGAAATTTTCATATTGTAGAAATCCCTAGCATTTGAAAGTTGAAAATTACCCCTGCAACCGGAAATGCAATTTTTGTTCTTGAACTGAAGGGTTGACTTTTTATCTTTTTGGAATTCGAATTTTAAACTATTATTATTGGATTTAAATTGGAGGTGTTTGCTTATTTATAAATAATATCTTAAATAAAAAAATATTTACTTAAATGATATTAGTCATAAATAAGTGGTAAGTGTTGTGTACTATTCCTTGAACCATTCTATACAAGTCATCAAGTCTCAGTCCACTACAAAACAAAACCAAAAAAAGTGTTCTCGAGATTTTGGTTGAGTGTACACTAATACACTTAGTCTCTCGGGTGTGTTCTCATCTCGACCAGGTTGAGATTACCAAGAAATTCAAAATCTCGAAAATTTCGTCAAGATTTTAAACCATTGGGGGGAGGAATCCTATCCATGGAGTTGTGAGAGAATGATGAAATGTAGGGAGAAATACTGTGTGGATATCGTGCTTACAAGAAAAATGAGAACCCTGAACTTGGAGGTCGACTGTGTCCAAGTTATGGATCTGATGATACAATAGGTGCTTAACAATTTTATGTGAAATTCAAGGATAAGCTTTTCAATGATTCGCTACATAAGCTCTTTTAGTCCTTATTTATCCACAGCAATCAAACCATGGTTATGCTTCAAAGTAGCAGCAAGTTACAGACAAAATCTGCAAGTTATGGCCCTGAATTAAGAGCCTTAAGAGCATAACACTGTTACTGTTAGCCATTAAGCCTTTACCAGTGTCTGTGAAGTCTTCTTTATTTTAAGTAGAAAATAGACCATGCGCATGTCCTTCATGTAGGAAATAGAAATATAGAATAATGCAAAGCAAACGTTGCTTTGTCACACAAGGTAAAGGAAAAAAACCCACTGTTTTTTTCTTCTCTTTATTATTCTTTTTTTTTTTTTTGGGGGGGGGGGGGGGTGTTCCAAGAAAGAACCAACTGATATAACTAATTATATAAGGGAAAAGGTTTTTACTCGACTGCACAATCAATTGTGTAACCTATGGACACACGAGTCCTTCATGTAGGAAATAGAATAATGCAATGCAAACGTGGCTTTGTCACACAAACTTCGAATGGTGAAGGACAGAACCCTCTGTGATTTTCTTCTTTTTTTTTTTTTTTTTTTTTTTTTGGGTGGAGTTTCAAAAAGAACTAACTGATACAACTAATTGTACAAGGGAAAAGGTTTCCTCCCAACTGCACAATCCATTGTGGAAACTATGAACTGCACACCTAGTTGTGCCACATCGAAGGATGATACCACAATCTCAACCATTGGATACTTAGATATCTAGGGAACAGTCTGGAATGATTATATGTCTAATCCAAGCTCAAACTCAATTATACACATCCCAGGTAGTCCTGTATTTAGTGCTTTATTTTGCCACTTGGTTAACTCTTTTGGGGTTAAACTTGACATTTGAGCAGAGGATCCTAGGGTCTACTTCTCCACAAAATTTCAGCTCCATCTGACGACCGACGTGGCAGATACTTGTGCTGATCCAAAATTATCATGTCAACTCAGCAGACCGGGAAAACCATTACATAAAAAGGTGTTTTCTGTAAATATCAGAATCTATAGTATTTTATAGTAAAAAAAAACCTAGGATTTATTCACTTCTAGGTCCCTTATCTTCTCTTTTCTAAACTCCAGATTGCAATAGCATAGAATTTTTAAGAGTTGAAAATTCTTGAGGCAAACTATAGAGAGAGATGTAGTATCAAATCAAATAAAGCCTTGAAACCCCACAACATTGTAATGAGCAGTTTAAACTTATGAATGTGGTACCTAAAAATTTCAAAAACTAATTTATCAGATAAATATTTCCTTCTATGCTGTAGAAGAGACACTTATAGGGCGAGCCTTGGTGTGACAGTAAGGTTGTCATATTGCAACCTGGTGGTCACGGGCTCGAATCTTGGAAGCAACCTCTCCACATTGTGGGGATAAAACTGCGTACATTCTTCCCTCCCCACACCCTGCGGTAGCAGGAACCTCGTGCACTGGGACGCCCCTTTTTTTACTGTATAAGAGACTTTTAAGGTTCGGGACACCAATGAAGTTATTATGATTGAGTAAAAGCACCAACATTTTAGATTTTACAAACAGAAAACTTTCAGCTACGATGGAACAGGGAAGTTTCTTGAAAGCACTAAACAAATCCAAACCAAGGATATTTTACAACTTACACCATATTCTGAAATTGGGATCCCTTGTTGAGCACGTAGCAGGTGTACTTTCCTTCGAGCCAACCACTAACCCAAAAAATTATCAATTAGGATTAAGATATCAAAGGCAATGAGACTGTTTTAGAACACAAGCACACTTACCAAATCAAATCATTTAGAATAAAAAAGAAGACAGGGATCAACAATTAAGAAAGAAAAGAGTATCAATAAATTACAACCAGAGGTTACTAAATAGTTATTCAATCATGGGAAAAAAAAAGAAAAAAAAAACAGCCCTTTCATATATCCAACAGATTACAGCAGTATGACATGAAATAAACTGCAAAAACCCTGACAACCATTACCTGAATCAAGAAACAAAAATTCACCACTGGAACTGACACATCATGAAGAATTAAAATAGCAACTTATTTGAAAATTTAAAAGAAAAATAAAAAGCTGCAAATTCACGACTTGACGGCCATTAATAACTAAAAATAACTTGACAGCCATTAGAACTAAAAATAAAGAACTATCTCTGAAAAAGAGAGTAAATTTAGTTCCAGTTTAAATACAAATGAAACTCCGAGCAAAATTTGACAATATTAGCAAAGATATTTCTCTTTCACTAGGAGGGGGGAATTAGGGAAACCCAGGAGGGTGATCTTTTGAAATGGAATCAGACAGCAAATGCCCCAACTTCCAGGACAATGCTGACAATTCAAACTGTCCTGTCAAATTTCAGCCCCAAATTCAACCTTTACCCTCCTATGTAATGGTGCCATGCAACCCCCATGTATCTCCATGCAACACCCAATAACCCCATGCACCCTCTTCGTAATCCTGGATTCTTTTTATGGTTTCTTTTGCAACCCAAACAACTCGGATTGGCTGAAATTGACACATGGACAGCGGGACCTTGGGTCAACCTGTCCAGAAATTTGGGCCCCATCGGAGCTGCATGTGGCAGATATTTGATGTCAGGTGCAATTTCATATTATCACCTAAGAGGGTGTACCATAACAAGACACTTCCCAGAGGGTGAATTCTACCAAAATTGCCATAATTCCTAGCAAAACCTGTCAAAATTGGCGAAATATTTCTGTTTCCAAATCACCATACCAATCGAGATTTCAACCATTATAACTTCATCCAAGAGAGAAGCAATGGGTTCCCAAGAGATGGTGAAGAAGAAATACAAACCATTGCAAATTTGCAACCGAGATTATGACAACTCTACCAAGCTTAACCATGGAAGCCAAAAGATATTGGCTATAGCAGGTGCAGCAATCAAGGAGTTTTCCCATCCTACCTAAATTTCCTTCTCTCACATCGTACCAATTTGAGACACATCCCTCACTGAGAAAAAGTTAACAACCTCCAAGGTTCCCTTGATCACAACTTTTGAATCTTAATGACGAGAAGTAAAGTCCGTTATCCACAACATAAATACAATATGAACACAGAAATTCATATAACTGCAGTAAGGAACTCCAAAATTCTTCATATCAATAGTCTAACAGATGGACTGAGGATAGAGCAGGGGAAATGGAGCTAGAACAAATACTTGTTGCTTGGACCTTAACTGGACGATCACGCCTGGACCAAGTACAGGGATCATATTATGTAATTGGTGCTTTTTATTATTAAAGTCACATGGGAGGTTTATTTGTGTAATACTCCCAATTCATTAATTAAGAAGTGAAGCTCCTTTAGCCTTTAAGGCTCTGTTTGTTTTGACGTAAAATTTTACATGCAACATTTTATAAGTTTTTTTTTTCAATGTTTGTTTCCAAGAGGTAAAATATAGTGATCAGTAAAGCGAAAGGAAAAGGAACTTTGTCTTTCTTTTACCTATTGGAAACAAACACTGAAAAAAAAATTACATATAAAATGTTACACGCAAAATTTTTACTACGTCAAAAGAAAAGGAGCCTAAGGAAAAATCTATACATATGCATTGTACTAAATGTCGATAACCATTGATTAGCCTACAAACCTACAGCAAAGAAGTACTGAATCAGCATGTCTTCCTCGACCTGGTCATGGACCTACGCATTAACTTCTTATTGGGCCTCAAGTGGACTCCATAATTGGAGCTTCAGCCTCTATCAGTGGGTTCCCTCTGGTCATTGCTGAATAGATCATAAATGTTATGGATAGCTGTCTAATACATCTACAAGGGGGTTCCAGCAGTAATAAAAGTAGAAATATAGAATCTTCCGAATATATTTACTTCTTCATTTAAAGCTCTTTGGATATTAAGCAGCTTCAGCAAACACGATGTTTTAAGAGTTATCGTGATTTATAAATAATTAAAGTAGAGATTTTTTCCCTAAATTATCATATGATTTAAAATTTTAAATAGGGATGTAACCCAGTGATTTATGCAGATTTTTTTATTGAAATTTTGATCAATGAAAATTAAATTTTGAGAGCCAGTCAGAATTGTGAAACCCTACGAAGGACCTAGCCATAGGTAATCTTCTTCTTCTTCTTTTTCTTTTTTTCTTTTTTTCTTTTTTTTTTTTTTGGGGGGGGTGGTTCAAGCAAGGGAGGACCTATGTATTCTTCTACTTTCTAAAGTAATCTACCATCTATTCTTTCTCCTCTTCTTCTCACAGTTGTACTCTCTAATTTTTTTTCACTATTATTTTACTTTGCTCTTATATTACTTTTCACAGTATTATTCACAATCTTGTAAAATGTCAGAATTATTTTCTCTCATATTCTCTATTTTTTCAAAACCTAGCAACAATCTCTCTAAAGCTAAATCTTCTCCAAAACCCTAGTTTATCTTCTATTACTCTCCTTTTCTTTGCTGATATATTAATCTATTTTAACCAAAATTTCTTTGCTCAATACTAGAAGGTCTTTCCCACCACCTCTTACTATAGCACAGCCTTAGAAATCTTAAACATTGGATCAACTAAATTGGTGCTCCTACCATAGTTCTTGTAACCACGTAATCTAGTTCTCACTATTTTTTTTCTGGACCTATAATGCAAATTATCCAGTTTTATATTACCCAAATCTACTGCCTGCTAACCAGATAGGAAGACAATAAGATGCATATTTCCTCCTGAAGCGGGATCCGGGTTGAGAAAACCCTAATTAATCCGCTAATGGGCCCAACCAAATAACATGGAAGCTTGGTTCAACAAACAGTGGCAGAATTGTAAATAAACTCAAAACTCAACCAGTAGTGGCAGTTTTGTAATTAATCAGAAATCTGAAATAACTCTAAAGAACCAAACAAAGCTTTAGGACCATAAGGCAATGCTGGAACTAAACTATTAACTCAGGGCAAATCTGGAAAACAGATTAAAGATAATGAAAACAGCAACGTGACCTAAAGGTTGTCTTCAACCTTTTGATAGAATAGAGGCGGAAACCAGAATCGAGAAAAGGAGAAGTATCTCCTTCAATTCACCATCATTCAATCCGAAACTTCGAGAGAAAGATCGCTACTCAAATGTCTCTTGAATGCCATGAAGAAACACAAGGATCAGCAAATCATAAATTTAGATTTAAGGTCTGAAATTGATCCTGGCGGTAAGAACAGTTGCAGGTTTGGTTTCAGATTTGTAGTGCCCAGCAAAGGTATGATTTGGGGCTAAGGACTTGGGGTTGGGTTGTTTTGGGGAGAAAAACTCACACTCTAGGTTGTAGGGGAAATGGAAAGGGAAACGAAGGAGTTCGATGGGTTTTGTTGGGGCTAGGGTTACCGCCCGAACAGGGGGAGGGTTAAGAAGAAAGGAGGAGGAGAGAGAGGGAAGAAGGGGTGGGAATCAGTCTAAGGAAAAGACTGCCCCGATCGCGAGAGGTGAACAAGAGGGAGAGAGAGAGAGCTTCACAACTGCCGCAGGCTTACTACCAAAACTCAATTCTTCCTTTCATTCAAATCTTCCAATTCTCCAAATAAAACCTAATACATATTCTATTTAAAGGTAGAACTTTCCTAAACTAATTTGAAGTAAACTTAGAAAGTAAATAACATCTTTATGAAATCAAATCTAATCCCTATGACATAAAATAGAAATAGTAAATAAGGAAACCTATAAATTAAAACTTCCTAATCTAATTAATCATCTACCAACCCTTTCCGGACCAAAAGGTTGGTTTGGGTTTGAGCCGGTTCGGGTTTGGCTTGGGTAGCCAAATTGGCTCGTGTCGATCCATCCATGACATGCTTTCGCATCAACTCTCCGCTTCTCAAAGAACTCGACTCGTCGAGTCCGGATAAGGACCAAGAATACCGTCGGATGGAATGCGTTGGAGGAGAAGCGAGTTAGCATTCTTTTTAAGCTTGATGGCGGGAAGGTGTTTTTTCCGGAAGAAGTTGCATATCGAGCCCACCGAATTTGAAGGTGTACGTATTCTCGTACCCATCATCCGAACCTTCTTGTCAAACATCCAAGGGCGACCAAGGAGAAGGTGACGGATCTTGAGGGGTAACACATCACATCGAGCGGTGTCGATCAATCCGCCGATGGAATACGTGACCAAGCATCGCCATGAACCTTAAGATTATTGTTATTTATCCATCCAACCTTGTAGGGATGCGGATGGGGCTCGTCTTCAAACCCAACTTGTTAACCATATCTTCGACTCGCATTGGTGCAACCGCCCGTCAATAATCATGGTGCATAGGGAACCGTTGCATCGTACCGTGTCCTGGAAAATATTACCGCGCGCCAATCATCCTCTTCGGTATCCGTGTAGCCAAGAGAGGGCGAAGGACCATAAAAGGCTGGTGCAACCGATCAACATCATTGTCGCTATCATCACTATCGTGCTCGGCTGCCAAGTATACGATCTCATTCTTACGTTGCTCCTCCGGGGCGGAGCCATGAGTTCTTCTTTATCGGCAAAAGCAATGGAACGATTTGGGCAATGGGAAGCAAAGTGACCGAAACCCTTACGGGTATAACATTGGATCTCGGCCTCGGTTTTGAAGGAGGCCTATCATAACCACGCCGAGGCGGGAGAATATGGACGGTCGGCCGTGAAGATGCCATACTAGAACCACTTTCTTGGGGCTTGCTAAAAGACTTCTCCGGTGGTGGAGCTTGCTTGACAAAATTGTTACCTTTAGAGAACGTCTCGGGAAGCTTCTCCGGTTGTATGGCCGCTTTAAATTTTCCTCGACCGATATGCCACTTGTGGCGTCCTCCATTGTATGTAACCTATTGGAAGCCAAGGAAGCACTAATGTGGATGCAAACCATTACGAAATTGTGCGACCAAAACATCTTCATCCCAATCAAAATCAGATCGGGTAGCCAAATAATAGAATCGGGCCACATATTCCTCAACGATCATCTTGTCTTGCCGTAATTGAGTAAACTTGAGATGCGTCCGTTGCTTATAATCAAGAGGTAGGAATCGACGGTTCATTGCCGCATACATCTCGGCCCAAGTATTTATCTCACCAATGCCGCGAGTTTGATTTTGTTTCGATATTTAATCCACCAAACTCGTGCCGTGCCCTTCAATTTAGCTTCGCAAAACATCAATTTTCTAGGCTCGACAATCCGTACCATTTGGAAAATATCTCCAAGCTATGGATCCGGTCAAGATATTCCTCGGGATTTTGGTCTCCATTAAAATCAAGCACATCCGGCCCGTGCTCCTTTGTCGGCACCAAAAATTTCTCCATGTCGACCAACTCCATATGGTGGTGGTGGTGGTGAGTGCGTGTCGTGATGGTGATGGTGGTGGAGAGGCATTGGGAGGTGGAACATATGAGACGGAGTTGGAAAAATCTCCAAGTATGGGACTCTTACCTTTTATAGCTTGGGACAACGAGTCAATGGACATCGCATTTTGCCATCATATCCCGAAAATTTAAAATAAAGCATCTATCCCATCCGGTCGGTTTGATATACCACTAATGGCCATGTTAGTTTCCTCTTTGTCGGCGGTAACACGTGCTAGGAGCTCATTGTTACTCACCATGACCGTAGGATATTCGCTCGATACCAATTGAAGCGGGATCCGGGTTGAGAAACCCTAATTAATCCGCTAATGGGCCCAACCAAATAACATGGAAGCTTGGTTCAACAAACAGTGGCAGAATTGTAAATAAACTCAAAACTCAACCAGTAGTGGCAGTTTTGTAATTAATCAGAAATCTGAAATAACTCTAAAGAACCAAACAAAGCTTTAGGACCATAAGGCAATGCTGGAACTAAACTATTAACTCGGGGCAAATCTGGAAAACAGATTAAAGATAATGAAAACAGCAACGTGACCTAAAGGTTGTCTTCAACCTTTTGATAGAATAAGGCGGAAACCAGAATCGAGAAAAGGAGAAGTATCTCCTTCAATTCACCATCATTCAATCCGAAACTTCGAGAGAAAGATCGCTACTCAAATGTCTCTTGAATGCCATGAAGAAACACAAGGATCAGCAAATCATAAATTTAGATTTAAGGTCTGAAATTGATCCGCGGTAAGAACAGTTGCAGGTTTGGTTTCAGATTTGTAGTGCCCAGCAAAGGTATGATTTGGGGCTAAGGACTTGGGGTTGGGTTGTTTTGGGGAGAAAAACTCACACTCTAGGTTGTAGGGGAAATGGAAAGGAAACGAAGGAGTTCGATGGGTTTTGTTGGGGCTAGGGTTACCGCCCAACTTCCTAATCTAATTAATCATCTACCAACCCTTTCCAGACCAAAAGGTTGGTTTGGGTTTGAGCCGGTTCAGGTTTGGCTTGGGTAGCCAAATTGGCTCGTGTCGATCCATCCATGACACTGTTACTGCATCACCTCCTCTAGCAATGGTAGGTTAAAATCAAAGAATAATGTGGAGATCTAAAAAAAAAAGTCTACGGAGTCCAATCAGCCTGAATATTCACACATAATGATAAGAAATAACTGGACTGATTGGAAGCAACTCACCTTTCCTGTAGAGATGCAGGCAATGCAAATGAGACCACAATAGCTGAAAAGCAACCAAATAAGGAACCCCCATTTTTGACCCTCCTCGGGCAACTGCAAGCAGAAATAGTGAAGCATAAATAAATGAATCTTTGTTTGCCAACTATGTTGTCTACCTGAAGTCAAAAGTATCCAAAAACTCACACAGCTTCTTGCACTGGTAAACCAAAGGGTCCCAATTACAGTCCAAGCCCAAAGGAAGGGATAAAGTAGCAGTGAAAGAATTGAAAGAACCACAATTCTTCCACAGAAGCGAACATATCTTTGCTGCCACCCGAGATCCCTGGTAGCATGTAAGATGGAACCCGGGGGTTCATATTATTCACAATACATGGATGACACAAAAGACAGGTATATATTTCCTCCAAATAAATTGAGTATAAAATAACTACTTTGTAAGTAAGAAGGAGTTTAATGAAAAGAAGATTAAGAATGAACAAACAGCCAACAAATCTAGAAGGAGCTCAAAGTGGATTAATAGGTTGTTAGGGGAAAAGGAGAGAGGGGAAAAGGCTCAGTTTTCAAATTTGGGGATTCTGAAAGACTGGAGCCACTCAGAATTGATGGAGTTAGCAACCATGAAGTGACACAAAGCTGGTGGAATCTTTAGTATTGACTGCTGCAGCTCAATACACTTTCTCGAAGACTTGAACCAGTTTTTTTTTTTTTTTTTTTTTTTTTTTTTTTTTGCAGAGCATGATGTATATTTGTAAAGAGTTTTCTGCATATTGTTAATAAAAAAGCTTCTTCGCAGCTCTGTGTGTGTGTGTGGGTTGGGGGGGGGGGGGGGTAAAATTTTAAAGAGAAAAAAAAGAGTTAAAAATTGGGTAATAATGTAGGTAAAAACTTTCTCTAAAATTTAAAGATAACATTCATGGTTGTCTTCAAAATTCACTCCCATCAGATAAAATGAACCAAAACTATTTTCAGAATCTCAGACTAACTTCATGTTAGAAATGAACACCACCCTTCCTCCCATGAAGTAAATGTATACTTGGAAGAACCTAAACAAGGAAAAATGTTGGTTTACAAAATCTTCCAAGAGACTGGAAGAAGTGTCCAACCATCATCCCACATTGTAACAAATCTTCTGAAAAAAAATAGTTTGCACAAATACAACCTCCAGGAATCTCTGATGTCAATAATTTGAACTCCTTCAATTCCTGTGACTTAATCTAATCCTCCTCCCTGAAACTCCCATCCTTTAAACCCTAAGTTGGAATATAAAAAAAAAAAAAAAAAAACATGCAAGTGCTATTGAGATCCTATAACAGTAGAATAAATATAACTAGCTAAGACCAGTTGGCTGAAGCTTCTAATGGCACAACAGCTATTCGAGGATAATGACTTCGCAATATAACCAGGCAAACATTAAAGAGACCTGTAGTCATTGGAACGTATTAAATTTCATCATGCAACACCCACCATGCCAAAGGTTAGGACCAACTCCAAATTCGCCCCTCCCAGGACCCCGCATAGGCAGGACCAGCACAGGCTAATGTCCCTTTTAACAGGATGAGAAAATAGTATTGTAATTCAGCACTGAATAAACAGCACGAAGCAGTAAAGCTGAAAAGGCATAAACTATCAAACACCACTGGTCACCAAAGGTAACATAACCATGAAACACAAGTTCATAATTGTGAATCACCGCATGGCCAAAAAGATTTCTGGACTTCAGCACTGAATGAACTGTAGAAACAGTTCTGCCAAAGACCACAAGGCATATAATGGCTGGTAATGAAAGGTAGTAATACTACAAAGCAGTGTTCAAAATCTTGGCGAGATCGAGGGGCTCGAGACAAGATCTCACCTCGATACAGTGTCTCAACCATCTCGACCAATTCTCGAGCTCCATCTCGACCAATTCTCGAGCTGGTCCCAACCATTTCTCGACATTTTTTTACTAGTTCTCGATTTGTCTTGACATAATGTATGAATTATAATTGTATAATCTACTTGACTACTTTTGGGTTTTTTTTTACTATGACAATTAACTGATTAAGTGTTATTTTGTTTATTCTTCTCCTAAACTATCATTTTACTGGCTCATTTGGTCTTCTGTGATCTTCTATTAGCGTAACATTATGTAGAATAGCCAATATTACCTTAGGTTTACATTTGGAACTTCAGACCAACACTGCCAAACATGGGTGTAAACCCAAACAACCACCATGTGTGATTATTTGTACAGTTTTATGGTTTAAATATGTTTATGTATGTTAAAATAAGGTTTCTCTAGAGTATCAAGCCTTAAAATTGTCATTTTAAGGTTGAAACACACATTTTAAGCCTTCGCGGCTTTTGTGCAGTGTCTCGCCGAGATCTCGACCAAGATTTCCGAGATCTCGGTTTCTCAAAGGATCGAGACACCCTCGAGACTCGAGATTTTGAACCTTGCTACAAAGTAAGAGCTAAGCAACATAAAAGAGCCTAAACTTGAACTACAATAATATTTATACAATGCAATCTAATTTACAGAAATGATGTTAAACATAAATTATGGGAATTGTTCCATCCAACTTATCATGCACACATAAATGCTTCTTTTCATCAGTGATGACTTTACACCTTAGACGACATAAGTCTAAAGGAATGCCAAACTTTCAAGTTTCAAACACATTGGCCACTGTGAACAATGTAAGAAAAGACGAATAGCAGCTTGTCAGACACAACTGCAGTGAGTACGGATAACACCACCTTTAACAGCATCGAATTTCAAATTTCAAATTTCAACAGCATAAGGTGGGAGTGCTTACAAACCCATCCCCGCAGCTAGGCCATTATCGACAAACATCAAAAGACGGAAAACAAAGACAGTTGTATAGTCGACCTGCAACAACAACCAGCAGCAGAAGGAAGTACAAATATGACCAATCCAAACCAACTTATCTTCTAAAAATTCAGGTAAGAAAATCTTCAAAGACAACAGAAATCAATGTTGTGCACTTCAAGAGCCAGAAGCTCACCACAGTCCATATGTGCAAAGGATATGTACATAGATGATAACGCTTCCAATTGATCGACACTATGATTCTATTAAACATGTCGTCAAAGAATAAAACGAAAGACTAAAGAACGACAGATAAAGTTCAAGTTTCTCATATCCTGATAAGTGCTAAACTAAAACGACTGCGAACACGAAAATGAAGTTAAGCAAGGTTCTAAGAAACATCATCGACGTCTAGATCAACAAGAAGGATACACACTTGTCGCAAGCATGGACAAGAAGAAGCCATCATACCTGCAAAAGAAACCCAAAATAAATTGGCACTTAACCCTAGTACGACAAATGAAGAGGAAATGTACAAAAATTTCTTCCACTGAACAGTTCTCACATTTCCACGAAAAATTCGAAACTCACCACTTGAAATCAACGCCTTTGATAGCCATTGAAAGAACTGCCTCTGATACCCGAAGCACTAACAGGATTCAATTATCGCCTCAATTCTTGCACCCCATGCAGCGCAGGAAAACAAACAGATCTACGGATCGGCTCCCTCCAAATAGATGCGCGAGATGCACCGACACCAGTCGAACGCAGACGATATTTCCATCGAAAGATGAACAATAAACAACAGAACAGATGGAAACAACGAACTGGAGGGAAAAAAAAGAGAAAAGTTGGGAGACAACGACGTTGGCAGTAGTTGAACTAGCAGAGTGACAGAGCGAAAGGGAAGAGCGAAGGGAAAGCAAAGCAGCCTCAACCCAACTCTCATTCTCTGGTCCCAAGTTTCTCCGTTACTTAACAGCGTTATGGTCTGACGGATGAAAAGCACTATGCTTCTTTATGAGTGGGGTCCAAAGTCGAAATATGAAATAAGTGGATGCCACGTGATATTAACTGCTGACGTGCAGGATTAAAGCTCGTTAAGTCGAGTTCCGTAGGCGACGGAATAGCACCTCACCAATCAGGTGAAAAATAAAAGCATCTTTCTTCCCCAACCCGTCCCGTCTGATTGCATTTCCTGAACGTCCTGGATGGGACCCCGTGCACGATAAAGAATGCTGAGTCACAAACGGATCAGATCAGGTTAAATGCTGAGTAGGGGTTTTTTTTTTTTTTTTTTTTTTTTTTTCTGTTCTGTGTGCTCGTGTGTGTGTTTGGGATCAAGGATTTTGGCTATGTATGAACGTCAAACGAATTTTAAAAAAATATAAGAGAGATATAAATACATAAATTTATCATTTTTTTAGTGTTATTCTTGTTGATTTTGTTTTTTCTTTTCTTACCATCCAAACATAGTCTTAGTACTCAGTATCAATCATAATATCCATCATGCTGGAATCGAATAAGTACCAATACAAATCGGTGATAGTCAATAGGATAAGGACATGCACCAATACCATTACAATTTAATATAGAAAAATAAAGAAAAAAAATGATTTCAGCTTCGACCAAACTCATACTGTGACTCTGGAGATACAATCGAACCGATTCGGATTACTAAACCCTTGTTTGTGAAGTTTGTTCTTGTAATCTTAGATATGAGGTTATGTTTGAGTATGAAAAACATAAAATAAAATAAATATGGTGGAAGGCTCCCTATGTAACACTTGTTGAATAGAGATAGGCTTGGGCTTATTTATAATGGGTTTTTCGGTGAATGATGATCTGATGGGTTTAAGAAAAAATAATTTACAAGAAAGTTTCTGGATTGCATTATAGGGCACTTCGCCTATAAACAATCCAGTCTTTGCCCTTTATGTTGTAATGTAACGTGTAAATAATAAATTATTTGTGAAACTACAATCAAACTGTTTTTGTTATGCCAACACTTAACTTAATCAAGTGGTTTACACTTTACTTGTTGCTATACGGTTCGAGGCTTGGTCGAGTGTTCGAGTCTTCCCACCCGAACATGTTGTGCAGACAGCCCCCACTCTCCCTATTATATGGGCACCCTTGGGGGTAGATATGTAAACTGATTGGATTCGGCACGGATAGGTTATTATCCGAATTTGAATCCATATTCAAACCCAATCCCAAATCCAACGGATTTGTAAAAATCAAATCCGAATTGAAACATGAAACATCCACACAACTATCCTTCAAAACAAGACATAAAAATAAAAAAACTGCAAGGGCTACGAAGTACCAGGTGGTAGTATTTCAATATTGGTTGCATTGCAATATCTCAAAATAGAGGAGTCTATAGGGAATATAACCTAGTTCATTTGAGTAATATCAGAATTTGCCTCCGCATCCGACCCTTTCTTCCTGAATTTGCATCCGAATCTAATTGTTTGAATTTAGATTCGGATTCGGATTCTCCTAAATAGGTATGGATTCAAATCGTATTCGAATTTTCGATTATCCATTTACATCATTACTTATGGGTTAAAAAATAATAAAATAAAATAAAAATAAAAATAAAAATAAAAAAGAAAAAGAAAAAAAGAAAAAATGATACTCCCTCCCCCATAGAAAACAGGTACAAAGCATTGTCATTCACAATGAATAGGGACAAGAGATCATTTAACGTATACGTAATATAATACCACTAATAATGGTGAGTATAATGTATACACTTACCATTTAGTATAGTTGAAGCAAAACAATCATCATATGCAATATCCTTTAAGAATAGATAATCATCAAGAATGAAACATTTGTAATTGCAGAGCTCTTTCTAGCGTTGTTCATCATATCATCTTATGTTCAATTGACTATTTGTGAGGTGGGAAAAATTAGACAGGGGTCCATGCCAAAATCATATCATGCCTTAGTGGTCTAGCTATTGCTCACATTGGTCATTAAATTATTTTGTGCCGATATCCTACATGAATGGATCTTATAAAAGCAGCTTTTGAAATGTAATCAATTATTGTAACAAAAAACAAAAGATGTAACCAATTGGAGAACTTGAAGATGCATATCAAATATCTACTACTACATGCTATTACCTTGTTTATACATGCAAGTCTCACCTTAAATGACATAACCCTCAGTAAGACACGGCTCCTATGAAGTTACCATCGTATACTCTAAAGTCACTTGAAAGTACTAATGAAACAAAAAAAAAAATGGAGCTGTAAGCATAGTTTAGTTGCAAAGAAAATTAAAGAGAAGTGAAATGACAAATTTCAGACCTAAAGAAATGAAACTTTTATAATTATAAATTATTAATAGGACTATATAAACTACATATATTTCTTATCAGTTTAGTAATGATACTTATTAGATATAAAATGTATTTTATTTTTTTAAGGCAAGGGATATGAATGCAACGTAATGTGTAAGTTTATAACTTACATATGGATGAATGATTTGCATATATTGTAATGATTACAAAAGTTTCCGCTATTAAGTTTGAAACATTCCATTTAATTCGCCTTGCAGCCATAGAAATTCAATAGGCCCCCACACTACACTCGTGAGTTTTAGATCATCTATGCAGTTCTTCATGGTCGAGAAACCAACCTTGCTTGACAGTTTCCATGGTTGATGTGTTTCCTTTGAAAATAATTAATTTGATACGATTGTATAGATATTCCACTCA
This sequence comes from Protea cynaroides, assembly GCA_028583415.1. Lineage (NCBI taxonomy): Eukaryota > Viridiplantae > Streptophyta > Magnoliopsida > Proteales > Proteaceae > Protea > Protea cynaroides. The sequence goes on from CM053273.1 coordinate 8,610,158, forward strand.
TTATTCAACATCTTAGTCAAAGATACATGTTTCCACCTTTTGAAGTTAGAGCCTCCAAATGGTTTAATATTATCAAATTCCGTAACCAAATTCACCTTATTCATAGTTGGTGGAAGGGCAACGGTATTTGAAGAATCGATAGTTTCAACTTTAAAATCCATTGTCATCAACTCACAATATATTTAAAAACCTTAAGATTGTTGTAACTAATTAAGACGAATTAATATAATGAGTCAAGACTTATCTTATTTTGAATCATAAATTTGAAATCTGTCCACTTGATGAAGCAACACGAACAAGTTGATGAAGTAACGAGAACAAGTGTGAAGTTGAGTCGCATCGGAATATTCTCCTTAAGGTTTTAAACGCCCCTTATAAGTGCAATCCGGGTTTTCGTACGTTTATATCTCTAAGATAAAACAACTCTCAAATCACATAAGGTTGCACACCTAAATGTGATTACAAAGAGAGTAAGAAAACAATGCTCACAAAGTCTAAAAATAGAATGATAAATAGAGAGTTTTTTTATTTTGAAAAACATTAACGTAGAATTGAAGTGGATAGTGTTTATAGAATGCAAGTATCTCTTCATCGCCTCTCTCTGTGAAGACATACATTTTTCTATGAAAGAGGTGTCTCTTCACATGCTTATATGTGAATAGATGATGTATATTATGCATATGTACCTTTACTATAATAGTACCAACTTTGAGATTCACAACTCTAAAAAAAATAAATTAAAAAATTAAAACCTTGGAGGGACACGAACATTAAACCAAAAGAGATAAAAAATGAAAATTTGCTTTTATTAGAAACTTACATTATATATATAATATTCGATTATTAAATACAACAAACATGTTAGTAGTCACGTGATCCTTTGATTTGGGACCATACATGTACCACGCCCCTTAATTTATACTTATACGAGTTTTTACTCTATATGGGGACAGCAATGAGAACCCTTTCACATGCAAGACTTGCTTGTTTAGCTATTTACTATCCTTATTCACATACCTATACAAGGTAGGGATATTTAGGTAATTTAATTCTTATATTAAAAAATGTTATTTTTAATATATTATTAAGGAAACCCATTTTTCCACAATAATTATATATTTTTTATTGCATAAAGTCACATGGAGAGATTTTTCTCATAGATGAGAAGCCCTTTACCCTTAGAATCCATCCAGAATTCAAATCGTCTCATACCCTTCATGTTGGCACGAGGAAATTCAGTGGTTATAATTTACTGTACGCACATATTAATGTATTGGTATACATGCACAATGGTTGACAGTCACTAGATTTCCTCATCCCAACATGAGGAGCATGAGAGGATTTCTATCAATAAAAAATACATATAATTTGGGATCTTATATACTATCTGCTTCACTACATGATTTTTTTTTTTGTTTATTTTTGTTGTAATTTTAATAGTAGAATTAAGACTTACATCAAAACACCAAGGTTAAACCATACTCCAACCCATATGGCTCAACCAATAAGTAGCATTGTAATGGTTTTATGGTTTTTCTCAAACCAATGATTTAGGATCGTTAGACTCAAGATCGGCTGTGATGTCAACCTAAATGGTCAACCTTTTTGGTCGGATGGTTCGTCGCCTGACTCAAATGATTAGGTAATCGTTTTAACCAGCCCGTCAAGCTCCATGTAGTTTATACTTAGAAAAATATATGAATTAATTCATGCATTAATTGGGGAGTTTCGAATCTATACTCATAATTTACAAAAATAAAAAACCATGCCTACAAAGCGTGCAATAGGTATGGTTTATCACGGCTCCAAGCATGTTTTAATCAAATTTATATGGTGCATATTTTCACATATATAATAAACAATGATGAATGGTCTTTGAGCGGGATACGAAAAAAGCATTCATTATTTTATTTATTTTTGTGAGAGAAAAGAATAAATAAAAAAAAATTTAAAATGACGAACCCTAAACTGCCAGATGTGAGTTACTTTCACCAATAGGCAAAAGGTTTTTTTTTGGTTAGCAGATGAGGTATTTAGACTCGGTTGTCCAACGTATAAAAATCCTCTCCCGCCCACCTGCCGCCGGCCAAGGGCGGGATTTCAGTTGGCCCACCTCCCAATGTATTGGTAGGCGGGCCGACTGATCCCCAGCCCTTGGATCAGCGGCAGGAATCTCCTGCCGCGGGAGAGGATTCAGTTCCGTTGTCTTCCTGCCGCGGCAGAGGATTCAGTTCCTTTGTCCAACACTCACCCTAAAGAGGATCAAATTTATTTTTTACTCTTAGACCATTCGGATTCGAACCATCGAACCACCGACCCAGATGTGAAGACGGTTTGACGTCCGGTCCGTTTTTAACACAACCACCCCAAAGTGAAATGAGACCATACTCTATCACTGCGATTACAGCGAGCTCGGGCTGGAATATTTTAACTTCTAAAAATTGTTTTTTTGTTTTTTTTCTTGGTAAGAATCTAAAAATTGTTGTTGATTGAGAGAAAATAATAAAATACCTTATTTTTTTGGAGATACAGATAGAGAACTTGGACAGGACACAGGAGTGCAGGACTGATAGTACGATACTCTTCAAAACCCTTTGCCCGCGATTTTTCTTCGTTGTTTTCGATTGATGTAGCTCATATCGATCTGCAAATCCCATTGAGTTCGCTCAAATGTGTTCATCGTATTTACTTTGTCATGGTTTGGTCTTATTCGATTCGATGGAGATGGGTTCTTGACAGGGAATTGCGGTCATTTTTCTAGCCATGGTAGATTATGGTGGAAATCTTGCGAACGGATTAGCTTACGGTCGAGATAGTCGATCTCGGTGGAACCCTCCGATGGACACCGAGACTGCAAATTTAGTCGACAGTTTCTCTGGGTTGGGTGTCAATGATTCTTCCAAGGATGGTTTATTTCAGGTGATGAAGGCAGTTGAAGCCGCTGAGAGCGCCATCAAACAACAGGTTGCGTTTCTATGATCGATTTGATATATTACTCTTTCTTTCTTCTATGTATATAATCGTATACTATCATTGAAGTTTGTTTTTAGTTTCCGGGGGGGGGGGGGGGTGCTCTTGTATTCTGAATTTAGTCATTCTTTAAAAGTGAACTTAAAATGAACTCATCTTGCATGTCCGGCTTTCTCTTTATTAGTTTCCTAAAATAACGTTTTTCATTACGAAGAATCAAAATTCGGAGAATTATCTGAAGTTAGGTGTAATGCTCATACTTGCACCTGTATCCCAAGACATGTTTGCACCCGGCAACTAAGCACATCGTTCATTGTAGATTTGGCCTCGACGGATTTCACTTATGCAGCCAAGTCTATTAGAATGATCCGATGATCATTTCTCTAAGCATGTTAATGACTGGTTCTTTTGCAGTTCAGTAGCTTTTTACACTTACCATTGACTCATCAAAGCGTGCAGGGGATTGGGTTTCACAGGTATATGGATGCGAGGTTGGGCCTTCACTATAATCTTAGTGTCCTCAGGCATAGACTATTGGGATCTATTGATTCAATGGTGACATTGCATTTGTGACTGCACACGCATACACACACATTCACCCACTTTCACATTTGTTATTTTACATGGATCCGACTTGTCAGCTTTGGGAGGAACCTTGTATTCAAAATTGGGTTGAGATTCATCGATCGTGTTGTTATTTAACTTATTCTTATTTGGTAATTGTCTTTAGGCTTCAGTAGTCTGGTGGTCTATTGTGAGATTATGGTTGTTGGTTATAAAGGCAAACTTAGGCTGGCTCTGGCTGGATGTTAGGTGTTGTGAAGTAAAATATTTTAAGAAGAAAAGATCAATAGCATAATAGAAAATAGTAATACTTTAGACAGTAGTTGAAAATACAAAAAAACCCAATTAATTTAGCTGCATTTACTTGCTATATATACTTATATAGTAAGTTTCGAGTTAGTTGCACAATTATTGTTGGTCAGAAAATTTCCTCTTTTATTTTATTTATTTATTTATTTTTTTGGTGTAAAGCTCTGCGTTAATTTACATCATGTTACATCCAACCAGAAAGAGCCTAAGTGATATCATTATTTATTTCCTAAAATTTTTGGTGATTAGATTTATTATTTTATTATTGTAATTTTAGCTTTCAAGGTCAAGGGCTTCAGTAACGGTAATATTTTACAACATTAATGGTTTTAATCATTGATTTCCTGTCTGTTTAATTGATATATCTTTTGATTGCTTGAGATCGGCGACTAACTTTCAGCCTGTTGTACATATTTATAGGTGGAAGAGAATAATTGTTTGAGGAGTGAACTTAAACGAAAAACAGAGGAACTAGAAAGATATGTAAGTGTTTTATTTACAGCTTCCTTGTAGGAATAAAATGTATATGCCTTTTAGCTTGAAGGTGAAATCTAATCCAATTTTGGGACTCTCTCTCTGATAACTATGAAGCAAATGGACAAGTTTATTACTGCAACTCAATGCAGCCTTATCCCAACTAAATGGGGTACATATGGATCGACTTTTTTCAATCTACCATATTCAAAGCTACATGTTACCAGTCCTAAGCTATGCATGTTTTTCCTCACCACTACTCCTAGAGTCATTTTAGGCCTAACCCCTTGGCTCTTTTAGTTTCTCCAATTTGAATCATGTCTGATGTAGGACAGCCTAGAACCTAGGTTTCCTACACTTAGAGCTGGTTGGGTATTAGGGTATCCAAGGTTTGGTTAGCTAGGACAGTAGGGCAGCAACATACATGACATGCATTTAGAAAACTAGAGCTGAATCCTATTAGCCAATGAACAATGTTTACCTAGCAATGTTTTACCAATTGAACAATATTCCATTAGTTATAGTGCTCAGTTTCATAAGCAACATTTGCTAAGTTCTAGTGCATGTAGTTTCAGTTCTCTTAAAATATTAGCTGCTATGTTCCATGCATGAGAAAACCCAAATTCATGTGAATCAGCAACAACTCAATGCAGGAAATAGAAGGAATGGTTTAATACTAACCAGAATATGGCTGTAATATAAGGACCAGCAGACCAGCTTAGGGTTCTATCTGACAGTGAGTTGCTGTTAACAGTAAACCGGAAAAGACAAGGTAATAGTAATAGGCAGCCCAGTAGTTCTTACTGTCCAGCAATGTCAGATAACAAGAACAGAAAGAAAAAACATAACGGAACAGAATTCTTACTACCTAACAGTGACAGGAATCATAAAGCAGGAAATGAAACAGCATATTTGTTGGCTATTCAGTAACAGAAAAATAGAAAAACAGAATTTCATGGAGTGATTTTTATGTTTCAGAAAATAAGAAATAAGAAGTCAGAAAAGTAGGAGGGAGGGGGAAGGGAGCAGATTCGATGCAAATGCGGAAAAGAGGAAGAAGAAAGTTGAGAAAGAAGAGAGGGAGACTTATACCTTGAGAAGAAATTCCAGAAGTTCCATTTTTTAATTTATATTCATCATTTACAGCCAAAGGGAAGGGGAAAGGATCAGCAAACAAGGGGAGGGGGAAAGTGGAAGTCGACCCTGATGAGGGAGGGGAAAGAGAGAAAATTGAGAGGGGGAAGAGGGAGAAAATGCACTTACAGTAGAGAGAGAGAGAGAGAGAGAGAGAGAGAGAGAGAGAGACATCCCATTGTATTTTCTTGGAAAATATCTGCCACACCCCTTGTAGTTTATCGTAATCTCATCCACTTGCCATTGTTTGCGATAATATCCCTAACACCCCTTGAAGACACCCAAACCTTATTTAGATGCTAAAAAGACATTTTTACCCTCAAAACTTTTCAATTTCATTTTTATATTTTCTTTCTGTGATTTTTTATTTTATTTTTGTTTCCTTTTTCAACCTTACCTCGTTTATTGGTGAAACTCCGTCGCCAAGTTATCTTGGCTGGAAGATCGCTCATCGGCAGACGGTGATGACGATCTCGATCCATTGGCCAAGGAAGTGGAGACACATATGAAGGATGTAATCTGCTTGTCTATCCGATGAAGAAGCCAAGAATTTGTAATTCACAGAAACAGAAAAACAGGGATTTCAAGAATTTAAACAACTTAATACCTGATTTTCGCCATCTTGATCATCGTAGACTGGATCAAGTTGCTGTTGAGCTCTGGTGGATTCAAATCGTCGAACGGAGAAACCGGATGCTGAATTATTAAAAACTGTATCTGGGTCTCTAGAATTGTTAGTGATTGGTGATGTTGATGAAGAGGAACAATGGTGATGATGATGCTGAAAGGAAGAAGAACACAAGGAGGAACTATGATTAAGAACTCCTACCAAATCCTACTTTCCTTTGAGATGATGAGCGGCATTCCTTGATCTTATCAACCACAAAAACCATAGCTTGTAACAGTTTCACTTACAATAGTTTACGATAAACACAAGGAGGAACTATGATTAAGAACTCCTACCAAATCCCACTTTCATTTGAGATGATGAGCGACGTTCCCTGATCTTATCAACCACAAAACCATAGCTTGTAACAGTTTCACTTACAATAGTTTACGATAATGAAATGTTCTTTCTTTGTCTGCAACTTTTGTCTTTTAACAGATTTGAAGAAATATGGATGAGGTTAGTTTTTTTCGCAGCCCAACAAATCTGAAGACCTGCCATGGATCTCGTTCCGAGCGAGGTTCAAAGTTTGCTGGCACGGTTTTGGTCGAAATATTGACGGACACGAAGACGATCACTGCTGTCGTCTTCTCAGCAACTTGGAAGAAGAAACGGAGATAAAATAAATTAATTGTTCATCAACAATGAGATTGATAAAGAAAATAAATTTTTATCTAATATCGAATATGAAATAAAGAAAATAAAATTTTAAATTAAAAGAGAGGGGTAGTTCTGTCATTTATTAAATTAAAATGGTGCCACGTCATCGATTGAGGGACATATCTTAAAGGAAGGGGTCTGATGGATACAACATTTCAAAAATAGGGGGTGCTAGGGATATTGTCGCAAACGATGGTGGGTGGGTGAGATTACGATAAACTACAGGGGGTGTGGCAGATATTTTCCCAAAAAAGAAAAGCCCTTATAGGCCTACACAGTGAAACCGTGGGGGTGGGGAGGCTGTTGGTACTGCTTTTAGGCAGTTACAACTGCTGTAATTACAGAAAATAAAAATAAAAGAAAAAAAAACTAACAGTTTTAGTGGGGGAAACAGCTAACACGTGAAAGGGGTGGGGTGGGGTGGGGTGGGGTGGGGTGGGGTGGGGTGGGGTGGGGTGGGGTGGGTGTACATGCTAAAAAGAAAAGAAAAAGAAAAAACATAACATATTCATATTACAGAAGACATAAATAGAAACAAAAAAAGATAAATAAAAACAAACAGTTTCTAGAATAGGAAATAAACAGAAAATAGACACTGCAAAGTAAAATAAAATTAAAATGCTGCTGCTCCTCCTAGCTGAAAACTGCTGGGATGTCCTCATCAATGTCACTCCTTCTTATAGATACAGTCATACAGGAGCATTCACATGTCTCTCCTTCTTATAGATACAGTCATACAGGAGCATTCAAATGTCTCTATAGAACATGGCCATATCACCTTGAACGACTTTCTCTCAATTTATTATGTATCGGGGTTACTCCTAAATTAGCCCTAATTTGTCCATTCCATATTTTATCTTTTCTACTTTTACCATTCATTCATCTCAACATCATCTTTTCAACCACACTAATAGTATTTCATTAATCTTCCACTAATATTATTTGTTTATTGACAACAATAATCATTGATGTCTTAACATTCTGAATAGTAGATAATCCTCAAGTTATGCTTCTATCATCTGCAACACCTTTTCTGCCACAATTCTTTCTGGTTGGAATTTCATAGGTATGGTTAATGTTACAAGTTACAAGTTACAACTGCTTATCCCAAACGCTCGAGCTGTTAAGTAAGGACCACAACAATGTATATAAACACACACTAGCACACCCCGAATGTATAAACCCCACACATGGCTTTGCATGTGATACCATCACGTGGTGTCATCATGTGGCATCAAGGGGGGCTCAATGTGTAGGGACACAACACGTTACACAAACCCTGCCATCTCATGGCATCAAAGGGGCACAACAATACACAATACAAGTCCCTCGCTATTAGTAGGGATCAAACACTTGACTTCCTGGCTCTGCTACCATGTTACAACTGCTTATCCCAAAAGCTCGAATAGTTAAGTAAGGGTCACAACAATTAGCAATAAATATTTCAATACACGCTAACCGTTAACACATCTGAAAATCTGGCATCACTAAAAGTGCTGGCTAGAGATCTAGGATTTGATAACTTTGGTAAAAAAAAATCTTGAAACTAACAGCATATCAGTCTATTTGTGACCTTTCTTACCTTCTGGCTCGGGGATCTACTTGCTGCTTTTATAGACTCTCTAATGTAAGAATATCTGTTCCTATCATTCTACATGCTGTCAAAGTAAAGGCTTGTTTCCATGGTGAACTTCATTTTAAGAAAACAGTGGTCGCTATTTCTTTTACCTGCATCGTCACACTCAACTTCTATGACAAAATCTATTTCTTATTAATTATAATAATATTGGAAAGGTTCCTGTCCCTTTCTGTTGAAACTTGAAAAGAGAGAAAAGGTTTTGAATGAGGAGTACCTCTTCTAAGTCAGTCGATTTGGCTGCAGTGACCACCCTCCTGTGCATTTCCATGGCAGATGACAGCAATGACCACTTGATATACCGACAAGACTCTCACACATTAATTTGGGGGTATGTGGGGAAGAGATATCACAAACTCACAGCCAGTCGTGCAAACGAGCTTATGCCATTGAGATGAAGATTGCGCAGGGAGTTCTATTTGGTGTTTTAATCTTTAATGTTGTGATCATCATTGAAAAATTCCTTACTGTAGATCTGCATGCAATGCTATTGTCATTTGAAGGTTGATCAGTGGGGGATTCCTGGAAGGCATCTTAGTGCCTGGGAAAGCCCATAACAAAAACTACTTTGGTGGGAAATAGATATGTTTAATAAATATAAAATGCCTTGAAATACTCTATTAAAAGCATTGTTATAATCTTGAGGACCCCCCCAAGTTACAGTTTTGATGAAACATGAGCCTGCAGTTTTTTTTTTTCCAATATGAGTAACAACAATTTTATTGAATAAAACTAGAGGAAGAGCCCCTCCAAGGGGAAGTAAATCCTAGATCATGCCAACCATAATAATAATTCCGAGGAATACATGAGACTATAGTATCTCTTCTAGTAAAACATGAGCCTTTACCTTTAACTTACAGTTGTGCCCTCTTCAGGGTTTGATACTTTGTTCTCTCTTGGATCACTTGTATCTTTGATTTTTGGGACACTTGTAGGTTCTTGTTTGCCTCTAAGGCGGGCTGTATTATCATATGCTTTTCTTCATTGTTAAATCATTTTTCGTCAAACTTAAAATAAAAGAGTTGTCCTTTTTGCAGAAATCAGATGATTCTTCTGCTCTAAGACCTCATCCAGATGGTATAAGTGAGCATATTCTGGGACCCTACAGACCAAATCACTCTGTTTTACCTGTAGAGAATCAAGAAGATAGGGTCAGATGGATGGATAATACTTCCTCACTTGGCCCTCATGGTACACTAGTTCTTAATCAAAATATGGTGCCAAAAAATGAGGATCCTGCCATGCAGACTCGATCAGAAAGCCGACACTACTCTGAGGTCAACCAGGTAAATGGAAATTTCAAGGTACTTTCTGGTGCACAGGCAGCTGGAGACAGTGCTGGCTTTTCCCAGTTTTCCTCACCACCATCTTCACGATCATTTTCTCCTACCAGGTACTTAAAAATTAAGACCACATACAAAATGATATACATGAATGTTTTGGTCTGGATGTTGTATTTCCCAGAAGGTCTGTCAAAAAGGTGAATGGAAGTTCTTAAAGACTTTCTTTCCACTTAAGGAACAATTCAATTGTGTTTTTAGGTACCAAAGGGAAGGGGACTGTGATCCCAAGTTTAATTTTTCCAGACAAGGACTGATGCCAGTATCTGAAGCCAATAACTCAAGCAGCATTTGGAAGCAGGTATGACTAATTCGTGCAGATTTGAGTGCTTAATTCAATATGATTATTTGATGGCAGAATACCATCTTTGTTGCAGGATCTTGCTCTTAAGGTTAGGGACCACGAAGAAGAGATTTTGCAGCTGCGAAAACATCTTGCTGATTATTCCATCAAGGTAAGGATAATGTATCTGGTTTTTTACTATTGTCCAGTTATTTATTTTGAATCTCATGATAGGTTCCATACTAACTAAATGCTCTGATTCATGTTGTTGATAGGAAGCGCAAATACGCAATGAGAAATATGTATTGGAAAAAAGAATTGCCTACATGCGTTTGGTAGGCAAAAGTTTTGCTTGAATCTGTCTTGCCCGTGTTTAACATGTCTGCTATTTTTGAACTGATTTTTGTTTTTTCTTGTGACTTTTCATTTTTGAATTGATTTTATAACTTGATGTTTGCATTTAGGCTTTTGATCAACAGCAGCAAGACCTGGTAGATGCAGCATCAAAAGCACTTTCATACAGACAAGATATAATTGAGGAAAACATACGTCTTACCTATTCGTTGCAGGTATTTGTCTATTTCATTTATTTTTTTAATTCTTGGGATTTGATTGAAGTTCCTTGTACTCTAAAGCTATGACGTAAACATATGTTATTATATTATTGTTTCCCTGATGAATAGCAAGTGAAAATTGTAACAAAATAAAGAATAAGAGAACCAACAAAAGAATTATAGAAGAGAGATTGAGAGGGAGAAGAGTGTGAGAGAGGGGAGAGAATACTGAATTGATATTGTCCCCCTCACCTCTAACTTTATTTATAGACATAACTGACTCAACAAAAGGAGTCACCATTACAGAATCCTAAGTTGATAATGAAACTACAGTCTACTTCGAGCAACTGTAGTTTGCTTCTTATTACGCCAAGTAATAAGATAGTTGCTAAGAAATGTACAATAACTAGATGTAAACCGATGATCACCATCAGCACCAGCCCAATCAGCATCAGAATTAATCCGAAGATCAATATTTTGATGAGGACAATAGAGCAACCCTTTACCAAGAGCTCCTTTGAGATACTTCAAAATCCGACAAGTAGCATTCCAATGAACTTGTTATGCAGCCTGCATAAATTGTCTAATAACTCCAACAGAAAAGAAGATGTCAGGCCTAGTATTAGTGAGATAAATAGGTTTCCCAACAAGACGACGATATTAATGGACGTTGGAAAAATTCACATCATTACAGGTAGCTAGCTTAAGTTGAGGGTCCATAGGAATATCAACAGGTTAGCAGCGGTGCAGCCTAGCATACATGTTTCAATCAAATAATCAAGAACATACTTCCGTTAACAAAGACTAATACCTTTGGTGTTTCGAACCACCTCAATGCCTAGAAAATAACAAAGGACATTCAAATCCTTCATCTGAAAATGCAAACGTAGGTAGGCTTTAGCTTCACCAATACATGTCAAGTCATATCCAGAAACAATAATGTAATCCACATACAAGAATAACAACCTTGGAATTACGACGACGAACAAAGATTGACTGATCGGAATAGCATGGTTTGGACCCATAATCAACCACGACTTTAGTGCACTTGTCAAACCAAGCACGAGGAGATTGTGTCAGACTATATATTGCTTTGTGGAGTTTACAAACTCTGTGGGTAGCAATCTCCCCCCTGAGTAACTTACCCCAGAGGTTGCTCAATAGAAACGTCCTCATGTAAGTCACCATATAAAAAGACATTTTTAATATCCAACTGAAAAAGGGGCTAGTACAAATTGACCGCAAGGGCTATAAGAATCCGAACAAAATTGTGATAACTGATGAGCAACCGGTGAAAAATTCTAAAAAAATGAACCCCATAGTTCTGGGTAAAGCCTTTGGCAACTAAGCATGCTTTCAAATGTTCCACATTACCATGTGGGTTATACTTCACAGTGGAGACCCAACGACAACTTAACACCTCCTTACCCAATGGTAAATCAATAAGGGACTAGGTTTACCGAGAAAGAAGAGCATCTATCTCGACATCCATAGCCCTTCTTCCACTCAGAAATGGTTAAATCCTCAATATGAGAGGTTTACCGAGAAAGAAGAGCATCTATCTCGACATCCATAGCCCTTCTTCCACTCAGAAATGGTTAAATCCTCAATATGAGATTTGAATATCATTATGTGACAAGGCAAAAGCAAAGGGCTGGTGGAGCAATAGGAGATGTGACGTAGACACATAATGAGTAATAAGATATGTTACCTGCAGTGACTGAGTGCAAGAGCGGGTACCTTTATGAAGTGCAATAGGAAGATTAGTAGACAAAGGGTTCGGTGAAGAGGTGGACAATGAGGGAGCAGTCGGTAGTGTCGGTGCAGGTGCCTGAGTTGGTACCGGTGTACATGGTCGAGTAGGTGCTGGTGCAGGTGCAAGATGTGGGCGACGCTTGTATACCTTGAGAGGAGCTGGATTCGGGACCGACGCCGTTACGAATTGGGAAGCTACATTAGAGCGGAACCAAGGTTGGAATCGTGTGTAGGAGCCAAGAGCTAAATAATATGCTGTGTTATCAAAGAATGTGACATCAACACTAACAAACTGTTGCCGGGTGAAAGGATTATAACACTGATGCCCTTTCTAAGTGTGGGAGTTGCCCATAAAAACACACTTGACCGCATGGGAGGGGGACAATTTGTCTAAGGCTAGGACGAAGGTCATGGATGAAGCAAGTGCTTCCAAATGTATGAGGTGATAAGGAGAACAATAGAGAGGATAGAAAAAAGGAGGGAAATAGGTGATTAATCCTGAAGAACCGAGAAGGCATTCGATTGATCAGGTAGCTGGCAGTTAAAGTTGCATCACCCAAAAAATAGCAAGGCAAGTGCATATGAAAAAGGAGAGAACGAACAACCTCCAATAAATGACGGTTCTTAAGTTCAGCAATCCCATTCTACTGAGGAGTCTAAGAGCAACTGGTCTGGTGAATGATACCATTGGAAGCACAAAATGAAGATATGTCAGCTTAAGTGTATTGAAGAGCATTACTAGACCGAAAGGTTTAATTACTAACACCAAACTGATTCTTGATTTTCGAATAAAATTGTTTAAAAACGGTAAGGAACTCGGAATGATCCTTTAACAAATATAACCAAGTGGCATGAGAGAAATAGTCCATGAAGTAACAAAATAACTAATTTGAGAATGAATTTTGACTTTAATGGGACCTCGGATGTCAGAGTGAACTAATGAAAAGAGGGAATGACTGTTGGACACATCATGAGAAAGGAAGGATGAGTGGTGGTGTTTTCCCAATTGGCATGCCTAACACTCAAAGAGTATTAATAGACTTGTAGCTTGAAACCATCCTCTGTAACTTGGAGAGCGACAAATGACCCAGGTGGTAATGCCATTGTAGTAGAGAAACATCTGCAGTTGTAATGAGCACTGCAGCAGAAGATAGCAGTGTTTTAAATCTCAGTGAGATCTCGAAGATCTCGCCTCAATACAGTGTATCGACCATCTCAACCAGTTCTCGAGCTGGTTTCGACATTTTCGACAATTTCTCGACATTTTTGACCAGTTCTCGACCATTTTTCGACTAGTTCTTGACTGGTTTCGACATAATGTATGAATTATGATTGTATAGTTTACTCGACTACTTTGGGTTTTTTTTTACTATGACAATTAACTAATTAAGTGTTATTATATTTATTCTTCTCCTAAAATATCATTTTACTGGCTCATTTGGTCTTCTGTGATCTTCTAATAGTGTTACATTATGTAGAATAGTCAATATTACCTTAGGTTTATATTTGAATTTCAAATCGATACTGCCAAACATGGGTGTAAACCCAAACAACCACCATGTGTGATTATTTGTACAGTTTTATGGTTTAAATATGTTTATATATGCTAGAATAGGGTTCCCCCAGAGTATCAAGCTTTAAAATGGTCATTTAGGGTCGAAATACACATTTTAAGCCTTCACAGCTTTTGTGCAGTGTCTCGCCGAGATCTCGATCGAGATTTCCGAGATCTCGGTTTCTCAGAGGGTCGAGACACCTTTGAGACTCGAGATTTCGAACTATGGAAGATAGAATGTCGTCCAGATAGTATAGTTTGTCCTTCTCATGTCCCCCACCAATTGTTGCCTTTGTTTGTTGATCTTGAAATACACAATAGGTAGGGAAAAATGTGACGGAATAGTTAAGAGCCTTTGCCAAAGTATTAATTGAAAGTAAATTCATGGGCAAATGAGGGACATGAAGGACAGAGGACAATGATAAAGTAGGTGATATGGATACATCACCCTTTCTAAAAATGTGGGTGGTAGAGCCATCAGCCAAATAAACATTGGATTGTTGAGGACAACGGTCAAAAAAGAAAAATACTGACGCCTTACCAGTCATGTGAGAAGAAGCACCAGAGTCGATGACCCAAGGGGTAGAGGCTGTGGGTGCAAGTAAGGCAGTTATACCTATATGTGCCAATGTAACAGTGGCAGTGGAAGCAGACTCCTGAGTGTCTAGGTCTAGCTTATTGAGACGAATAAACATGCTAGAAAATGTTCTTTAGACATAGTAACATAAGAGGATTAGTCTCCGTTGGCGGGAACTGCTGGTGTATGAATATTACCATCGGAACTAGCTGTACCTTCAAACTGAGAAGGAGATTCGGAACCCCACTGAGGAGGCTTACCATTCTTCACCCAACATCTATCAACCGTATGATTCTGCTTGCCAAAGTGAGAGCATATATACATAGGATGATCAGAAGAGCCATGACCATGGCCGCCACCACGGCCTCTACTAGAATTGCCACGATCACAGCTGCTACTGGAAGTAAATATGGCGGAATTGTCTTTGGTAGAGGCGCCATTAGATTTGGAGAAGGTGGGATTGAATTGATATTCTCCCCCTCACATCTAACTTTATTTATAGACATAATTGACTCAACAAAGGGAGTCGCCATTACAAAATCCTAAGCTGATAACTGCGGAAAAGGGAAATCCTAATCTAATTAAAATTGTAAGCCTATCCTAGAGTTGCAATAGGAATAAGACTCCTGGTTACAATAGGACTTTAAATATGTAACCGTAACAAAAATTTCAATGTAAGAAGAAAAAAGGGGAATTCAAGTGGGGTCAGGAAGTAATGAGAAAGCAACCAAGGTTCGAAGAGCAACTCAAGGAACAATGAACAGTTTTTTTTTTCATTTCTTTCCTTTTTAGGCCTCCCCAACAATCATGGTTGTAGTGAACTGACTGTAAGCCTGTTTGCACATCAAAGTTTATGTTTTAAGAATTGGTTGTTTGGTGGTACAAATATTCCGGATTTGTGCAAGTAGTAATAACTCTCCAATGTACTCATCTTGGTCATCTTTAAAGAAGTCTTGGAGATGAGATCCACTCCTGAGTGATAATTTTTTTATTATTATTTTGTTTCACATAAAATTTTTATTTAATTAACTGAGGAAAACAATCCCAACAAGGGGACATAATAATACACTATGGTAAACAAGAGAGAAGAGAACATATGCTAAAGACATGGAATAAAGATGATCCCTATCAGAACCTTTCTAGCTAATTCATCTCCTAAAGATTGATTTTTGCTTCTGCATTCCATGTGTTTTATCTTTCCCATGATGAGATTTTTTGCCCTACTTTTCTCTTTTTCTTTTCTGTTGCTGACAAAGAAAAAGTAGCTGAGGGTTTTTTGAATGTCCAGTTGCATATTAGTTTGAGTGAGACGATTTTTGTTACTTGTTTTCTTGCAGCTTGGGTACTCTATTAGTTGTGCTAGCAATATGTTCTCATATAACAGTGCAAATTTGAACAAGGGCCTACGCTTGGGTTTCAATTTTCTAGCCATACTTGTGGATTGATCAAACTAAAATAAAATTTGAGATTCGTTGTCTGTTTCTTTCAGGCTGCACAGCAAGAAAGAACAACATTTATTTCGTCTTTGCTTCCTTTCCTGGCAGAGTATTCTTTGCAGCCGCCTGTGCTAGATGCCCAATCCATAGTTAATAATCTCAAGGTTTGTATGATCATCGTGGTGTCCTTACTTTCTTGATCGTTGATGTAGTTTTTCATGCCTTAAACACTATCTATTACTTCCTGATTGGAAGATCATATTTTATTTATTTTTTATTTTTGGTGGTGATGGATCTGCTTTAAAGTTTATCATACCAAACTGACTCATTCGTGTCTTCTTGAAGATGGGCACCCTGTGTATAATCTTTTAAGGGAATGAATCGCATATGCTGGGTCTCTAGTGCTGAACCCAACTTAAGATTAGCCACCTTCTCAAACTAACTGGCTTTAAGATGCAATGGAATTGGTTTTTATTGACGACCGGTCACCGACCGATCTTAAAAACTATTTGTGCTTAACAAGTTCACTTGTGTTACATCAAGATGGGTCTGATTGTATGCATACTAAAACATTGCATAACAAGTTAACTTATGTGCTTACATCAAGATTGGTCTGATTATGTGCAAGGTTTAAAATCTCGGGTTTCGAAGAAGTCTTGGCCTCCTCTGAAACCGAGATCGATCTCGGCGAGATCTTGCCGAGACACTGCATTTTGTCCGAGACAGCTTAAAAAGGCTGTCTCAAGCTGTCTCGGTGGCCAAAATACATTTTTTAGGTCTCCCAACTTCATGGGAACCTCATTTTTACATACATAAACACATTTAGAGCATAAAATTGTAAAAATAATGACTCTTTGTGGTTGTTTGGATTTACACCCATATTTTGGCAGTCAACGTTGAAGTTTGTTGTGAACTTAGGCTAATATTGACTATTATATTCAATCAAATATGACAAATGAGACAATAACATAATGCATTAGGGGAAAAAGAAACAAAATAATACTTCATTATAAATCATTACATCATAGTTCAAATGTTCAATACTGAATGATCCCATAGTCCCCATGTGCCCATAGTCATTAATTCTACAATCCTCATACAGATACAATGTCTAGTAATATGTAGAGCGCCGTGGATGATCCATCCTACTATCATCATACATCTGGGAAAGTTGTCGACGCAAATTGTCTTCCAACTGAGCAACATAATCTTCCCACGACATTCTTGATGCAAAGTAGTTCTGGTAGTCTTGTACATGATTCATAAATATAACATCAGTAACTGTCCGAAGGATACCTATCTTTGGGAAGAATGGAAAAACTTCTGAAATAGTACTGTGGTGCGTGGACTCTTGCGGAGGTACTGAAGGAACAGAATAGAAGTTGGTTGATCCACTCTGACTTTGTGTCTTTGCTCCTGCATCTGAACGATTGTCGAAGGAAGAACCATATGCAGTCGCAGTGGGATAGGGGACGAAGTTGATATCAACATAATCATTTGAGGTGTATGCTGAACCAGTGCTATATCCAAGAACATTCCACTGCTCCTGTCCATTGCATTAATTGCTATTCTCCTCCACACTCAATCCTCGTAAGCCAGTAGAGAGGCTATCAATGTCGACGTCCATCATGCTACTGCAATCAGCATCTTCATCATGTTGAGATTGGGAATGATTTTGAGGCCTACGCGAATACAAAGTTGGTCTACGTGATGAGGATTGCGCACGTGCACCATGGTCGTCATCATTCTGTGTTGCATGAGTGTACTGGCTCTCCCCAGTGTATCTAACAGGTGATGCTTGTGGCTCTGGATCAGCCCTAACATTGACAATAGTGGCTCGACTTCCACTTGGGCCTCCACGCCCACCCCCATGATCACTACCACTAGCTCCACTACCACTCCAACTCCACTCAGGATCATCTGTATCAGTGCCAGCAGGAGGGTCAAATGGCACGGGTGATCGTGTATGGACTCGACCCTCTTCCGAGGCTAAAAACTCATCGACATCAGTATTTAAATGGCTGGCCAAATGGGAGTCAGGAATCCCCCTGGGCTCGTCCATCACTAGTACTCCTCTGTCCCGCACCCACTCTACTAATGGATCTTCCTCTTCAGAGTCAAGCTGGAAGATGTTGGCGAGCTCGAACGAGGTGTCATCCTCCTTATCATGGAACATGTTTTGCACCCTCAACCTCATGTTGTAATGCATAAAGACCAAGTCATTTAGCCGTTGGGAGCCAAGTCGATTCCGCCTCTTTGAATGAATGAGGTTGAAAGTACTCTAGTTTTGCTCACAGCCAGATGCAGAGCATGTCTGAGCTAACACTCTACATGTTATCTTCTTCAGAGCAGGTGCATCTTTACTATACAACACCCACCATTCAGCTGCATAAAAATAATAACATATTTTAATTTCGTATGTCATTTAAACGTAATACATAAATATAAGATAATTTAATTTCGTATGTCATTTAAACGTAATACATACACGGATCACTTTTGTCACGTCCAGCCACTGCAGTGGGGAACCCAAAACTCCCACGGGCTTCCATGAAGGTTTTAATCTACACACAATTGAAAACTTATAAATATTTGCAATTACAATATATAGTTGTCATATTTTCAGTAATTGAAACACACAACTCACCTCTAGGTTTGCCAATGCCTGTGCTTGGGGATCTGGCTCCAACTTTGCAACCACTAGTTTCACTGCCTCAATGAGTTCTACGTTCGTCCTAAGTATATGCGTATACTAGTACTTGGGGTTCAAATAGTATGATGAAATATTTGACAGTGGACACGTGGTTAAAGCAAATAAAAATTATATTGGTACATAAGTAACACTAAAGTAAATACATCATCAAATTTACTCACTAGTCTTATCCAATGGATGCATGAGTTGGCTCTTTCATCGGTCATTGATGATCTTTATGTAATTCTTGTAGCCACGTGGTATCAAAGCTTTAACACGGACTTTCTGGTAAGACTAGTCCAACCATCACACATAATGGTTACTCTTAAATCTTCCCAATTCTTCTTCTGGCCTAGAATCCAGTCTTGTAATTCCTTCTTATGTTGAGGCAAATAATGAGTCATTAGTTCATATTGATTTGACCTTCTAATCCCTGTACCTGCCTCAGCAACTGCATTTAGCATGCTCTGAAAGAAAGGGCCTATGGTGGCGTTTGCTGGGATGCCATGATAAAACGACCACTTAGAGTAAGAATACCCTACTGACTCCTTATTTTTGCCCCCAAACATTGTCTTTATTTTTTTTTGCTTACTACCTTGCTTCGTAAAGACTCCGGGATCTTGCTCTAGAACTTGAACATAATCATCCCGTCCCCATGGCTGAGGCACATGTTCTTCCTTTCTACTTCGTGATCTAGAAAACTAAGAACCAATCCCTTTGCTCCGTTTCTGTGGCTTAGGCTCAACAAATCCACTACCACTGCCACCTGCTCCAGATGTACCTACTCCTGTCCGTTTCCTTTCTGCATCTGATCTAAGGGTTTCTCTACTAGCCATTGCCGCATGGGGCACCTGTCTTGCCTCTGCCTCTGTCATATCTTCTACATCCCATCCCTCAGCCTCATGTTCCTCACTGAATTCTGGTATGGTGCCTCGAACTGCCTCCTCAAACTGCTGTTTTTCTCTTTCTATTGCTGTCCTCCTCTGCCTCCCTCCCCTCAACTGTTCACCTATGGCCCTGGATATCTCCACAGGATCTGCGAGCATTTGGAAACATCTTTGCCCAATCCACTCAAGTGTTGCTTCAATCTTGTGATGCCGCCAGACTGAAACTTCTTCCCACAAAAATTATACTGGGTCTTCTTCCTATCACCCTGAAGGGCAGTCCCATACTGCCATGCAGGGTCAGTACGGGAACTGGCACCGTCGCTTCCATCGCCTGCCCCAGAACTTGGTCTAGACATAATTTCCAAACACTGTTTCATAGAAAACATAAACTTCAATAACCTTACAAACTTGAACACAGTAGAAATTAAATTTAAAAAATTTTCTCATATTTTAAATGTGATCAGAATATTTTTCCTTATTTTTTCCTATTTTATAGCATTTTTTAACAATTTTTAAATTAATTTTTAATTGTTGGAAATTATTTTTTAATATGAATAATTCAAAAAAAAAAAAACATACAATAATCGAAATCGAAATCTGAAACTATAGGACAATAGATCAGCCAACGGTGATTAACATATAAATAGGTCATCATCATCAAATGAGTAATAATAATAGTTATTTTAATTTTAAATTTCTCGAAATTCATTTTTAAATGCAAATAATTGAAAAAAAATACCAACAACAACCAAAATCGAAATCTAAAACCGTAGGACAGTAGATCGGCCAACGGTGATTAACATATAAATAGGTCATCATCATCAAATAAGTGTAAATAATAATTATTTTAATTTTTAATTGCTGAAAATTCATTTTAAAATGCAAATAATGGAAAAAAATACCTACAACAACCAAAATCGAAATCTGAAACTGTGAGCTCGTAGATCGGGCTCACGTATCTAACATTTAAAAATTTCATCACATTCTACAAATTTTTTTTCTCTCTCATAGTCTCATGTAAAAATCTAATTTTTAGGCAAGAATCTTACCTTCAACAGTTGATTCAAAGCTGCCACAGCAATCCCCGCAGTCCGAAACACTACCGGCAGCAAGTTGAAAGTCCAAACAAAGAAAAAAAGAGGAAGAAATGAGGTAGATATGAAAAACTAAGCAAAATAGAGAACAAAGCTGTTCTCGGACAGAACAGTGATATGTCTCTTTTATAAAGAGAGAAAAAACTCAAAAAGCAATTTCTCATCGAGATATCGCGAGATTTAGAGAGATTTAGCCAGATATTGCGAGATCTCTATCGAGATCTCAGCGATAACATGCATGGCCGAGACGAAAAGGGTTATTGACCCTGTTTTCGTCTCGGTTAGTGTCGAGATTGGTGAAATTGGCGAGATCTCACCGAGATTTTATTCCATGCTTATGTGCATACTAAAACATTGCATCATTTTGTTGTTAATATCTAAGTAATCATTACGTAAATTTCAATTTGATGGTCAATATAACCGTCGGTGCATCAAATTTGAAAAGCAGCAAAGATTTGGAACACTTATATTGGCTAGAGGGTAACCATGCATCTACAGTTGTAAATCACCCTTGTGTGACCCGGTGATGCAGTTGCATTAGACAATAGACATTAATCCCGTATGAAGGCCTATATGCAAGCTTAGGAGGCCCACAAGGTGCTGGTGGTAGTTCAATGGGCTGGAATTGACCTTGGATAGTTATATTATAGGTTGAGCCTTTTATTTTTTTGGGTTTCATTGTAACGGACCTAATTTATAAGCCATAAAGTGTGGCTAAGGTTAGTACACAAAATTAGAGTCTTAAGGTTTTGAGTTAGATTAAGATACTTAACAGTTTTTAAGAATTATGTTTTGAGTTTATTTACTTTTAGTCAGCGTGTGGGAGTCGTTAGGAGTCCTTTTATGAGTCGATATAGGAATCCTGGTAGGTCTTTATATATGTAGTAAACCCCCCATCAATGGGGGATGATTTGAGTCAATAAATTTGAGTTCTTTTTTTTCCCTAGAGTTTTGGTGCCATGGAGCGGTGATGATGGGATTGGTGTCCCAGATCTAATTTTTTTCTTCTTCTCCATTGATTACAAGGTGTGATCTATCATCTCTCTTCATCTCGTCTGTTCTTATTCTAAATTCTTCTACTTTCTTTCTTGAATATGTCGTTTAAATTTGCATTTTTTTAGCTTTCCTATCACAAGTAGGTTTGCTTGATATGTCTAAATCTATCTGTCAGATTTAGATCATCTTTTGCGAGCTTGTTATATTGACTTATTAGAGCAACGTATCAGATTTATTGTGGTTGAGTTATTCAATTTTGCTCCTTATTTGGTTTATCCTATTTCCCTGTTATATTGTTGCAAGCAAGGATCAAGGTGCCGGTTTCGAGACCTGTTTCGGTCAGGCTCGAAACCGGTACAACTCGCGAAACCACCGAAACCAGGCCGAAACCTGGTATTTTCTACCAGCTTTATTGACTCCATGGTTTTGAGGCTTAAAAATGTTTTTTTTTGGTCTGATTTTTTTTGTGCACCTTATTTAAACCATTTTACACCTATTTCTAATGTTAGTTTGCAAAAAAGACATAGAAAATAGCTACATGTGGTGTGGACCAATGTTTGATAGTGTACGCTGAAATATTACACAAATGTCACAATGTAGTAATGTACTAAGCTACTAACTATTAAGCCACTAATTAACAATATTCATTAAAAATTAATACATTGATGATTGAACTTAGAAATTAGAAATCTCACCAGTTAGTTTCATGTGGAGCTTCGTGGTACATTTAAACTACGTGCAACATACCACTGATGGTAGCGATAACGCTCCTCAGATTGCAGCACGTATGTATCCCAGGACATGGTATCACTCAAATTGTTCTGATAGTCTCTAACAGCCCACGAGTAGATAGAGTCATCAACATAATATAAGTACCCTTGTCGAGGGTAAGGCTGATGGAGTGTGTGTGTGGGTGGAGCAGGAGTAGGCATGAATGTCGGAGGAGGAACATACTGAAATATGGAGTCGACGAACGATGATCCAACAGTGCCACTGCCAACACCTGAGGCTGAGTCATCTCTAAATTGATTGCTGGGGTAGGAACTAGAATAACCCCATACCCACTACTTCCAACCCCACTAGCCCCAGTAGTAGACCATCCAAATCCACCATGTGCCGTCGAACCGATACTCTCGCCGCACTCTCTTCAGGAATTGCTGGGCTCGAGGTCCATGTGATCATGAAATCTGGTGCACACCAATGCCCAGTCCCTCCAGTCTGAGAACTCTCCCCTAAATGCATCCCTGTCATGCTGCCAGACATGGTCGATATATCCATGGGATCTGTTTCATCCATCTCCTCCTGTGGCATGAACCGCTGGCGTGATCCTCTAGTGTACCCTCTAGTACTACCACTAGGCCGGGCTCCGTGGTCAGTATCCTGTGTACCATGATCATACTGAGTCTCCCCTGTGAATCTCAAGGGAGAAGGCAATGGATCTAGCTGCTATGGTTGGTCATACTGATCGGGCTCATTGCGTAAGGCAGCATATCTGTCATCACCACCACCATCATCATCATCATTATCCCCAGTACCACTAGGTCCACTAGTACCAGTACCACCCTGGGTGGCAGAAGGTGACTGTGTTTCTCCAGAAGAAACCGGCGAATCACTCTCAGTCTCATCACTATCACCAGTCTGAAATGGACGTCTTGCCTGTGCGTGGACTCTACCCTCAGTAGCCATAAACTCTCCCACATCAGCTTCTAAGGCTCCAGCAATAAGATGACTTGGTCGACCACCAGCCTCATCTAATTGAGGCTCACCACGATCTGTAACCCACTCATTCAAAGGATCAACTTCCTCTCCCTCAAACTCAAAGATCTCACTCAATTCAATGGGGGGTTTAGCATCTTTGTCCCTGCTTAACCGTATGTGCTCTTCTTTCAGTCTCAAATTATAGTGCACATACACCAAGTCCTCAAGCCTTTTTGCACCTAACCGGTTTCGTCGCTTAGTATGTATAAGCGAAAATGTGCTCCAGTTTCGTTCACATCCCGTGGCGGAGCATGTTTGTGATAACACCTTCACTGCTATTGCACGAAGGTTGGGTGACTCCGATCCGTATATGACCCACCATTCAGCTGCAAAATAACATAGGAAACGAATATTAAATGATGAAAAAACCCACAATGGCATATTGACATCCATAAAGTAAGTATATGTACCAGGGGGTGTTGATTGTCGACCAGATTCAGCCGCCGCCCTACCAAAACTCCCAGTAGCATCTCTAAAGCTTTTGAGCTGAACCAATTTTGATGGGTAATAGTCTTAGTAAAAATAAAATTCTTATAAATTATGTTGACAACAAAGTAAGTAAAAGTCTTACTTCTTGCAAAATAATAGACTGTGCTCTTGCGTTTGGCTCAAGCTTGACAATCACTTCTTGTAATCAATTCTTGACGCATTCCCAAGTTGTCTTTGTATTGATACTTAGGATTCAGATAATATGCTAAAATTGACAAATATTATAATTACGTCAATGCAAGCTGATGTAATTTTAATTAGTTGAGAAACTGAAGTACATCAAGTAAAGACTCACTAGCCTTGTGTAGTGGGTGCTTGAGCTGTCGCTCCCAACGATCTTTGATGATGGCAATATATTTTGAGTTCCCGCGTCTGTAAGCTTCCTCTACTTGCATCTTCATCATATCTATGGCAGCCCATAAGTATGGTAAGGTGGCCTTCCTTTGTCCATCAA
The DNA here is from genome assembly GCA_028583415.1 of Protea cynaroides. Taxonomy (NCBI): domain Eukaryota; kingdom Viridiplantae; phylum Streptophyta; class Magnoliopsida; order Proteales; family Proteaceae; genus Protea; species Protea cynaroides. The sequence goes on from CM053273.1 coordinate 8,634,442, forward strand.
CCATTCTCAGCACTTTCACAATGGGATCTAATATCGCCATAACTTTTTTGACATCATCCCAAAATTTATCGCTGGATATGGTTGCTTGTGCTGTTCTACCAGCTCGAGAACTAGACTGAGGCCATTCAAACCACTCCTCTGAAGCAAACATTGATCTCAAACCAGACTTCTTCATGTCAAAACTCTTGAGGGCAATGTAGTTTGTTGCAAAACGCGTTAACCCTGGCCTCACCAAGTCTCCACCACACTTGGTTCTCATCATCTCTAAGGCATATCCATGGTTATAAATGAAAGTGGTTACTTGCCTTGTATTTTCTACACTCTCTTTCACTAGTTTTATTTCCCCCATGTCCTTCAGCATCAAATCAATATAGTGGGCTGCACATGGTGTCCAAAAAAATCGGTATTTTTTATTATTCATCAACCTTTCCCCTACTTTTTTGAAGTTATTACCATTATCAGTGACCACTTGTACCACATGATTTATCCCCACTTCTTTCACCACTTTCTTCAAGAGACCATAAATGTATTTGAAATCCTTAATATGATTGGATGCATCAACAGACTTCAGAAATGCTGTTCTACCATCACAATTCACCAAAAAGTTGATGAGAGATTTTTTGGTGGGTCCGGTCCACCCATCACACATCACAGTCACCCCATATCTTTCCCATTGTGTCTTTAAAGAATCCATATATTGTTTCATTTCTTTTTTATGTCTGGGTAGGTAGGTGTTGTACAACTCCCAAGCTGTAGGCCCTTTAACTCCTGGACCTGCCCTACCTATTTCATCCAACATAGTCTGATAGTGAGGTCCTGTGGTAGCATTTGCTGCAATGCCATGGTACATCATCCACTTGGAGATTTTGTCTCCTACTCTCGTCTTGACATTAGTCCAAAAATAGGGCAACTTTTTTTGTTTACTATCCTGTCTGACAAATAGATCAGGATCCGCCCTCAGGACCTCAAGATCTGGGTCACAAACAGGTGGTGGTGCCTGTGCAGTAGCTGGAGTCCTAACACTCTGAGTCCTCCTAAAAGGGATCTCAGGGGCACCCCTACTTCTCAGTCTCGGCCTCCTCCCCTCATCCTCTGCTGCTGCCTCTCTAGATGACCCAACTCCCAACTCCTCTAGTCCTCTCAAACAGTCTTTGTCGATCTATCTCTCTTTGCCTTATACTTGCTATCTTCGCTCTCTTCAGCTGTCTCACCTCTGCCTCTGTCATTTCTTGGTCTACCATCACTGTCAAGGCTGATGTCATCTTCATTAACCCCTAGATTGCCCTCCAGACAAGCCTCCTCAAACTTCTGTTTGTCTGCCTTTTTCTTATTTCTTTTATCAATATCACTCTTCATTAAGCTTGCAATAGCCTTCTTCACTTCACTTGGTACGTTGGGGCAACCCATAACATCCTTGTTACCACCAGCAAGATGCCACTTCAATCTAGTGACACCACCTCCTTTTATCTGCTTGCCACAATAATTACATTGTGACTGTTTCTTATTGGCAGTCAGTGGTATCCCATGCCTCCATGCAATGTCACCACTTGCAGTTGGTGCATCAGCCATTTCAAACACTTATACTGTTGAAACAAAAAGACAACAATTACTACAATTGAAACAAAATATATTTTTATTTCTAACAACACTTTATTACATAAATAATATCTTATAACTAAATAATACACCTTAAAGTAAAAAAAACAGCATAGGTTTATCATTTTTACATTGCATTATTACATAAAACAGCAACATATTATAATTTCTAACGCATTTATATTTTTTCCATAAGTTAAAAATATTTTATTAATTTTTCAGTAATTAAAATGCCCTTAAATCAACATAAAGAATTAGTTCACATTACTTTTATTACATAAAACAGCAACCCACCAGAAAATAGTATTACTTTTAAAAATAATTTTATTTATCAAGATTTTCAAAGTGAAAAAAGAAATATTTTATCATTTATTTATATTTATTTTCAATTTAATTAATTATTTTATCAATATCCGAAAATTAAAATAATTAAATAAAAACAAAAAAATAATTCTACTCCATACAAAATGTAGATCACCCTATTTTGTTTAACATATATTTAATTCAATGTATACAACATGTGTAAGACATAATTCTTTCAAAAAATAGTTGTAGGAAAATATTTTTTTTCAAACAGAAAATCTAATAAATAAATTATTTGTCAAAAAAAAAAAACTACTTCCATGGATTCATAGATCGGGTGTTAGAATCAAACATATAAAAAATTGGAAGCCATCCATGATGTTTGCATACCATTTCATTCAAAAATACACAAAATAGAGAAAATGACTTACCTTGAAGAGAGAGAAAGGAGTTGAGAGATGAAGAACCTTGAATAATCTTGACAAATATTGAGATCCCTTGAAGAAATTATGTTTTAGGAAGAAAAATGGAGAGAAATGAGGTTGGAGAGCAAAGAGGGGAGAAAATTAGGGAAAGGAGTCGAAACCTACTGATTTCGAGTAGGTTTCGACTCTAAAAAGGGGATGGGGGTTTAAGTTATGGGTCGAAACCATGGTTTCGACTGAAACCTGGTCGAACCCAGTGGTTTCGAACCGAAACCTTGTACTGGCCAGTTTCGAGCCTGGGTTTTGTCTCGCCCAGGCTCGAAACTTCAAGTTTCGACGAAACCTCGAATAGTGGTTGCAAGCTGATCTCACTGGAATTCTCCTGGTTAGGGATTAGTTCTGGATTACCCAGGGTCATATACGTCAAATCATCCATATGGTGAGTGAATGATTCACCATAGTGTATGTGCATGTATTTATATATGTATGGTCTACAACTGGTATGTACATTTGACCCTTGTCAAGTGTATGACCCACCATTATATTATCATTAGCAGTCAAACCCTTTTCAGCTTTTCAACCATTTCTCACATCATTATTTTTGCCATGAACTCAGTTTTGGGTGAAACTTACAATAGCCGCAGAGGGTAAAATGTGCTACATCCTACATGCATAAATTTTTTGGTTGCCACCTATTGACTCGTGTATCTTTTTCTCTTCTGTGTGTTTATTATTGCAGAGCCATACATGATGGTAGTGGTGCAAGATATAACTACTTAGGCATTGTTTTTATTTTTTGCAACCTTATTTATATTGTGGGAGAAGGTTTCCTGGTCACTGGTCCAAGTAAAGGAATCTATGAACAGCCATGTAGTTATGCCACGTGGAGGGTTGGATGGGGCTGAACTTTTGTGGACTGGTAGACCCAAAATGACCTGCTCAACCCAAGGTCACCTGCTCACATGTCAAGCTTCAGCCCAACAGAGTTGACCAAGTGGGAAAACGGAGCATTGAAAAATCCAGGACTATGGAGATGGTACCTGGATTACTGAAAGGGTGCGTACCAATAAATGGGATGGTGTGGGATTGCATTTGGGTCTGAAATTTCACACGTGGCCAATCCTGACCATTTTTGGATATCAAATGGTATGGGTTGCCGATCCATTGTTAGTATATTTATATCTCAGAGTAGACGAAGGCATTTGAACTCCAAGTCCTCTTGCTTGGGAATAAATTTCCTTAGCAGTTTGCTGGAGAAAAACGAGGCCTTAGAAATTAAAATTCATCCCTCCAAATGGATAAAGGCTTGAACCTTTGAATCTATCCTGCTTGACTCTACTCGGAAAATGGTTGTCATCCGATGAACTTGATATGCTGCCTGGCATTGCTAGCGATAGGTCGAATTCCTATAGTTTGAAAAACTTTTCAATTTTTAATTTATTATCAATTTTACAGTTTTACCCTTGAATAGCCACAAAAAGAATTCAAATATTATCCTTCCACGTGGTTGAACTGGGTGGCCGTCCATGGATATCTTTACGTGGATGCTGACCAGAAAAACTTTTTCCTTTTGCATTGTTGTACTTTCATTATTTAGGAGTGCCATCTTTAATGCAGAGTCCTCACTTTTCAGAAAAACAAAGGATTTCTTATGTTCAACAGTTCCTCTGAAGGGCAATTCTGGTCATTTAGTTATATTATACTCATTTCCTTATATAATCTCTCTTCATTTTCACGTCTTCCAATTCCTTGTCTCTAAATCTAGTGTGCTCTTGTTTCCTTCTTGCATTGTTGACTGGTGTTCCTGTGATTGCCCTTTGTCTTCAGAAAGCAGCAAAGCTGACCTCACTAATGGTAAATTAGATTTTTTTCTTATTGTCGTTGCCATTTTAAAATCCCAAATTTGCAGTTCTGGTGGAAGCTTCATAGACACGAAAAGGAAAGAAAACAATGAAGCAACAGTTTTTATCGACGCCTGTGATCCTGCTGACGATGTGATTGTTTAATTTGTTTTCCTTTCTTTGTGGTGATTGTAGATTCAGCTGAAAGTAGAGATTTCATTGTGTTGTAGAATCAAGTGTGGGTTGTATCAAGATTAAATTATAAAAAATGATCATTCCAAATAAAAAAATTACTTGTTAAAAAATAAGAAGAATAATTGGGCGTTGTGCTCCACATATTTGGTAGTCTTATTAATAAGTGATTCTGCTCCAAGGTGGCTGAATCACAGACTTGAGCCTAGAGCCTTCCACTTTAGTCGGTTCCTGTTACTAGGGTTTTGTTGGGGGTTATATCTGTACATTTAGAGGTTAAATTCCTAAAATATGTTAGATGACCTGAAATTTGAGAAATAGAACCTATAGGAGTGAAAAGTAAAAAATGGCAATTTCTATTATTAATAATTTAGCTAGTAAACTGAAAGTGTTTTGGAATGCTGCATATAATTGCCTTCGTACAAATTTATGAATGGTATCTTACGTGAATAGGTTTCCTATTGCAGGTTCTGTTTAGACATTTGCAGGAGAAACTCATTGTTACTGAGGTATATTGCATACTTGGAGGGTCACACTAAAATGCCCAAACTGTCAGGGTTTCTATGTTATTGGCTGTCAAAGGCTTTTCTGTTTGGAAAAATTACCTTACTCTTGGATGGCTTTGAGATATCTTGCTGTATTACATGATTCATCTTAGCTATGCTGGAAATAAATGGGCTCATTTCAGGAATTTAATTTTGTTTTCTTTATATTTATGTGGCAGACCAAATTAAGGGACTCTCAATATCAGTTAGCCCCATGGCATTCTGATGCATTTCCTCCACTGTCACCAGCTCATTACCTTAATGCAGCACCGACTATTTCAGTATGATCATATGTCTTTGTATAATTTATCTGTCTGCTTTATTATGGGTTACTTAAATTCTTATGTTTCTGTTTCAGAACAAAAATGGGCTTGAACTGGTGCCTCAGCCAACATACTCTCATGGGCAGACCGCAATATCTTCTCCTTCTAATGTTCAGACAACCACAGGTTGGGACCCGTTGGGGCATATTCATCCCACTGGTTTCAGTGGTGCCACTACAAGAAATCTGGAGCTGGATAATTTGGGAATGTCTTCCCCTTCTGCAGGCAGGTAAATGAAGTGTAAAAATTAAAATTAATTTATTGTATTGGTTAATCTTCTTGATCAGCCATTTTGTGCATAAATGTGTTCTAAAGTTACTTTATATAGGAAAAAAAATATTGCGATGGATCTTTTAATTGCTGAACAACGTAAGAATCCAAATATGTGGGAAATGATAAAACAGACTGTACTCCGGTTTGCAGCCAATAAACTCCACTTCAAGATTCTTTAATTGGAATGAAACTCGTTCACCATTGACGCTTGGACCATGATCAATTAAAAGTTAAAACCATGATCAATTAATTGAAGTGATGAAACAATAGACATAGGCTGATATTGGAGAAGGTTTTGTTTCAGGAGGAAGCATGAGGATGTTGCTCAAACCTCTACTTCAATTAACGAGCTTCCAGTTAATATTAGAGGTTAGAAAAGCATTCCTTGTCGATAAAGTGGCTTGTTAAACATCATATTTTGCGATAGAGGGTGGGTATTTTTTATGCCTTGTTCTCTATTTCATATTTATCAGTATATTACTTCCAACCAGACTCTGGGTATTTTTACAGAAGAATGATTGTTGCTAAACATTTTATACATGAGAAAGGTTTTGCTATATTGATTGTGATGTTTTTGCACTTTTGCAGAGTCTCAGAAGGTGCTTTAACACCTTTAGTTTGTAACAAGAAAATGTATTAAGCTTTTTTTTCCAAGTAAAAGGAAAAATTTCTTGTAAAATGTCTTTTTCTTTTAAAGAGAGAGGAGAATCCCGAGTTTCCACGCCTGGATCCGGCATTCTGCCCCAAGCCTGTCTGGGGTCCCAGATTTGTGGAGTCTTCAATTTTTCCCCCTATTTCTTGCATTGGTGTTGAGCACGTGCAGTCTTGCTAAGCTGTTTTGAGAACGTACTAGTGGTTTCAATTTTCAAATTGGACGATGAAACCAGTGATCTTCCTTGATGGCCGATCACTGGTCTTTGGGCCACTTCTGTCTGGCCTAATTTTGTCACTACAGAACAGTAGATGAAGGTCCTCTCTGAGTCCATCATCCTTTTGTTCCCATGTGAAGCAGGATTGTTAGATTTACCATTACACCTTGACATGGGTTTCCCCACTGAAAGTGACATTCAAGCTTGAAGGATAATAACTGCTAGGTGCGTACCACAGTATATCATCTCCTCGTCTTGGGAAAGGGAAGCAAAACCTTTTTGATGTCTTTGATGATAAGAAGACAATGCAGATGCCTCATATTATACAGTCAATTGAGATGAGAGGGTTTAGGAGAATTGATCCCACCATACTCAATTTCTATATAGGCATTCCCGCTTAATTTGGCTGAAAAGAGAGGGAAGAAGGAGAGGGGGGGGGGAAGCATTGTTTTTTTATTTTATTTATTTAGATCCAGGAATCCATGAAAAGTAAATATGGCAAAATTCTCAATAATTGGTCTCTTATTTCCCACAGAAAAGAGAGCAATACTTTCCCTGTTGTAAGTGGTGGCTGAGAAGTACCAGTAATGCATCCTTATTCCTTACAGGCTCTATTCACCCAACCCCTCCCACCCAACCCAAAAAAAAGAAAAAAAGAAGAAGAAAAGAAAATGCATTCTTACAGGCCTTAGCTTCCACTTGAGTATGGAAAAGTTTGCTTCGTCTGAAGATGTTGACCAATGCGTCGAACTCACTAGTCACAACTGGATGATGTTATTCAAAACTGATGCTGTAGAGGTAATACTTCCATCTAAGAAGCCAATCCACAACCAACCGGAGTTGCAGAGTAAAGCTTCTATTGGAGAAGACAACCAACAGCAAATGTCTAAAGAGGAGGGTTCCTAGCCATTGATGTGGTCTTAACACATATGGGCTGTTAAATTTGTTAAATTTGAAACAACATGTTTCAGTTCTTAGAACCACTGGTCAGAACTTTTTGTGCTTTGGACGATGGCTCAGATTTTATATCGTGTATATCGAGGATTAAAAACTGGGCATGACCCCAAGTGATGGCTCAGTTGGTAAGGACCAACACCTCTATATTAAGAGGGCATGAGTTCGACTCTCCTTGAGACCTATCTATTAAAAAAAAAGGGTATGGCATGTCTAACAAAGTAGAAAATGAGAGAAGATTGAGAGACTCAATGTGTTTTCCTCACTTATTAGCAGTTACTATTTATAGAAAAAATAAAAGGGGTAAAGTGATAGGTCTAGGACTCCACAAGATAAGGAGTCCTAGTTTCAAATAAAAAGGAGTTCCACATGTCAACATGACAAGGACTCTCATGACTAAAGAGATAAAGAAAAACAGTCCTATTCTAATTAAGGAGAAGGACACTCCACAAGAGAGGGTGGAGTTCCAAATTTCCAATTACATTAAGAGAGTAAAAGAGGATAAGAGATAAGAAACTAATTCTCTACTGCTACTTCTCCAATGAGTCAATATATGCTAGTTTGACCAAGTCAAACCGGTAATCACTTATTTTCTATGCATTTGGAATGGGCCTACGAATGGGCCCATATTCTTCTAAATCTGTCGTTGGTTAACACCCCTCTTAAGCTGGAACATGCTCTATCTAGCTTGGAATAATAAGAATAAATATGAACTGCAACACCGGTCTTCAAGTAGTAATACCAACTCACAAATACCAAGCAATATAGTTTCTTCCCAAGTAAAATAGGTAGTAGTAGCAGTAGCAGTAGTAGCAGTAGCAGTAACAGTAGCAATAGAGCAGTATCGGTCACTGTGAAGTGCGGGTCAAATAGTAGTTGTAGCATAGTATAGGCCACTATGAACCAAGTAGTAGCAGTAGCAGCAGGAGCAGGAGCAGGAGCAACAATAGCGGTGACTACACATCTAACGGAGAACCTTAAACGACTCTCAAAATGGCAACCCAAGTGACTTCTTTAATACCATGTAACTAAACAAAAAATAAGAGAAGATGGAGAGAATCAATGTATTTTCCTCTCCTCTTAGCAGTCATAATTTATAGAAAAATAAAAGGGGTTAAGTGATAGGTATAGGACTCCACAAGATAAGGAGTCCTAGTTACAAAGTAAATAGGAATTCCACATGTCGATAGGATAAGGACTCTCATGACTAAAAGATAAAGAAAACTCTCCTATTCTAATTAAGGTTAAGGGAACTCCACAACAAAGGGTGGAGTTCAAATTACATCATGAGAGTAAAAGAGTATAAGAGATAAGAAACTAATTCTTTGCTGCCACTTGTCCAATGAGTCAATATCTGGCGCATGTAAAGTACTGGATTTGGGTGTGATGTGAACTTATCTTCTGGCGCATCTAGAATGGGCCTACGAATCGACCCATATTCTTCTAACTATCGTTGGTTAACAACATGTAAAGTACTGGATTTGGGTGTGATGTGAACTTTTTCCTTTTTTCTTAATACATGTTTCACCTGGAAAATTTCCTTTTATTGTTTTTTATGATGAAACAAACAGAATGTTAAGGGTAGACAATAAAAGTAAAAGAGAAGTATAAAGGTCAATTGTTAACCTGTGGGAGAAAGAAGAAACCAATAACTGATGTATGAAAACATCCAGAGGGGTATGAGATCATAACAGCGTGTCTCCTATGAACTCCTTGCTTGAAAAGGTCATCCACAATAATCAGGGATCTCATTTTCTATGGTGAAATGCATCTCATTTTTCGTAGAAAATCATGGGCACCTTCAATCTTGACAAGTTTGCTGGAAATCTTTGTGAATATTTTTGCTGATTGCTGGTGGCATATGTTTGTGAGACACTTGGATGCTGTGGGAGTACAATCTTACTGATCTTAACAGATGTGCTTCTGGCTTTTTTTTCTTCTTCTATAATTCCAGGAATTCTGCAGCCCAGGATGTACCTTCACAACCTGTGGCTTCTAATAGTGATTCTCATGGCACACATTTTGCTCCAGAGACCAACAACAAACAACTTTCTTTTAATGATATTGTTAGTGGCAATGAGATGGATGATCCAGATGCAGCTGGTCACCAAAATGCGAGAGAACCTTCTTCCAATTGGGGATCTGGAAACTCTCCTTATATGACGCCTATGCATGATGATCCAACTGGATTTTCTCCTTTTTTACCACCGGTTCTTGAGGAACCTTCTTCCTCATTTTCTGAAGGTGAAATCTTTATTGAACTTTCAGATTTTGATATTTGTTTGAGCGTGCTTGTTGGCTTTCTGTTGATTATTTTATTGTATTGCAATTTTCAGCTGCAGAAGATGATCCTCTACCAGCTATAGAAGGCCTTCAAATTTCAGGAGAAGCTTTTCCTGGTCGTGAACTTCTGGCTAGCGGCTACTCCATTAATGGAACAACCAGTTGCAACTTTGAGGTATGGTTTATGAATTTTGTTGAATAGCCTTTGAATGTATTTCATTTTGTTCCCCCTCCCCCCCTTCTCTTTTTTGGGGACCTTTCTACCCTTTTATTATCAAACACTTAATAATTAATGAAAGCAGTTCATGTTTCCGGTCAATGTCCCCACTCCCTTGCACACACATGCAAGCACACACACACACACACACACACACACAAAAGGTGGGGGTGTTCCTTAAAGTGCCTGGTTTTGGAAAATGTTTTGTTTTCTTTCACAAATCTCTTAAAATTTTGCTTTACTCTTCATGTTACCAGTGGGTACGCTATTTGGAAGATGGGTCTGTGAACTACATCGAGGGTAATACATTTTTCTTTCCTCTCCAACTACCTCTGGAATATCAGTATACTCATTTTTGGGGTGTCTCCTTTGCGGAATTTATTTGAAAATATGAGTCCTAAAAAGCTTTTTTGGCTACAGGGGCAAAGCAACCCAGTTATTTAGTTACTGCCGACGATGTTAACTCGTACCTTGCTATTGAGGTCCAACCTCTGGATAACAGGAAGCGCAAGGTACTCAATGTGGCTTCACTTCCCATACTCTGTAATTATGATGATTGATATATTTTTTTCCCCTATTTTTCTGTTGTGGTGATTGATGTTTATGAGACATTGCATCCACTGGGTAGAAATTAAAAGTAGTAGGAAAATTAGTTGGACAGCAGTATTGTATCACATGATTATGTACCGAGCATTTTAAAAATGCCACTAGATCGAAATATTATAGTTGAGGCACTATGACTTGAATTATATGTGCTAACCACCACTGCAGGTTATTTGTGTCTTAACTCTTGTGCATGTTAAAAGCCTTAAAGGCAAATGCAAACTGTTTTTACTTGTGTATGCATGGAATCCTCTTCCAAGACTGAAACATCAATTTACAACATGGCTGGATGTTATGCTGTTCCCAAAGCAAAAGTAGTTTGGAACATGATACCCTATGCTAATAGCTGGACCATATGGAGGGAAAAGAATAGAAGAGTGTTTAATGCAAAGAAAGGAGCCATGCTCGAAATCTGCCATCTGATTGAGCAGCAATGCCTTCATATTTGTAAAAGCATAAAAAAAAAGCTTTTATATTTGTATGTTGTGTATAAGCTGCACACCACTAGATGTATACTGGGTATATTGTTTGCTATTCAATAAAATCTATTTGCTGTTTGCTATAATCACCCCCCAAAAAAAAAAAATGTGAGCAATTAATTGGGCCACAATTTATTTCTAGAAAATGTTTAATCTAGGTAGGATGCGTGAGAATAAGTTTGCGGCTATCTTAATGCCCCTTTTGGCAAACTGTTTTTTTTTGGGTCTCAATTTGCCCGTGGAGTTATGGGGCCTGCAGGCTACTAAACATGTTATATTCAATGTGCAACCTGGTCTCAGGTTGATGCAGATAAGAGTCATAAGACACATAATTGAGCTTATTTTAGTGGAAATAAGCCTTGGGTTGGGTTACACATATGTTGGGCCTTTGGTCCCATGGGTTTTTATTAATGGACCACTTTAATAGGCCTAAACTATGGGTGGGAGGTAGGAGTACGGGATTAGTGTGTTAGCAGCCCAATTCTAGTTAAATAATCTTTTATTTAGTTGGATAATATTTTTAACTTTTAATCTTTTATTGCCTTTAAAGTGTTTTGAGTTGTTTTATGTTACTTTCCTTTATTTTAGGTTGAGTTTTAGTAGAAATAGACTACCTCCAAGGTAAGTTTTTATCTGGAGGGGTTTAGGACTAGTTTGCTTTTTGTTTTAAGACTCTTCTGTATAGGTTTGTAAGGGCTACAACCTTAGACACAGAAATTGATGAATGAAAGCTGGCTTTTGCCCCTTTATTTCTCTGAGATTCAGAACTGTTGTGTGATTCGACAACCAGTGGTGGGATGCCAACAGTGGCTGGTGGGATTCCAGTCGAGGACTAGGTGGGGTGCTTAGTTCATATCCTTCTTCTTCTTCCCTCCTCTCTTCACCTCCATTTAGTCATCAAGTAAGTTTTTTATCGCAAGTTTACATCAGTTTTTATTTCGGTTTGGACAGTCCATCATAGATCTAGTTTTCTGGTTCCATTTTGATTTCAATTTTGACAGTTCATCATTGATCTAATTTTCTGGTTTGATTCTTAAACCTACTCTGCTCTCTGCTTTGGGTGTTCTGTTGGGTATTGGTTGTTGATGATCAAGCTGCTGTTTGGGTAATTTTCACTCTCGGTTTCCAGATTCTGTTAAGGGATATTATTGCTGTTGAGATCTGATACTGTTGCATGATCTTTTTTGTTGTTGCTTGATAAAATTCATTACTGTTCTACTTGCTGCCGCATGGAACTAGAAACACTCCTAGTTCATTAAGGAGTTCTCTATAGTTTCACATCTTGCCATCAGATCATTACTATCTTTGAATATTGTAAATAAATAAAGAGAAAAGGGAGAGAGAAGAGAGAAAGAATTTTGTAACTATAGGAGCCACAATTGTGATTGTGGACTGCCCATTGCATTCCATATTTATAGACATAGGATAAAATCAAAAGAGGGCAATAACAAACAAACAAAATAAAAGAAGAAGCAACCTAGAAGGAAAGAGTGTGAGAACCTAAAAGGAAAGTAGGTGAGGAATAAGTCAGTACTCTTATCCTACATCGAACCTAGACATATCTTCACATACATTGAACCTAGACATAAACACATATTTCATTATTCGTAACACTTTCCCTCAAGCTGGAGCATATATATCAATCATGCCCATCTTGTTGCAAATATGAGCGATTCGCCCATTCCTTAAAGATTTGGTAAACATATCAGCAAGTTGTTCTCCTCTACGAACATGGTAGGGGGAAACGATTCCTTGTTGAAGCTTCTCACGAATAAAGTGAGTTGACATCAACGTGCTTAGTCCTCTCATGAAACACAGCGTTGAAAGCAATATGAATGACTACTTGCTTGTCACACCATAATTGCATGGAAGACGTGTGCGGAAAATTAAGTTCGACCAATAGTTGTTTGACCCACATCAGCTCACATGTGACGTGCCATAGCACGGTACTCAAACTTTGCATTGGACCGAGCAATGACAGTTTGTTTCTTGCTCTTCTAGGATATTTAATTCCCTCCAACAATAGTACAATACCCAGTAGTAGATAGTTGATCAATGGGAGTTCCAGCCCAATCAACATCCGAAGTCCTCAAAACGTCCATGTCCATGATCAGGATATAAAGGCCTACGTTCTGGAGTCGTCTTGAGATATCGCAAAATGGGAGTAACAACATCCCAATGAGGCATCTAAGGAGAGGATAAAAACTGACTCACAACACTAACTAGGAGGGCAACATCCAGACGAGTCAAAGTGAGATAATTTAGCTTCCCAAGTAGTCTATGGTACCTTTCAGGGTCAGGCAGAATATCACCTTCATCAGTGGTAAGTTTGACATTAGGATCCATTGGGGTATCCACAGGTTTAGATCCTAACAATCTTGCCTCAGTGAGTAAATCTAGATCGTATTTCCTCTGAGAAAGAGAAATACTTTTCCGTGACTAAGGCACTTCTGCTCCCAAAAAGTACTTCAAGCGACCTAGATCTTTAGTGTGAAACTGTCACTGCAAATGAGCCTTCAGGCTATTGATACCGGTATTGTCATCTCTTGTAATTGCTACATTATCGACATAAACAACAAGAAAAATCTTCCCTGTGCCAAAAGAATGTTGATAAAACATCGAGTGATCAATATCATATCGGGATAAGCCAAAGCTAAGAGCGGCTTCTGTGAAACGACCAAACCATGCTCGAGGAGATTGCTTCAGCTCATATAGGGATTTCTTTTATTTACATACCATACCAGACTCCCTTGAGCAACAAAACCAGGAGGTTGCTCCATATAAACCTCCTTATGGAGGTCAACATGCAAGAAAGCTTTCTTCACATCTAACTGGTGCAGCGGTCAGTGATGGGAAGCAGCAAGGGAGATCAAGATGCGGACAGAAGCAAGCTTGACCACTGGAGAAAAGGTATCCAGATAATCAACACCATTCACCTATGCATAACCCTTGGCAACCTGGCATGCCTTCAAACAAGTAAGGGACCCATTAAGGTCAACCTTGACCACATATACCCATCAACAACCAATACTAGACTTGCCCATAGGGAGGGGCACAAGATCCCACGTATGGTTGACTTCCAAAGCCCATAGTTCTTCTTCCATAGCTGTCCTCCAGTCAGGACTAGATAATGCCTTTGCAGTAGATTTGGAAGGGGATGACTCTCAATAATGGTTAGACAAAAATGAAAGGAAGTAGAGAAACCAGAGGAAGTGACAAAGTTCGAAATTGGATGTTGAGTACAACTCTGAATCCCCTTATTAAGAGCAATAGGAATGTCAAGATCAGAAGAAGATGTACTTAACTCTGGTGCAAGATCCTTTGACGAAGGAGAGATGGTAGGTGCAAGGGAGGTCAAGGGCGCCGGATCGAGCCGAGGACGTCGTCGATAAACTTGTTGGATGACCGTTGGAGGAGGAGGTACCTGCGTAACAGACTGTTGGACAATGTATATAGGGAGATCATCATTTAATTCAGAAGCAATAAAGGATCCAGTCGGATATGGGGTGGACTCAAAAAAGGACACATCAGCTGTGACATAAATTTTTTTGATTCAGGTGAGTAGCAACGATAGCCCTTTGAGTACGAGAGTACCTGATGAACAAACACTTGAGAGCACGAGGGTCCAGTTTAGACAGACCAGGATGATGATCTCTAACAAAGTAGACATATTCAATGATATGGGGAGGGAGCACAAAAAATGGTTCAGACGGAAACAACAAGGAGTAGGGAATAAAACCACTTAAAACAGAAGACGACATGCGATTAATAAGGTAACATGTTGTCTAAACAGCATCTCCCCAAAAAGGTTTAGCCACCTTCATTTCAAAAAGAAGGGACCGAGTAACTTCTATCAAATGATGATTTTTTTCATTCTGCAACACCATTTTGTAGAGGTGTGTCAGGACAAGAAGACTGATGACAATGCCTCGTTCTTCGGCCATAAAGTGAGAAAACTAACATGAAAAATATTCATTAGCATTATCACTTTGGAAAACATGAATAGATGTTTGAAATTATGTCTGAATTTCTTGAACAAAAGCATAGAAGATAGAAAATAATTCCGAACGATTTTTCATTAAATAAATCCAGGTAACTCTTGAAAAATCATTCACAAAAGTGACAAACTAACGAAATCCTACCTTAGACGCGACTAAACAAGGTTCCCATACATCAATGTGGACTAAAGAAAAAAGGTGCGTAGACCGTCTATTGATGCGAGGGAAATAACTCACACGGTGGAGCTTCCCAAATTGACAAGACTCGTAGTTTAAACTATAAAGAGAAAGAAAACGTGGATCAAGTCTTTTCAAACTCTGGAGAGATAGATGACCTAACTGATCATGAAGCTGATGCAGAGATAGTTCACCTCAGCAGGCAACAGATGACGATTTCCTCCAGTAGATACAATCCCTCTTTTTCCCTGCCCCTACCAATTGTCCTCTTCGTCGTAAGATCCTGATAAACACAAGAAATCAGGAAAATTGGTTACAGAACAGTTGTAAGTAGATGTAAGCTTATTGACAGAAAATATGTTGAACGGAAAATTAGGTAAATGGAGAACCGAAGATAGAGATAATGAAGGTGTGGGATGAACCATCCCAGTGCCACTGACTTTAACTGAAGAGCCATCAGCCAAAGTGACACTGGAAGTAGAGGGATAAAGGGAGGAAAATATACCTGAAACCCCAGATGTGATCGGAAGCACCCGAATCAATTATCTAAGGGCAAGAAGAGGAGAGACACGCAATGGCATTACCTGTCTGGACAAAAGTAGCAGTGGAAGATGAGGTGGGCTGGTAGCCTGATACTGACTATAGCGAGCATATTCATCATCAGTCATCTGGACCATCTTTCCCTCAGATGGTGTAGACGAAATAGGAGACTCAGAATTGACGGCAGAGTTGGCAAACTGCTGTTGAGGGGGTTTGCCATGAAGCTTCGAATAGAAGCACTGAATATGACCAGTCCCATAATGATGGCAAGTGCGAGCTGGTATACTAGGAGGGTCCGTGGAAGCTAGTGTACCAAGAGTCTGGCCATTACCAACACCACCACTATTAGAAGAAGAACCATGACCCATTCCACGAACATATTGTCGAGAAACAAGGGCCGAACTATCCATAGGAGCAGCCTCACGGGTATTGTCACGAGATACCCGTAACACACGAGAAAAAGTATCCGCCAGAGACGGCACAGTGGCACTGCCAAGAACCTGAGAACAAACGACATTATACTTGAGGCCATGATGGCTAATTGTTCCCGTTGTTCTTGCATCTTCTGCACATCCGCACTAATGGGAAGTAGATAATTAAGTTCCTCATACATCATTTTAAAATCTGCAAAATATTGTGTGATAGGGTGGCCTTTCCGATCCACCCGATGGAATTCTTGTGACAGCTCATAAATGCGGGACAAATTATTGTGACTGAATACAAAATATTTAAATAATCCCATAATTCCTTTACTGTATCGATGTGAGTAACGAGGTCCACAATAGAATTGTCCATAGAATTGAGTAGCTGGCCCAAAATCCGAGCATCATTGGTGTCCCAAATAGTATCGATACTAGACTTGGTTTTGGTTAGGTGACCTTGTTGATCCCATCCTGTCAAAACCAACTTAACAATTTTTCGCCATTGCTAAAAATTGAAGTTCTTCTAGTTTCTTCACTGTAATCCAATGAGAAGAAGAAGACACCACCTCAGTCTGGTCTTGGATTCAGAAATTTCAGCTAGTAATATCACAAATAAGAGATCTCAATAATCAGTTCAGCCAACCGAAAAACAACACTCCAAAAAAAAAAAACTGATCTCAATACTTGGTTCAGCCAACTGAGAGGCAACAAGATAAATTGAGACTTGATATTCAACAATTGATCTCCTCCAAAAGAAAAACGAACTAGAAAAAATGAATCAAAATAATGATTCAACTAACCAGATTTATCTTCCATGTAGATCTGAACAATTGATATGCTTCACGGTAGCTTTACCACATATCAATAGAAAATCCTCCTTCATAAAATCGATTTCACCAATCAATAGCATCAAAGGAATACTTCCTCCATAAAATCGATATTACTACCACATGTTCGTAGAATCGAAAATTAGGAGGTGAATTCACTCTCTTTTTTCTTAAAGATGAAACTTTGATATTGAATAGAAAATCAATAAATATCTAAAGAGTATTGTAGGTAGGAAAGAACAAAATCTAAAGTTATGTAACAATTTCTAAATACCTTGCTCTGATATCATACCATGTAAATAAATAAAGACAAAAGGGAGAGAGAAGAGAGAAATAATTTTGTAACTATAGGAGTCACAATTGTTACTGTGGACTGCCAAATGCATTCAATATTTATAGACATAGGATACAACCCAAAGAGGCAATAACAATGAAACACAATAAAAGAAGAAATAACCTAGAAGAAAAGAGTGTGAGAACTTAAAAGGAAAGTAGGTGAGAAAGTAGGTGAAGAATAAGTCAGCACTCTTATCCTCATATAAATTGAAACTAGACATAAACACATATTTCATCATTCGTAACAAATATCATATTCGTACCATTGTTTTTTACTATATTACAAATTATGGTTTGCATCCATCGGTTAGATTCTGACTTTTGAATTCTGTTGAAAATCAACTTGCTTATCTCTATACTCCTAGTAGTGCAAGAACTTGTCTATAGCTTCAAATCCGTCCATTTGGTTGCTTCCCAATTTGGATATTGGTTCATAATATTATTCTCTACCATATCCTTGAATCTGGTTTGGATCTGTGGGCTAGATTCCTAGTTATTGCTACTGTTTTGATTTTGATCCTTACCAGTCACTGTGATTCTGGCTATTTGGGTAACCTATCCTCATCAAAGGTCTTATTTTATGCTTCAGTTTTTTTGTTCTCACAGATTTATCCTTGTCCTTGTCTTCTATGAGTATTTAAAAAGTTGAACCAGTCAATCATTCATATAGTCATAATTTGGTATGAAGTTGGCACTAATTGTTGTCTTTTGGGTTTGTTTTTCCAAGTCTTTGGTGTGAGAGGCCATAGTTCTTATTTCTATAGGTTTGTTTTGTCTAAAGACAAAACTGCTGCTAGTATTGCATATTTTCTTTGATTGGTCCCTCTTGGAACCTTCGATACGATACTCATAGGGGTGTAATAGACGGTTGATGTAGGACAGCCTAGGGTCTAGATCTCCTACACTTACAAGTTACAACTAAGCTAGGTAATAGGTTTACCTAATGATTAGTAGGTAGGAAAGGAGGCAGCAGCATACATGTCTTGCATTTAGATTTTTAGAGCTGAATTTTATCAACTAATGAGCAATATATTCCTAACTAATGTTTTACAACTCAACATTGATCAAATAGTGAGAAATATAATTCAATAATACAAGGTTTTGACAAGTATTATATGCAGGAAATTTCAGTACTCTTAAAATGATAACAGCTATGTCTTGGTGCTTAAGAAATTAATTTCATATAATTCAGTAGCAATTCAACATAAAGAAAATAGAACACTGACCAGAATTGATGCTGAAAAGCCTGAAATATGGAACCATTACAGGTTCTACACTGTAGTTAGTTGCCGTAATAAGAACAGAAAAATAGAACAAAATATGAAATTATGAATGGGACATAAGCTGCTACAGTGAGTCAGTGACAGAAAGGGGAAAAAAAAATTGAACCTGAAACACTGAAAGTTTACATTCCATAGTGATATATATATATATTCTGGGGGAGGAAAATTACAGCAGCATACAAAACTATAAGTAGGTTACAGAAAATGAGAAGGGGAGGAGGGGAAAGGTGAAGAAAAAAATAGATTTTTTTTTTTTTTTTTTGGGGGGGGGGGGAAGAAGAGAATTTGAGAGAGAGAGGAGAGAGTGACTTACAGCCAAAGAGAGAATTTTCATCTCTTCATTTCATTGCATAATTTCGTTTTCGGAAAAAAAATGGCCTTAAAAGGCCTATAGGGAAAACTATTGGGGGTTGGGGAACTGCATAAGGCAATTACAAAAAAACAAATGTGGGGAGGGGGGGGTTGGAATTGTTCATGTAACAGGGGGTGTGGGGTGTTTACATTACATTAAAAATGACATAATTGAAACTGAAAATGAAAAAAGAACTAACATAACTGAAATAATAGAAATAAAAAAAAACTGAAATAACTGTCATAACAGAAAACAGAAAAAAAAATGATAAAATAAAATTGCTGATCAGCTGCTCTGCTGTAAAACTGCTGGGATATCCTCATCAACGGTACAATGGTGGAGTTAAAAAATCCTTTGTTGTTGATGCATAGGCATGAGCCACGATAGGGGGGGAGTGTACCTGTTGTGCTTAGTTTTCTTTCTTTACTTGGTTTCCTAATTTCATTATTTAGTTAGACTTTATTTACTTAGTTTATTTTGCATCTATGACTCCTAGTTTATCTAGAGTTACTTATTATGTAAGTATTTCTTTTCTTTAATAAAACACGATAAGGGGAGAGGTGGAGTTTTATTGCAAAATGCTCCTGATTTTCAAATGAGTGTGTCACTCTTTCCTTGAAATAGGTTCTCATACAGGTGGTCAACTCTTGTTAGGTTGATTCTCCTAAGTCCTAACCATACATGCAAACTGTTCAGCTCAACAGGACCTATTATTTTTTCAAAGAAAACCTGATGACAACAACAATAACTCAAGAGTGCTTTACTGAAATTCTTAAGTTGGCCACTTTTCCTCCTTTATACTCTGCTTGGGCCCATAAATTCCATTTCATCAGACCGTAAGTTCTTGTTTATTTTTGCAGCCTCAAATATCCCTTCCCCCTGGTCTTGTGGAGCAATGTTGTTAGGGTTTTTTGATGGGGCCTCCCTTCCCTCCCAAACCCACCTTTAAGTAGGAGCATGAAAGCTGGATGGAGGGGCCTTTTCATTGGGTGGATCTGTGGATGTAGCGGGAGGCTGTGTATGGCGTCTTCCCCCTTCCCCACCCTCTTCTTTCTGACAGTAATCTTCCAACACTTCCAGCTTCCCTATCTTCTCTCAAGCCTTAGGTCGAGAATTTTTGTGCCTTTTCATTCTTTTGATAAGTACCATTAGCCATCCTGGATCTTGTTCTAAATTCATTTATGTTTATTAAATAATAACATTATGTATTCCAAAACTTAATGACCTATTCTTTATACGTACATGAAGGGAAACAGCTATTAGATGTAAGATATATGCGATGCTGAATGATGAGTTTGATAAATATTTTTTATGCAAACCTATTTCCTAAGGGTTTCTTTTAAGTTTATACTAATGCTTGATTTTGGGTACTTTTTCTTGTTTAACACCAGGGTGAACTTGTGAAGGTCTTTGCAAATGGTCAAAGAAAGATCATTTGTGGTAAGAGAACCAACTTGTCATTTATTTAACCTTTGCTACAAGGTGAAATTCATTCTATTGTGTTTTTGTCTTTCTTCTAATTGTGTTGTTGTTTGGGGACATTTAATTTGCAGATATCTTGAAATGTTTTTTTCCTTTTTTGTACAGATCCTGAAATGCAAGAACAAATAGAGAGGACCCTCTATAGTGGACATGCTTCGTATGAAGTTACCTTATCGGTATGGCTTTGAGGCAAATAGCCACTGATTGCCATGTTTGTTTTACTATTTTTTTTAGCTTGCTGTTTCTTACCAGAATTCTTGGATAATTTCACTTTTCTGAGGCATGTTGCATCTAGTATGCTAATTATTGCTTTTATTGCACAGGCTGGATATCTTGACTTCTGGGAGCCAGTTATTTTGGCCATTAAGAAGGAAGGTTACAGTATCAAGTGCAATGGACCTCGTGGTGTTGTTGTCACAGAAAAGTTTCAGCCAACCACAACTGTATGATTTCTCGCCATTTTCTTCCAGATGAAAATTTAATCCCAATAACATTTAATGCTTTTATATGTATTATATATTTTTTTTGAATGTGCTGCGGTGGTGTGATTAATAAAGTAAAATAATGCAGCAGCCAAGAACAATCTATAGTACCAGAGAAGGAACAAAGCAAGACCGGAATCCTATTCTATCTAGTTATCCTATTCCTATTCTCTCCAAGAATCTTTTTTATTCCTAGTTGGAATCCTATTCTGTGACTTCTGTCTGGGAATCCTTTTTGGATTATGAATCTTACTCCTAGTATGATTTGGAGTCCTGTTTTCAATTTTTTTTCCCTGTTCTGAGTCTTCTGACTATGTTTATTTATCTTAGTTCAGGCTGAATTTCTATTAGTACAGTCCTGTATTGATTATGTTTTCTTTATTAAGTCCTAGAATTAATAGGAATTTGAGTCCCTATTACATTCTAAGTTTATTTTCTAGGAATTTGAGTCCATATTACATTCTAAGTTTATGTTTTTGAGTCCTAGTTTGAGTAGTAGTGTCAAACATAGTTGTCAAGACGACCCAAGGCATTAGAAGCCATCCTAGGCGCCTACGCTGCCTAGGTGATCAAGGTGTTCCCAGTGTATTTTTTTTTAAATATTAATGGTATATTAATGTTTGTATAAATATACAGTATTCTACATAAATAATCAACATTTAAGACATAGCCTAAATAATATGAGAAAACCAACAAATAATGAATAAAGTATAGGACATAAAGAAGCACATTTATAAAAAACAAAAAAGCACAAATCAATAAACTAAGAAGTTAGAACATCATAGCATATAAGTAGAAGGAAGACTTCAAAAGAGGAAGACTATAATGTAATTAAAGAACTAAAGATCAAGTTACTCAAAAAATATTAATTATATTATACTATTGTTAGTTGTTACCTCTATGATGCCAAAATAAGTGCTTGTGTCTCTATTCTTCAATAGTTTAGAGCAACTGACTATTAACCGGCGGGACGTAGGTTCGAATCCTACTTGGGGAGAGATCATAAAGTATAAAATGTAATAATCTTGCATTAAAAATATATGCAGCAAGATTGCAAGAAGGAAATTCTCATACATTTAAAATCATCCTAGGCAATGCAATAAGAAATAATAACTCAATAAAAATCCACATCCAGATTCAAATTCTATAAGTTAAATCAAACATCAAAATCATCCAGTAAAGTATGGTCCATTTCTTGTTCTTGCTGCTCCCCTCCACTATGATCCTCAGGTCTTTGTCCAAAGTGATCCTCAATGTCCTCATCATCATTAACATCTTCCTCTTCTTCAATATCTTCATGATCTGATTCTTCTTCAACTGAACCCCCTTCCTCACACGGTGTGTGTAGTGGATGTTGCTTCCAGATGATTGGGCTCTTGTTACTCTATTTTGTCCCTCAATAGATGCTGATGTCCCAATCGTTCTATCTACATCAGCTCATGTGAGACCATAGTGGAGACTATCTCTTCCTCTTGGTGGTTAATCATCTACTCACAACCCCAGTCCAACTCATTTAGCATTAGGGGATCATAATTTTTGTTTTGTTCATGCCTTTCATTAAATCTTACTTGAAAGCGTCTATTGTATTGGACATATACAAGATCATTCAGACGTCGATGTTCTAGCCTATTCCTCTTTTTGTTGTATATCTAAATTTATAAACAATGTAAATTATGTCATTCTTCTCTAAAATTAGTACATAACAAAGAAACATAAAATTTATAAAAAATTGAAATTGTACTTAGTACTTACAAACTCAAATGTACTCCAGTTGTGCTCGCAACCAGAAGAAGAGCAACATAGGCCTAGAATGTGACATGCAAAATTTGTAAGTTCAGGGGTGTTGCCTCCATGTATTGTCCACCATCGGACTATAAAGTATAAAATACAATAAATTATAAAGCTACAACTTAAACAATAAGCACTGAACATTTTAAATTAAAATAATACTTACGGGGACTAGAGGTAGCTTGTTGTCTGATTGCCATATCATTTCCAAAGATGCCTTGGCCAAGTTTATAAGAAGA
Source organism: Protea cynaroides (assembly GCA_028583415.1). Taxonomy (NCBI): domain Eukaryota; kingdom Viridiplantae; phylum Streptophyta; class Magnoliopsida; order Proteales; family Proteaceae; genus Protea; species Protea cynaroides. Next base: position 8,657,271 of record CM053273.1, read on the forward strand.
TGCATGATCACTAATCTTGTCTTGCAAATTTATATCAGGCACCATTCTTACAAGTACATCATTGAATGCAGCCTGGATTTCCCCTTTGACGTTCCCTTTCCTGGTCTCATCAGGCTCATCATCAATATACTTAATGAATTTTTTAAGAATTAAAAAACAATGCAGCAAGATACAAAGGCCGCCACATCTAACACTCCCAATGCCAATCAATAAATCTGATCACCTTTTTTACAATCTTCCTCTTTCACCAAAATTTTGTTGTATTCGTTTTTTTTCTTCTTCCACCAAGTATACTTCAAGCATAGCAGACTTCTCATCCCTATCCACAATTCTCAATACAACAATGGGCTTGGACAAAAAGCAATGTTTCAGCTACTTGCTTTCCTACCTCTGTCTTTGTCAAATTGCTTTTCTTCCAATCATCAGAAACAAATAATTGCTTTAAAGCATCTCTGTGTTTCAAGTCTCAACAAACTCTGAAGTGTCAAAAATACTGTTGCAAACCTGGTTACTCTAGCTTTAACAAGATCTTGCCCATAGTTGTCAAGGAGACATGGCAATCCAAGGCGTTCAGAGCCATCCTAAGCGCCTAGGCGACCAAGGTGTTCCCAGTGTATTTTTTTTTTATTTCTAAAATATTAATGTTATATTAATGTTTATATATATGCAGCATTCTACAAGAATAATCAAAATTTAAGACATAACTTAATTAATATCAACAAGGCAATAAATAATGAATAAAGTATAGGACATAAAAAAAAAATATTTATAATAAACAAAAAATACAAATCAATAAAGTAAGAAGTTAGAACTTATAACTTCCTAGCATATAAGTAAGAAACAAGACTGCAAAGAGGAAGATTATAATGTTACTTACCTCTATGATACCAAAATAAGTGATTGTGCCTCTATTCCTCTAAAAGTAAGCTTGTACCCAAGGTTCGAGGTGCCGGTTTCAAGGTCGGTTTTGGCTAGCTTCAAAACCGAGATATCTCAGGTTTCAACTGAAACTCGGTCAAAACCTGGTATTTTTCCTGGGACATCTCGAAGCTTGGTTTCGAGAGCCCAATAGTGTTTTTCTTGATTTGAGTTTTTTTCTATAACCTATTTTAACCATTTTACACATATTCTCACATTAATTTAAATAAAAAGATCCAAAATGATAATATGTGGTGTGGACCCAAGTTTGCTAGTGTACACTGAGACCTAGGATTGTGTCTAGAGTTAAGTAGGCAACACGTATTTATGACTGACATTTGCGTACTTCTAACAAATTTGATCGAAGCGTAACTCCTTTAATATAGTTCGGATTCAAGCAATCTTGAATGCGTTGCAAAGCTAACATAATTAACTTTCCAACAAATTCGAGATTGCTTGAATCCTAGTAATAATGAAAGAGTTACACTCCAGTGAAACTTTGTTCGAAGTATGCGAATGCTGTTTAAAGTCGTCTGAATGTAAATTATTTTTTGTGCATCAAAGCAAGAGATTATTTTGGCGCACTTCTTGGTTTTTAGTGATGTTTTACTATAATAAGATTTATGAAATTTTTATATTTGAAAAAAAGCATAGCATTGGGAAGTTGACAATCACCCCCGCACCCAAAAATACGGTTTTTGTTCTTGAATTGGAGGGTTGATTTTTTATCCTTCTGGAATTTGAATTTTAGACTATTTTTATTGGATTCTAATGGGGGGTATTTGTTTATTTATGAATAATATCTTAAGTAAATTAAACATTTACTTAAATGATATTAGTCATAATAAGTACTGCCTGATAAATGTTGTTCCTGTCTAGCCTAATAAATCTTGTGAAGAAAATCTAGAGATCAACAAAATATATGAGAAAAAAAATACATTGAAAACAAGACGGTCGCCCAGACATTCTGGGCGTCTAAGGCGCCTTAAGCATCGCCTAGGCGACACCCAGGCACCCTGGGCGACTGCCTTTCTTAGGTTTATAAGGCTCCCTGACGCCCAGGCCCATAAGAACCGCCCGGACGCCTATGCGACACCTTGACAACTATCTTGCCCACCAGTTTTAGCCCTCATGGCATTAAAAAGACGAGTGTGGTTATAGATAAAGGTTGTGACTCTTCTACTTTTGGCTATTGAAAGCTTAAATTCTTTCAAGTTCCTCACCTCTTCCAATATAAGGTAAGACAATGAGCTGCACAAGGTGTCCAGTACAATCTAGATCTCTTTTACATGAGTAGTGTACCAACTGCTTTATAATTTTATGCATGTTCTGTAATCACTTGGACGACATTTTCTTTTCCAATCTTTTCAATTTTGTCGTCTAGCTATGTAAACATGTTAGCATCCTGAATATGCTGAGATGCTTCAATAAATCCAGGAAAAAATGTCTCTCTGGACAATTAACAAGGAAATTAATCAGATGTCTTCATTTTTTATCTGACCATCTATCAGACATTAGGGTATAACCATACTGTTTCCAATACACTTCATACTGTTTTCTCATTTCTGCAATTTTCTCTTTTGTAGACTTCAACAAAGACACTCTCACCTCATGATAGGATGGGGGCTTGTATCCTGGCACATACTGTGCAATGGATTCAACCATTATCTCAAAACTCCTGGGCTTAACAGCATTAAATGGAATCCCACACTCATACATCCAGTTAGCAATGTGATCATCAACTTTCTTCTTCTGTTCAGCTGATCTATACCGGTTTTGCAATGTAGTTTGTATAGGTTCCTTCATTTTCCATCGCTTCTCATCAACAACTTCTTCAAGAGTTTTCCTCACATGAGCATCCATGGGACCTCTTCTTGTTGGAAGAAAACTTGTTTTCTTTTAACAGCTGTTCCAGGGCTTGGTACAACTCTGGAATCTTGAGATGGGGGCTGCATTTGCCCTTCTGATTCCTATATGGGTATATCCAAATCATCATTTAGAATAAGATCATCTAAATCCTCTACCTTCCTCTTTTGATTATTTACAATACTGATGCATCTCTCTAGAAATCTCAATAGTTACCTTGGTACACTTGGTTACATCACCAAAACCAGCAGCTAAGTGTTGCTTCAACCTTTTGACCCCTTGGTTCATGTCTCTACCACATAGAGTACATCGAACTATATTCTTGTTTGCAAGATCTTACCAATAGCCATATTTCCAGCTAGAGTCTTTTGATTTAGCCTTCTTGGCTGGATCTTTGCTAGGATCATAGGCTAGATTAGCAATGCTTGACGGTGTAGAGTTACTACTAGTAGCCCCATCCATATTCACATTGCTGACTGCACAGTACACAAATAGAAATATACCGCATAAAACATTAAACTCGGAGAAGTTAATAGTTGAGAACACTTCAATAAGCAAAGGAAAATCAGCATCTTTCTGTTGGTTCAAGAAAACAGAGAAGAATAACAGGGAAGAAAGGATCCACTAAAACAAAATTCATGAAGCAAGGGATCATGTCATATAATTGGAATATATGGATAATGGATAATTGATGCCTCAGTTTACATCTTTTAAGGAGTTGAATAGCATCTTTTTTGCTTCAAATGAGAGGCCAATCATGGAATATATGAATAACGTATAATTTCTATTGATTGTGCACTGGGAAACCAAAATCAAATGGATTTGAGCATGCCAATGTCTGTCTAGCTATCTGATCCGCCCAATCTTCAAATTCATAGGCCAAGGGTAACATGGAGATATCAAAAGTTACCGGTAAATTACAATTTCCAAGTAACCTAGCAATTGAATAATCTAGACACATTTATTATTGCATAAAGAGAATCCTTGGAATAAAAAAATGACTTCCAAATGAGACTAATTCAAAATTTTAACCCAGCTCCTTAGCCGCAAACCAAAGCTCTAGAGCAGACCTAGATGAAGAATAAAAAAAAAAATATCGCAGCAAAGGAGGAAGAAGAAGACCAGAAAGAAAAAAAAAAGTTCGCCATTGTAGAGGAGGAAAAAAAAGTTGTTGGACCTGCAGTAAATAGTGAAGAAGAAGATGAAGATGAAGAAGACGAATCGACATTCAAAAAAAAAAAAAAGCAATTAGCGTTGCAGAGAAGGAGAAAAAAAAAGTTGTCGAACCTGTGGTAAAATGTAGCAAAGAAGAAGAAAAAGAAGATGAAGAAGAATCGTTGATTCAACAAAAAAAAAAAAAAAGGCGTCGCAGAGAAAGAGGAAAAAAATTTGAGGACATAAATCGTAGCAGAGGCCAGAGAAGAAGAAGAAGAATCGATATTCGACAAAATTAAAAATTTCATACCTGTGGTAAAACATAGTAGAGAAGAAGAAGAAGAATCATTGATTCAACAAAAAAAAAAAGGCGTTGCAGAGAAAGAGGGAAAAAAAATTGAAGACGTAAATCATAGTAGAGGTTTGAGAAGAAGAAGAAGAGGCATAATCGATATTTGACAAAAAAAATTCATACCTGCGGTAAAACGTAGCAGAGAAAAAGAAGAAGAAGAGGCCGAATTCATATTGGACAAAAAAAAAAAATACCTGCAGTAAAACGTAGCAGAGAAGAAGAAGAAGAAGAAGATGGAGGAGAAGAAAAAGGAGTCAAAGTCGATTGACATTTGAAAAAAAGAAAAAAGAAAACAAGAGTTAGCGTTGCAGATAAGAAGAACAAAAAAAAAAAAATCAGACTTGAAGTTGATGCAGAGAGGAGGAAGAAGAAGAACAATGAACAATATTAACCTACAAAATACAAATATAAATTTGCATAAGCTACTAACATACCTGAATCAGGGAAGCCGACCACCGGAAGAGGAAGAGGTTCAGACTCTAGAGGAACTTGCAGAGTTGCAGGGAGCCCTAATTGCAAATCGGTTTCTATTTTTTTTTTAAAACAAAATCCTTTTTGCCTCCATATGCATTATAATCATTGATTTCATGTATTTGTGTACAATACATTATCGTACACAAAGCCAATCTAAATGTTAGTTTTTGAATCTAATTAAACAATACAAATAATAAATATAATAATATATTAAAAAAATTTCATGCACCTCCCTTGAGGTTTACCCTTAGTTCAACCACCCCCCATTTTTGAAAATGTGATGCCGAATGCCGATGGTTCTTGACGCCTTGACGGAGGTGCTAATGATGCTCAACAGTTGCTTTCTTTTAAAGGTACGAGCGTGCTTCAGAACTGGCAGCCGAATCAGAATCTTTGCTACTTCACCGGAGTTACTTGTAAGTTGTAACTTGTAACTTGTAAGGACTCGAGAGTTTCGGTTCTGGATCTTAGTTATCTTCCTTGAACCATATTTGCTGTTTATGTGGAGATATCAGCTTCAGAGAGTCACTGGCTCACTGCTTCGTTACAAGAAATTTTGTTGCATGAAATGCGGTGGTGTTTGTAGGAAGAGGAGAAGAAACTCGCTGGCTCACCTAGTCTTTGGCTCTTTGCCGAGCTCAAGTACTTCTCTATGAGGGAAACAAAATCTTTGGGGAATGTGGATATTTCGGTATCTAATTGCCGGAATTTGTACTAAAAAAACCGCCTTCGCTGGTCAACCCCTATGTCTTGGTACTCTACCCTCCTCAATCTCTCGTCCAACAATTCCTCAAGGGAAGTTCCGTCTTTTGGCGATTGCTTAGCTTTGAAGCACCTCGACTGCCGGGGAATAAATTTTTCGGCGACATCGGCATCCCACTCTCAGACTGGTTTTTAGTAAAAGGGTAAAAAAACTCTTTTCACCTTTTCCATTGGGGAATTTAATAGCGTGTGGTAAATAATGGGGGAGGGTTGAACTGTGGGTAAACGGAAACCTTAAGGGAGGTACGTGAAAATTTTCATTTAATTAATGATTTACTTACACATCTGCAACAAGGTGACCGACCACCCAGACCTTCCGGGAGTCCAAGGCGCCCAAGGAGATGCCTAGACAACCTAGGTGGTCGCCTTTTGAATAAGGCAACTCATCGCCTAGCCTATATATTACCTCCCGGACGCCTTGGCGTCGCCTAGTGTCAAATACTAGTCTATTTTGACTATTATTCCAAGTAAAAGTTTGAATTCTAAGTCAGTTTAGGACTGTTAGAGTGTCAGTTTATGAATTCTATGTATAGACGTAGTGGCGTATGGCCTCACTCACGAATTTATGAGTTAATAAACTTCAATTTTTTCCTGAAATAAGCTGCTGTGAATTTGGTAGTTATCTGGTGGATTCTGGGTGTACTTGGTGGATTCCAAATGTAGGCTTTGGTGGATTCCAAGCATGAAGATTGGGTGGATTCCTAATCTGATTCTTTCTATCCTTCTTTTATCTTTGAATCAAATCAGGTAGAGTTTCAAGTTTCTAAACCCTGCTGCTGTGCTGTTTTACACTACTGATTTAAGTTCTTGTTATGGAATTGACTGCTGATTTACTCATCCGCACATCCATCGGACTACATTCTTGTTCTTGAATTCAGTTTCTGTTTAGAGAGATTTCTGGTTTCCTATTTGTAATCAAAATTCTGGTTTTCTAGTACTAGTCCAACTCTGCATCATAATCAACTTTCTGATTTAATATGCTGAATCTGATTATTGGTACTGAAAGTTTGAAACCTTATTTACTTTAATTCCTATTTACTTTTGATCTGAGTTCTCAAATTCCCTGGTTGGATTGCTCCATACCTGGAGATCTAGCCGTTGGATTTGGATCAAACTTTGCTCAATGTTTTACTTGTTGAAGTTGGAATTACCCTGTAATTGCAATTTCAAGCCCATCTGATCTGTTCTAATTAAGTTAATAAATTTTCTATTTGCTGGTTTGTTCCTTTTTCCTGTGATTTTGTCACAAATATTTATTAAAATTTCTATTTGCTGGTTTGTTCCTTTTTCCTATGATCCAGTCACAAGCTAATCTCCTGCTGGAATTCTCCTGGTCCAGGATTAGTTCTAGGTCAAAAAACTTCTCTTATTTAAACTAACATAATATAGAGCTTTTATGTGAATGCATGATGGATAATGACGCCCTCTACATCCATTTTACGACAACCAGTTGACAAAATCCTGGTACTGATTGATAAAGTGGGTGAGCTGATTTATAAACTGCTCTATGATGATTCCCAGTTACTTCTTCGCTCTATGCCATCTGAGGATGAGATTCTTCTTGCCATCAAGTCATGTAAAACTCAGAAAGCTCCAGGTCTTGATGGGTTTAGCATTGGTTTCTTTCTTGCTGCTTGAGACATTGTGAAGAACGAACTCATCCATGCGTTTCAGAGCTGCTTTTTTTATTTTTTTGGTAGATAGGCCATAGGCCCCAAGAAGAAGAAGAGTTGAACTCATGACCTCTTTGAGGTATTGGTCTTTACCCAGTGAGCTACCCCTTGGGGTTCTCACTTCTTAGAGCTTCTTTATCAACCCTTCCCTGCTGATGGAGGTAAATCAGACATTGCAACTTGATCTATAAATTTGTTGCTAAAGACTAAAGTCATTGCCAGCAGATTGAAGAAAGTGGTGGATGTTCTTGTTAGTATTAACCAATTTGCCTTTATAGAAGGAAAAAGCATGACACATAATATTCTCCTTTTCTCGGAGCTAGTTAATGGATTCGAGAGAAAGAACCATCCTCAGACTGCTTTCTTGGAAATTGATACCAGTAAGGCCTATGATTCGGTTAGGTAGAACTTCCTTCTTGAAGCGAGTCAAGTGATGAAGTTGATGCTCTGTCATCCTTGTTTCATTAGGTGGATGCAGAACTGTATCTTCAGTCAGTATCTCTACTCTTGTGAATGGATGTCCAATGGGGTTCTTCAGGAGTAGAAGAGGTATCAAGCAAGGCTGGGCCATGTCTACATACCTCTTTACCCTCATTATGGAGGTTCTCTCCTGGTCCATTCAGGTGAAGCCAACAGCGAAATCGATTTCTTCCCTTGGTGCAAGTCTATTCATCTCACCCTCCTTGCCTTTGGCGATGAATTTCATGATCTTTACTAAGGCCGCCACAAACCTATTGCTGCAATCTCTGAGGTCCTTTCTAGCTTTGGAGCTTCTTTTGGCCTTTGTGTCAACAACCTTAAATTTTCCATCTTCTTGGCGGGGGATTGATGAGGCCTCTTACTTGGATTTGGTGGAGCTGTCTGGGTTTCAGAGAGGAATTCGTCCAATCAAATATTTGGGCCTCCCCTCTTCTCCCCTCCAGATTGGCAGTGCGCCATTGCACGCCCATTTTCGACCATTTGAGTAAGTGCCTTCAGTTATGGAAAACCAAATTCCTTTCTTATACGGGTCACCTCAAACTCGTCAAATCTGTGGTGCAGAGTTCCCATGTATACTGGGCAGAAGTTTTTGGTCTACCTCGCTCTATTATGAAGAAGCTGGAATCTCTTATGAGCACCTTTTTGTGCAAAGGATCGGATTGCAATAAATTCCTTCACACTGTTAGTTGGACTGCAGGCTGCCTCCCCAAAAAAGAGGGAGGCCCTGGGTCGTTGAAGAGTCCAAGAAGTAACATGTGCCACCAAGCTGATTTGTATGTGGCTTCCATAAGGAATACTTTTTGGGGTGAAATGGATTTATGCAAATTACCTCCCTAGACCCTGCAGTAGCGGGAGCCTCATGCACTGGGACGTTGGATTTATGCAAATTACCTGCGTAAGGACTCCCCAGACCATGCAGTAGCAGGAGCCTTGTGCACTGGGACACCCTTTACCTGTGTAAGGACTCAATTTGGACTGTCCAATGCGGGTAGGACTCCCCATGGGCATGTAGGAACATCCTGAAGAATCGGCCTTGGGTCTCTGATACCATTAAATCTAGAATAGATGATGGAACTGACGCTTGGCTCGATAATTGACATCCTCTTGGAGTTCTTCTGAATGAGTTCGCAGACAGAATTAGAGCTGAGTCCGGCCGGGACAAGATGGGGTTTGGTATCCGGGCAGGTCTTCTTTTACTCGGCTGGCCAATGTTTGGTCCAACCTTGACTCTGTCAAACTTTGGCTTTCTGTGAGTGGTGATCTGGTTTAGTGTGCGGCAACCTCCTCTGGTATGTTCTCACTTCTCATCCACTTTGGCCTGGGAGATTATCAGATCTCCTAGAGCTATGGTTCCTTGGTATGACGCCGTTTGGTTCCATGATTTATTCCCCGTCACAGCTTCATTGTTTAGAGACTAGAGAGTTATGACAGGATCACTTCCCAGTAGAGATCTTCTCGTCCTGAGACAGGTGTGAGCACAGCCCTATTGCTCCCTTTGCTGGTCTGTCTATGAGAGTATTGCACATTTATTTGATTTCCCATTCTCAACCGGTATATGGAAAGAAACTCTTCATTATTGCTTCTCTTAAGCTAGAACCATGAGATCCCTTTAGAGAGGATGCAGATGGATCCTTAGAACCTTCAGAGGCAAGTCCTGTTGGCAAGTCCTGTTGTGATAGGCTTGGGAAGTTAGCTTTTTCTACAAAGGAATTTTCGGTTGTGGACCAGGAAGTCTTGGACTCTAGACCAAATTTGGGACTCCATTTATTTTGATGTCAGAGGTTCCATCCTCTCCATTGTCACTTGTAGCCCTGATTCTCCCTCCAATGGATTCATGGCTACTGCTTGGGACCTACCTATCCATTTTTAATGTGGATAGGAATGTTTCTGTGGTTCTTGTGTTTCTCTCCATTCTGTTCTATGCCACTTAGTCTCTCTAACTAGGCTTTCCCCTTTGTATTCCCTTGGGTGTGTTTAATAAATTTTTTTCACCCAAAAAAGAAATCCTGGGGTAAGGTCAGCTAATAAAGCTAACCGCACATCTACCTCCTATTGCCTCAAGTTCTTTTTGAGCATATTAGTGGAAGAAAGTCTTATTTTTTATATGCTACTTGTCACACATTTAGCATTGATGTAATAACAAGATTTTCAATGAGACAATGATAAGACAACTTGATCATTATTTTATTCAAGAGGAACACTCAAGTTCTTGGTGACAGTCAGTTCTCGAAGTTGATTTTCTCACTTACAACTTAGATTATGGTGCAATGCAATTACATGATTGATTCCCTCGTTTGCCCTATCTGGATAGCTATGGGAATTGCAAATCAAGTTCAATTTTTATGGCTGGCTTCCTCAAACCAGGAGCATCCATTATTCCAGGCACTTTAAGAGATTAATTGGGTCTTCCGATCTTATCTTCTAGGCTCTAGTGACTCTACAGGCTTGTGATGCCTTGCTTACTTGCTAACAAGGAACCATGCTGCAAGGTTGGAAAAATTGTTTCCAAAGTAAATTCAATTCAGTTTCCCCAAATTTGGGGGAACAAATTAAAAATTTCTCCTTTGAAAAAAAAAAGGGGGTTGGGGGAGGGGAGAGAGGAAGATGAACAGGGCAGAGGGAGAAGGTGCTGGAGAGTGGGAGGAAGGGGAGTAGGGGAGAAAAGAAAAAGAAAAAGAGGGGGGGGGGGGGGAGAGGTGGTGGAGGATTTTACTTGCTTTCTGGATTTGCTGCCCCCACCATCTTTGAAATTGATGGTGAATGGATGACCTACATCCTCCTCTCTCCCCTGCCCCCACCCACCCTTGGTTGCTCTTAACTTATGTCTTACATAGACCTATGGTCCACAGCTGAAACAATAGACACTACCTTCAAAATATTACGTCAAAAATCTATTTTTTCAGACTTATACCATCTAGTAGAGCTAGGGTCTTCAGCCAAAGTATGAATCCTGAATAGAAACTCCAACTTTCAAATCTTGTTATTTTGAAATGGAAATTTGATAATACATTGATAGACTCATTTCTTTAGCTTCTCTAAACGCTTCTTAACCATTTTCCCTTTGCTCTCCGAAACCCTTTCCTATTGTTTCTCATTGCTTTTTCTAATGCATTTTTTTCATTTGTCTCTTGCTTCTTGCATTTTAAGAAATTTTTTAGGCCTTGATTTTCACTTCTAGCTTTGGCTTCCTTCTTTAGTAACTATCATGGGAACTTTGGAAATCATGTATATTTTCTGTATGCACATCTTTTGAAGAGTAAATGTTGTAACTTATATTTTAAACTAAAAGCAGCTTGTTTAGGACTACATTTCATAAGAAGAGCTCGGTACCTTAGTGATTAAATCTATGCATAGAATAGAAGCATGGAGCAGATCTGAACCATTGGACGGTGAAATTTGGAATCTCTATGTTTGGAGTCCATTTGGAGCATATGTACTTAGACTAGCCTCAATTTAATGTTGAAAAGGTGCAAATGTAACTCAAGTTCTGACATGAACTACTTGATGGACCACCAGTGGACACCTTATTAGCATATGGTAAATTAAAAAAATGTTGAAAAGGTGCAAATGCAACTCAAGGTCTGACCTTAATTACTTGATGGGCCACCAGTGGACACCTTATTAGCATATGGTAAACTAAAAACTAAAAAGGGGAGGGGGATTCTACTGTAAAGCTTGGCTGGCAGCCTACAATGTGACTTAAAAATATGTGTGGACATGTGTTGATAGAGACGGAAGCAATTTTTGGGTGATTTGAAAAGCTTATGTTTGGAGTTTCAGTTTTCAGTACCTTGCTCTATACCCTAATTTTTGTCAGCCTTTTATTTATTTAAGGTTTCTTCTAAATTAAAAAAGGAGGGAGAGAGTGTGAAACTAGGAAAGAATTTCTTTCTCCTTTATGTGGAAAATCCAGGGAGAACAATGGATGAACTATAAAGTACAAGTCCATACTTTTATTGAATTTTTTTTCCTGTTATTTTGGCAAGTTTCATTTGTTGACATTTGTCTACTTCTGAAATTAGGGAGTCACTATTCTGTGGACTATATTTTGTGTTAATTGTGTTGCAATTAGTATTTCATGCATGCCTTTCTCTTGCAGGTTTCAATTCCCTTTGGACATGCAACTGCATTTTTAATACTTTCTGATGGGAATGAATACCTATTGCGAACAGCAAAAGATAACAGCCCGTAAGTTCATATTGGTTGCCATGCCACTTAATACAATGCATTTGATGAAGATTCGACTCAAAATTTCTGAGATATGGATAAAGAGAGAGAAGAGAGCACTTCACACATGCAAGCTAAAGAAGAATCACAACACTCATGTTGTTCCAAACTTCTTTTTCTATGAGAACTTCAAAGTAATAAACCCATCTTTTGATTATGGTCTTTGAGTTTCACGTAGACTGAGGTCAAGACTTCTCAATAGCCCATAAGGTTCAGATTAAGCTTTCAATTTGCATGACTGACAGCAAGGATTTATGACTAAAGTACACCCTTTAAACTGCTAGTCCTTCTACTAAACTTTAGGCCATCCTTAAATTTCCTACAAAAACCTCAAGAAACAATATTACAAGATTTGATAGTGGAGTCTGGGCAGGTTGCTATGCTCCTACATTACACTGCCTTTTTTTTTTTCCAGCAGTTTGGTAGTTAATAGTTAGTTTTGAAACCTGCAATTTTTTATTAAGCAGTTTTCTATCAAATCTGAAGCGTTTTTTTTAGTAACTACATTGGGAAGATAATTTTCTGTTGTGATTTAGCAACACAACACTGAATTCCAATTCAAAAAACCTGAATTCCAATTCAGAGTTATATGTGGGATGTATGAAATTGTTTCTCCTCTCTTCATTTTTCAGGTTAAGAGATACAATTGTTCTTACCATGAGATGGTTTATCATGCGGGTATAATTTCACCTTCTAAGTAGCTTTAATTTGTATTATGCATGGCACACTGCTACCTTTTTTGCATCTAAGTTTTCCATTGTGCAACTGAATGGATTCAGTATAAACATCATCTTTTAAATTAACATAATCACTTGGAATTTTTTGTTGCATTGGCATCTTTACTCCTCTACAAGGCAATCATATATTAATTATTTTTCTTTAATATATGAAAGGAAATTTTCCATTCTAAATTATTCTTCTCAGTACTTGCTTGTCATGCCTGGTATATAGGTTCCAAAATTTTAGACAGTTTTTATTCTGTTTTATAGTTGTGGTATGCATGAAAATGAGGAAAGGCTGATACAAATTTCACATGCATAGGTTGTGTAGTTTCTCGAGGAGGCCTTCATTTTACTTCTGTTTTAGTCCAGCTATGAGATTCCCTCTTTTTGGTTGCGTAGGAGCTTTTTCACCCCAGTAGGATTACAGGGAAGGCTTTTGTTATTCATAATGCTTTCTGGTTCTTACATCTCAAAGCCAATTTTCTGTGACCTTGTAGGACATAGAATACTGGCAAAATCGCAAAGGTATAGACTTGGACCTTATTTTCTAGCATTGGTGATAAAGGTATCGTGAATCTCATAGTATCAATCCTAGCAAAATGATACCGACAAGACCAAGTAAACTTTGTCAGAGATGTGATGTTGGTCGCGTGTTTAATGGGCCAGTTATTGTCAGGAAATGAACAAAAGAAATCATGAAGCCAACTTGCTTGATGGACTTGATTATTGTTGCCCTTCTTTTGTGATTCCAATTGTCTCCCTCTTGGGCCAAAGTAGAGTCCATGCGGCTCTTGATGTTAATACTGAAGTGTAAGCCATGTTTGTCATTGAACAAGTGCATGAAAAATAATATTCTCCTATGCAATGAGCTAGTCTGAGGTTTTGGCTATGACAGGAAAAATCATAGTCCGGCTGCGCTTCTGAAGTTGGATACTTACAAGGCATATGACACAACTAGGTGGAGATTCATCAAGGACATGCTGTGGAAGATGAGGTTTCCCCCTATTTATGTAGACTGGTTCTTTCACTGTATCTTGTCAGCATGCCTACCTTTCAAGCTTTGTTAACGGAAGTCCTCTGGGGTTCTTTTGAGAGCAAAGTTGAGATCTGTCAAGGCTGCCCGATGTCCCCTTTGCTCTTCTCCTTAGCTATGGAAGTCTTCTCCACTTGCCTCCAATCAAAAGCTGAGCTGCACCGGTTGGATCTCTTCCCTAACTGTAGGCCCCTTCAGCTTACTCATTTCGCATTCACTGACGACCTCATGATTTTGACCATGGGTTGTGTGCTCAGAGTCCTATTTTCCTTCAAAGCGATGTCAAACATTGTTAAAAAACTCGCCGAGATTTCAGCGAAAATTTTGGAAAAGTTTCAGATTTCGGATCCCCCAAAACAAAACGGCAGAGTTTCGATCGAAATTTTGATGTTTCGCCGAATTTTGACCATGATCTATATTGGTTCGGCGAGATGGTTCAACCAAGTGTATATGAATACCCTGTTTTGACAAGATGGGTCGAAATTTTGACCCATCTCATCAATTTCGTGTATTTCTGCCTCTTCTTTGCGAAGAAAAAGAAATCTTGCATCTTTTTGGCTCGATTTTTTTGCCACCTCACCTCTTCAAACCACCGTTGTCATGACCCAAACCTGGATTAAGGTGAAAATATAAGTGTACAACCCTCATAGGCATTGATCAAACAATCGCTCAAATAAACTGAACTTCAAAACTTTATTAACTTAAAGCCAACTCAATTAAAGAACAATAATAAAAGGTCTCAATAATACTGGTGACAGTCTAGAGTCTGTAAACATTAACAATAAAACTGTAAATAAAATTTGTCTTTACACTTTAATTACAATCCTACTACAATTGTAGTAAATAAAAACAACTACTAAAGGAAACTTGAACACTCCTTAAGCAGTTAAGCCTCCATCATCTTCATCCTCTGAGATATTAAATGTAAGGGTGAGCTAACCTGCCCAGTTAGATAGAATATAGAAAATACACAACACTGAAAACATCCACAAAACAACTCGCATCAATGCAGTGCAGAAAAACCTCATCCCCTTTATTTTAGAATAGTCCACATTTAATTTTCATCTCTGGCCAACACAAGGGATAATTGTCCGCAGCTGTCTCTAGTAGAGACATTAACGGCCCATTTCATTTATATCTCGATCATCCGTATGTGACCCACCTCATCCGCAGCTCACAGATCATGACTCAAGTGGCAGTTACTCTCCACCCTCATAGTCTTCATTTACTCTTCACTCGGCACAATGCAGTCAATTACCCTCACCTCAATGTTCCTCTTTAAAGGCATGTTATTTAGGATGCATGTGAAAACCAATATTTATCCATTTCTTTAAGTCATGGCATTAAGAATATGATAAAACTAGCACCTTCATCTTTCATATGCTTATAATCATGGGCACAGCATAAGCAAACACTAATAAGTATCGCAATCATCAACTCATATCATAGTTATCATAGAATTTAGATCATTATATTACCTACTTCATATGCAAATATATAGAATCATAAGGAAAATAGACGTAGTTAACCATACATCACCCAAGTGGTGTGAATCTGTGAATCTGTTATACTCCACTTACCTCTTTCTAGCACACGTAAACTGATCGATGCTTCCATGGTCAACAACACCAGCCTACAAGTATTACAAATCTAATATCACTTAACATGTATTGATCACCCAAACGGTACCTTATCTACCCCTAAACTCCACTTCTAGACCCCTCATACTAGGTCCCTAAAACAGTGTACGAAAACTGCCCATATATTTGAGATGAACTGATAAGGAAACTGATACTTGATTCTGATTTGAATCTAGAAGTAAAACTGATATGTAAACTTATGTATAATCTGATGTATAGACTGATGATATACATATCTGAAACTGGTGTATATATATATATATATATATATATATATATATATATATATATATATATATATATATATATATATATATATATATATATATATGATTCTGGAACTGACATATATATACTGATATACGATTCTGGAACTGATATATATATACTGGTATACGATTCTGGAACTAACATTTATATACTGATTTACGATTCTGAAACTGACATATATATATATATATATTTACTTAAATACAAATCTGATACTGGTGTATGTATAAACTGAGATACAAATCTGAAACTGACATACAAATATGATATAATCTGATATATAAAACTGATATAAAAATCTGGACTGATATAAATCTGGAACTGACATACATATAAACCATAGTTGTTAAGGCGCCAAGGCGAACCAAGGAGTTGGAGGCCTAACAGGGCGCTTAGGTGACCATGGTGCCCAATTTTCCAAGGCGTCTCAAGGGTGCCTGGGTGCTATACAAATCTGATATAATCTGATATATAAAACTTATAAAAATCTGGACTGATATAAATCTGTGATATGAATCTGATAAAAGGACTATATATTTATGAATCTGGTATTGAAACCCATATAAATCTGAGATTAAAGACTGCTATGAATCTGAGATCGAACAGAAGGAAAAAGAAAACAATAATCAAACACTAACCTGAATCTTGCTTCCCTGTCCTCCCTCCTTCCCTGATCTTGATCTCTCTCTCTGTTTCTCTCCTCCCTTTTTCTCCTTTCTTTTCTCTACCTCTCATTTTCCTCTCTTTTCTCTTCTATTTAATGTCGACTCTCTCTCTCTCTCTCTCTCTCTGATTCTCAACGCAAGGGGGTGTCGGACCCCACATTTGTATCCTATTGTCTCTAAACTTTCTATTTGCACAGTGAGATGGACTCCCATTGTTCTCTATACTCCTAGCACCCTTCCAACTTCTATTTCTATTTTATTGTGTAAATCAATTCTACATGAAGTGGACCCCACAACAGCCCACGATTTTACTGTTCCTAATTCCTTTTTTTAATTATTTATTAATGTTTTCTTATCCCCCAAGCTGTCCAAAACTTTAGTACTTACTAATTACTAATTTTATTATTTCAATATTTTATTAAACTTTAAAGATAATGTTATGCATCGGTTCTCTACAGCATATTAAGGGATATTCTCTAGCATCTAGCGGTTCATATGCAAGGTGATTTTCTATATTAACTATCAAACAATGACGGACTGACATCAAACGTTTTCCTGTGGCTCCATTGCCACCCTAGGCAAGATTCTCATTCTCAAATTTACAATTCATCCTACGCTAAACGTCAATATACATGCTATGTGCTATACAACAGCAAAATATGCTAAACAGCACCTAGTCTTCTAAATGTCACCCAAATTTACTAAACAACACCATAGCAGGAATTTAACTTAGAAAATCTAGGGCCTTACAACCAGAGTACGCTGTTGGGGGTTGCCATGTCGCTCCCCATAGTTGTCAAGGCATCGCCTAGGCGCCCAGGCTGCCTTGGGTCGCCTTGGAAAATTGGGCGCCTTGGTCGCCTAGGTGCCCAGTCAGGCCTCCATCGCCTTGGTCCGCCTTGTCGCCTTGACAACTATGTCGCTCCCACAACATCGTTTGTTGCATTTGGTGAAGATTTGGCCACATTCAACAGTTGAATGTATGAACTTTTTCCCAAAACATTAAACACCCGGTAGTTGGTGAAAAAAAATTATATGTTAAGACACGAGAGTGTGATCTACGGCCTCATACCATAATGATCATGGCATAAACCATGCCTAGATACTCAAAGACTGGTTTTTCCAATCATTCCGGTGGATACACCAAGCCTAGATTCAGACGTCCTGGAGCCACCTGTCCCGGCAGCAACTAAATCAGAAGGCGACGAGGGTGGTCTATGATCAGTTCTTCAATTTCTCTCTACTTCTAAGTTCATAACCTTTGCGGTAGCTTCATTTATGTTACTTACCAAATAAAAGGCTTGCTCAGGAAGATCATCTAATTCGTCGGAAAGGCTCCCTCCCAAAGCCTTACTTCTAATGGCAGCTTCTCCACAGCTAGTGCCTACGATGTGTGTGTGTGCGTGTTTATTTATTTTCTGGTTTAAAAAATGAATTTTCCTACAACACAACTATGAGCAAATTAGGGTTAATACCAACTGGATGGGGCTCAATTTTATATATGTTGACACCATTTTCCCATCTCTGGAAATGGAGTCAAATTGTTTGTTCTATTGGTATTCTTTTTTCTTTTCTTTTTTTTTTTTTTTTCAAATTTAACAAATTCAACAAATAGGAGAAAATATTCTGTCTTGGTTTGAAAAATAAAGAAAAAATGTGAAAGTAATTCTAGCATGTTTTGAATCTCATATTGGGCTTAATATGTCGTACCATATTTGGTATTGTTGGGTTATGCCAATAAAAACTAGTTTTAATTAAAAAAGAGGGGGGGGGAGGGAATTACACGTACTATCCCTGGACTATGGACTAATTACACCTACCACCCACTAGTTTTGACAATTACACATACCACCCCTAATTTCAAAAACTTGTAACAAGAAAGCCCATTCTGTTAACAAATTTCTATAAGATGATGATGTCGGCTTATACTAAAAATTTACGAACAAATTGCCCTTCATGGAAGTTGAATTGTCGTATTTACCCTTAATGAGACATGAAGTCTGAGATCTCAGATCAGTTCAAGCAAGTTCGGTAACAGCGTGCTCTCTTTCCCGATTTGATTCTATCAGCTCCGACAATGAAAAAACTGTTCGATTTCTCTGCGGTTCGATCTGTCATTCAATCTGAACTCCAGCAATGAAAGCTCTTTGATTTGTTACGGCAGCTTACTCCTACATCTTCTCCGGTGAGT
This sequence comes from Protea cynaroides, assembly GCA_028583415.1. Taxonomy (NCBI): domain Eukaryota; kingdom Viridiplantae; phylum Streptophyta; class Magnoliopsida; order Proteales; family Proteaceae; genus Protea; species Protea cynaroides. The sequence continues at coordinate 8,675,699 of CM053273.1, forward strand.
GGTCATCTCCTATGAGCAATTTTGATCTTTCCATTTTTTTAGATAAATGTCGTCTCATTCGTCCGATTTGCAGCAAATCTTTCTATTATGATCATTTCTATGCAACTTCACAGTATCTCAAAGTAACCTCTGAGTTATTTGTCGGAATTGTCTTTGCTGAACAACAGTTCTCCATTCGGCATCGTCGTTTTCATTGAGTGAAATTCTTCTTCGACGTCGATCGACATATATCTGCGTTCGATGATTGATTTCCATAGTCTTTCGTGCATGACCTCAGATCTAGTTTGGTGATTTTCCATATGACCATTGGATTGATTTCCATCAGTGATTTTTTTTTTTTTGGGGTAAAAATTTCTATCAGTGATTCATCACTATGCTGCCTCTTTTTTTTTTTTTTTTTTTTTTTTCTCTGGTCATGTTCGACGGTGGTGCTATCTCAGGTTTATTCTTTGGTTGCGTTCGGAAGCAACGTCTGTTTCTCCAATTTCCTTCCTCCTATTGTGATCAACGGCAACAACAATCCTTTCTTTTTTATCGCATTTGATGGTATTTCTTTGGTTTACTTCAATGGTAAAAATCTCTTCCAACTGAATAATGACATTGACACCTTCAATCCTCTCTATGACAGAAAAAAAAAAATGCAAGAAATAGTTTATTGTTTTGGTTCCAGGATTCCTTCTTTTTTCTTCCCTTTTAAAACTCTCAACGTCTTCCATAGAAGAGATGTTTAAGAAATGGAGGAAAACAGAGTAGTTAGTAGCCTCTGTTTCTCCTCCCCAATAAGAGGAAGGGAAAGATGAGGTTCTGAAAAAGGGCTTGTGCTGCTTTAAAGACAGTAACAGCATCTATCTTGCAAAGCTAGCCAGAAGGACCTATTTTGACACCCGGAGCTCAAACCCGACGATCATCATAGCCGCGATGAATTCTCTGTCGATTATAAGAATGCGCATCAAGTCTTTGCTTTGATCTGCACCTCTTCCTCTTTCTTCAAACCTTTTAGAAGGATTGGCCGATTGCCATGGATCTTTCTGACTTCATAGAGGGTCATTTGAAGTCTACCAAATCTTGGGGGTTCATTGCTTTTGTTCGTTCTTATTTTGCTTTATCTTGATCAGAGATTTGTTTTCTTAAGCTGCAATGCACCACGAGATGATCGAAAAGGTGACAAGGAAACAGATGGGTCTTCTTCTATGATGAAAGTTCTAGCTGAATTGCAAAAGTTGCAGTCATTATTGGATATACTAATCCAGAATAACCCTTGCACAGATGGGATGAATGCTCGTTTAATTCTTGAAGGGATGGATTGCATTGTAATCGAGATCTTCGACGTATATAGTAAAATGTGCAGTGGAATTGCAGGAGTTCTTGTGGGTATATTTAAGGCTGGAAAGACAGAGGCAGCGATGGCTCTTCGTGTGTTGAAGAAGGCAGCATTGCTGGAAAGACAGTTCCGGTGACGTTGGCATCAGAAATAATGACCTGTTCGAGGAAAGCGGAGGAGGAGAGATAATGGCCAGGGATATTTCATTTCTATTGATGGTTAAAATTGTCATTTTTCTCAGCCTAAACCCATAAGGGTAAAACTGTCTTTCAATTTTTTGAGCTTCCACCATTAGTGAAATGGGAGCTGGTGTAATTGTCAGAAACTACTGGGTGGTAGGTGAAATTAGTTCATAGTCCATAGGTGGTACGTGTAATTTTCCCAAAAAATATTAGGACCGGGTGTTTGGGGGGGGGGGGGGGGGGGGGGGGGGGAATAACAAGTAGCTACATAGTTGTTTTAGTGGTCTCAGTTGATGCGCCTCATCTAATAACTATTTTTTTATGGTGGTGAAATAATGGTTGCCCAAGGAGGAGATGGTGAAAGTGGAGACATAGCTTGGAAGAATGGAGTGCTGCTAATTAGAGGTGACAGGATAAAAACACAATGTAATTACTGTGGTAAGAAGATCATTGTAGGTGGGGCCAAAAGGCTAAAGTAACATTGGGCTGGGAATGGTAAAGATGTGGCCTAATTCCCTATGGATCCTGTGGAGGTGTCTAGGGCCTAGGTAAAACCATGAGGGGAGGACAGCAGGGGAAGACAGAAAAGGAGAAGGCGTGGGTGGCATTTGAGGAGGTAGTTTCTAGCAACCCAACCAAGGCATGGAATGACAAGAGTGATTATGCCTGATGATGTGCATGTAGAGAGAGGCTAGAGATTAGCGGTGAGCACAGGCGAGTAGCAGGATAGAGAAAGTATAGGTGAGGAGCTGGTTTGTCTGGAGTAGGTGGTAGTGGTAGTGGATCTGCACAACCACAGCCATAGGGGAAGAAGTGGATGAGCAGATTGAGTTGCCCATGAGGAGATCATAGAGTACGAGGGCAGTTCCAATACCACCATGAGATGAGAACCCCGTTGCGATCCTACAGCAAGATTCCGACATTTACAAGACACATAGCAGCAAACAGTGAAAGTTGAAGCACATGTGGGAAGATTGGAATGGGAAAGTTGGGGATGTTGTGTCTAAGTGTGTTATTCCATAGCATCTCAGCATATGCCAATATAGGACCCTACTATTAGACTACGCTAGTTATGGTGGCTCAGGCTGGCCTACAGGTCAAGGGGATCACTCAATACAAGGTGATGAATGTTTATTTTTCCCACTAGAAGGAGGAGGTACAGGAATATATTAATGACCTGAAGGGCTTGTGGGGAAACTACAATGTGATTGTCATGTGTGAAGGTTGGACTAGGCCCACGAAAAGATCCATCTTCAACTTCATGGTATATTGTGACAATAGGACACTATGGGGGTAGACAGCAACTTCAAGAAAGCCGGTGATAAGTTGATGAGGAACGTTAGGTACCAAATCTTTTGGACCCCTTATGCAGCCCCATTGCATTGATCTCATGCTGAAGGACATGGGGAATATGAAATTGGTACAAAGTATGTTTGAAAGAGCGAGGAAGGTGACAACCCATGTCTCAAACCATGGGTATGCACTACAGCTTCTGATGAGCAAGTGTAGTGGGGATTTCGTCAAGTCTAGCGTCACTAGATTCGCTACAAACTATATTGCACTGAAGAGCTTTGTGACGAAGAAAGTCGACTCAAATCTATGTTCACATATGAGGAGTGGTTTAGGTGGAGGGAGTCGGGTTCCCTTAGCGGTAGGGTAGCACAAGAGACCGTTTCGAGTAAGTAGTTTTGGCAGAACTTGAGGAAGTTGGTGACAATTAACCAGTAGCAAAGGTACTGAGAATGGTGGACTTGTCTTCCGAGCGCACCTTGCCACACTATATGATGTTGTGGGCATGATGAAAGATGCCATGCACAATGTGATGCCACGTGGCAACATGTTCCAAATAATTATTAAGAATCGCTCGAAGCTTCAACTTATGCATCCACTGCACAAGGCCGGTAACATTAATGTACCTAATTCACATTGCATTTTATAATTATAGAATACATTACTATACATCAACAATATCTATATATCAACTTTTAGCATACTATGTAAACATGAAGAATCAATATAGCAATAAACTTAGGTTGAATCCAAAACTTATAGAAGCAGTGAAGGATGTGGTGGCCCAATTGGAGCTAAGTTTGTAGATATAGGCTCATTGCAACAATGAGGTGAGTTCTGTAGATCATCAGGAATATCAATTACTAATTATTCCAACTGGTATTGGATGCTAATGGTAACAAATTTTAAATGGATGCAGTTTAAAACTTTTTGGGATGTGTTTGGGACTTTTGAAGCCCCCGTCGTATTGACTAGCTGGGGTATACCGATGCTGGTGGATCCAGCATCACCATTCTTTTTCATTCATATTAAGACTTGCCAAATACAAATAACATGTCTTATTGTTGTAGTACCAGTGAATGGTGGGTGTTGTATGGGGGTGATGCACCCAACTTAAGCAAAATAACAATCAAAGTGCTCTCTCAGACATGTTCCGGCTCCAACTGTGAGTGAAACTGGTGTACTTTTTTGCTCATCCACTCAAAGAGGCATAACCAATTGGGTTCCAAATGTCTAGAGTATTTGGCGTGTGTGCATTACAACATGAGGCTCAGAATGCAACAAATACATATGGGGATGGAGAATGATAAGGGCCCGAGAGAGCTTGCCAACATTTTTGAGGTTGAGTCAGAGGATCCCCTGTTTGAGTGAGTGAGGGATAGAGGTGACCTGGTGATGGATGAGCTAGGGGGGAGGCTTGAGTCCAACCACGAGATAGCCAATCAAATGGGTTGATGTGGACGATTTCATGACCTCAGAAAGTCACATACAGTCACAGTCACACCAACCGTTCAAGGCCCCTACTGGCAGGGATGAGGGGGAGTCTAACTGGTCCCATTCCAATGATCATCTGCTCGTGGAAATGATGGTGATGGTGATGGTGATGGTGATGGGGGGCTTCCGAGTAGGGGTGTCAATTTGGCCCACTAGCCCGAACCTGTCCTGAGCCCGGGCAGGGCCAAACCTGCCCTGAGCCCATCAGGGCCGTGTCTGGGATCTATTTATTTCTGACCCTGGCAAAGCCGGGCCCGGCCTATATCTGTTCTACAATAAAAAATCAATTTGATGATCAGCACTTATACATATCCAACGGCTCATATGAAGTTCCCAGAAACTGCCCACCCCAAAGCCCTTGTCTCCTTGCCACTTGCAAGTGAGAGAGTTCTGGAGTTCGGGTCTGCTCATGTGAGAGCTTCTACATTTGAGAGCATTGTGCTTAGCTCTCTTCTATTCTTCAAGTCTCGTATGTCTACAATCACCCCCACTTGTGATAACGTAGGCCCATGACTTTCAGTGGCATGTTCCTTCACCACAGGTCTTCAATCATCCACAAGGGTTCCTTGTGAAGGTAAGCAAACTTGTAATTGATTTCGCACCTCTACACTCCTTCGTCTTTGGATATCATGTTTCCTTGTTCTACTTTTTGTCTTCGAGTCTAGGGATTCTTGACAAAACTTCGAATTTCTTTTATCTCTCTACTCTATTCCTTTCAACTTCTTCAACTTTAAACATCAGAAGAATGACAGGAGTTGCAGTGTTGTAATCATGAGTAAGTCTCCTTCTGAAGTTTGCAATAAGCATTTAGACTTAGGCCTTCATGTTTCCGTGTCTCTGAATAATTTCTCCACAGATAGATGCACTTGATATCCTCAAATCCCGCTAATACCATACCAAATCTGTGGCATCTCTTAAAGAATGCAATAGCATAACGTAAAATACAATTCCCTGACTCCTTTGATGTTTATTATGGAGGCAGTTCGTTATTCTTGTGTTTCTTATCGCTAAGATGAAAAGACGGAAAATCTATTTCCAGAGATTAGGGATAAGAAAAGGCTGAAGGAGGCTATGAGAATCTAGCTATTTGAGACAGGTGCATTTCATGTGGATATTAAGGAGTTTGCTTAAGATTTTTAGGGAACTTGATGAAACAAGCTGTTTCTTTTTTTAAATACTATGGTTCATCCATTTTGATTAGCAAGCAGTTGTCTGATTTGGAGTTCAGAATCTGCACTTCAAACACATTATTTGAAAAAAAAACCCTTGTTGGACCTTGGATTTTCAATCAAGGCTAACTTGGCCCAGCCCTGAGCCCTAACAGGGTCAGGCTTGGTTGAGGGTTGGCTGACCCTGCTAGGGCCGGGCCGAGCTCAGGGTTGGCCTTTAAGGGACACAGGGTAGGGCTTGGGTTTTAAAAACCCAGCCCAACCCAGTCCGTTAACACCCTTACTTCCGAAAGTGGTTTTACAAGGAGAGGAGGTGCTATCACCGGAGCCTGACCTGACCCAAAGCCGATTTAGTTCACTAGGGAGAGCAGTTTGATCGCGCCACGCATGATTAGGATCATGGTGTACTCCATCCTCCTAACCTGCAGGTTACACAAGAGGGCCTCATCTCCTATTTCAACCAGATAGGTAGGCTAATGACATGATGGACATTGATGTTTCAAGCTTGTGTGGTACTCTAAGATGATTGAGTCTAGGGTATAGCACTGGACAAGGGCAGTGGCGTGCCCCATCTTTTCTAGCAGAGAGCAACAAGTTGGAGTACAGTGCATATTGTGGTGGCTACATCTCCGTCCCAGACCTTATAGCATAACGCCACTCACAGATTGGATCATCCTTTGTGGACAGCCTCTTCTCCAACCCTTGCCTACCAGCTGTATATATCCAAGACATCATCCAATCACAGTAGCTCAATGGCTGGTTCTTCATAGTACAGTGACTAATACCCCAGGTTAGGTTACATCCAATATGTAGATGAGGGCATTTATAGGACAGCAGTGGAGGACTTCGAATTTTTCATCCGACACACTCTGACGTTGCCTACATTGTGATACAATCGGAGGAAAATTAGCGTCGACAACATCAGTCCATGAGTGGGCTCGATCCTGCATGTAACTTTGTGGTATTGGGATGGAATAAAATCACGGCGATCTCGCCAATTTCGCCAATCTCGACACTAGCGAAAACAGAGTTGATAACCCTTTTCGTCTCGGCCATGCATGTTATCGCTGAGATTTCTATCTCGATAGAGATCTCGTAATATCTCGCGATATCTCGACGAGAAATTGCTTTTTGAGTTTTTTTTTTTTTCTCTTTATAAAAGAGACATATCACTCTTCTCGGTCGAGAACTCGACCGAGAACAACTTTGTTCTCTATTTTGCTTAGTTTTTCATATCTACCTCATTTCTTCCTCTTTTTTTCTTTGTTTGGACTTTCAATTTGCTGCCGGTGGTGCTTCGGACTACGGGGATTGCTGTGGAAGTTTCGTATCAATTGTTGAAGGTAAGATTCTTGCCTAAAAATTAGATTTTTACATGCGACTATGAGAGAGAAAAAAAAAATTACAGAATGTGATGAAATTTTTATACGTTAGATACATGAGCCCGATCTACGAGCCCACGGTTTCTTATTTCGATTTTGGTTGTTGTAGGTATTTTTTTCCATTATTTGCATTTAAAAAAGAATTTCCAGCAATTAAAAATTAAAATAATTATTATTTATACTTATTTGATAATGATGACCTATTTATGTGTTAATCACCGTTGGCCGATCTACTGTCTATGGTTTTAGATTTCGATTTCGGTTGGTATTTTTTTTCAATTATTTGCATTTAAAAATGAATTTCGAGCAATTTAGAATTAAAATAATTATTATTATTACTCATTTGGTGATGATGACCCATTTATATGTTAATCACCGTTGGCCGATCTATTGTCCTATGGTTTCAGATTTCGATTTCGGTTATTGTATGTTTTTTTTTTGAATTATTTATATTAAAAAAATAATTTCCAGCAATTAAAAATTAATTTAAAAATTGTTAAAAAAATGCTATAAAATAGGGAAAAATAAGAAAAAATATTCTAATCACATTTAAAATATGAGAAAATTTTTGAAATGTAATTTCTGCTGTGTTCAAGTTTGTAAGGTTATTAAAGTTTGTGTTTTCTATGAAACAGTGTTTGGAAATTATGTTTAGACCAAGTTTTGGGGCAGGCGATGGAGGCGACGGTGCCAGTTTCCTTACTGACCCTGCATGGCAGTATAGGACTGTCCTTCAGGGTGATAGGAAGAAGATCCAGTGTAATTTTTGTGGGAAGAAACTTCAGTCTGGTGGCATCACAAAACTGAAGCAACACTTGAGTGGATTGAGTCAAGATGTTTCCAAATACCCGCAATGTCTTGTGGAGATATTCAGGGCCATAGGTGAACAGTTGAGGATAGGGAGGCAGGGGAGGGCAGCAATGGAAAGAAAAAAACAGCAGTTTGAGGAGGCAGTTCGAGGCACCATACCAGAATTCAGTGAGGAACATGAGGTTGAGGGATGGGATGTAGAAGATATGACAGAGGCAGAGGCAAGACAGGTGCCCCATGCGGCAATGGCTAGTAGAGAAACCCTTAGATCAGATGCAGAAAGGAGACGGACAGGAGCAGGTACATCTGGAGCAGGTGGCAGTGGTAGTGGATTTGCTGAGCCTGAGCCACAGAAACGGAGCAAAGGGATTGTTTCTTAGTTTTCTAGATCACGAAGTAGAAATGAAGAACATGTGCCTCAGCCACGGGGACGGGATGATTATGTTCAAGTTCTAGAGCAAGATCCCGGAGTCTTTATGAAGCAAGGTAATAAGCAGAAAAAAATAAAGGCAATGTTTGGGGGAAATAATAGGGAGTCAGTAGGGTATTCTTACTCTAAGTGGTCGTTTTATCATGGCATCCCAGCAAACGCCACCATATGCCCTTTCTTTCAGGCATGCTAAATGCAGTTGCTGAGGCAGGTACAGGGATTAGAGGGTCAAATCAATATGAACTAATGACTCATTATTTGCCTCAACATAAGAAGGAATTACAAGACTGGATTCTAGGCCAGAAGAATTGGGAAGATTTAGGAGTAACCATTATGTGTGATGGTTGGACTGGTCCTACCAGAAAGTCCATCATCAACTTCATGGTTTATTGTGATGGGAGGACGGTGCTCCTTAGGTCTGTTGATGCATCAGCTGAAGTAAAAGAAGCTGACTATATTTATGGGCTGTTGCAACAGGTGGTGGCTGAGGTGGGAGCTTAGAACATTGTCCAGATTGTGACGGACAACGGCAGCAATTTTAAGAAGACAGGGGAGATGTTAATGAACAATGCCGATTATAATCTTTTATGGACTCCATGTGCTGCCCATTGTATTGATTTGATGTTGAAGGACATGGGCAAGATAAGTAAAGTGAAGAGAGTGGTTGAGCAAGCAAGACAAATAACCACTTTCATCTACAACCATGGTTATTCCTTGAACATGCTCAGGGAGAGATGTGGAGGGGACTTGGTCAGACCAGGCATCACCAGATTCGCGATGAACTTCATAGCATTGAAGAGCTTTGAGGCGAAGATGGATGTTTGCATCTGAGGATTGGTTTTCGTAGAGACAGTCAACTATCCCCCAGTGAGTAGAAGCACAGAGTACCATTGCTTCAGACGAATTTTGGCAAAACGTGAAGGTGGTAGTCAGGGTGTTGCATCCTGTAGTGCAGATGTTAAGATTGGTAGATACTGAATAAAAACCTACCATGCCACTTCTTTATGCTGCTGTGGACGCATTGAAAGTACGTGTTAAAGCTTTGATACCACGTGGCTACAAGAATTACATAAAGATCATCAATGACCGATGGGAGAGCCAATTCATGCATCCATTGGATAAGGCTGGTGAGTAAATTTGATGATGTATTTACTTTAGTGTTACTTATGTATCAATATGATTTTTATTTGCTTTAACCATGTGTCCACTGTCAAATATTTCATCATACTATTTGAACCCCAAGTACCAGTATACGCATATACTTGGGATGAACGTAGAACTCATTGAGGCAGTAAAGCTAGTGGTTACAAAGTTATAGCCAGATCCTCAAGCACAGGCATTGACAAACCTAGAGGTGAGTTGTGTGTTTCAATTACTGAAAATATGGTAAAACTATATATTGTAATTGTAAATTGTTGAATGATGGAATGACTTGTCTGTAATAGACAGAGGTCCTCTTATTTATAATGTGAGAATGAATACAAAGAAAGAAAGAGGTAGTACAAGTAGTACAATACAGGTAGTACAATGATGGTAGTACAGGTAGTACAATTGTACAATATAGGTAGTACAATGAATCTAGACAAAAAATAAAATACGTAATATTCTCAATACTCCCCTTCAAGTTGGTGCATATATATCATGCATGCCCAACTTGGACAATATCATATGGAAGGATTTCTCGGGCAGACCTTTGGTGAAGATGTCTGCTAGTTGGTCTTCTGATCTGACAAACTGAATCTCGATTTGTCCACTGTCCAGTTTCTCTTTGATGAAGTGGCGGCCTACCTCAACATGTTTTGTCCTATCATGCTGAACCGGATCATTTGCAATGCTAATGGTTGCTTGATTATCACAGAATAATTTCATGGACTGGTTACACATAACCTTCAAATCTTTGAGTAGTCGTTGTAACCATAGTAGTTCGCATATTCCATGCGTCATTGCTCTGTATTATACTTCTGCACTGGATCGGGCAACCACATTTTGCTTCTTGCTGCGTCAGATTACCAGATTGCCACCCAAGAATGTGCAATAACCAGAGATAGACTTATGATTAGGACTTCCTACCAAATCTGCATTAGTATAAGCCTCTACCTGGATTTGTTTATTTGGTGAATCTGAAATGACATACGCTTCCATTTTCAGAGGGTCATTAGGAGATAACAGGATTCCTCTTCTAGGGGCTGACTTTAGGTAGTGCAGTATCCGATAGACAGCCTCCATATGTGTAGAGTATGGGTCGTGCATAAACTGACTTACCAAACTAACTGCGAATGCAATATCTGGTCGTGCTTGGTATTGGGATCGAGAGGAGTAGCACAAGGTCGAGCCCCAATTAACCCTGTTTCTGATAAAAGATCAAGAATATACTTTCTTTGAGATAGATAGATGCCTTTTGCAGATCTGGCAACTTCAATCCCAAGAAAGTACCTAAGTTTGCCAAGGTCTTTGATCTCAAACTCCTTCCCTAGAAATGCCTTTAGTTTCGTGATTTCATCATTGTTATTGCCAGCAATGATGATATCATCTACATATACAAGTAAGGCAGTAAAAGTGTCAGGGGAATGTTTTAAATAAAGTATAGTCAGCATTGCTTTGAACATAGCCAAATGCTACCATAGCTTTATTAAACCTTCCAAACCATACTCTAGGGGATTGTTTTAGACCATAAAGAGATCGCTTCAACTTGCAGACTTTTCCTTGGCTTTTATCATCTGTGAAACCCGGTGGGCAGTCCATATAGACATCTTCAGTAAGTTCTCCATGAAGGAATGCATTTTTTACATCTAACTGTTGCAAGTCCCAGTTGTGATGTACAGTACAGGACAGTAAAACCCTGATGGTAGTCATTTTGGCCACTGGAGCGAAGGTTTCTTGGTAGTCAATCCCATATGTTTGAGTAAATCCCCGTGCAACCAATCTAGCCATGTACCGATCAATAGTCCCATCTGGTTTCTGTTTTACTGTAAAGATCCACTTGCATCCTACTGACCTTGATCCTGCAGGAAGTAGAACAAGATCCCATGTACCATTTTTCTTCAGAGCCCTCATTTCTTCCACCATTGCAGTTTTCCACCTTTCATCCATAATTGCATCCTGCCATTTTTGAGGAACAGACACAGAAGAGAGCGAAGACACAAAAACACGGAAAGAAGGGGAAAGGGAGTCATAGGAAACATAATTGAAAATAGGATGTAGGGTGCAGGCCCTAGTTCCTTTTCAAAGTGCAATTAGAAGATCAAGATCAAAAGGAGTAAGTTCCTTACCAGAAGAAGGCTCAGTAGACTCAATTTCTGGATCCAGGGCTAGCGAAGGGACATGTGCAGGAGTGGTAGTGGCTTTTCCTTGCTTGTCTTTGGCACGGCTATAAACTTGCAGAGGTGGCTCGGTGGTTGGATGCTTGGATGGTGCAGCTGTATCGAGCACTTGTTCTTGGACTATTTCTGGTACATCAGGTATATCCGGTATAAGTACATTAGAGATATCAGGCGCATCTTCAACTGTCTGTGTCTCCCCCTAAAGAGGAGCCTGATAATAGGAGAGATGCTCATGAAAAATGACATCTCTACTAACAAGGACCTGACGAGAGGGAGGATGATAACACTTGTATCATTTCTGTGTTGCAGAATACCCTAAAAATATGCACTTTAATCTACGTGGATCAAGCTTGCTAGGGGAACGATGGTTACGAGCATAACAAAGACAACCAAAGACTCTAGGATGAAGAATAAAATCAGAAGTTTAGCTCTAGTATTGAGCGGGAACATGTCTCTCAAACATTAGTGCTCTAGCTGTTTCGAGTAAGTGGTGGTTCTTTCTTTTAGCGACTCCATTCTGAGCAGGAGTGTCCACACAACTTGTCTGATGAATTATCCCGTTATCAGCCAAGTATTGCTGAAAAATCCTTCAAAATATTCCTTACCATTGTCACTACGGAGCATCTTCAACTGAGTTTGAAACTGCATCTTGATCATATTGTGGAAATGGCAGAAGCATGCAAAGACCTCATTTTTTTGACGTATCAGATAGACCCATGTAGTATGAGTGTGACAATCAGTAAAGGTTACAAAGCACCTATGACCAGAAATAAAGGTAGTCCGTGTTGGACCCCAAACATCAGAATGGACTAAATCAAAGATACAAGGACTTCTCGAAACAGAAGGTAAATAAGAAATACGAGCCTGTTTGGCTAAAACACAAGCCTCACATAATAACTCGTCTTTATTACATTGTTTAAATAATTTTGGAAAAAAATGAGATAGAACAGCAGAAGAGGGATGCCCAAGACGGCGGTGTCACTGCTGAAGGGTACTAACTGCGGAATGGGAAGAAGGTGTTGAACGACCATTGTCAAGCAAGCACAGGCCACCATGCACACTACCATGTCCAATCGTCTTCCTGTTCTCTAGATCCTGAATCACACAATAGGTAGGAAAAAATGTTACTTTACAATTTAGAGACTTTGTAAGATTACTAATGGAGAGTAAATTGTTGAATGATGGAATGACTTGTTTGTAATAGACAGAGGTCCTCCTATTTATAATGTGAGAATGAATACAAAGAAAGAAAGGTAGTACAGGTAGTACAATGAGGGTAGTACAGGTAGTACAATGAATCTAGACAAAAAATGAAATACGTAATATTCTCAACACAAATATTTTTAAGTTTTCGATTGTGTGTAGATTAAAACCTTCATGGAAGCCCATGGGAGTTTTGGGTTCCCTGCTGCAGTGGCTGGACGTGACAAAAGTGATCCGTGTATGTGTTTAAATGACATACGAAATTAAATTATCTTATGTTTTATGTATTACGTTTAAATGACATACGAAAATAATATGTTATTGTTTTTATGCAGCTGAATGGTGGGTGTTGTATGGTAAAGATGCACCTGCTCTGAAGAAGATAGCAGGTAGAGTGTTAGCTCAGACATGCTCTGCATCTGACTGTGAGCGAAACTGGAGTACTTTCAACCTCATTCATTCAAAGAGGCGGAATCGACTTAGCTCCCAACGGCTAAATGACTTAGTCTTTGTGCATTACAACATGAGGTTGAGGGTGCAAAACATGTTCCATGTTAACGAGGATGATACCCCACTCGAGCTCGCCAACATATTCCAGCTTAACTCTAAAGAGGAAGATCCATTAGTGGAGTGGGTGCGGGACAGAGGAGTACCAGTGATGGACGAGCCCGGGGGGATTCCTGACTCCCATTTGGCCAGCCATTTAAATACTGATGTCGACGAGTTTTTAGCCTCGGAAGAGGGTCGAGTTCATACACGATCACCCGTGCCGTTTGACCCTCCTGCTGGCACTGATACAGATGATCCTGAGTGGAGTTGTAGTGGTAGTGGAGCTAGTGGTAGTGATCATGGGGGTGGGCGTGGAGGCCCAAGTGGAAGTCGAGCCACTATTGTCAATGTTGGGGCTGATCCAGAGCTACAAGCATCACCTGTTAGATACACTGGGGAGTGCCAGTACACTCATGCAACACAAGATGATGACCATGGTGCACATGCGCCATCCTCATCACGTAGACCAACTTTGTATTCGCGTAGGCCTCGGCATCATTCCCAATCTCAACATGATGAAGATGCTGATTGCAGTAGCATGATGGATGTCGACGTTGATAGCCTCTACTGGCTACGAGGATTGAGTGTGGAGGAGAATAGCAGTTACTACAGTGAACAGGAGTAGTGGAATGTTCCTGGATATAGCACTGGTTCAGCATACACCTCAAATGATTATGTTGATATCAACTTCGTCCCTTATCCCACTGCGACTGCATATGGTTCTTCCTTCGACGATCGTTCAGATGCAGGAGTACAGACACAAAGTCATAGTGGATCAACCAACTTCTATTCTGTTCCTTCAGTACCTCCGCAAGAGTCCACGTACCAGAGTATTATTTCAGAAGTTTTTCCATTCTTCCCAAAGATAGGTATCCTTCGGACAACTACTGATGTTATATTTATGAATCATGTGCAAGACTACCAGAACTACTTTGAATCAAGAATGTCGTGGGAAGATTATGTTGCTCAATTAGAAGACAATTTGCGTCGACAACTTTCCCAGATGTATGATGATAGTAGGATGGATCATCCACGGTGCTCTACGTATTACTAGACATTGTATCTGTATGAGGATTGTGGAATTGAGGACTATGGGCACATGGGGACTATGGGATCATTCAGTATTGAACATTTGAACTATGATGTAATGATTTATAATGAAGTGTTATTTTGTTTCTCTTTCCCCTAATGCATTATGTTATTGTCTCATTTGTCATATTTGATTGAATATAATAGTCAATATTAGCCTAAGTTTACAACAGACTTCAGCGTTGACTGCCAAAATATGGGTGTAAACCCAAACAACCATAAAGAGTCATTATTTTTAGGAAAAATTACACAGACATCCCCTCTACTGTTGTGAAACTACATAGAACTACCCTGTCTTTACAAAAGCTACACAAAATACCCTTCTAACAATGCTATCAAACACTCTCACTCACACCGTTACTTTCAACTTAACTGCAGATGGTCAATTTTTTTTAAGACAAAAATACCCTTACTAAGTGTAAATGACCTAAGAGGGTTTATTATTTAGTCCTCCCAACAAAACCCTAGTTCCTCTTTCTTCTCTTCTCCAATGCCGTTTTCTTTTCCACTCACCAATTTCTTGTCCTCCCAAAACTGTTTAGTCCTCCCAAAATTGAAAATCTATTTGAATTTGCAGGAATTTATTTATAGCAATGGCTACAGTGATTCAGAAATAAATTCGGAATAAGAGAAAGAAATTGAACAGAGCTGAAGTAGATCTCATAGAAGTGATTCCATTTTTTAACATGACCATCCATATCTCATACCGATCCTTATCTTTTTAGTAAAAACAAATTCGATTTTTTGATTAGTTGATTGGTAGGAAATTGGGGATTGGGCAGTTCACAGGGGAAATTTTTTTGAACTCAAGAGTAGATCTTCCGATAAATTTGAGCTGGAAGCGCTCTGCAATCTTCCCTCTGTTGGTGCCAACATGAATTTCATATCGAAATCCTTTTGTTTTCGGATTATCTCACGTCTGAAATCTCATCCTTATCTCCTTGAGAGATATCATGCCAAACTAGAGTCCCAGAGTTTACTAAAAGGTCTACCCCAATGCTCGGCCAACTATGTTCCTCTATCTCCAATCAGCTTCTTGGAAAGAGTAGCCAGGGTTTACAGAGACAGAACCTTTGTTGTTTATGGTAGTGTCAAGTATACATGTGAAGAAACTTTTGAACGATGCCGCCGTCTTGCTTCTACTCTCATACAGAAGGGCATTTCCCGCGGTGATTTCGTATGTTCAAAAGATTTATTGTTTTTTGATGCATTTCTTTTCTGGATTTGTGTTTATTTTGTTGCTAATTATCTGATTACTCCACTTTTTTTCAATTTTTCCTTCTTTTTTCTTTGAAAAAACTGAATATTCAACGACCTTATCGGTGAGTGGAGAAGAAAACGGCAGTGGAGAAGAGAAGAAAGAGGAATTAGGGTTTTCTTGGGAGGATTAAACAATAAACCCTTTTAGGTCATTTTACACTTAGTAAGGGTATTTTTGTCTTAAAAAAATTGACTATCTGCTATTAAGTTGAAAGTAACAATGTAGGTGAGAGTGTATGATAGCATTGTTAGCAGGGTATTCTGTGTAGCTTTTGTAAAGACAAGGTAATTCTGTGTAGTTTCACAACAATAGAGGGGGTGTCTATGTAATTTTTTCTTATTTTTACAATTTTATACTCTAAATGTGTTTATGTATGTAAAAATGAGGCTCCCCTGAAGTTGGAGACCTAAAAAATGTATTTTGGCCACCGAGACAGCGTCTCGGCAACTCGAGATTTTAAACCTTGGGTATTGGCCACTGACGCTTGAGGGGGCCCACATTGTAATTTGTACCCATGTACCACCAATGAGTATTGTATTGTTGGGACTTGGGAATAGGGAGTGTATGTCACTTACCACTTCCATCTCTATGAGTCTTATGTTCAAGGTTTGGAATCTCGGATCTTGACCCCTTCTCGACCATGTCAAGATCTAAAATTTTCTAAATCTTAGCAGGTAGGGTATTTTGTTTCTGGAGTTTCAGTGGGGTGTCTCGGTGGTCAATTGCTCATTTCAAGGCTTGATACTCTAGGGAAACCCTATTTCAGCCTACATAGAAATATATAAATCATGAAAGTGCAAAAATAATCACAAATAGTGGTAGTTGGCAAAAATTATATAGGGGTAGCAAAATTAATAACACTCGCTGTTAATTTGCCCACAAAAACGGCATTCAACACTTATTTATGTCTATTATCATTTAAGTAAGATATTATACATAAAAAGAAAACACTCCCCATTTGAATCCAATAAAACTAAAATTCATGTTCCAATGCGGACAAAATTTTGAACTTTCAAATGCTAGGGTTTTCTACAATCTAAAATTTTCATAAATCTATTATAGTAAAACATCACTAAAAACTAAAAGAGCATCAAAATAATCTTTTGTTTTGATACACCCCGTATATACCGATATGTATCTATATCAGCAGTGGTCGATATGATACTCTTCGATACGTATTTCTTTTATTTAAATAAAAAAGTGTATCCACGTATATCGACCATTTCGAACCGATACGGTTCGATACACTTTGATATAGTCAATACACTCGATACGTATCGATACACTTAAGTTTTCATTCTTGCAAAAAATAAGATACATTTACCGATATGGCACGATACACCTCGATACGAACCGCTACGGTTCGATATGGTCGATACACACATATAAAGCTTGATACAGCTGAATTTTTTTCACTTTTATGGTCTTTTTTCTTGTTGAAAGCCTATAGTTCATGTGAACAGAAGGTTGTAGCTCATGGAATGTCATCAACTATATCCTTACTTTTTGTAAATGGTTCAAGATTGTTTATTTTAGTGTTTCTATGCTTAAAAATTGTGTTTTACTTGTTCCCTACTCATTCCCGTGTGTGTCTTGCCTTGTATCCTACCGTATCCTAGCGTATCAATCATATCCACGATACGATACGATACGTCTCTTAAAATCATCCGACGGAGACACGACGGATACACGATACTTTAATCCTAGGTTTTGATACCCAAAAAATTATTTCCATTCAAGCGACTTTAAATCGCATTCGCATACTCCAACAAGGTTCGACCGGAGCATAACTTCTTAAATATAACTCAGATTCATGCAATTTTAGATTTGCTTTCCAACTAAGTTTGAAGGTAAGCTGGTGTTTCTTTAATAGTAGAATGGAGAAAGAGTGAGAATTTATTTACATTGCAGTAAGGGTATTTAACTACCCGCTCTATATTTCATGCTCATGGTTCTTTATCTTCTGATTCTTCAGTGAGTTTTGTACCGAAAAGGAAGGGATGGGGTTAAGGTTGTTATAGGCTTCAAATAGGATGAATCAGTTTGGGAAAAGTTTTGAGGATTTGAATGTAAAATTGGTGAAATTGGTGTATAGACAAATTTACTGTTGGATCTAAGATATCTGGTCTGTTTCAGTACTATTGACTACATGGTGTGAAATGTCCTTTCATGGATGAAAGGAAATATGGTAATTCAGGGTTAAAGTGGGTTCGAAGAATCCTTTTTATCAGTTTTATGTTCCTGGGAAGAAGCAAATGAGATAATATAGCATATCCCTTATCGCTTGTTCTCTTTTATCCAAACAGTAGGAAGATCTTACCCTTGATGAGGTCATAGTCTCTCTGGGACCCAGCACACCCTGTTATAGCATCACAGTATGTATGAAGCTCTGCACTCCAATTAACACTTTCCAATCTATAGCCTGACAATTTAACTGGATTTAGATAGGTTTCCTGGTTGTCATTTATGTCTAACCTGATGCATATAATAATTAAGATGATTACTCCCTGGGATAAAAATATTTCTTTCCTTTGGCTGTTACATTAGTTTACATTTCCTCGTCTTTCTTATGCAACATTGTTCTGAAAGCATATTTACAAAGGTCAACTCTTTTTCAGGCTGTTCAGAAAAGGAAAGGGAGGAAGAAGAGACTGTTCTTTAACAAGTAGGGAGCATTTTTTTCCTCAGATCAGCTGGGGCACTGCCGTAAAGAGAGTGTAATTACATGGCTGTGTACTTATACGTGGGTGCATAGTTGTAGATTTCACATGCAAGTACACTACTAAATGATCTGTAATAACGATAAGCAAGTTTTTCAAGAAAGAGTTGGAGATCAAATTGTGTTCATGTGACGTTGCCATGTTCATTCTCTGTACTCGGAAATTTTTCTTCCGTTCCAAATGGCGAAGTTAGGGTTATGAAAGCGGGATATGTCAATCCAGTCTTTGCCTGTGAATGACACTGGTAAAATTCTCTGTACTTGTATATCTTTGATTTTTTTGTATTGAAAATAGAAATATATATAAAAACCAGGGTTCTCACCCTGTCATGGAGCATCAGTGGTTGTTACTAGGAGGTTGCGAAACTTTGTGAAACTTGCCTCCATAAGGATCACATCTAAGCACAATTGTCCAATGCACTAGCAATAGCCTCCAATAGTTCCATGTCACTGAAGCACTAAGTTTCTTTAACCTAACATGTCAAATATTTGATAGAGTTTCTGGCTACTTGGGAACTCTTAAGGCAGATAGATCATGGAACTCTCAGTTACTATCAGCCGAAACCAAGACTAGCCATATTAGTAACCACCATCCTCCACTTTCTTCCATCATAAAGAAGTAGCTGCGGTTATAGCTCCCATTCAACCATCCATTATGAAACAAGCCATAAACATAATATTTTAGGGGAGATAAGCATTAATGAGACAATTTGGGCCACATGTTCAATGTCTAGAACATTGTTTCCATGTATTGCATAAACCATCCGTTTTCAAAATGAAGCTTTATGTAGTGAGTTCAAACTTTATAGAATCAAATTCAAGATCAATTCTAGGTCTAAACTTTATTGCTCTTTTTGTTCTTATAGGCGTCTGTAATGAATCAACCTCAAGGTCAATTCTGGATTCAGACTTTATCGCATCTTTTATTTCAAATTCTATTTGAACAAAACAAATAAATGACTCAAAAACTTAAATTCGCAATATGTCAACTGTATATTGCAATGTCTTCGATAACACATCTAGCACATAACGGACATAATCTCATATGACCCACATGATACACAAATACTGATATGTTCAGAAAGAGGATTGCAAACTTATGTGAGGAGATGGGTTACTATGGGTTACTATGTAGTTAGGTAGTAGTTATTGGGTGTATTGGGTGTAGTTAGGAGAAGTTATTTTACGTGGCTATAGGGTGTTTTGTGTTCTCTTAGTATTCAGTTATTGTAACAGTGTACATTGCTGATTTATGTTGGAGTAAACTGTAAACTAAGGAATAAATAGACTTGGGAATTATAGCAGTGTAATTCTTGGAAGAGACCAAGGAGGTCAGGCTTCTTCCATAAAACTAGAGGTCAGGCTTCCTCCATAAAGCCAAGGTCAGGCAGTCTTTCTACAATACAAGACTCCAACCACATCCACGAGCTGTCCTAGATCGACGGGTTTATCAGTGCAGGCCTCAAGTGCTCATCCATTGGCAAGGATTATCCCCGAGTGAAGCAATTTTTGAAGATTTGTAGGCCATGTAATGCCAATTTCCTATGTATGGTATTGACGAAGAGACCGAAATTAAAGGGGAGGAATGAATGATACGATCATACTAGCAGGGAGCAAGTAGTTAGGAGTAGTTATTATACATGGCACTATGATGTTCTGTGTTTGGTTTGTATCCATGTATTGTAATGTGTACATCCCTTATTTATGTGGAAGTAAAGTAAGGAATAGAGACACTTAGAAATTGATAGCAGTGTGATTCTCGGAAGGGACCACGAAGCCCCAGAGATCAGGCTTCTTCTATAAAAGCCAAGGTCAGATTTGTTTCCTATTTTATCTCTCCCCATCCACAAAGATGAACTGGGCTGCCAATCATTTCCTCATTATCTGAATCCGAACATTTTCTTTAACAAAAAAATAATTTCTTTATCTCCACATCTACACCGACTCACAAAGCAAGTGTTATTAGAGAAACAATATCTCACCGCCAAAAAGCCAGAGAAAGCCTCATTCATAAAGCCCCACAACTTCTACTTCTATAATAGAAAAATCGATCTTACTGGAATCTTTCCAATCCCATTAAGAAGACAAGGTGGGGTGTTGGCTTGTATTAATTACTATGTAATGTTGGATACGTAGATGGTCCCTGGATTGGGAAGATGTCAAATTCAATGGATCACATCAGCCATGTATGAAAGCCTGACTTTTATCTCTTTCTTTTTTCTTTTTCTTTTTTTATTCTTTTTTTTTGTCTTTTTTTCTGGTGCACATGCGGAGCTTGTATTGGAGATTTCCCATTGATGACTTTTCAATGATTTTTCAGAGCTTAACCTTGCATTATGTTTGTGTGTAATAATATGTTTGGGCTGATTGGTATTGGCTTGGACTTTAGCAGTTTAGTACCCAAAAAAAGTAGGGCTTGCACTTTAGTAACCCAAGATTTGATGATTTGATCCAACCGATCAACTGTAGTGTTGGGTACATCCCGAGCTAAGATCCTAAAGGGTACAGCAGAAAATTCTGAAGATTGGAGGATTTTGATGGAAATAAGATTAACTTAGATCTAAGAGGGAACAAATAGGAAGTAGTGGGAGTTAAGGCTCTGGGAGATGAATAAGGCCTGAGAAGGAACAACTAGAAAGTAGTGGGAGCAGAGTAGAGATGCTCTGCGTGCATGAATTTTCTTCTCAAGAGCTCAAAACATCCAGATTTAAACCCTTAAAACTAGATAGCAAATGTGCATTAAAAAGTAAACAGAATGCCCACAGATTCTGCCATCAGATTGCAACCTTCCTATTTATGCTCTTTTTTTCTTATGAAACTATTTCATGTTCTGTTTGATATTTCAAAGTTCGGATGCAACGTGTAAAAACAGGTGCTTCGCTACCTCGGCCCAATCTTTTACATCTCACTGTAATGGCATATATAAGAGAGTTTCTGTTGATGCTCATAGGGTGCTAACCCAAAATTAAGCACTCAAAGCTCATGGAGTTGATGAAATGAAAAGGATTTAACACTCAAGAGTTAATGAAATGAAAAGGATTGAACAAAAACGATGGGAAAACCCTTTTATTTTTTGTGCTGCCAACAATGGGAAAATTTCAGATCACAGTAGTTTGTCCTCAACTACATTATTTTCCAAACATTTAAACTAATTTTATTTTGCATGACAAAGACTCGGTAAGGATGACTATCTTTTAATGGGCTCGCTTCATCTTGAAAACTATCCGCATATTTGAGTAAGTGCAGAATCAGAGATACTGGCTGGCCAGTTTACCCTCCTTGACGATGTAATGTTGAGCAGGAAATTCTTCACCCTTGAAGTACCTCGCCAGCATGTCCTGAACTCCTGCAGCAAACCGCAACTGCACCAATTCCCAATTTTCTTTCATAAACATGGATGCAATGAAACAGAGAGAAGAAATAAAAGAATTCAAGTGAACGAATATGAGGGGAAATCAAGATTTTATATACCTGGCCATCAATTGTGGCGCCAGAACAATGGGGTGTCATGGCATGATTTGGCATGTATCTCCAGGGATGATCCTTGGGAGCTGGCTGGGGATTCCACACATCACCACTATAACCTGAAAAATAGAAGTAAGAAAAAAAAAATCATTGTTTATAGGAATAAGAAGGTCATGAACATCCTTTGGTAATTTTTCCTCCAACTGTATAGCATTCGGCTGGCCACTTAATTAGCAGTTTCTTTTTCTTTTTTTTGGGGGGGCCCAAAAAATTCAATAATCTTGCCATAGAATTTGACCAATTGGAACAAACAGAAAAGTAATCCATGGAGGACACAATGTTCTAGAGACAATTCCCTTCAATTTAGAGGGAGGGAGGGAAGGGGGGGTGGTCACCAAATTAGCCAAGCTGTATTTGAGTAAGTGCATTATATCCACATTATGTGCACATCACAAAATGCAAGTATTTCAAATTACCTCCAATATGTCCACTGGTGCATCCGTCAACAAGTGCTTGAGTATCCATGATTGCCCCTCGAGCATTATTCACAATTAGAACTCCCTTCTTCAACTTTGCAATCCTTTCTTTGTCAAACATCCCTCTGATACAGCAGAACAAAAATCTAAGTTATCCAAGTGTAACAAGAAATACACGTTGTCTGTAGCAAAGAACAAACACAGATAAAATATGACAAAAGGTTTCATGCACGGCCATGAACATCAGATGAGACATAAAGTAACCATCTGTAATATCAAAACTCCCCCTCCCCCTTTCCCTCTAAATTGAATGGGCCAATGGGACATATGCAAGACTGTGCATAAAACAATCCCCATAAAATATTACGGAAAAAAGAGAGAAGGGGGAAGTAGTCCATATTAACCTTATTTCTCAGGTATATTTATTTGTTCAAAGTATGTTCAGCAAAAAATACTATCCTGGGTACAAGATGAATTCCATACCTTGTTTTCTCCGTAAGAGGTGTATTGATAACAATTACGTCACATTTTGGAAGCATTGTATCAAGATCCTCCTCAAACTTAGCCCCAATCTCAGCCTCTATTTCTGGGTCCATCTTGATCCGGTCATGATAGAGGAGGTTACAGTCGAAGGGCTTCAACCGTTGGAGCAACCTCTTACCGATACGTCCTGCCCCAAAAGTCCCTACTGTCTTCCCTTCAAGATCATATGAACGATGAGTAATACCTGCGACATTCCATTCTCCCTTAATTGCCTGATGGTAGCCAGGTATGAAGTTCCGGACAAGAATGAGGACTCTCATAAGCTCATCTTCTGCAACTGAAACAACATTACTTCCAGTGACTTCAGCAACTGTCAAGCCAGCAGCAGCTGCAGCTTTCAGGTCAACGTGATCAGAGCCAACACCGGCAGTTAAAAGAAGTTTTAAATTTTTTGCTTTCTTAATCCTCTCTGCGGTAACATATGCCGGATGGAAAGGGGTTGTTATAAGAACTTCGAGATCAGGAATATGTTTTTCAAGTTCTGCATCAGCAAATAATCATTCCCAAAAAGGAAAAAGCATTAGTTAAAAAGTCAATGTAATAAAAAAATTAAGAAGGAATAAAGGAGTTCCACAAAGTCAGAAAATATTCTAAGGCATTCTTAAAATTATGAAACATTCACAGTATAAAATTTTAAGGAATATGTTTTTCAAGTTCTGCATGCAGATTATTCAGAATCATTATCAGCATGGATTTAGGAATCGGTATCAGAATCAGGGAATCAACCGATTCGAATCGGAATCGGCTGACCTGATGCCTAGAGGCAACTTGAGACTGGCCAGTTTTCTCTAACTTGAGACAATTTTGACATGCTAAATGCCTTGAGGCAACTCTCAGGTGATCCAATTTACTAATTTCTGAAGAAACCAGTTCATCATTGAGAAGAATCCATGATGTCCTGAATCAGTGGTGATGAAGTACAAGTGCTTTCACTGTATCCCATGAATCTCATTTCATATTTGCTAGCATGGTTCAAATATTTATTCACTCCAAGGTTGAATTGACATAAATGAAAACAATGGTAATGCAGGGATTATTATATTATTGGAACCATCCATAAAATGTCACATATTTTACATCAGCTAAAGCAAAACCAAGGAAAGAGAAAATCTAGGCAGCAAGTATATTGTATACTGACCGCAATCAGGGCCTTCTTTGTCATCAGTAACGATATACTGATGCCCTTGTGATTCCAGCCAGTCTCGTATGCCCAACGCATTCTCCGAACAATGCACAAAGTCGGGATTCATTGAGGCATACTCGTTACCCTTGTACAACACCCCAACTATCTTCATTCTTCCAGGGGATGCCTGTATGCAACGTGGAAGGAAGCACAATCAAAAAACCACGCAAAATGAAATGCATAATTCTAGTAGAACTAATGCAATAAGTTCTTGAATCATTTGCACAAGGTTTTGTAAGGCATAGAGCAATAGAGACTTCGACATCCAGTACCGGAGAACAATAAAAGTGAAATGGAGAGAGGAAGAAGATGTGGCCATGTCAATATCATGCAGACGTAATTTATCCTATTAAATTTACCAGATAAATTTGTGACCTTTATGGAATTAGATATTGAGTTTTTGCAGAGTATTTAAAAAGAATCAATTATTGCGGAAGTAAATATCAAAGCAATTTTCAGTAAGAACTATTTTTAACAGATATGCTATTGCTAGATAGAGAACTTGCAAGGAATTTTTTTTTAATAAATGACTGATATATTAATAGATGCTTGATACCTCAAATGCAAGATTTTTAAAACACTTCCACGCATTGTTTTCTGAGGTACTTCTATGAGTTCTCAAATAAGATGACGATGGAAAATGTACCGCTGACTAAATCAAGAAACTGTGATTCGACTCATCAAAGAAAGTAAGACTCATGGACAAATATTAAGATTTGAGTTAATTATTTGGATTATATGTAGTATAGAATAGTTTTAATAAGGAATCACTAGAAATTTCCCAGAAGAGGGGGGGGAATGTGATGCAGACAGCAGATGATACACAATAAAGGAAACCCCAAAAGTTAGGTAATGGGTAGCACCCTTCAACACATTAAACTAGTGAAGCAATTGATAACAGGGATGAACTTGTATTTAAGTAATGTAAAGGGAAAAACTTAGCAGATGGGTAAGACAGGTATGTAGCATATAATTGTTATCACAATGCAGAGGATTGGTGTTCTGGACAGTCCCATCAATGGAACCCAGATTAGAGACGTTCGAGCCCCATGCCCAATCAGCTGATCGTGATCAAATCTGATCGAATGCATTTCTCTAGCTATTGCAGTCTACGAGAAGGGTGAAGAATCAAAACAGCCAAAATCGAAAGACCCGTGTATAAAAATGGAGAAAATCAAACACACAAACAAACACAAGGACTATTTTCACCAGCCATCAGACCCTTTAGCAATTTTAGTATCATCACCTCCAAGTCTCTTACTCATAAAATAAATAAGCAAACAATAATTTCACAAATACGAAGGAAGAAGGGGGGAAAACAGAGAAGTAGAAAAGCATTTACATACATGGAGTGATCTGGCGACAGGTGATGCAGCTGTGACCCCGGAGCTACAAACGGTTCTAATAACAGATGCAGCAACGTTTTTCATCGCCATTGCTCTCTCTCTTTCTCTCAGAAGAATCAAAAGAAGAAGAAAAAGAGGATAAGTTACTGCAAACACACTCAGATGAGATGACACAACTCAGCAAAGAGTTTCCATGTATTTATAAGAACAGAAAGGCAATGACGAAATCCAATAATACCTTTTTCTTTTCTTTTTTTTAATATTAAATCCAGAGACACCTTGACGGCATGATTCTGTTTAGTCCAATGTAACACATTCATCTCCCAGGAATACTTTTATTCGATAAAGTGGTGATTACATCACCGGTGGGTAACCGAGCTATTTCACCCCACTAATCACACAATGGCACCGAGGGTATTTATGTAAATACACTAAATAAACGGCTTTGTGTATAAATTCAATGATAAATTTCAATGATAAATTGACACGTGGATAATATCATATATAATATTATTCAAACAGACGGATAACGACCAATCAAATTCAAATCTGATACTATTAAGATTCAAATTATCTGTATCTACGGGAGAAGTGGCTACATACTGTCATGTCCGACAATTAGGTATCAGCTGAACTCTGTCCAGTCTGCGTTATTGAACATTACAGTTCAGATTCAATCGACACTCATATGTCGGACATTGATTGAAAATTACCGACCCCTGATGCTAGCCGGAGACCATTTGAATCGTACCAATTACTTTAACTTTTTTTTTTTTTTTTTTTTTTTGGGTAGAAATTACTTTAACCATTGATACTATAATGATCAGGTGAGTCACCCACTGCTGACTGATAAGGTTTTATTATGAAAAACCCGTCGCGTGATGCCACTCGTTGACTTGTGACAGCAAAGTTGGCAACGGAACATCGGTTTTTTGGGGATGGGCTTTAAAGTTTAAACACCTTCTCCAATCTGCAAGCGCCAAATGGGTGTTTAAAGCCATATGACTGAATCATTAACCCATGGGTCATCTAACCGTGTCGTGAACGGATCGGTTCGACCTTACCGATTCGATCCGTAACCCATGATATATATATATATATATATTTTAGTGGGAATCTTTCAACTCAACTCAATCTTATTTCAATTAAATGAGATTTGTTATATGGAATTAATCCCTTCATGTTCCTATGTTGACATAAAGAATATCTAGTGACTGTCAATCACTGTGGGCAGTTACTGATACATTGGTATACGCCCATAGTGGATGACAACCACTGGATATTCCGAGGAGATTCTGGTCCATCGTATTCTCCAATTAGTTTTGTTGCTGCTGTTATTGCCTAGAGCTTCTGGTGACAACATATCAATACATAAGCAAATAGACATTAGAGAGGTTGTTTGGATATCCTATGGCCACTTGATGTCTGAGACAGAACTGATATGCAAATAGATGAAACTCGGAATATAGAGTATACAACTTTCAATAAAGTGAGGTTTAAACATTTTAATAGAGAAGAGTATTGAGTGTAAAATTTGTGATCCAGGTACCTTCGTTCTTGATTCATTTATAAAGAGAGATAGAGTGGGAGTGATTTTAAGTATGATCAAATTTGTTTTGTTGACCTTGAGCATGTTCTTGATATTATGCTAGTAGTTACAAACTATCATGGCTGTTAGATGAGGCCAATTGGTGTGTGCACAATCCTATCCCTTGTGAATGGGGGTTGATCATGGCTAGGGAAGCTTTCTGATCTAATAATGACTTTGTTATAATTGTTCCGCAATCTCAACTCGGGGGCATCTTTGATGGTTGACACATGGCCAAGATATAAGGGAATTTCTTTCGTTCCAAGTTGATCTACGGTCATCCCTGAGATCGTAGGGATACCTTCTCAATTAACCAAATAATGATGTAACATCTGATAGCGGGTTCATGATGATGACATGTGTCACATATCCATTATTGATATGTATTGGACACGTGTTCTTTTCTGATTAGCGGATTTTTTATCTCTCTTACAAGATTCTAGTCCTAAGTCATATAAGTATTTATTTCTTACCTATTTTTAACTCATACCATTTATAACAAATGACTTTTTTGCATTAAAGCATTCAAAGGCCTCTATAACATATATTTATGTCATCTTCTACAAGTTTTTCCCAACTTATCATGAATATAGCCCACTCCCACGTTCACTCTGGATCCTCTCTAGTGGCTGGAAAGCCTTGGGCATCCCAATTACTCCCATATTGGTTCTACTTTAATCATTCGCTTCTTTATTATATCTTTTCCATTTTTACTATTCATCCATCATAATATTATTATTATTATTTTTTTTTGATAAATCCATCATAATATTTTATTCCAATTAATTCATCTAATATATATATATATATATATATATTTATTTATTTATTTATTTTATTTTTTTATTCCAACTACAATGGGGAATGGGGTAATTGAAAAAAAATAATAAAATAAACATAACCAAGGGAGTCGGGTCGGGTACTTACTGTTTATGATTGTTGACGTCTGGAAAATTTCAGAGGCAGTCCAAGGTGTGGGGAATCGTCTAAAGGAGAGGGGGCGTGAGGCACCCTTTCCAATAAAGTATGGCCGTGCATGCTATTCTTTTTTTTTTTTGGTTGATTCTTCAGGTGCTGTTTCTTGCACGTTTTAAATTTTAAATTCTGAAGCTAGTTGGATAAGCATCAAAGTCAAAATTTGTATTCAACGTGTCATATGCATCATTTAGGGAAGAGATAGAGACGTGGACTGGCCATCTAAATTGACCCTTAAGGAGGGGATTGTGCAACTACAGCAAAAAAAAACTTTTAATGCAAAAGTCCCTTTATTTTTTTATTATTCAAATTATTTTTATTTTTTTATTGTTTTGGGTAGTTGGTAATAATTATTCATAATCGAAAAAGGAATATTTCTAGAATGGGTATATAGAATTTAATACATTTTTGTGGTTCAAGTTATCGATATCAGATTTGTTATTGATGGATTCCGTTTAGTGCACAAGATAATGCCACGTAGCTATAGGACAAAAACCAATTATCAGGTGAGCGAGATTTTCTTCGAGACCACTCTGATGCCAAAGTCAATAGGTTCTACAGACAAACAGAATGAAACTCTTTGTGAAACACCAGAGTTCATTTTAGAGGAGGTTTCCTAAGATACAGGAGTTCCAATAAACTTTCCTCCTCTCAGTAAAGAAGATGAGCAATACAAAGATTGTATATTTTAGGAGAAAATTGGGAAAAGTGACAATGCCTCAAGGTGAAAAATCTCGGATCCTTTGCCATTGCTAACCTTCCAGTATTCATAGAACTATATTAAAGTTTCTTTGACAAGTTTCTCTCCACCTACCACCATCTCCATCTCATGGCAGACAGATAACAGTAGGATTAGAAAGTTACGACCTGTAGGGTGGCACCTAGATGTCTTATCAGCTATTTATGACCCCCCATTCGACCCTCTTCGACCCCTTTTTGTCCACGCCATCTACTTCCTCTGACAACTGTAGCCGTCATCACTCACTTATCGAACATAAATCATATTTTTTGTTGATTCGTCCATGATACGGTGGACTAGCAAGTCAAATCCACATATATGACATTTATGGTTATTGTCGGCATTTATGAACATTAATGACAGAACAATTAATGTTCAACTATCTCCATCAATCTGTCTAATCACTGTCCTTTTGCCTAAAGGGGTCGAACTTGATCTCATCCCTCGATTGCTGCTAGAGCAGATTCTCCCTTATTTGTATGTTCTTAGCTTAGATGTGCGTCACATGTACCCTGCCTTTATTGACACCTTATCCACAATCTGTATTTGGGATCTCTTATCAATGCTCTGATTTAAATCGAAAATTATTTTCCCCCAACAAGATTCATGGTATCCTTTTACTAATTATCGAGGGTTTGAAATTATTTTTCAACCTTGATGAATAATTTAAATGGGAAATCAATATTGAATTTATATTGAAAATGATTATTTTTTTTAAACAGAACATGAACGAAATGATTCAGAAAATCAAGCAAAATATTTTAGATTTGTATTCGATACTCTTAGAGTTGATCTGAATAATAAAATAATTCAAAAAGAATTTATTGGAATAAAAGAAGTCCATAAAAGGATCCCTCTGAACTAGAGGTGGACAATGAAGAATCGTTGAAGAATTGATTCATATCAATTTCCAATGGATCAGTATAAACATAGATTTAGGACCTTGGTCATGTATCTCCTTCCACTTAGGAAGGAGCTATTGATTTGAGTGGATATTTAACTAGAACTACTGTAACTGAGAAAAACTTTGTTGCAATAGACCTCAGTTCCAATGATTACAAAAAAAAAAAAAAAAAGACCTCAGTTCCAATAAATCATACTTTTAATGTTATTATATATAGATTCACATTTAATAAGAAATATGTAATGCAATGGACCCTCTAAATATTATTTTTTATTATTATTCATGGTTTTTTGTTGATTTTGGTAGTTAGTAAACTCATAATCTATCAAAGAGTGATTATTAAATTGACAAAATCTTTTTGTAAGATTGGTTAATGAGTTGTCCACATGTAAATCCTTCCATCAGAGACATGAGTGGTCATCTACCAAGAATTTAAGAGCACTTGCTTCTTAGCATTGTTGAAAAAATTATAATAATGCAATCTTTGCTATGTTTTATTATAAATAGTTTATTTTTATAATTTTTAATTACTCATAATTGAAAAGAGATTATTTATATAATGGGTATATAGGACTTAACACATTCTTTACCCAAGATTGAGTAACGAGTTGTCTCGGATATGTTCTTTGACGTAGTGAAGAGCTAGGATATGGGTGAGCATTTAACTATAATTCATGATGAATGGCAGCACACCTTCCTCTATCTTGATAAATCATCCTTTTATTTATTTTATTTTTTTGATAAATCGTCTTTTTAATGTTATGATAAGTAGAATAATACTCCCATAAGAAAAGATGAATCTTATTGCACTCATAATGGTGATTCAAATAATAAAGTGATCTACTGTTATGTCATTTCAAGAGCTGACAATATTTTCTACATTTTTTTTTGTAAAAATATTTTGTACATTTTACAAGTACCCATGTAAGATGAAATTTTTTTTCCTTTTGATTTGTATACTAGAAGGGTAAAATTTTAAGGTTATAATTCATATCCCAAAATGAAATATTGATGAAGTGGAATTTAGTTTTTAAAATTATTTATAGTCTTTCTATTTTGAGGTTAATGATAATTACTCAGAACCAGATTTTTTTTTTCGGTCTGAAAAATGAGAATTAAGTGTTGACTTGTAAAATGGGTATATAGGACTTAACACAAAATTTTTTTTTTTTTTATTATTCATACTAGTTTTTTTTTTTTTTAGCTGTTAATTATTTATAATTGAAAAATGTTTACATGAATAATGGGTAAATAGGCTTAAAAACGTCTTTTCCATAAGATGGATTAATGAATTAGGGTTTGGATATTTTGCAGCCATACAATCCCTACAGTCCCATCTGGGCCGTTGGGTTGCATTAGATGCATATGTAGATGTGCTTTCAATGGCCCAGATGTTGTTGCAGAGGCTGCACTTTTGCTGGAGATCCTAGCCCAATGAATTGTCCTTTGTTTGTCCTTCCGCATAGGAAAGAGTTAGAGACGTGCTTGGATACGTACTTAAACTCTCAAATAATCGTGCAATAGCAGGTCTCAATCCTGATAAATAATTTAATATTTATGATATATAGGTTAAATTATTACCACGATGCAAAATATTTAATGCAACTGTCTCCCTATTTTTTTTTATTATTCATATATTTATTTATTTATTTCATAGGTGGTAATTACCCATAATCAATAAGTGACTATAAATATAATAAGTATATAGGACTTATTATATACACAGGCCTAGATAAGTGAATCCCATATAGAGCTCCGTTCTACTTACTTTATTATAATATAAGCGGTTACTAGGTTGGATTCGTAGTAGACGAGAAAATCACTTGTTTGATCGAATATGCTATTAATAGATCTCTTTTTCTTATTATAGTGTGTGCTTCCGAACATATATATCTGGTCAATTACTAAAACATAATAATATACATATATGTCAGATAAGTCAATTCAATATTAATAAATAAGTTGATCTCCTTCCCACCCCTTTTATTACAATCTAACAAAACATTATAAATAATATTATAAATGTTTTATTTGTTATTCTTAATATTCTATGTCAATAGTCGTTTCATCACCCCCATTTATCATCATCTATTCCAATTTTCAATATTTATATTTAAAAGGAGTATCAAAAATATTATTTAAGAAAATAAGGAAGGAGCAAACTGTGAATTATAATCCAATGAGATATCCAAGATTGAGGCTATTGACACTAGCCTTTTAGCTGAGTGCATGCCATTTTCATTATAAGAAATTGAATTAAAAGAAATTGAATATCGGCAATCGCCACTTAAGGAGAGAGGACATACAATAAAAGGAGGTGGATAACCACCAAACACTAGACACCTTAAAGTTGAAAACCCCCGAAGCCATGGGGTGAGCCTCCAAATTTTGGTTGCGAAGGACCCAAAATGTTTGAATGATTGTTTACAATGAATGAAGAGGATTTTGATTATTGTTTTAGACTCAATTTCAAAGCCATCGAATGTAGTTTATTCATTTTTGCATTTAGATTTTTTTAGGGGAGATGTTATGTAATTAGATTGATTTAATAAAACAACAAATTTAGATTAATTCTAGAAGCAAGAATGTTGGTCATAAACTAAAATAATTGAAGATTATGAATTAGACACACATACAACCTCTACTCTTATTCTTAAACTCTTATTACAAAAAATA
Organism: Protea cynaroides; assembly: GCA_028583415.1. Taxonomy (NCBI): domain Eukaryota; kingdom Viridiplantae; phylum Streptophyta; class Magnoliopsida; order Proteales; family Proteaceae; genus Protea; species Protea cynaroides. The sequence continues at coordinate 8,707,813 of CM053273.1, forward strand.
AAATAAAAATAAAAGGAAAAAATTACACGGACACTCCTTCTACGGTTTTGAAATTATACAGAACTATCCTGTCTTTACAAAAGCTACACAAACTACCCTTCTAATAATGCTTTCATACACTCTTATCCACACCGTTACTTAAAATTTAACAACAGAATGTCAATTTTTTTAAGACAAAAATACCCTTACTGAGTGTAAAATGACTAAAATAGGCTTATTATTAAGTCCTTACAACAAAACCCAAAGGAATTTATTTTTCTCTTCTCCACGAGTTGGCTTCTCACCGATTTCTTCTCAAGAGTTATCTTCTCCACCAGATGGTGTCGCACTGATTTCTTCTCTAGGTTTATCTTCTCCACTAGTTGGCATCTTTCTTGATTTCTTCTCAAGGGGTTTCTTCTCCACGGGTTTTCTTCTCAGCGATTTCTTCTCCTCTTGTATTCCTCCATATCTTCCTTCATCTTATTCATTTTTTTCTTCAATCTCTGCGACACCAAATTGTTAATTAGATTGTGAAAACAAAAGAATCAAGTCAACAGGAAACAGCAAACAGAGGTCGATTTTACATTTGTGCTCTACCATAAGAGATCCATCTGAGTTCTTCGCAGGCAAACAGAGGTCGATTTAGGGAACAAGGTCCAGTTGAAAAATCAGATGTTTCAATGAAACCGGATATGATTGAGTGGCTGAAATGTCTTGTTATCTAATTGGTTTTAACTTTTATCTGGTCTGCAAGTAAAGGTAGAAGTGAAGAGGAGAGAAGAAGAGAAAGCAAAATTCACCTAGTGTTGAGATTTGGACGAAATTTATCCCCCACAAGGTTACATAAGCCTCTGCTGGCTGTCTAGCATACAGATAATATAAAATAGAAAAAAATTCATCTAACCCCCAAAAACTATGTCAAATTCGATCTAACCCCCAACAATTTCAAAAGTCTCATCTATCACCCAAAAAGTTTCCAAATGTCTCATCTATCACCCAAAAATTTTCCACTGTTAGTCAAAGATACGGAGCTGCTAACTATGATGAATGCGCTAACTATGTATATGACGCCGAAAATAGACCGATTTGATATCACCCTTCAATTCGAATTAGCAAAAGCAATGTCTCCTTGCATAATATGGATTCCAAACATTCATGATCTGTATGTGAATGAGTCGAATTACTTATCCCTCGGTCTATTAGTGAACTATCTCTCCAGGGATTGTGAAAGATGTTCCATTAGAAATATTCTTGTTATTGCTTCGACTCATATTCCCCCAAAAGTGGATCCCGCTCTAATAGCTCGCCCGAAGGCGGATAAAGAGAGGTCTCCATCCGCTTCAGGCGAATATTACCTTCTCACTTTTGATTGTATAGTTTAGTTACCCGTTCCAGCCAGATACAAGATACGTTTTAAAATAGTTCTATATGGCCCCTCCCTATTCCTTCTATGTTGCAGGGTTGAAACCAAGAAATATTTGTTAGTTTCCTAGTGTTTCCTCACGTTTTCGATAAAACCTTCTCGTAGAAGTATTTTAACAATATTTTCAGTGAGATTAGTGGATGCTATTCGAACTGTTCCCCCACCCGTTAGTAGAGTTCCGTTAGTCGATGACGTAACAACTATTTGAAAAATCTTGGGACGATAATACCCTTATTCTCAAATAGAAAGACAATTTTACCCCTATTGAACCATCATCCACAACCCTCATTCTCCCCAATCCTGCAACCATTCAGACTCTCCGCCAAGCTTACGCCTTCAAAGCCTCCTCCACCGCCGCCTCCACCGCCGCCGCTGGTCCTCATCCTCCTCCACCTCCACAAATCTGGTTTCATCGCTCTTATTTTGCTTCTAGTTTTTTTCGATAACTTCTAAAGAACATTGCACTCTCTCTTTCTCTTCTCGCAGCTTCTCCTTTCTAATAATTGATTTGGGAATTTTCGCATTCGTTGCTTCTATTCTCTGCTCTGTTGCTTTCTTGTACAATGCCAAGGTCGTCTCTTAAGAGCCAAATATAGGTATTTTCCTTTCAAATTTCTGTTTCATTTAGGATGAAATTGAAGAGAAGGTTGTTACTTTTCCTTTCAGGGGTTTATTTATTTATGTTTTCTTCATGTAGGTTGCTTAGGGGTTCCCCTCACCGTTCTCCTCCCCGAACCCCTGTTGCCGTATAGTCTCTAGTCGGGTGGATTTAGGGGTTTTTAGAGCAAGGAGCTGGATAGGGGATCGAATCCGTCCGGGACTAGCTTTGTTTTTTATGTTTTTTTACTTTGCCATTTTAGGATCGCCCTCTCGCAACCTTTGTCCCGTGTTGTTGATCGGGATTGGCTTGGATTGGCCGATTTGATCCTCAAATCACTAATCTCATCCAACCAATTCTCCATCGGGCTGCAACCATACAATCGAACCCATGAAGATCTCTTCTCCGCCGGAGAAACCACTCTTCTTCGAACCCTTGTTCTCCACCGCTGCAACCTTCGAACAACCAAACCCTTAAAGCCCTCTTCTCCGGTGCTGCAACCTTGAAGGAAGGCACCTCTCTCGATGCCCAAATTGACGTTACCAGTTCTTTGCTAAACCTCGCCATAGATCAAGAAAGGGTTCGTATCATCTCCGGTGAGCTTGGGATTCGGTTGATTGTGCAGGTCCTCTTTGTGGGAGAATAAAAAAAATAGGTCTATTTTTGCTTGAGAATGTCTTTATCAAAGGGTTAAAAAAAATAATTTGGATTGTGAAAGTGGTAAAAAGGTCAAATTCGTAATTTTATCTCAATTTAATATTTTTTAATTTCAAATACAAAGGGTAGAAATTAATGTCTTATCACATTTTCAGTCAAGTCAGTTAATTGGGGCCGGTTGAAGTTTATGCAAACCATTTGGGTGGTAGATGAGATTTTTGAAATTATTGGGGGTTAGATCGAATTTGACATAGTTTTTGGGGGTTAGATGAAATTTTTTCTATAAAATAAATCCTGAATAAATCCATGCTGAAAATCTCTGCTGTTACAAATTGAAGAAGAAATTAAATTACAACTTCATCTATTGATTCTTCTGTAATTTGCTTCAGCCATGACCTATTGTTAACTCTACACAACAAGCAAACATGAAAAACCAGACCTATTGTGCTTTGTTTTCTACCATTTATGCTTCCAGGATCCTCACCAAAAATATTTTCTGCATGTTCTTGGGTGGTGGAAGTTTTCTCTTGATTCTTCTCTGGGTCTAAGTAATTTCCCATATAATGCTAGAGAATGCAGATACATATTGGAGCAACATAAGATAAATTATGGAGACTCATATATGACATAATGTTCAACTTCAGCTTTAACATATATATGTCTATTTACTTCTGTCTTAAATTTTGCCTTTGATGTATTCTTTGCTTCCTATTGTAATGGCTTTGGGAGCTAGTTTCTAAACTTTCTATGCCATTCCCATTACCAGGCAACAAGCATTGGTGGAATCTGCAAGAAAGGATTCTCAAGCAATTTTGTAAGATAAGATCTTTTTCAATTGTATTTTATTGTGTGTATTGCTTATGATCATCATGTCTAGCCGTAAATAAACTGCTTGAAAATTGTGTCATTCTCTTATTGAACCCATCTAATGCTAGAAATGTTATTTTTTTTTTGGGATAGGTAGAGCAATGAAAGAAAATTGAATTCATGACCTTTCATTTTGAGGTGTTGATCTTTTGCCAACTGAGCTATCCATGCCATTTGGGGTTAGAAATGTTAAGAAAGCAGTGACTTCCTATTATTAAGAAAAAGATAATTTGTGTTTCTCGACTTTAAAAAATTATATCCGATCTTAAAAACTCCTGCTACCCTTTAAAAAATAAAAAGAAAAAAATTATAGCTCATGTCTTCGCCATTAATAAAGCTCATTTTAATTCAGGACTGCTGTGTTTCTCTTTGTGTTTGTCCTAGATTTCTTGCTTTGCTTTTGCCCTTTGGTATTAATTTGCTGGACAACAGTGTCTGCATATCCCATCTTTTATAGGAGCATGATTTACCAATTTCTCTCCACTCTCCCATACTGACTCATACAGGACATGTTAAGCACATGATTTGAAACTCTGGTTAAATGCACAAAAGATGAATGATTCTTTTATTTTCACAATATAATTAACAATTTGGGGTCGCAGAGATTGAAGAAAAATGAATAAGATGAAGGAAGATATGGAGGAATACAAGAGGAGAATAAATCGCTGAGAAGAAAATCCATGGAGAAGAAACCCTTGGAGAAGAAACCCCTTGAGAAGAAATCAAGAAAGACACCAACTAGAGGAGAAGATAAACCTTGAGAAGAAATCGGTGCGACGCCAACTGGTGGAGAAGATAATTCTTGAGAATAAATCAGTGAGAGGCCAACTCGTGGAGAAGAGAAAAAGACATTCCTTAGGGTTTTATTGTGAGGACTTAGCAATAAATCTATTTTGGTCATTTTACACTCAGTAAGGGTATTTTTGTCTTAAAAAAATTGATACTTTGTCGTTAAGTTGTAAGTAACGATGTGGGTGAGAGTGTATGAAAGCATTGTTAGAGGGATAGTCTGTGATAGTTCTGTATAGTTTTAGAACTGTAGAAGGGGTGTCGGTGAAATTTTTCCAAATAAAAGAGTGACAATTGGTTGTTGTTATGAATTCAAATAAATTTTTTTAAAATTTGATGCTCCTCGTATATTTTCGAGTAAAAATTTTCAAATGATGAAATCAACCCAACCCTTCTCATTCTTATGGTGAATTAAAACAATCTATTTATAATTTCAGTTTGTTTTTTCATGGTACTTAAGTTCAATACGTCTAGACTTCAGACACGAATGGGTTAAGGGTACACCCAAGGGGTCAAGGGTTCGATGCTTTCACAATGTGTCATTTAGATAAAGTTGTATCCTTTGTAACCGAATAAATTGAGAGTTGGTGTGGAGAAACCTTCATCGATTTTTTCGAATTGGAGAATGAAAAATATATACGATTTTTAGAGTTTTTTTTTTTTTTTTTCAAAAGATTTGTAGAATTGTATATATTTCTAGGAAATATCAGTTTCATTAATTTTTTTTCTATCTATTATAAGAAAAATAATAAAATAAAAATAACAACGATTAAAGTGTATTTATGGTCGATTCTAAAGTAAATTGCAAGAATCAACATATTTGGTAATCCGATTTATGGAATTTTTTTTGGAGGAAGATCTATAAGCTAAGGAGACCATAGTTAGTAGATAGCGTTTAATATGCGTCTCAAAATTTTAAACATATTTTTTATGAACTATTGCATCGTATTTTTTTTATATTGAAATGTATTAAACACGTTTTAAACACATATTATCGTAATAACCAAGAAAAAAAGAAAATAATAAAAACAAAAAACAATATTTTCCTCTCTCTCTCATAATATTTCGATTTTTTACCTAATACCTAAAACCCCATTATCGAATAAATCCTCTAGGCTTTGATATGTGTTTTATGTTAATAAGAACCATTTTATATGAATTTCATGGATTGTGAATTTTGTTTTATATATATATATATATATATATTTGTTGAATGACATAATTGTCTATTGCATAGTAATATTTGTTTGTATTTTCAATAAAAAAATTTACTGTATTAATTATTTACATATTAATACCGTATGCATTTTTTTGAATCAAATTTTTTATCCTTGTATGGAAGTCTGATTGCTGTTGAGATATGTATGATGTTTGTCCGTTCCCAAATTTACTTACTGTTAGGAGACGCGTATGTATGTGTATCCTGTCCTATGCATGGGTAATGGGTTATGTCCTAGCCATGTTCAGAAAGATTCCAACTGGCGTCGGCTCAATGAGTCACCGTCAGCCTATCTTCAAGACTTCAACGGTCACCATCAATAAGAATGGTTAGTGTTCCGGCTCCGATTTTCCGTCATCAGAATACGAGGAGTCCATGAGTACATAATACAAGAAAGGGAAAAAAGGGGAGTGTTTTCTCTGTTTAAGAAGTTTCAGTGTCGGTGACTCGGGGGATCGGGGGCTCATGGAGTCGACGAGTCAGCGACCGACTGTGACTTAGCGTCAGCAGCGGGAAGTCGAGGCGAAGGTTTTCGAGATCTATCATCTCTTCACTAGTATCCAACACCATGCTCAAACCATAATGTAACGTTTTTTTTCTTACAATTAGGTTCCATATCGGAGTTGTCCTTCTTCGAGCTTCTGCTTTTCTTTACTATGTAACTACTGGTTTTGGTGATCTTCTCCATAGGTTGGAGCTTCGTCGTGATAAGCATCTCGAGTACCTAACCAAAGGTCTCCGGCAACTTGGACCCAGCTTCTGCGTGTTGGATGCAAAGTACTATTCTTTCCCTTGTTTGTATAACTTACTATTTTGGAATCTCAGAGGATGTTTAATTGCTTATCTTTAGTTGGGATTTACCGTTTCATAAGCTAGTTGCCTTGTTAGTGTAAGTGAAAATTGGAACGTAGTTGATGACTTCGAATGCTTGATTCATTTAGGGAATGTTTGGAGGCACATATCATCATATTACAGAAACCATCTCACATGTGTTGCATTGTTTCCGGAGCATCCACTTTCAAATGGTGCCATTATATTCTGCTGCTTCATGTGATGCATCGGTTTCTCCTGTAGATTTTTTGTTTCCTAGTTTTGGTGAGGACATGGGAAACTCTTGATCTGTTTAAAGTTTGTGTGCAGAATATTAAAAGTAAACGAAATAGTGGTTATATTCATGGGAATACAAATTTAAGCAATTTGAACTATTTATTACCTCTAATTTATCCTCACTGGACCACACACATTTACCTCCACACTCCGTCCTAGGGAAGGGGGAGAAAATTATAACAATTGAAAATAATAGTTACACAGCTGATAAGAGATGATCTTTGAGGATTTGAGATGAAATGGCCTCATGCTTCCAGTCTCGGCTGTTTTAGGATTTGACTTAGAATTTAGTCCCATTGCATTTCCTGGCCCATTATCATACTTGGAACATAGTTCTGATTATTCTCTACGCCATTCAAGAATTTCTACATTATTTTTCCTGATCTAACTAGATAGTTTTGTCCATTTATCTTGAGTTTGGCACATTGCAAAGGTATAGGTGAAAACTTGGTATCACCACCATAATTAACTATTTTGATAATCAGTTTCCTGTCTATTATGCTTTTATAGATGGCTTACCACCTAAATTTGAAGTTCGTTTAGTTGTCTAGCATGGTTCTCTCTGACAGCCTTTAACATCATTAATACATTGCTGTTCTGGAAGACATCCGTTGCTTCCTATTATTTATACTTACATGCATTGCCTTAATATACATTGATTTGTAATAGATTTTCAAATAAAAATAATGAGCAGAACTTAATAGAAGAAAAAAAAAATTTCCCATTGATTTTAGTTAGATTAAGGCTGCATTTGGTAAGAATTTGCTCTCAGAAAGTAACTTTGACCCATAACTACTTTTTCCTGATTATGCTCACAGAGAGTAAATATAGAGAGAGTAAATAACTCTCTCCTACAGTTTCATAGTAGGAGAGGCTATTTACTTGCTTAGAAGACTCATGGAAAGATGTAGAGAAGGCAAGAAGGATCTCCATATGGTTTTCATCGATCTAGAAAAGGCTTATGATAGAGTGCCTAGGGAGTTAATTTGGCAAGTACTAGAGAAGAGATGCGTTTCAAGCAAATATGTGGACATAGTTAAGGATATGTATTATAATGTGGTGACTAGTGTGAAAACCATAGGGGGTCAAGGTCGTGAATTCCCAATTACAATTGGGTTACATCAAGGATCAGCTTTAAACCCTTATTTGTTTGCCCTCATCATGGATGATCTGACCAGAGACATTCAAGATGATGTTCCTTGGTGTATGCTTTTCGCTGATGATATTGTTTTGGTGGATGAAACAAAAGCAGGGATTAATGCAAAGTTGGAGCTATGGAGATCATCTTTGGAATCAAAAGGTTTTAAGATAAGTAAAACGAAGACGGAGTATATGGTGTGTAACTTTAGTCACACAAGGACGGATAATGAGGTGGTGAACATTCTTGAGAGGGAAATACAACAAAGTGATCATTTTAGGTATTTATGTTTAATCATAAACAAAGAAAGTGATATAGACGATGATGTTTCACAGAGGATTAAAATAGGATGGATGAAGTGGAGAAGTGCGTTTGGAGTGATGTGCGATCGGCGTATTCCTTTAAAACTTAAAGGAAAATTCTATAGGACAGTTATTCGACCGGCTATGATGTATAGTGCTGAATGTTGGGCAGTCAAGAAGCATCATATTGATAAACTTAGTGTAGCTGAGATGAGGATGTTAAGATCGTGTGGCAAAATTAGGAAGGATAAGGTAAGGAATGACCGTATTAGAGCTGATTTGGGAGTAACGCCAATACATGATAAGTTACGAGAAAGTCATTTGAGATGGTATGACCATGTTCAACGGAGGCCGTTAGATGTTTTCGTTCGGAGGAGTGATTTGATTCAGATTGACGGGGTTAAGAGAGCTAGGGGTAGATCTAAGATGACTCTAGGGGAGGTGGTGAAGAAAGACATGTATAGCTTAGGCCTTGCTTCAAGTTTGACAGCGAACAGAGCTGATTGGCGGACAAGAATCCATGTAGCCGACCCCATTTAGTTGGGATAAGGCTTTGTTGTTGTTGTTGTTGTTGTTGTAGAGTAAATATAGAGAGAGTAGATTGGCATTGGTAACCCAATGAAAAGAGTGCTTCCATTGCTGATCAGATGAACGGTGATAGTGATTTGGATGGTTGCAACAGTGAATGGCAGACGACGGTGGCTAACAGCGGCAAGGGTCATGTTTTTGCTATGTCAAAGTGTTCATGATTTTGAAAACTTTTTTATTATTATTATTTTTTTTGCGCTGTTAAAACTGTTCACTGAGAACTTTTTGTACTGGAACTGCTCTTTGTGAGCAAAAAAACAGACCAACGTGCCAGACACTATTTTGCTCACAATTTGCTCCCGGTGAGCAAGACATCAATGAAATTACTTCCGAAGAGTGACAATATCATCCTTCCCCTCCCCAATAATGCCTTGGCACCAATTATGGTGACCAATTTGGAGTTTTCTATCATATAAACTCGTATACCCATGATGTGTGTTGTTTCCCTATCTGTGAAATGATTTATACTTTGCTGCTGTCTAGCTGATCCTTCTTCCACCTTATGGCCTTGCTGCAAGTCATGACATGATCTCCAGTTTTCCACTAATACTGTAGAAGATAAAATGCCTGAAGTAGGGTTTTATTTTTTCAATCTCTTGGTTTAGTTGCTAGAGGTGAAGTTATACGAATAGAAAGAATGCAAAGCTTCATGCTGTAGAATGTACACATATTCGCTAAATATGCTTATCCCAATCTTCTGTAACTTGTGATTTGTACTTCACCTACTCTGAAGAGCTATAACTTCTAAGATATTGAGAGAAATTACTTAAAAAAAACACAACCAAGTTAGTCTTCACAAACTCTAAGTTTACCTGTTTTAGTCATTTTTGTGTATAGAAGTTCTTGGCATTCCCTGAGTTTTATTGATTTTCATTCTAATACACACATTCAAACTTTGTAATAGTCGACCGTGGCTCTGCTATTGGATGCTTCACTCAATTGCTTTATTGAGAGAGTCAGTGGACTCTGAATTGGAGGACAATTCTATTGATTTTCTCAATCGTTGTCGGGGCAGTAGTTTCAAGCTGCATCTTTATTACTTGATTATGATATTAAATGCTATTTTGATTTGACTAGATTAAGAATTAAAAATTTCTAGCTACTTTTGATTTCTGTCTCTGTTAACTGAATGAGAAATTGATCAACACTACATAGCATTAATGGAGAAGCTACTTCAAAATCCACATAATTGATAAACATTCCAACTGCATATTTGCAATGAAGAATGGGATTTCATAAGTATGCTTTTCATTCAATCTATTGCAGTATTCATATTGTAGAATTTAGTCTCTCATCTAGTTCTGATTTCGCTTGATGACCTGTTGAAATTTGTATGGCCTTTCTTATGCAATATTTAAGTGCTTTAAATTTCTTCTTTTTATAGATGCCAAGTGCTTTGTAATTTTGAAATGTCATTTCAAACATCATGATCATTTAGTTAATGGTCCATTGGTCATGTGTTGGTGCTAGGAGTGGAAGTCCCTTTAAGTAAAAAAAAAAAAGAAAAAAAAAAAAGGCGTCCCAGTGCACGAGGCTCCAGCTACTGTGGGGTTTGGGGAGGGGCAGAATGTACGCAGCCTTACCCCCGCAACGCGGAGAGGCTGGTTCTGTGTTTTGAATCCGTGACCGCCAGGTTGCAATATGGCAACCTTACCGTCACACCAAGGCTTGCCCTCTAGTGGAAGTCCCTTAAGTATGGAACAACGAAAGGATACAATCAAAAGTATCTAACTTCTATTGATTGCTATCTTTGTGGCTTTTGGTCCATTAGCAGTTTAGCACCATAGTTCTGGTTTTGTAGAACTTTGGGCACCTTGCCATCACAGCCTGCACTAAAATTAGCGCAAAGATAATATGCTGATGACTAACTCATGCATTTACTTGCATTAGTTTGGGTATATTGAGAATAGTACCCTCAAGTATCTATTGCTGTAGACTTGTAGTTTTATAAGTGCCTGAGAATGACATGTTTGGGGAACTCTCAGTATTTCATTTCAATAACTTTTACAATCTACCTCATTAAAACTTAAAAGAGTTGAGCATACCAAAATAGTGAGAACAAGATGCTGTTGAGCTCATCCCTTAATCAGTATTTAATTGGTTTTGTTATTGTGAGTAAGACTCGATTATTTATTTATTTATTTTTTTAAAACCAGCAACAACAAAATATTATCATTTCATTCAACAGGAAAAAGTATAATTACAATTGATAGTACAACCTTGAAAACCCCAAAATCACCTATACAATCTATATATAAAAGACATGAATATCCACCAAATGGTCTCGCTCATACAACAATGAATGCCAGCTAGAAGTAAACCCATTCTTATCTACCCAAACAACTTCATCACAAACTAAAGGCCTATCACTTGGCAATATCGGCACAAATTCCCTGCAGAACTCTTGGATTGTCGTTGTATACCTATTTATTTCTCGCTTTTTGTAAACTCCACTTTGCTGCATATGGTCCATAATATGGTGCCTTTCTCACGAAAGGGACTCTTAAGCCTTCGGAAATAAACATCTTATCTCGCACTCCGGGTCATTGAATCCCGAACAAATTCAAGAAACTCCTTTAACTGCCAGGTTACGTGGTAGAAAGAGATGAGCTGCAGATTCCTCTTTTCGTAGACAAAAATAACATCTATTTGCTAGATACCGGACCTTCTGCTGCATAACATCAGTGTCAAAGCCTTATTGAGAGTTAAGACCATTCAAAAGTATATAGTTTTGGGGGTGCATTGGACTCAATTAGAATCTCTCAATTTAGCATTATTTTACTTCTATGAGCTTTGGATGATTTATGAAGCTTCTTGCTGGTTTATTTGCACTAGAAGTAAGTTGATTTCAGATCTTTATACTTTATACTTTCGGGTGGGAAACTTCTAGTTTTAATTCCCGTTTAATTTGCTTTTTATTTTGAGATTGGATAATTTACGTTCTTATGAAAAATATGGAGTAACATAAAGAACATAGATCCATGCAACTCTGAAATGTAAGGCTGTTTTAGGTTAACACTTGTGACGTGTTTCAGATCAGATTCATATCTCCATAAGTTTGTATTGTGTGCTTTGAAGGTGAACAATCTACTGACCATTTAAGTTGCACATTATACCGAAGCATCTGACCTATTTGCAGGAATTCCAGCTGATGTTATTCGTTGCATTCCAACCTTTACCATACTTACTCCCACTAGGCACTAGTTTAGGTGATGGATTTGTTAGGTCCCCTCCTACTGAGACTTCAGGAATGATCAATGGTAGATGCATTAATTGAGCCTCGTTATGGAAGGAGATTCACTAGGTTAGAGGTATAATGCTCATCTTCTGGGTTGCATTGTCATCTGATAAAAATTCTCCGGGGTAATGGTGGAGAGGGACTCAGGCATGTCATAGGATGGATGAGGAGAAGAGTTGGTGGTCCATGTAGGTTCTCTCAGTTCATTATGGAAACTAAAAAAAATATTAGCTTCATCCCTGCAGGTGCTGTTTTAGTGAGTTCTCCATCAGCAATGAAGTGGTGGCTGGGTTGGCTAGGCAGATGTTGACAAGGCTGAGTTTGTTACGGGTATGAAATTCCTTGTTGTATGATTGGATAGTTTTTCTTTATTTTTTACAATTTTCCTTGCTTCTCATCTCTTAATAGCTCCTTTTGGGTGGGCTTTCATTTAGAGCCAGGCTTTTTCTCTATCTAATAAAATCCAGTTATTCATTTTTTTTTTGGGGTGGGGCTGGGCGGGAAAGAAAACTCCAGAGCCTCAAAGAAACAATGCTGCCAAATGGCAGCTAAAAGCATGCTTCCAGAAAGAAACCACATCTAGCAAGTAATGTTGGACCTACAACCATGGAATTCTGTCTATTCTCTCCATGGACAGCACTTCTGCATAGGAGTTGGTGAATGAGACATGTTTAAAATCAAAGCAAGGTATTGGCCTGTGTAATCGATTTGGTTAAATTGAACATATTTGCTTTGGGGGTGGGGGAGAAAGACAATATTTGATAAATGAAACTTTGAGAGTCGGGCTTGTATGAGTTGATATTCTTTTCTCTATCTAACTAAATTCAGTGATTCAGTTTTTTTTCCCCCAGGGGTGTGGCCAATTCTGCCAAATGGAGGATTAGTCCAGCACAGAAACGAAACCAAATTGAGCCAGTGATGTTGGATATGTGACCATGGGATCCCTGCTTACTCCCTTCTTGCCTAGAGCATCTGCAAGGGAATTACTAATCTAGGTTTCCAGATTTTTAAAGAAAAAAATGGAAGTTAGGAAACGAATCATTGATGCTGTTGGGGGAGGGGAGGAGGGGAAGAAGGAAAAAGATTGATCGGGTCAATGAAAATTCAAGATTTTTATATTGTCCAGTCTTATCAATTGGTTCTTGTATTGCCTCGATGGTTATGTTATACTGAGTCTCTGAGTCTAGTGGAGTCTTGGTGTGCAAACAACTTAATTGAGCTGGAGAGCAACTATTCTCAAACTTGGGATGGGTGTGCGATGAAGTCCACGAGCATGTAAGTTTTACCTGAAAAATAAGTGGCTAACATCATCAGCCCTTAATTAAGCTTTTGGATTAGGTGCCATTTTTTTTTTTGGATGATATCTCATCTAATTAAAAGCTCTGAATTTTTTACTTCATTAGTACTAAGAGTGGTTAAGGAAGTTCTTAATTATAATTTTATTTGTGATAGGAGTAGCTTAACGACAGTTGGTTGCTTGAGTTGATGGATAAGGCAAACAGATTTGCTTGATGAAACTTTGAGAGTTTTGTGTTATGGTTCACAGCTGGAAGTCCCATCATTTTCTGAGTCATGTATCAGTGTTTATTAAAGGACCTGAAATTTCTTGGTTATCTATATCTCTGTTAGTTGCTACTATTATTTTATGGATACAAAATCCTTGTGTTACCTGAACATGATGTTTTGGGCTCTATCTTATGTCATTTATGCCTCTTGATTTTGCTTGCAAAATTCTACCTACCTTATGTTGAATTGCATGCCATTAGCTGTTTTTCTGCATATATGCCACTGTATTTTCGTGGTTTGTTAGTGACATTGTTAAGCTCTGTTTTGGTTTCACTGTCTTCATGCAGGATCCAGAAGGCGGATATGCAGGTGAGCCAGGACAGGCAAGCATATATATGCCCTTGGCATTAATAATCCTCATGTCATTGTATTTGTTAACAGCATTTTTGTTGGGATAAAACCACCATAATGATGCAGTCCAAGAAGATCCAAGGCCCAGGCTCAAGTTGGTAATGGATCAGCCTAAAGAACCAGTCGGAATTGGTCCATTGGACCAGCCCAAAGGCCAAAAACACTGCTCACGGTACTGTTCACGTGATCACGGTACTGTTCACGTGAACAGTACCAACAGATTTTTAGAAAGTTTTGTATCTTCCTTAATTCAATTAAGTTAGATTTATTTCCATAAAATTAGCCATTAATTTTGTTTCCTAAATTTGTTTTGTTTCCTAAGATTGGTTGTCATATGAGTCAGTTATAGATGTTATTTGTTTTGAAAACTTTCCTAAAATTTGTAAAAGAAAATTTCTCTTTTTTATTTTTGGACATTCCTTCTAGGAACCAGTCTTTCCATCTTTTGTATTTCCTTTTAGCATTATAAATAGAGAGGAAGAAGATGCTGGCAACAGAGTTGGCCAGAGTTTATTATTAAATTCTGGTTGAGTCTCAGTAGTTGTGAGACTCAACCAAACCCCTATTCTGTTCATTCACGTTTTCAGATGATACTAGTTTTTCGAAAATTCATAACTTCTTCATCTATGGTTGGATCATCTTCAAATTTGGGTATGTTATCAAGCACATCCTAGAGTACTTTCCCTCCAAGTTTGAAGACCTTCCAACAGCTGAATCTCAAGATAAGTGAGTTTTTCCATAATTTTTTAATTCTGGTTTGTTAAAATATCTGTCTGAGACCTACGGGCAAGATTGGTTTCGATCCCAGCCGTTGGATCAAGCTCATCTTCTGGAATATGACTTCTCATACCCTAAGGATCAATTGTTTTCAAGTTTCAAAGCATTCCAGTGGATAAATTTGAAGTTGCATAATTATTTATCAAATTCAGTCATTCTTACTTATTGTTAAGGGGTTAAATTTGAATTGGACTGATTGAAAGGTCCTTTCCTAGCAAGGTTTGGCATAAATTGAGATGTAACCCTACCTTGTACCACATAATGTGCCATACTCCTATGCAAGGATTAAAGAATCGTGTATTGGTAGCGTATCAATTAGGCGATTTTAAGAGACGTATCCTATTGTATTGTGGATACGATGGATACGCCAGGATATGGGGCAAGATACACACGGGAATGATTAGGGAACATGTAAAACACAATTCTTAAGAATAAAAACACTATAATAAACAATCTTGAAGTATTTCCAAGGATTAAAGACATAGTTGATGACATTCGATGAGCTACAACCTTTGGTTTGCATGGAACTGTAGGTTTTCAACAAGGAAGAAGACCAGAAAAGTGAAAAAATTAGTTGTATCAAGCTTTATATCTGTGTCTCGACCGTATCGAACCGTATCAGTTGGTATCGAGATTTATCGGTTCGTATCGAGCCGTATCAGTAAGCGTATCTTATTTTTTGCTAAAATGAAAACTTAAGTGTGTCGATACATATCGACTGTATCAATCGTATTGAAGTGTATCGAGCTGTATCAGTTCGATATGGTCGATGCATGTGGATACACTTTTTGTTTAAATAAAAGAAATACGTATCAAAGAGTATTGTATCGACCACTGCTGATACGGATACGTATTGGTGGATACGGGGTGTATTGTATCAATACTTAAAACCATGCTCCTATGCTTTGTACCATGTCATTTGGAGCTCTAATTTCATTAAAAAAAATAGCATGTATCTGTTCAAACTGCTTGATTTTCTTTGTCTCGATTTTAAATGTTTGTTTTTTTTGGGTCATTCCCTGAGGAAAGAGAGATATTTTGATGTGTTTGTAGTTTTTGACATTGGGCAAAAAAAAACTGTGGACTATTGTAAGATCCTTAGAAACAGTGAAGAATCGAATTCTCAAAATGGATGAGATATCTGAATATCCGATAAATCAACTGGATTTGAATTTGAAAGGTGATTTAGATATCTAGCGGATATTCGAATCGAATTATGATATCCGTTAACATAAACAGATGCGAATGTGGATGTTGTCACATCTGGATCATATTTGATCCATTTACATCTATCTCTGTCTATAAGGGGGAAGGTCATGCAATGAAGTCACTCATAGTATCCTTCTCCTCTTTCGTATTCCTCCACAGAATTCTGGTTTATGGCTTTTTCTCCTCTCTGGATAGGCTGGGATTGTAGGTCAGCTTATTTGAGCTTTTAACTTATTATATGTGCGTTGACATTATTCGTTAGTTGATCACCATTGTAGTAAAATTAGATCTTAATTGTTTATTTCATTTATGCCATTTACTGACATGCATTTAACCTCAGATGGCTCATCTTGCAACAACTTATGCTGCTGTAAATTCAGTTATTACTTTGGGTAGCCAAAGGGTTTTGTCAACAATTAATAGGTGGTCAATTATACTACATTTTGGCTCACCTTTTCTGTGGGAGTTTTCATGCGTATTTTTAGGTGATTTCATATAACAGCTCTGTAATGTTTCAGAGATAAAATGCACACATTCTTATTGCGGTTGAAACAGCCATCAGGTGCCTTCAGGTGTGACAGCTTCTTCTGAGTTATTTGGATTGGATCTTATGGATGTCATGGGCTTTTCAATTGTATGTTTTCTAAACGCTTTAGAAAAAAATAAAATAAAAATGGATAATCTTTTAATTTAATACTCTTAACTGATACCCTGGTGGTACCTTCCCTTACCAGTTACCACTAAGGAATTGATTTGTCTGTTTAGCATTTATTTGAATTGATAATTATTGATTTTATTCCTCTACATTAACTGATCTTAGTCCCTATAAGGCCCATGTTTTTCTCCAACATTCTTATATTACTTTCAGAATTTACAATATTAATGGAACTTATGTTGTCCTGCTTAGACAGCTCTAAAGCATGCAACTGAAGCTCACCCAGCCTTTACATCTGCAATTTTTTGTTTTGTAATGCTGTTTTCCTTCTCTTTGTTGGTCGTTTGTCCACAAGTGACATGGTCTATTGGTCTTGGTTTTGGTCAGGATTGCATTTATATGGTCTGTGATTTTAAAAAGAATTTGTTGGAGTTAAAACTAGTGTTATGTATAGAGGCGAGCCTTGGTGTGATGGTAAGGTTATCGTATTGCAACTTGGTGGAAACAAGTTCGAATCATGGAACACGGAGGTTAGGCTGTGTACATTCTGCCCCTTCCCAGACCCTGCAATAGCGGGAGCCTCATGTACTGGGACACCCTTTTTTTTAAACTAGTGTTATTTATATTTATATGAAATATGAATTGCTTCACCTTTATTACAACACAATTCGTTGTTTAGTAAGGGATTATTTTTTGATTGAGATAGTTTCTAGTTGGCACGCCTATTGAGTACTTATTTGACCATGCTATCATTAGCAAGGTTTTAAATATCGGTATCAGCAGCCATTTCGGTGGTTGCCCAAACGGGATTTTGACCAATTCAAACAGCCAATTTCGGGGGTCAGTTTTGAACTTAATGGGTGTGAGGACAATGAGTGATTGGCCCTCCTCGGGATAAATGTATCAATAAAGATCATGTTTGTTGGAGTCGCCACCTAGATTAAGGTCTAGGACCTCTGAAAATGTAGCATTACCGTAAGGTAAGACTTCTATTGACTCATGACCCAATGTATAGTTCTTTGGTCTACAAGAGATCGGGTAAGTATTCAAGGTATGGTTTTGGGAAGGTGTTAGGCATCCAAGCCGTCCGATCAAGATCGACCTCCTAAACTTTCTTTAGACTCTACTGTTCTGACTATGCTTGGTCAACTGGATGACTAGGGTTCAATGGGGGATGTCCTAAATCAAGTTTCTGAGTTTTGCTAACCTAGGGTTTAGCCAAACATGTTTTGAAGCAAATAAACAAGCAGATGTACAGTAATATACAATGAACATGACCAAATGATGGTTCGATCTTGGACTGAATCTGAGACGTCCATCTCAAACTACCTACGTATTCCATCCTGGAAATCAAGTCCAAAACGTAATTCGAAAGAGTTGTGTGATTAAAGATTTATGGATGTGGCTTATGCATGTACTTCAATTAGATTCTTTGTTCAAGTTGAAGTTTATGCTGGATGATGATTGATGGGTGGTTTTGTACCGTATTTAGGGAGTCCCAAATTACCTACGTATTCTAGGGTTTGCCCTAGAAATCAGGTACGACGTAGTTCGAAAGGCTTGTAAGAGTCGAATTTGGAATGTGTACCAAATTCCTTCCATTCGGATTTTGGATGTGTACCAAATTCCTTCTATTCGGATTTGGGCTATATACCAAATTCTTACCATTTTTCTTAATAGGATCTAGAGATGAGACCTAAACTCCTACCATTCAAATTTGGGATGTGTAGTAAATTCCTTCCATTTTTGTCAATAAGATCTAGGGATGAGACCTAAACTCCTACTATTTGGATTTGGGATGTATATCAAATTCCTTTCATTTTTGTTTATAGGATTTAGGGATGAGACTTAAACTCCTACCATTGTTGTGTTTCCATTTTAGGTTTCTAGGGTTTCCTATCCCTTTTGGTGTGATTTCCATTTTTAAGGTTTCCTACCCTTTTTCTCTATCTTTCCAATTCTATCTCTATCTTTCCAATTCTATCTCTATCTTTCCAATTCTAGGGTTTCCTACCCTAATTGTTTTGTTTTTTCCAGTTTTAGGGTTTCTTACCCTAATCATTGTGCTCTTTCTAATTTTAGGGTTTCAATTTCCCTAATTGTTGTGTGCTTTAGGATTTATGCAAGTGTATCTCCAAACATAGCAGTGTAAGCATCCAAATATGGCAGTAAACATCCAATATAGTATGTGAGCATGTGTAGCAAGCATATTTAGCAATGAGCATGACAAATATAGCAATCATGTGTAGCAAACAGATATAGCAAACATGTGAGAGTGTCCAAAATAGGTATGTGAGCATGTAGCAAACAAATATAGCAATGAACATGTGAAGTAGATAGATGTAGCAAGCATGTGAAGTAGACAGATTACAGTGAGCTTGTGAAGTAGACAAATATAGCAATGAGCATCCAAACATGGCAGTGAACATGCAAACATAGCAATGTGCTCAGATATAGCAGTGTGAACATCCAAACATGGCAAGTGAGCAATCTGAATATAGCAGTAAGCTCAGATATAGCAGTGTGAACATCCAAACATGGTAGTAAATATCCAAACATAGTAGTGTGAACATCCAAACATAGCAGTGTGCTCAGATATAGCAGTGTGAACATCCAAACATGGCAAGTGAGCAATCCGAATATAGCAGTGAGCTCAGATATAGCATCCAAAAACAATGTTGAAAATTCAATGTGACATTCAAAGATGGTGAGCAACGATGTGGTACTCAAATCTGGTGAGAATATCCATGTGGCACTCAAAGATAATGAGAAAAAACTAATGCAGCAATCAAAGATGGTGGGAAAACTATGTGGCGATCAAAGATGATGAGAAAATCTATGTGGTGAGTAGAGATGGTGAGAAAATCTATGTGGTGATCAAAGATGGTGAGAAAGAAAATGTAACATCCAAAATATGGCAAATGAGCAATGTGACAAACAGATCAAAAGTGACAGTACCCAATATGTCAATGTGTCTAAAAGTGGTGAGTCCGACTATGGCATATAGCCCAAATGGCCCAAACTGATGGAATTTAACTAAACCGGCTGAAATTGATGGAATCGGACCGAACCAACCCAATTTGGTGGAATAATCCAATTTATCCAATTGGATGGTATTTGATCGAATTTGGGTGGGATTGACCCAATGAATGGGATTGGTTCCATAGATGAGACAGATGGTCATGAACAACAATCATTAAAAATTCTCAACTCAAAATGCCGAAAAGGTGAACAAATTTGTTAGCGGCATTAAATAATACCATAATGACAAGGATCTCACCAGTGGTGATCAACATCAAACACAAGCATTCCACAATATATACTGACAATATCCACTAGGGATTTAATGAACAAGATTTGGTTGATAGCAAAGAAATTATTAGAAGATTCCAAGAACATACATTGAGTCTAGGAAACTCACAATGACATTCAGCAAATACATAAGTTGGCAAATAGCAGTTGCAGAAACCAAGTAATATTCAACCAGATTCCATAAGAAACCAAAAGAACAATAAGTAACATGTATTCAGAAAATCATAAAAAGAATGATCTATCACATGTTTTGGATTTGAAGGAACTTGCCTGGACCGAAATAGCTAACGGGATTGATGAGACAATGGGATTGGTGAGATCGACCTCAAATCGATTACGAGACTCGTGACAGCAATAATGAGTTAGAAAAGAGAAATCTCAGTGAATTGATCCTGGAGGTGTTCTACGAGCCCCTTTTTCCTTATTTTATCTTCAATAAACCTCACATACCGAACTGGAAGTTGGAGCGTAATTGCTGCAACTTCTGTATCTTTTTCTTCTTCTTCTTCTTCATGCTTCTTCTTACTGCTCTTTGGTTCTCTCTTTTTCCTCACTTCTCTCTCCCTCTCCGTTTCTTCTTCTTTTTTTTTTTTTTTTTCTTTTCTCCCCCATCTCTCTTTAAATTCCTCTCTTCTTACTTCTCGAATTTCCTTCTCATTCTTCTTTTTCCCCCAATAGCTAACCTGCCTTTTTTTTAGTTTTTAGTTTCCTTTTTTATTTATTTTATTTTATTTTATTTTTTAACTTGGTAACTTCCTCCCCATCGACAGATCCGCTTTCCTACTTAAGCCTAAAAAACCATCCCGATTTCCTTCCTTGGGTTTTGCAGCCACCTAGCAGCCCACTTCTTTCCTCCTTTATCAAAACCCAACTTCTTTTGTCGGTCTCTACTCTTCCTCTCATCCCAACACCTCTTTCTTTGGATTTCCTTTTTCTTTCTTTTATTCTTCCCTAATCTATTGCGACCCCAACCAAACTCATGCAACGTCTTTGATAATGTCGACACCTCATGCCATCTTCCATATCTCTTCCCCTCTTTATTCTCTATTCTTTCCATCTTTTGTAGCTTCCGTTCTTGGTCAGTCTCCCTCCTTCGATTCTTTCCTTCTCCATTCTTTCTATCTCAGTACTCTCCTTTCTTTCCTTTTCTGAATTTTCATTTCTTTCCATTCTTTCAATTCTCCCTCTGATCTTCTCGAATTCCCCACGGCTGCCTTTCTTTCCCCCTTAGAGCCACCGACCAGCTCACTTCTTTTCCATCTAGAGCCACCGATCATCAGCTCACTTCTTTCCATTTTTTCCAAATCTCTCTTTTGGAGTTTCTTGACACATCACCTTCTTTCTTTTCTAACTCTCCACACTCCACCGAATCTGACTTATTTCTTT
Organism: Protea cynaroides; assembly: GCA_028583415.1. NCBI lineage: Eukaryota > Viridiplantae > Streptophyta > Magnoliopsida > Proteales > Proteaceae > Protea > Protea cynaroides. Next base: position 8,728,977 of record CM053273.1, read on the forward strand.
TCTTTCTAAACCTGCCACCTACCATTCTTTGTCTTACTTATTTTTTCCTTATTAATTAGACACCTAGCTTCTTCTTCTTGTTCTTGTTCTTCTTTTTTTATTTTTTTTATTTTTTTTAATCTTCTTTCCAACTTAAAGCCATGGCTTGCATAAAGATTTCTTTCCATATGTAGTCCAAACCGACCCAACTCTTGGGTTTTTAAGACACCTAGCAGCCCAATGTTGTCATCTTTCCACCTCATGCATGTATGTATCCATATAATACTTCTCATGCCCCCAAATAACATCCACGTATCAGTCTAAAACCCTTTTTTAGCTAGCATGCAATATATAATACTATAGACTTAATAATAATAATATATAGTGTAGTATTATATATTATCAATGACCGACCACAACCCCCTTGGGTGTTTTGACACCTTATGGCTAACATGTAATGGCATATATATTAAAATATAATATGCATGCACATGGGCTGAACCGATATGATCCGAACTAGTCTGGGCTGGATTAACTTGGATTGACTGGGCTGGACTGACTTGGGTCGAACGGGGATTGACTATACTGGACTGATTTTTTTTTCTCTCTCTCTCTCTCTCTCCCTTTGTCACTTTATGGGCCATTTCAGCTTGCAGCTTTGCATGGGATCTTTTTGGCCACTCTTGTCCAGAATTCTTCATATCCACTTTGAAGAGTATTGAAAATAAAGAATAGTGGCGCTTGAATCACCTGATTCGTACGTAGGACGGCCAAGATATGAAGAATGAGAATTCTATCGATAATTCTGCATGAAAGCTTGCATGGGACCCACCAGTGGCTCTACCCGGGATTCTTCACGTCCACTTTGAAGAGGATTGAAAACGGAACACAATGGAGCTGGAATCATCTGATTCGGACGTAGGACGGCCAAGATATGAAGAATAAAAGTTTTGACGATAATCCATGCATGCAACTTGAGATAATTACGTAAAAGCCCCTGCATTTTCAAATCGACTAAAACTGCGATATCTTCCTCGTTTGATGTTAGAATTGGATGATTCTAGTCTCATTTTGAAGATAATTTCATGACCTACGCATTCATGCAGATTACAGCCTATGACTTTGCTATGGGGCCCACCGAAAACTGCCTCGCAGTCACAGTCAAAAATCCAAATTTTCACTCATCTCTCTTCCTTGGTCGTCTACACACCAAGAAAACTCTGCATGGGTAGGGATGGCAAAAATGGGGTGCTTACAGGGAACCTTGTTTTAGACTCTATAAATATATTTGCACCTCCTTTAGATTTCAAGAAAACTTGTACAGAATGGTCGTTTGATTTAACAATCCCCAATCCTCCTTTATATGACTGAGTAAAGAGAAAGAGAATGAGCCTCTTTATTTTGTAAATTTTATTGAGTTTGTGGGGTCAACCCAGCTTAACATATCTTACATTTAAAAGGAGGTGTTTGAATATGGTTTCCATTAAGAGGGTGGTGGATTCATTAGTTTGTGACTGATATCAGTCTAAGAATCTTATTTAGTGATTTGTTCATTTTTCTTATTTCCCTTTACTAGTTTAATATTCGAAGTCTGATTTTTTTGAACAGATTAGAGCATGGCATATATGACTATATCCTGAAATTATCTCTTTTTATATATTTACCAACTTCCCTTCTTTTCCTTATCAGAATGCATGATGCAGGTGAAATTGATGTTCGGGCTTGTTATGCTGCTATTTCTGTGAGTCACTTGTTCCTCCCTCTTTCTGATATTAATGTATTCTTATGTTCTGTTATTATAAATAAAGCTAAATCTTTCTAGAAACTGTGAAGCCAAATTGTCTGTTTTTTTAAGATTTTTGAGACATAACTACATGCATTACCTAGGTAGCAAGCACACAAGGGAAGACAACAAATCAATTTATTATAGCCAATGAACCATATGTATCTAAGATGACTCTAGGTGAGGTGGTGAGGAAAGACATGCATAGCTTAGGCCTTGTTTCAAGTATAACCTCGAGAACAGAGTTGATTGAAAGGCAAGAATCCATGTAGCTGATCCCATTTAGTTGGGATAAGGATTTTTTTTTGGTTGTTGTAACGAACCATACTTACCTCATCAATAAATTGATTTATGATTTGTAATTATGCATTTATGCTAAATGTTGTCTTAACTGATGGACATATCTACTGACCATAGTTGTCAAGGTGCCAAGGCGAACCAAGGCGTTGGAGGCTTGACCGGGCGCCTAGGGGACTAAGGCGCTCGCCTAGGGGATCAAGGAGCCCGCTTAGGTGACCAAGGCGCCTGATTTTCCAAGGCGTCACAAGGCCGCCGAGGTGCCTAGGCGTTTCAGTGTGCATTTGTGCATTTTAAATGTGGTTATCATCCTTTTTTTTTTGAGTAAAATAAAGTAGCTATCATTTATGTCATGGCTCTTCCCTTATCTGCCTATTATTCACGGCATGAGGTTTATGAATAACAAGTTTCTGCTACGTACATGGCAGATCTGTTGAATCGTTTTGAAGCTGGTTGAATATTGAGTCTTGTTTGGTTTGTTTAAATTTTTATTTTGCTTTGGTGATGTGGAATGGGGAGTTTTCTGATTAAAGAACAATTGTTCTCCGAGTTGTGGCAATATGTATGGAGAAATTTTGACATGCTTAGAATGATTTTGAGGATCTTTTTCATTAGAAGGAACATGGAAGCAGCTGCCTGGGGAATGCATATGAGATCAAGGTTTGAGATTTCGATAGGTTTGGTTATTTCGACCTCTGTCAGAAATCTAAATATTTCATCGAGATAGTTGAAATTTAGTAAAAATTTTGGGAAATGAGGGGAAAGAAGAGAGATATTAAGAATTTTGGAATGAAACTTTAGGGCATGCATGAATACTCAAAGCGGTAGTTTGGTTTTGCACTCTATTTTGCAAGCGTAAGCATTCAAACATTGAAATCTAGCAAAAAAATTTAACCAGGATGAGAAGATTTATGGACATACATCTTTCTTAAATTTTCAACCCAAATATCTCTTTGCAATTTTGTTGTGGGAGCTTATATGAGTCTGGAAGAGGTTTGAATCCCCAAAGAAAGTGTTCTAGCAATTTCGACTCATTCCGCCAAATTTGACTCAAAATTTGGTATTTTAGATTGAAGGAATATGGCGTTTCCATTATTTCGTCCAAAATTTTCACATTTCGATGAAATATTGTGGTCTTTGTATTTTGTGTATTTTTTTTCCCCAAAGGTCTATCAAAAAAACTGAAATATTTTGCCAAATTTTGACAATTTCGATTGAAATTTTGAACATTGTTAAGATGGTTGTCCATATTCCATACACAGGTTTCTCATCATAATATAGTTTCTTGGAGGCACACCGCTGAACTGGATGATAATGTACCGTTTGACACAACTGCTTTTTCCCATGAGATTGCCCCTTAGTAAAGTCTTGCCGGAATAAGTGATTTCTCTAAATACCTTTATTCTATTCTTACTTAATCAAGGTATTCTTCATGGAGTACCATGTAATTTATACCATGTAATTTAATCTTCTTCCTTGGGATAATGAAGTTGCTAAGTTCGGTAGTGCATCTTTATGTGTTTGAGATTTGAGCAGTGACATATGACCAGATGAACAGTAATTCACTGCATGAAATGATGAATATACAGGTTATGAATTGAGAGTGAAGAGAACTAAGAGGGAAAATTTGGGAAAGTCTGGACTCTGGAATTCTTGGCTACAACGCCTCCCTTTACTTTTAATCACCTCCCACAAGAATTAAACATGAACAATAAAGGTACAGAAAACACCCAATAGAGAAAATTACTTAAAATATCTGACAGCAATATACCCATCAACAGAGTTATAGGGATGGAGGAGACCGACTGCTTTGGGTAAATCTGAAGGAAGCTCCATTAATTAAGGTACCTAGGCATGTGTACATCATGACAGTCTGGAAAAGAATATCTGCTTTCTAAATCGGTGATAAGCTGAAATATGTCAGTTAGTTCTTTTTTGTATGTTATCTTTCTCCTTTGTTCAACGTAGTTGAGAGTTCTAAAATGACTTTGAGAAATTGTGGCTACGAATGGTGCAAACTAAGAGAGTATTAATTTCTTTGTTAGGTCCTTTCTGAGTTCCTAGTGCAACGGTGGTCGTAGATTAGCTAGGGCGCGAAAGTGCATGATGGAAACATATGCACCTGATCATCAAAGGAATTGCTCTAATACTATAGTCTTACCTGTGGGGGTGGCTTGAACTCACAGTCACACGCACTCTAACCGAACATTTGTTTGAGTATTTTGGTATTACTTCTCTCAATAGTATCCTAGAGGATTCTGGATTAAAATTTTCCTTGTGAAGGAAAGGTAATAAAAATTTCTATTACTGAAATCACAAAAAAGGCTGCCTGCATGGAATGCCACATAATTGCTCCAGCAATCTTAAGGACCCAATAAAGTAATTGTATCCTAGAGGATTCTGGGCGATCTTTTCCTTTTTAAGAAAAGGTAAGAAATTTGGCATTACTGAATCACAAAAAGGCAGCCTGTATGGGATGTTAAGGACCCAAGTCACCCAATACAGGAAGGCCACACTTCCCCCTTTCTTACATATCCCCAAATGACTCTTTCCACAATAACTACGCACTATTCATTTACAAAAGTTTCTCATCTAGTCCATATACAAAAAGTGTCTTCCCTCTAAAAACCATCTAGAAACGAAATTCTTTGTTTTTGAAACAACTGTCATGGCTGTCTCTTCTTTAGTTTCAATGACTTGCATTTCTTTCTCTCCACATGCTTCAAAAAAGTGCACTAGGTATCATTTTCCAGACAGTGGAATAATTGCCCTCCCATGGGCCTCCCTCCAACTCCACCATCAAAGTAATGACTGAACTAGGAAATATCCAATACCCTAACTGCCTGTGTCAAACTTTTTTTTTTAATGGCATAATGGGGTGTAGTTTGTAGGTTGATGTTCCTTGGACTTTGTCCTTTCTTTTTCCTTCTATTTGAGATACAATATTTATTGAGAACCAAAGCTGGAAGAATATTGGCTAATGGATTCAGTAATGACAGGGTTCATGTAGCTGGCTGCATGCATTAATGAGGCCTGGAAGTTGTTAATGACATTAAGTTGATTTTGCAATGTAAGTTGTTGAAATTTGTTTTTCCTGAATGGTCCTATCAATGTTGCTGATCTGTTGGGAAGGAGAATTTGAAGGGGAAATGTTTCTGATGGCGAAGGAATTAAGACATCTCAAATTAACAAGCCCTCTTTACTACAGGATCTTAATTCAGTCCAATACAAAATTCTGCAGAGAAAAATAATAGTAATAATTACTTATCTTAAATCTATCCGTTAGAAACTGATGAAACTTGGGTTGAATGGTTTTTATAACAATTATGAACAACCCTCCCCCTGAAAAAAAAAAAGGGCTGCTGTTTCAGTGGAAAACAATTCTTCTACGTTGGAGTCTACCGCCTTGAGTAGGGGCTTTCCAAACAAGCATCCCGGGTAGCTCCAGAACTCACTATGCGTGTTGCCTACTCCTGCCTGAGCTTTCCGATCAACCAATCTCCTATTTCAGGGGCAACGGCTTTCGCGCTAGGCGCGCTAGCGCGATATCGGAAGATCAGGCCCATCACTCCTTCTTGACTTCGATGATTTGCCTGCAGGAGGCCTACTGCTTAAGAACTTTTCATCTACGTAAGATTTACTTGAATGATGCTACAAATCTCCATCAAAGTGGAACAAAATAAAGTTGAAGAAGATCGGAACAAAGCTGAGGAAATTATGGGGCCCACATGTAGGCTGGACCTGGTAGCGCCTGGCTTTGGACAGCTCCACTGTAATTGTGTGATTTGATTTTAATTCAGCCAAAGAAATTGATGAGGCTTCTAGAAACAGTGTTGCCAGCCAAGGGATAGCAGATCTAGATCAAAGAAAACACAGGAATTGCAAGGAAAAGAAGAACAAGAGGTTGAGTCTCACAACCAGGTGAGGCTCAACCAGAAATTAATTGATTCTCAATTTTTCTGGAAAAGCTCTACTGCAGTCAGTCTACTTTCTTTTTATTTATAGCTTGAGATCTTACAAGTGAATAGGAAAGACCAGAAATAGGAAGACTAGAAAATAGGAAAGACTAACCTCTTTTATAACATAGGAAGGTTCTAATACAATGCAAAAGGAAAGTTTCTAAATCTGAAAAATAGAAAGTTGTGGCTTGGTCACCAAGTAATTAGACTTTCCAACTATCCATTCCATATATTAGGAAACTAACTAAACAATATATTTAGGAAACATACTAACTATCTAATAGTGCTGACTATGACAGATTAAGTGCTGGTGGTAGAGATAGTATATCAACTATTAGGAACACTGTTCATGCTGGTACTGTTCACGTACTGTTCACGTGACAGTACCCATGGCTTGTGGTCCTTCCTCTTACTTCTTGTGTAAACCCGGATCTGCATCAGTTTCATTTATAGGGTGTTATTCAGAGGGAACTACATTCACAGTTCTTCCTTCTTATCAACTTGACTCTTTTGATATTGTGCCATTATTTAAAACAAAGGAAAAACTATGAAATTAAGATGTCAACTAAAACAGATATTTAGATCTTAAAGTTTTCCTAAAATTGAGAATGCAATAGAGGACAGGTGACTGGTGACTCATGGTTCTGGGTTTTATTTTGCACTGAAGGAAGAAAATGTTACATAAAAGAATGAAGTAATAAAACTAGTGTCAAATTTTCTGTTATAGAAGATTGAAAGAGTTCTTTTATATGCTAATTGATAAATAAAGAGATACCAGTTTAGTTGCAAATCACTATAGTGCATAAAAAGCAAATCAGTTATGTCGCATACCATGGTTCCTGTTTCGCCATTTTTCTTGTCAAAACCAAAGCCATTCATATCTTTTCGTACTAGTTACTACTACTTTCCAGGTCATATTTGGTCTACCCCTTGGTTTTTAACTCCTTTAATCTGCACCAATATAACTTTTCCTTACTGTGCAGTCTGCACTCATTGGGCCCTTTGTTGCAAATTTCCAATTTCCTTACCACTGCAATCGACTCTATTCAACATCTCTCCCATTGAAGCATTCTTGAATCACCTTAATTTTATATTTTATATTTTACCTTTCTTGTTTTTCCATTTATCCATGACAACATCCAACTCAGCTACACATATTTTGTTTGTGTTATTTTTTTGTTATGCGGCTTTCAGCTCCAAATAATATTGCTGCTCTCATAGTTAATATGCAAATTAATGCATTAGATATTTTACCTACATGGATCAATTCTCCTTGTATTAACTATGTGTAAACTGATCAAATTCTTTTCTTCATTTGCATCATCCTTGCAGCTGTCAGACATATGAAGGTGGTATTTCTGGAGAGCCTGGTTCTGAAGCTCATAGTGGGTACGTTTCATCTGGGCAGATATGTTCAAGTTCAAAATTCAAAGTTCCTGTTTTTCATGTTTATCTGGGATTCTGTTTGGAACTCCTTAAATTGCTTTATTTGCATACTTTGGGAGCAATTTTCTAATGGAACTATTTCAGTTGCTTCATCTCTGTATATTGTTGGACTTGTGTTCTAATCTTTTATATTTTCTGTCTTCGCATTTTGTGGAAGACCCCTCGGAAACCTGGACTTTGTTGCAATAGGTACACATTTTGTGGGTTAGCAACAATGATTCTGATCAGTGAAGCTGGCCGGTTGGACTTGCTCAGTCTAATTGTAAGACAACAATTTCCCTTTTGTATGGTGTTTTTTGTTTGCAATTTGCTTTTTACTGGACCTTGAAAATACTATCTCTATGCGAGCCTTCATAGTGGATTAAACTATCTGTATAATTGAGTGCATTGGTGCTTCCAAATTAGGATACTTGTTGTTAAGATTGCCTTGTTGCATGCCACAACAGAATTTCTCGAGCAATCTTCAATAATCGATCTTCTTTCTAAGCATAGGAAACCCTAGTTTTCCTTGCGTATTCTAGACTAGGGTTAAATAGATCACTAATGCAACAATAGGTGGCTGCGCACCAAGGTTAGGAGCAGAAAAAACTGAAAGGAATCCTCAAGCCAGCAAGGAGAAATCACTCCCATTGATTGGCCTTGCTCTGGTACCATGAAAAGAAATATAAAAAAGGTTAACAAGTGACTAAAGAACAAAGAAGAGAAAGAAGAAGAATGGAGAAGAAGAGAGATGTCCAGAGCAAGGGTTCAACCCAAACCTAACCGAGAGCCTTACAAGGCTTAAATATTAATGATTAAAGTACACATGGCCAATATACCCCTGTGGTCCAGCCCCATCTCTGAACAATATAAACACCAATACAATGTACACAAAGTAACCAAGATACCCCTTGCTACGAGGCAATCTTAACATTATTCACTTATCATAATGTTATTACTTAGATATGTCTGAAAATTTTACTTTTTATAAGATAAACTGGGGAAAAACTTGTCAGATTCTTAGTTAAATTTTGATGGTCTTGTAAATTCATATATCTAGTGAATTTGGTAACATTAACTACTCCCGGAAGCGTTCTTGGCTAGGTCAAAATGTGATATTTATAGCTCTTAAGACAAACTTGTCTTCAGGAGATGAAACTGCGGTTGATAACATCTTTAGGTAACTGCTTTTAAAAGGAAAAAAGGAAGATGTTATATCCTCATGAGGATATGGCCTAATTTGGCTTTAAAACTGTCTTGACCTATCTTGCTTAGCTTGAAATAGGAACCACTGTTGTCCTTGACTGATTCTGTTTTCTTCACGTTTCTTTAGTTAGATATACTCAACTTTGAAACAGGCATTGAAGTTGCTTCCTAGATTAGATTACAGATCTGGAGCTCTCCAACAAAGAAATTTTCCAAATATTTTTTATTATGTCTTGGATTCAATTTTTATTGCGACAATGAGGAATTCATGAATGTAATGTTCTATTATAAATATTTTAACTGTTGTTCTGTTGACAGGACTGGGTAGCATTTTGTCAGGGGGTGGAATGTGGATTTCAGGGAAGAGCAAATAAACTGGTTGATGGCTGTTACTCTTTTTGGCAGGTAATATATTTTGGCATGTGCTTTGGTTCCCTTTAGTTCTCTGTCAAGCATGACCTAATCTCTGCAGGGTAAAAAATAAATAGGGGGGGTGTACTTGCATTAATTCAAAGGTTACATGCCGTCATTGATCAACAACTAAGGCCATCAGAAGTTGGTGAAGGAATCCAGACCTCCGGGAGCACTAGAACTGTGGCACCTTTTACTTTGTTTGATCAGGAATGCAGTTCAGAACTGAATTCGTCTGATGAAGGTGAAACTTCTGATTTTGGACATGGAGGTAGTTTTAACTTGATGGTCGCAAGTTAATTGTCTATTATGTCTGTAATTTTCTGCCAATCTAAATATTTTGTGCTCTGAAATTCCTCACATCTTTTATACACCTTCTCAATCTTCTTGAGGTTTTGTTGACATTTTGTGTGGTTACTGCCATTCCCGTATATGCATGATTAAACACATCTGATGCAGAACTTTTGGATACCGGTTCCTATTTTGTCAAAGGTCGTGCCAAATTGGAGCCTCTTTTCACAGCGCACTTCAACGATATATGCTCCTATGTTCTCAGGTACCATTTCTCGTAAAAAGTTGGGCTACAGTTAGTGGTGAATGTATTGGTCATATTTGAATGTTCTTTGCTCTATCTTATTGGTCAATTAAGTTGAGGAATCTTAACTTGGAATCAGTCCTTGACCAAACTGATTAACAAAGTCAATTTGTTATCATTTTTTAGTTTAAAACCATCGTATAGACCTTCTTGCCAAATCTTTTGTTTGATAAGTCCAATCTGTGGTCCATCTTTTGGACTTTTCCTTGGAAATTATGCCATATTATACAATCAAATCATTGCTTTACATGCTTCTGGACGGGAAATAAAATCCTGACCTGTTCTTCATTGTCATCCACTGGGTCGGTGAGTTCCCATTTGTACGAGTTGGACATTTTCTGTCCACAGTAATGTTTGAGTAGTTCACCCAGTTCTTTTCAGAGATATAAGTCTGAAATTTTGTTTATGCAGGTAGAGGAAGGAGGGTTCAGGGACAAGCCTGGGACCCATAGGGACTATTATCACACTTGTTATTGTCTCAGTGGTCTCTCAGTGTCTCAATATAGCTGGTCTAAGTGTGCTGATTCCAGCTTGTTGGAGCCCATCCATCCCCTCTTCAATGTTGTCTTAGATAGATACTACGAAGCACGCAGTGGCCCCAAGGAGAGTAGAGCTCATGACCTCTTTTTTGAGGTGTTGATCTTTTACCAACGAGCTGTCCCCCTTGGGGTTGCATCTTCTTTGTTCTTCAGTAAGGATTCCCCTAGCTTGTAATTTCCATTGGCTATGTTTGGTTGCAAGGGGAATTGTAGGAAAGGGAAGAGAAATTTTTAAACTTAAAAGAGGAAACTATTATAATTGTAACACAAAATGATTGTATAAACTATATAAATTTCTTAACATATTTAGTAATGATAGTAATAAAATGTAAAATTTATTTTACTTTCTAAAACGCATGGGATTTGAATGCAAAATGAAGTGTAAGTTAATAACTAAATATGGAATGATTTGGAATTGGTTACATAGCAATGTGATAGTATGTGTTGTAATTCATTTTTAAGTTAAAAAATTTCACTTCCCTACCCTTCAATTCCCCTTGCAAGTTGTAACCAAACACAGCCATAGTAACTAATATTGGAAAAGGGTGTAATAATATGCTTGATTACTAAGAAAAGAGAACAAGAAAAAAAAAATTCTGAAGATTTTTTGATTGATTTTTATTTGAACTGGCATGGATTAGGTTATCTTTGGTATCATTTATGTTTTTATTTATGATTTATTTGTTAAAATTATTAATGAAAAATCGATTTTAATCTAAAAACAAAAAGCATTTGGTAACTACTGGACAATGATTATAGAATGAGAAATAGTTTGGAATGTCTATGTGCATAATAATTTTATAAGCCTTTTCCTTTACAAACCCTTTTTTCACTTTGTAATCCTAAAAGAACTCTTAACTTTCTACAACTAGTCCATTGCAAGAGCTGTTCCCTTCTTGACATGAACATCTTCAAGCACTCGTCCAACTCTGACCTCATGAACCTAATCATGAGGTTTAGAGCGGCCAAGCTTGCATCTAGCCGTAGCATCACTGCATTTTGCATTGCCATTTGCTCCCTTCCATGTATCCATCAGTCCGCCTTAAGAAGCCATTGGTGAGGACTTGTAAAGGGTCAGCTAAGGTCTGAAATAAGAATGGGCAGAAGTACTTTCTTTGTCGCATAGGAGTTTCTGCATAGGGAAGCCAGTCTAGCTTATGCAATGGTGTGTGCCGATGGAATGCTGATAAGAATCTTCTTAGTCCGGGCATTTGGCCAACCGGTCATCGCACACATCAACTTTGAAGTCAAACTGCTTCCTTGCAATCTTCTGTCAATGACATATACTTGGCCTCATAGTTGACAAGGCCTTGAGCACATTTATGAGGCGATTGAAGCTTTGACATCCAACTAATTGGACCATTCCCAAACCTAAAATCATAACATGTAGTTGACTCCTTTTGCTGAGATCATGGGCAAACATTGCATAAAAATAGCAAGCTTTCAAAGTTAAAGCCAGCTTCATCACAGTTGCTTATTCCACCCCCGTCGAGTGTACTTCTGATCCCCAACCAAGTGGTGATTCAACATAGATTTATATCTTGGAACTAAGTCAATTTTGAAGCAGATTTGCGATAATGGAACCAACCAGCAAAAAGCATTAACATGAGGGTAGTTTGTTTAGAATACAAGCTGGGAGTGCCCAGCGATGCTACAACATTTCATGCCTAAGTCCACTCAATCAAGAATCAACTGCGGGAAAAAACTGAACGACAGTGACCCAACCATAATTGAAATAGGCTATTAAATTTCACATATGGCCCATTTGGGAAGTGCTATACCTATTCAATAATTAGCCCTTCAAATTATCAATCCACATGATTAAAAAGCGGCAGCATGCATTAAAGTATGGCTTATAGTCCAAGCATTCATGAAACATTTTTCGGGGTCATCCTACACTACGACCCCCATAGGTATGAATAGAAAGTTTTCATTTCATTTTGGAGATGGCTTTTGTATATGGACTGTGTATGTACACGGTTGGGGTATCAGTCTTTTACTCAATAGGGGATGGATAGTTTTGAGATTACACTTCTTCATCTGATGGTTGAAAGTACGACTATGTATGTACAATCCCCTATATGAAACCTTTTACCTTATTTTTTAATTGAAAGAAATTTTCTTTCACCTCAAATGAAGGCGGTAAACGAAACCAGGGACAAGATTATTAATGACTTGGCTCCCATGAATTTTGATTGTATCTTCTAAATTCTAACTGATCCTAGATCTCAATCTAACACCCATTGAAGCCTGGGTCCAGATCCTCTTTTGTTTTTGGAGGATCACTACTTAGTGTACATACCAATGCATCGATATACACATTAGGTAAACTATAGCTGTTGGATCACAGTTGGAAAGACTCGACAACATGAGAAGATCTTTTTTCCCAAAGCCCAAGGTTAAAACAATTCAACCGTGATATTCTCATTGACCGTTGGAACGAGGTTAAAATCCCGTAAGCCATATCCATTTCCTCGAAGCCAAAGGATAAATTCTAGCTCATTGACTGTTGGATGACGATTTTGTGATTAATTTCCCATAACGGTTTCCAGATTCCAGCTCGGGGGCATCCTTGCTAGCTGACACATGGTTGTAATGTATGGGATCCTCCTCGATCAGGGCAAATATGCTATGATCCCCAAGATCGTGAGATATAATCCTTCCATATAATCGACCTGAAAGACGATTGCATGTGTCTCGTTCTGATTGAGGCCTTTATGGGATGCGTGTTCTTTTCTGATTAGTGGTTTCATTATTCCTATGTCAAATATCAATACATTGACATCGTCATTTTTCTTGTTTTTCACAAGCTTGCTCCTCAATATCACCTTACATGCATACCTTAAATTGGTTTTCCTGGCATAGAGATTGGTGATACCAAACTGCCATCTGGTGAGTTCTCTATGGAGCAAACTCAGAGTGCTGCTAGAATCTCACCTGAACGTCGATGGTGAATTTTTTGGTAATATTGAAATGAACATGTTCATACCAACAGTGTTGGCCAATCATGATTAGAAATAGAATGAAATTCAGGGATAAAAATGTTAAAAAATATTTGTTGATGAATGTTTTCTGTAGTTTTGTAATATCCAAACTAAGTTAGATAATTTAATAAAACCATACATTGAGTGGGTAATTTCGTAAACTGAAACCCTTTTTTTTGGGTAAAAGTGTAAACTGAAACCCAAAATAAGTAATTATGTAATTGTCCCAAATCACGGAAAATCGCTGCATTTGCCAATGAGATTTCCCATTCAAGAGATCTAAAGTCCACATGTACTGTTGAGATATCATGCGGCGCTCAAAGATCGACGGTAACATATATGTTAACCTTTCTTACAAAATGCTTCTTGTGATGGTCGCCATTTCTCATCTAGACACACAAATCCATTGAAAATTCCAGTTTGCTAATCGATTTTCACTGCGTTTCTTGCCTGTGCGACGAAGGTGAATCTGACTGTATTGCTTTACTTTGACGTTTTTAATTGCAGAATGATCAGACAATGTCGTTTAATATCTGCTTGATCGGTAAAAAAAAATAAAAAATTCTAGGGTTTTTGTATTCAAGAATCTGCTTATGTTACTTGTGGATCGGAAGCTCATGTTCGGAAATTTCTTTTGTTTTATACATTGTCTAGATCTCTTTAAAGGCATTTGTCTTTTTCTGGTTTTCTTTGGCGGGTATAGGGTTAGTTATGTCTATTTTTTCTCCCAATTTTTTTGCATTGATTCTTCAGGGTGTGTGACAGAAAATCGTAAATTGACCGGCATTCACGCAAATTCAATGGTGAGAATCAGGAATTGCGTGCTCGCATATGCAGGAAATGTTGAAAAACGTAGAACTCTGAGTGATGAAAGGACTGAGAAATTCACTTTTGCATTTGAAAGTTATCGTTTTAGTTTTATTTGGGAATCCCTTTCTCTTAGACACACAAACACTTTATGCAGGCATATATGTATGACCTTAGATTCTTGCTTTTGGTTCTGGTTTTGGATTACTTTGGTGGTTCAATTGTTGTTCTGACGCCGCATTATTACTATGAAAGGTTCCTGAGTTGGGTTGAAGGTTGCTTTATAAATGGCTGAAGCAAAGCCTGGAATGAGGAAACCAGTGTTCACCAAGGTTGATCAACTTCGGCCGGGAACTAGCGGGCACACTCTCACGGTGAAAGTGGTGAGCTCGAAGATGGTGTTGCAGAAGGTCCGCCCTGATGGGCCACAAGCACGTCAGATGCGTATATCGGAATGCTTGGTTGGAGATGAAACTGGCATGATTGTTTTTACAGCCAGGAATGACCAAGGTAATGATCTTTAGTTGATATCTACCTTACTGCAAGATTTGAATTCGTTATTGTATTATAGTTCTGGCTGGAATGTCAAAATCATACGGAATTTTTTGCCAGGTACTACAGACGTCATCATTACCAGCAATTCTAATTTATTTTAGTTTTTCATTCTTATTCTCTTTTATGTTTCTGCTACTATAGTTTTTCATTTGCTCTGTGTGTTCAATCTCGTTCTCCAAGCATTATGTGGTGAATTTGAAGTTATTTAGTACTAGTACGTCTGGGACTTACAATGGAATGAACTTGGACTGGATCAGGGATCCATAGCAAGTTTGATTCCTATTGTGTATGTATGCATAAGATTGGATCCAATGGCTTGGATTAACCTGAATCTGGTTACCTATAATCATTTGTAAATTCCATTCATATCGTCTCCAATGAGATGGGTTGGTTTTGGTAGAAAATCTAACATTTATTTTGTTATACAGCCATTTTTTTTAAGTAGCAGGATTGGACCAGATGTAATTGCAGATCGGTATTGCGATTGGTGGATGCCAATGCAATGGGTACTGTACGGATAGTCTGATACCATGGTATCTCCTCCCTTAATAACTAGGCCAGGGTTGAGCCATATTGGCTGATCTGTATCTCGATCAGAAAATTCTGATCCCATTTCGTATCACGTATTTTTAAACCTTGTATACAGCTTTGAAAGATCACATGAATTAATTATCAGCACAGTTGATTATTTGATCTCCTATTGTTTATTTACTTATATATTTTTGATGAAATAACAAAATTTTATGTTGCCATTGACCAAGGAAAAAGCTCCAAAGAGGAGTCTGTTTATGGCCAAGAATTGAGTAGCTCCAGAACTAGATGAGTCCGCAGCTATGTAGAACAATATACAATCCCAAAATTAACACTCTAATTTGTTTCTGCTTTCCCAATGGGACCCGAAAACACTGATATGGCATATCATGTGTGATTTTAGAGGCTCCTTGATACCTGCTTGACCTCTTTTATGGACTGGATAACAAGTGAGTTGCCGTAGAATTATTGGTTTGTGCTCGTGAGCTGCCCTAGATCATAATACTCAGAAATCTTACAAGTCAATCTGCTAGCATCCTTGAGAATCTGATTATTTCTCTTTTCCCATATACTTTGCACATGACTTCCGTAAGGGTTGTAACAAAATAGAGAAGAAATGATGCAGTCCAAGAAGGCCCAAGGCCCAAGCTCAAGTCGATAATGGGTCAGCCCAAAGAACCAGTCGGTATTGGTCCATTGGACCAACCCAAAGACCAACCCACACTGTTCACGTGAACAGTGTTCACGGTACTGTTCACGTGAACAGTGTTCACGGTACTGTTCACGTGAACAGTACCAACAGCAGAATTTTTCCTTCTTTTGTTATTTATTTCCTAAATTATTCTTAGATTTTGTTTCCTAAAGTTAAGTTATGGATTGATATTTTGTAAGTTGTTTTTTTGGAAACTTTCCTAAATCTATAAAGGCAAGTTTCCCTTTTAATTTATCTTAGGATATTTTTTAGATTGGAAACTTTCCTAAATCTATAAAGGCAAGTTTTCCTTTTAATTTATCTTAGGATATTTTTTTTAAGATGACTAAATCCTTCCTTATTTCCTTATTTTGTAATCTTTCTTAAGTCTATAAATAAGATAAAGAAGAAGAGAGCCAGCAGATTTAGACCAGAAAAAAGAAGAGAGTTTAGCTCCTGATTTTTTGGTTGAGTCTCATAGGTTGTGAGACTCAACCGAAATATTTTGTTTTATGGTTTTCTTGTCCTTCTGTTAATTCCTTCAAGTTCTTATTATTGCATACTGAATTGCGATACCATTAAGTGCTGATTTGATCAACGAAAGCTCGTGGGATTAAAGATTAAAATCATATCGACCAGCTCTAACTAAACCAGTCCCGTTTTCAGATGATAGGTAGTTTTCAAAAAATCACATCTTTCTCATCTGTGATCGGATCATCTCCAACTTTGGATATGTCTTCAAGTACATCCTAAAGATCATTTCCTTCAAGTTTGAAGAACAACCAACGGTCAGATTCTCAGATAAGCCGAATTTTCTTTAAAGTCTCTATTCTGATTTCTGGGTTGGGTTAAAGAAAGATCCTGCAACAAAGAGAATTAATTAGGATTGTCATCCTTGAATCCTCTTTGCCATCAAGAAAGCTACCCAAGTAATATAAAAAATCCCTCCTATTGCTGTATATGTAGAATTATAAAGGCATAAAAAAAGGACAAAGGACTAGTCTTGGTTACACTCGAGATATAAGAAAATCCTATAGGACCTAGTTAACTCCTATACCTAGTCCACAGATGGCACTAAGTGTAGTAGGCACATTACTTGTATTATTTATTAAGACTAAAGGGGGAATATGACTAAGTTATCTGGACCATTCCCTAACATAAAAACCTTCATATCTTAACACCCCCCTCAAGTTGGAGCACGGGGGACTGTGAGAGCTTCAACTTGAAATAATGTAGCAACGAAACAATTGAAATAGTGTAGTACCGAAAGCAACAATAGCAGCAGCAACAGTAGTAGTAGTAATAGCACAACATAAGTAATTGTGAACCAAGCAGCAACAATAACACAATATAAATCACTATGAATCAAGTAGTAGTAGTAGTACAGTAAACACCTAGTAGCAACAATAGCATAGTATATGTTACTGTGAATCATGCAGCAATAGTAGCACAATATAGGTCATTGTGAACCATATAGTGGTAGCAGTAAAACAGAAATCTAGTAGCAACGATAGCACAATATAGGTCACTGTGAACCAAATAGTAGTAGCAACATCAGTAGTGAAAACAGTAGTAGTGGTGGATCCAACACAATTGAAGAGGTAGTAGAGGCTGAAATAGGTACAGGTAGTAGAGGCTGCATCAGGTGCAGTTAGTAGACTTCATCATGAGCATGGTAGTAGTTGGCTAAGATCTCTTCAATGTGAAGACATGAACTTGAGCACATGAAAAATTCCACGTGGACAAATTACAGCGGGAGACATCAACTGTAGGATAATAGAGGAAGTTAGGAACAAGAAATCCAACTTTCAAAATAATCCAATAAGATATATGGTGAGTCCTAGTGTTACTAGGAATAGGGTAATTAGGCAAGTGGATTTTTGACATTAATTAAAAAATCAAAGATCCAGTCAGCAGATGTGGATAAAAAATGGCAGGCAAGTAGTTAATGACAACTAGGATAAGTCATCAAAATTTGGGTACGATCCAATGGTGGAATCAAGAAATGCTAGTTGAGGTAAAATTCCTTGATTTAGAAACAGGCAACAGAAGAATGATAGCAATGGTAGCAGATCAATACCTAATCGAATCAGATTTGTATAGATCGATAGTAGCAACCAGTAGCAGTAGCAGATCTGATCAGATCTAAGCAAAATAGTATATCTGATCAGCAAAAGATATAGTAGTAGTAGTAGTCATGAGAAAACCAACAGATTCCAAGAACCCAGATTGTGACGCACATCTGATCAGCCATAAGCAGTAGGTATAAAAGATCTCGATCAGCAGTTTTTGAAATCTGATTTTGGCAGATCTTGAAATCTGATCAGCAATAAGCAGTAAATATATCGAGATCTGATTTTGGCAGATTCTGGAAATGATCTCGATCAGCAGTCCACTATGGGCAGCACTTCAACGACAGCAGTAAAACAATAAAGGAATTGAACTCTGCTTTTCAAGAAACCAGAATATGATAACAGCGGCAAGTAGTAGTCATAAAAGACAAATCAGATCAGATTAGATCTGAAAGTTAACCATAGAGTAGCAGTCACAATAACCAGATCTTTAAGAGGATTTGAGCAGCACTCGATGATGATAATCAGCACAGTAAATACCAATATCGATCAGAAGAGGATCTTGATCAGCAACACTGGATAATGATAATCAGCACAGTAAATAAAGGATGTTTAATTCCTCAAGAATTTTTTTTTATTGGTAGATATCAAGAAAATTTTACCCTCCTATATATACCATCCAAAACCAAGCTACGTCTAGAATGTCGAAGGGAGATGTCCCGCGTACTCCAAAGAGTTTCAAAAAATGGTGTGCCGTATCTCCTTTTTAAAATTTTGTTCTTTTCCATTAAGAATTGGGTGAACCTAGATCAAGTCAATAACTTCTGGAATGTCGTATGGTACTTAGACATGTCACATGTCATTGCTAGCTTGTATCTTTGGGTTGACCCAATTAATGGACCATATTCCTTGGACATTTCTGTATGGTGGTCGTACAGGTATTTATTAAAAAATATCGTCTTCAGTCTGGTTGGTCTACATTTATTGCACTGCACTTTATAAGTACATTGCCAACTAATCTTGTGCAGTCACGGGCCCACAGGATGAGATGGATATGGCTGGGAATCTGTGTAAGATTTTATTTTAATTGGAATACCTTTGTAATCTTTTATTTTTGCGGATTTAGATAGGTTTTAATAATTTCTATGTTTATCAGCTATTAGCTATTAGAGTCCTTTTAGATTTGATTTTATTTCCAGTTTGGTTTAAGCATATACGTCGTCATAGAATTAGTTTCCAATTGTTAGTCTTTTATTTTCTTTATACTGGCATGTAACCGTCGTATTATTTCAGTTTTGGAGAATGAATTGAAATATTGGGTTTTGAGTGGCTGCGTGACCTGTGGTGTGCTTGTGACCTGTGAGCTGCGGCTCCTTCCCTTTTCTGTCTCTCTCTCTCTCTAGTCTCAGCGACTGGAACAGCCCCTTCCTTCAGTTAGTTCCCCTTTTCTTCTTCTCTCTTCCCTCCTCCCTCTCTGCAACCGTGAGTTCTTCTGAGGTCTCTTCCTTCTCAGATCAGAATCCCCTCCATTCTTCTTCTCCTTCTCTCTTCTTTTCCTCTTTCTCAAACACTTTTTCTTTATTATGCTAATTTTTTTTTCTGCTACAGCTTGCCTACCAACCTGCGATGACCTGGTTTGATCTCACTCACTGCTAGTGGGTTTGAACTGAAAGTATGAAACTCTGGATTATGCGATCACCTTGGATTCCTTCCCCCAATAATTCCCCTCTCCACTGAAGTTCGAAGACCTGCAACCACAGTTGCTTTCTTCCTACCGTAAAGCTTGATTAAGAGATTTTTCTTTTATTAATTTCAGCTACTGGTTTGATGCGTTGATTGTGTGGGTTTCAGAGAGCTGCAAATCAGCAATTCATCCTCAAAATTTCAACCCGATTGGAGCTTAGGTGAGGGGAGTTCTCTCATCTGCACTGAAATCAACTCTAACGCTCCATTCTAGTCTGCGAATGAAGGTTGAAGAAGCCTTTTAATCTTGTTTTCCAGAAATACCCCTACGCTTTAGGTTGAATCCTACTTTGTCCTATTTTATAACCCCTTCCAAGATTACCCTTAATCCTTTATCCTTAATCTCTCTTATGTCCCAGATTCTGTTTCTCTCCTAAAAGGGGGTCTTAATTGTTCACAATAATTACCAAATTGCCACTGCCCTTATAAGTTGAATTTCTTATCATTTGGGTGGGCTCATAGTGGATCCAAATCCTCTCCTTGGTTTTTATTTGATGTACAACGTCTACTTTGGTGCTTCTTACTTTACATTGTGAACCAAAGACACTTTGGTTCTTCTTTCATGAAGGCATCTCTTGATGTATCATGCACTACTAGTTTTCATGCTCTTTTTTAGAATCTTGTTCAGCTATTCTTTTTGTGGTACACTATGTTTCCCTAGAGTATCTTTGAGCATGTTTGGTTTGGGCAGTTGTGCAGCTGGTGTAGGATAATCAAGATAGTTGATTACTTTAATTTACATGCTACCTTTTTTAGTGGCTGAAATTAAACATTGATTAGGAAATGAAAAGGTATGAGCTGCTGTTGAAGGGTTGGCCGACAATTTACGTCATCAACTTTCTACTCTTGCATGCTTGGTGACATGGGAGTTAGTCTGGTTAAAATTTACTACTTATGAGCAGTAGTATAGGTCTTCGAGGGAACTAAAGCTCATATAAATAATTCGGAAGCTACATCATAAGATTAGGTTATCTATTAAATGTTCCAGACAAGGTTTTTTACTATGCTGAGTTAATCCCATTACTTTGACCTTAATGGGAAAGATTTCACAACCTAAAGTCATTTAAGAAAATCCCCATGGTAATGTTACCATGTTTAGAGTGGGGACTGGAATTCTATAAATTTTGTACAGCTGTTCTTGGAGATTCATAGAGCATCTAGAGGGATTTGATGTGAAGTGATATTTGGAATACCCATTGAATTAATAGGTTTTTATTTTAAAGTGTGGCAAGTGATGAGGAAAAATGAATTTTAGAGGTACAAAGTGGGTGAGAGAGAGGTTCAGAAAGTGAAAAGCAAGAAGTTGGACTAAATTTAAGGCATAATGACTTTTTTTTTGTGGGTGAATAGAAGATTTATATACAATTAAGCACCGAGTGTATAGAAGTTCTCCAAATGAGTGAAGGAAAAGAAGAACAATGATACAGCAGCAAAATTCTTATCCACAATGAGTTAGGTAAATTCCAAGGGTTTACAAGAAATCTATTCCTGAGGGAATCTGAGCAAGGTTTCTCAAAAGAAAGAAGGGTTTCTCTGACTTCGAAGACTATGGTGTTCAAATCTGTTTGAATCTTGAGTTATGCTCCATCCATGTGTGGTAGATAGTTGCACAAAAGGAAAGTTTGCCCACTGTGTCACAACTCACAATTACTTTTCACATATGAAAGTATTCTCATATTTGGCTAGTAGCGGCAGATAATACCTTCTCATAGTTGATGGGAAAAAAGGACTATCGAAGAAGAGGTGATTGTGTCCTCTTTTGCCGATCAGCAATGGAAGCATTTGGGATGGATGGGGATACGCCTTTGGATAAGGAGGTCCCTAGTTGGCAGAGAGTGCATTGAGACTCTTCAACAAATGAAGCTGTGACAGGGAATGAATCCTAGAACCAGATAATCCCTACCCATGGGATTGTTGAAGCCCGAGTGCTGATCAATTTCCATGTTGAGAGAAAGGAGTTGGAGCATGTTGCCGAAGGAGTTCAGTAAACAAGGTTTCCGCTTTCCATGTGCCGTCTCTTAGTGTAAGAGAGAGCAAACCAGGCCTGAGACAGGTTAGGGGAGGAGAGCCTTCTCGGGCTCTAATCACCCTCAGAGATAATAGCTAACCAAAGCGGTGATCCGTCACGACCTGAGTCCAATCCGTAATACATGTGGAGGCAAACCGCATGGTGATGCCAATTGTCTAACCAGAATAAAGTAGAGCTTCAATCATCAATCTTTGTTTTGATATAGTCTCACCTGATGTATGAGCTCCAACATTTTCTTCCAAGCCTAGGAGGTGTTTTCAGAGCATGGGGTTGTCCCAATGGAGTCATTCCTAAGGGATCTTGAGTTGATCCAGTCGACCTAAATGATCTTCTTCTTTGCATCCACTTTTCAAATCAATTTGATGATACAAGCTGTAACCTGCTTGACCTTTCTGAGACCCAATCCCCCTTCTTCTTTAGGGAGACATGTAGGTGCCCAACAGATCATATGAAGGAATTTGTTGTTGTCGGTACTTCTCCACAAGGAGTGCTCATTAAGATTCAATCTTCAGTATGATGGAGTTGGGGATCCCAAATACATTTTGCTTGTAAATGTATAAGCTCTAGAGGATTGATTTGACATACTCCATGTGGTTCACATAGGAGAGGAGTTTTGCCTTTTCTGAATCTCGAGTTGCACCTGAACCAAAAATATTTCTGTCGAAGCCTCTCACGAGTTCCGTGCGCAACAGGAGATCGCTAGTAATGCACTTTCCTTCAATGAAAGCTGATTGATTAGGACAGGACTGACTGACTCTCCCACCACCCTTTTGAGCCAATTTGCCAAGCTTTAGTAATGAACTTATACAACATATTGCAAAGGGTTAATAGGTCTGAACTCCAAAATGGCACTAGCTCCATCTGTCTTGGGAATCAAGCATAAGAAGGTTTGATTACCTCATGTCACTTGCTGGGCTTGGAGAATAAGCTGTGAACTGCCATGATCAAATCCTTTTTGACAATTTTCATGCTGATAAGAAGAAGCCAATGCTGAAACCATCTGGGCCCGGGGTTTTATGGGGTTGATGTCCTTGGTACCTTTTATTGTATATTACTCGGATTGGTGAATGACATGGGTATAAACTTGCTACTGTGGAGGAAAGATAAGTTGAGACTAATTATGCTTTATTAAATGGAAATCATGTGGGGAATGTTGTAGGAAGATCACATGTGCTTAAGCTCTCAGTTTGTTCTAGAGCTAAGCTTAGTTAGTTCCTAGATTCCAAGGTGTGTATTTCCCCTGACTTTAAGTAGGAGTAGGAGTTGTTCGGCCAAATATCCAGGCAATCCATGGGCTTTGGTTCAGATAAAATAAGAAGAATCTGCTGGAAGATTATGTTATTAGGTAAGACTCGTTTAATTTAATTTCTTTTTCTCTTAAATAATAAGATTGTTTTTGTATCAAAATTTGGGTTTGATTTTGTGAATAGAGCTCAGGTTGGAGTTTAAAGTCTTTAATTTAGTGTACGTAAATGTAATCAGATTTGGAAAATATTTTAAACTTTAGGAGTCTAAGCTAGAAGTTGAAGATTATAAGATAGGCAAGAATTTACCCTTGCTTTAGATTTCTTTTTCACATGTCTTTTCTTATTTTATTTAGTCTTTCTAAACTCATAAATGAGTCTGTTTATAGGATATGTGACCGCTAACAGGAAGTTTGAATTTTTAGATAAATATTATTGTAGTTCCTGTGGGAATTCTTTGTTTTCTCGTGTGCGGTGAGGTGTGGCTGTCTTTTAACTGCTTCACACCTCTTTGCTAGTGTTTGTGCTTCTCACAATTTTTTAGGTTTTTTTTTTTTTAATTTTTTTTTTCTGTTGTTTGACACTTAATGGTTCTTTCTGTTTATCATATTTAACTATTATAAATTTTATACTTGACCCCAAGGAGATAGCTCAGTTGGTAAAGACCAACACCTCAAAGAGGTCATGAGTTTCAACTCTCATTGGGGCTTATCTATCCCAAAAAAAAAAAAAAAAAAAAAAAAACCTGTATTTATGATTGCTGGTATATATATATATATACTGGAGTCAAGCTTGAAGTAGCTATTCAATTCCTATGGTTGGTTGATCTGTTTTAAGGTCCAAACATTATCATTTCTGCAGCTGTTATGGACCTCATTCTTACTTCAAGATATTTATGCAGTCTGAAATCCAAAAGTATATGGATCTCAGCTGCACACAGGCCCAAGGATGTACTGATGTATGCGATGGTTAATAGAAGAGCTTGATAATGACAAAGCAGTTTCTGCTAAGTAATCAGAATAGGAAATTAACAGAGTTCTGGTTCAAGTAACAGAACACAGGATTGTTATTGTTTTCATTTCAGGAAAACATAGAAGGAATCAAAACAGAAACAGAAGGGTGAATTATAGGTTCAAAGACAGATCAAAATCTTATAGCAGGAAATATGGCTGAATATAAGTTTCAGATCTAAGATCAGAAAACAAGTGAATGAAATAATGGACTGAATTCCTGCTAACTCTAGGATGCTAGTTTGTCTCCCTCTTACTTTTGAATTGATACTGCATCAGAGAGCTTGAATCCTTATTCCAATATTCTTGTATTATTTTATTATTTTTTGTTGTATATTGTCAACAAGACGTGTTTTGTTCAGTGGATTTGATGCAAGCCAATACAACTGTAATCCTGCGCAATGCGAAAATTGACATGTTCAAGGGTTCAATGAGGCTTGCTGTAGACAAGTGGGGCCGTGTTGAAGTGACTGAACCAGCGAGCTTCACCGTGAAGGAAGATAACAACCTGTCGCTGGTGGAATATGAACTGGTGAATGTCGTTGAAGAGTAACTTGTGCGAAGCTGTTGCTTCCCCCTCTGAAGTAAAAATTAAAAAATGAAGCGTGACGTGAATTTTGTGGGTTTTTTTTTGAGGTCAGCATTATGTCGTTCTATGTGGCTCCTGGTTGCCTGGGCGAATTCTCTTCTAGGAAATCTTGAAGCTACTATTACTGAAGGGGAGTCAGGTCATACCTTAGCAGCAGTGGAAGGCTCCTTTTTAAGATACTCCAATACGTGTGGCGATAACACCGGAATGATGACATCAGCTATAACACCGGAATGATGACATCAGCTACCGAGCTTTTAGGACCAGAATTGTCTCTCAGTATATATATATATATATATATATATATATATGAATGTTCCAGAAGTGTAGTTCTTCAATTTCATGCTTTAACATGGATCTTCCTGCCTAATACCTGTTCTGGCCTAATATATCAGTGTTTTTGACTCTCAAATGTTAATTTCCCTGAATGTTCTAGTCACTTCTGTGCAGCTGTTGATTTCGTGGATTAGACATAAAATAGCTTCTCCATTCACTATAATTTGTTAAAGAGTGCCATCCTTCCCGTAAACTGGGTCCAACTGCTTGCACTGTGGGCCCCATGTTACGGAGCTGCTGGATCTAGACTGTCGATGCTAATATCTCTTTAATTTATTCTAGAAGCTTGCACTCCAGCGTTGCTTCCTGTAGGAATGTGCCAATTCCCTGGTAAGATGCATTGATTGGTTTAATTTGAGTCGGTGCCTCTCGTATCAATGGTTTTCAGCCAGATCCTTGGCGTTGTTACTGCGTTACTGCAGGTATGCTTTTTACGAATGTAGCCCAAGTTAAATTTTCGGATCATATGTCGCTAACAGAAACTGAGGGAAATATATATATCACATTGAGGATATATCATACTTGAGTTGTGTATCGCAATGTTGAAATATTGCGTGGATGGGGTAGAGAGAAGACCCAAACCTATATTGATGAGATCACCCTGCCCCCACCATTTATTCGAAGACCCAAGGCCTCCCCTACAAACCAAGGACTGAACCCACACAACCTCATCGTGCCCCACCATTGTACCTACTCAACCCAGGTTCATGACTTGGTTTGGCCTTGCATCTTCTTCAAATTATTATGCTACCCATATTGTCACTGATGGAAGCTCTAACATGTCTTCCGGCAAAATTACAAAGCCTTTGAAGCCGAATTAAATAAACCATGCAATTCATACCACCCTCGTTTCAAATTTTTCATGCAAATGATATTTTATGGGAGGGTTTTTTTTTTTTAATTTTATATATATATATATATATATATATATATATATATAAAAGTTATTGTTTAGTTAAATACTAACAATAGAAAATCCTATTTTATAGAAATCTTTTTTTCGCTATATTACATGGAAACAAAAAGAGCATAAAGTAAAAAAATTTCTACTCAAGTCAGATAACCAAAGTAACAGGAAGTTATAAATGAATAGTAAGTTCGTGTTCCTACTTATGCCCAGAAACTAGTGGAGTTTATTAGGGAAACTTTCATTTTCTACCCCATGTGATTTCCTATCTAAGCAAATAGGAAGAAAGTATCATTCCCCTTTTAACTTCATTTTCACTTTCAATGACAATGACAATCAAACAACTCGTAGAAAAATCTCATCTTTCATAACAACAAAGCTGCCATAGAAGATTTTCAGACTGCAATTGGTTGAGTTGCACTCTTTTTTAAGTATTGTGCAACAAATCAGATATAGAGCCACATCCTTTTATTGTTTGATAAATAACAAGGGTTCACAGCATGGGCAAGTCCGGAAAAGCCTGGGAAAGATGAGGTTAAAATTCTGTAGACTAGTAAACCCCAAGTCTCATGCTCATATGCTGAATTTCAGCCAAACAAAAGTGGCCATGTGACAAAACACAGCAATTGAACAAACCCAAGAGGGTGCTAGGGAAACATAGCATTGAACAAACCCAAGGTATAATATGTCTATGGGGTTTTCTTCTTGACATCAATCCGGTATCAATGACTGTTGACACTGGTGATTGGTCTCCATCGGATCACGTAAAATCCCATCACTCCTGTCTCAAATACCAAAACTACCTCTATTGTGGTTTCTGTGATAGCCCAATAACTATGCGCTAAAAGGAATCATTGTCAAGAGGACCTTGACACCGATCGATGTCAAGTAGAAAGACCCCTCTCTCTATGACTATAATTATGGAATAATAAGAGTTGCAACTTGCAACAGCTAGCTAGTTTAGTTTTGGATTCTGATGAATCACTTAGTATAATCCCACTTTTAGTTAGTTTTGATAATGACACCTCAAGTGGTAGGGCAGACCCTGCCATCCGGGGCCAATCGTGAGGGAGAAACAGCATATACAACTATAAGTGACTCAGAGCTGACATCATACATTAAAACCTGGAAGAATGCAGATATGAAAGATGAATGATCAACAGTGAGTCCTTATTTCAGGGCTTTATTGTTGTGATGGGCCCAGATACTATGACAAACACTGAGTCATCCACAGTCCCCTTGGCACACACTCACTCTTACCCCAACTCCAATTCCATGTATGGATGAAACTGACATTGATTAGGTTAGGTAAGCAAAGATGTCTCTTGTTGTCTTTGATCATATATCATGGTATCACTTGTCAAAGTAGATCTGATTTTAAAATTACAATCCAAATTTTGTTAAGTTGGTTAAATTCTTTGTGGGATTGTAAGATATCTATCAAATTGTTAAATCAAATCATTTCATGTGTGGACCTTTTTTTTTTTCATTGGTCATGTGCCTAGATTAAATGCTCAACCTTCTGATTAAGTAACCATCATCTACTCCTCATATGATTCTTCATACTTCATATAGAAAACTTAAAAATTCAAACCCACAATTTCTATTTGTTTATAAGAACATAATATCATATTACAGTAGCCATGATAGAAGACTGAACAAATGAAAACTGGTTACAAGAAGCCAGCCTTGAAATTCAAAATTGTAATACAAAGTTCATGATCTACAGTTCATAATTAGACCCTTGGTTTATGGGGTAGTACTCTTTAGGACATAATTAGTGGTTCAGGGATTTTTTTCCATGCCCTACTGTAATTCCCATACTCTACTGTCATTCCTAATTAGATTTGAATACAAAAGTAACAAAATCAACCTATCACTTTTATTCTTTCCCTCAATGATAAAGGAAGCTAGCCCTAGAGTGGGCCATCTATTATTTTTTGTTAGTGAATGCAAAGAAATAGGACTTAGGACCACCAGAGTAATCAATATTCCATGAAGAGTTGATCAGAAAATTAAAGTCACTATACCAACATAAAGATTTGTATCATGTACAAGGGAGATAGAAGATGGTAGCATTGTTTCAAAGTTGAGAATCCGACCACCTCTTTTTCATTGTCTCATGAAGATAGTATAAAATTCTATAAATGATCTGTTTGGTGTACAAAGGTCTAGAAATTCATATATGTACCACAACTAAGAGGACAGATGCCAAATGATCTTAGATAAACATTGATTGTTCTCCTGCAACTGCACCACCAACACCCCCCCCCAACCAAAGAAAAAGGTTGAAGCCATGAAAATTTAAATTCTGTTAAGATTTTTTGAGGGATTGAAACTTGGAAGTAGATGAAGATGAAGCTTCAGCATTCTATCATGCTTCTGAAGCAAGATAGCTTGAGACTGCACAATTGCTGAGTGTATACTTTATGATAAAAATGGACATTTTATCATGTGCCTGTCATTGTTGCTGTTGTTGTGATGAAGAATTGAAGTGTGAACAAAGTCTGTTCATGAGAGTTTCTGACAAATATGGAAAACACCCGGAAAAGTATCCCATGTGGGTTATCAAAAACACCACTGGTAGGTCATTTCTGGACTAGCCCAGAGAAGAGAAATGTCTCTTGAGTCTTCACTTTGTTATGACTTATTGTATGGTGTAGTTATCATTTTAGTTGGAAATTCTGAAGGTATACTACAGTATATACAATTTCATGGGTTCTCCTATGCTTGTTTGCATGGTCTTAAATGCTCCTTTTGCCGTTTAATTCCCATGCAGTAGATGATAGCATCGTTAAGTATGTCAATCAACATTAGTTTAATGAGAAAGGAGAAATATTATATTTTCCTTCTGTCACCATGTACACACAGAGACCCACCAAGTCAAAACACTTAAAAGTAGCAAATCCCATGAAAGGTAAAGCTGATCACTATTAGTTCTTGGATAGTTCTTTATGATTTTCTACGGAAGTAGCTAGGGCTGATTATTGATGTTCTGTAGCTAAGAGAGAGAGAGAGAGAAGAAGGAATAATGATCACTTGTTTTATATGCAAGGAAGGCGCTATCAAGCCATCTTATAGGGAATAATGGGAGCATCTCTAATATTCAAAGTTTCATATCCGAGGCAAGTTTTCAAGAAACTACTCGAGTTTTAGCAAAAGCCGTTCTACTGGGTCGTATTGATTAGTTGAAAGGCCTGAAAGAGAATATTGTTATGGGAAAATGATACCTGTTGGTACCGGATTCAAAGGATTGATGCGCCGTTCAAGAGAACATAACAGTATTCCTATGGAAATTAAAAATAAAAATCTATTTGAAGGAGAATAATTAGAGATATTTTGTTCCACCAAATTATTTAATTTTTGTATCCCAAAGAATTTTCTTGATACATCAGAACAATTATTTACAGAATTTAATGATTCCTAAGAACAGATTCATTTTTTTAACTTGGGTAAATTACACTAGAGGTACTTGATGTTTTGAAAAATTATAGTAGAGGTACCTGATGTTTTAAAAATTATAGTAGAGGTACCTCACGTTTCAAAAATTATACCAGAGGTATCTGACGTTTTGAGAAATTATACCAGAGGGATCTGGCATTTAAAAAATATTACACATTAGATACCTTTATTTTTATACTTCCAAATTTATCCCTGTTTAGCATAACTTTCTTGGTCCCCTTTGGTTCACTCTCTCACTATCTTGTTGCCGCCACGACTCACCATTCGGATTCCCATGTGCTCATCCTTGTCTCAATTGCCCACCCCCTCTTTTGCCCCTGTCTTCTCTTGTGACCCTTCCTCACCGGTGGTTGCTCATCATCAAGTCACAAATCTCGACTATGATACACACTTTCGGTGAAAATTCCGCACCCCAATTTACTGTTTTTCCAGCGGGTGTACCAATGATCACGCACCAAATAAGGGTAGTTCAATAAGAAACGATCAGTCTCTGAAAATTTAAGGTAATTCTAATGGTTAACTTAGAAGATGCCAATAATAAATAGGATTAATGTTAGAAATATGAGAAGAGGTACTTCTAGTATGATTTTTAAAACATAAAATACTTTCGTATGATTTCTTAGAACGTCGGATACCTCTGTGTAAATTACCCTTTTAACTTTAACTATCATTTGAGTTGGTAATGTGGTTCATGTGGATCCACATGAGGTTTCAGAAGCTAATAGAAGCTTAAGGAGCAAATTTGAGAAAACTAGAGCTGACAGAAGAAAAAGTTGCGCAGTTTCTCTAAAAATAGCCAGTGTATCCCTAATTTTCAGTCTGAGCTGTTCTTGATTGAAGCAAAAGTTAGCAATCAGTAACCCCTTGTCTATTTTAGCTTTTAGACAATTTAGTAGCCCTTCATGTTACCAGCCACTTGTGATCAACCATCACATGGTAAACCTAATTAAAATCAATTTTATTTGATTTTCTCCCATGAAACCAGTGTATGGGAAAAAAAAATCCCACACCAGCAACATGGGAATTTCGTAGTAACAGTCTCTCCTTATACACCATGTGAGCCCTTTATTGAAAAAACCTGTTTCTTATGCCGTGATTGATATGACATGAGAGAGTCCACATTTGGAGAGGGAAACCTATGCATAATATATATAATTATTTGGGAAAAAATTCCCCATAAGGCCATTGTGGGGATTCTTTTCCATAATCTCCAACATGTATCAGTTCTTTCTTTCCCGTGGTTGTGTGAGTCTCATTAAAGATATCGATTCTTTAATACCTATTTATTCATTATGAAAGATTCTTCTCGCAATAGCGATGTAGGAATCCTCTCTTTATATATATATATATAGAAGTAGTTTCTTACTATTTGCTGTCTTTCCAAAACCATTGCCAGGAGACAATGTAAATTTAGGGACTCTATCAATATGTTTGACTCTTGAAATCCAAACAATTGTGATTTCTGAGGTCCTTTATTATGCTGTGATTGATATGACAGAGAAATGAAATTGCAGTCCCAGTCCAGGACTCGAGGAACAAGCAACCACTAGCAATCAATAATCACCATTTCAAAAATATCAGATTGGTGTGTGAGTCTGTGTATCATTTGTTGCTTCCACCGCCCTTCTGAAGTCTGGTTGGGGATTGTATTTAAGTCAAATGGACCATGAATCAAAACCTGGCCAGTTCCAAACCTACACTTCGTACTAACAAATGAATTACAATAAAGATGATAGACCAACTTCTCTGTACCCACGATGAAGAACATATTTATTGAACATTCGAATATATAAGAGAAGAATTATAATAAAATTTCATTAATAATGAACGTTCATCTTTTGAGTAGACAAGAATTTTCATTTACAATAAAATAAGATTTCCATGAGTAAGAATTCATATGCAATTTTTTTTTTTTTCATAAAAAAGTAAGAGAGAAAATGGAGGGATCACTCCAATGCGTTTTCAATGATCTTGAAGAGCAAAAATGCATAAAAAAGAAAAAGAAAAAAAAAGATGGCGCATAAATGTGTGGCTATTCACTAATGAAATCTTTAACACCTTCATTCCTAAGTATGTTGTATTTATTTTATTTTGTTGATTATTTAAATTTTTTTTTCTTATTATTATTATTATTATTATTATTATTATTATTTAGAGAAAAAGAGACGTTGGAGAAAATATGATGGAGCATGGAAAAAAATGAAAAAAGAAAAAGAAAAGGTCAAAATTTTGTTTTGACACGTAAGATTTTATATGTTAAAAAAAAATATTAATATTTGTTTTCAAGAGATAAAAAATAAATTTCATTTCCCTCTCCCTTAGAGATCACTAAATTTTATCTCTTAAAAATAAATATTGAAATTTCTTTTAACATACAAAATCTACATATAAAATTTTATGTCAAAACCACTATAACGGTACAACTTAAGAGAAAAAGAGGAACAAATTTTCTATCACTGATGAAGGAAATCAAGAGATATTATTCATTATTATCTCCCTGCAAAACAAATTCCAATGTTAAATGAAACATGTTTGTCAAAACGAAGTTAGATAATGCTTAATGCTCTCTCACTTCATCTCACTTCATCCTCTCCAATTCCTTTAAACCAAAGAGCATTATCACGAAAATAGAAAAAATTCAGTCTTCCACATCCCCCAGACGTTAGTATTTTTTTAAATTCTAATAGTTCTAAGATTCAACCTCATGTTACATCTATTCCTTAAGCACTTCGCTCTTAATGTTCTTGACCAACTAACAAAAGAATACCAGATAAGTAGAAGAAACCCAAAAAATTTAATTAATAAAATAATCAAACAAAGAAAACAAAAGATTACTCTCCGACCACTGCTATCTTTAACCTTTACATGTCCTATTTATAACTCCCAACTCTTAACAGATTACAGACCCACCAACATTCTCTACTCTCCTCATCATTTCTCTTTCAATTTCCCTGAATCAAACCCACAGAAAGCAATGCAGAGAAAGCCCACACCTACGGTTCTTCCACTGTTCTTCTTTTCATTATTTCTTTCATCCCTGAATGTAAGGAAAAAAAATAAAAGGCAGTACTCATTACTACTATCTCTTCAACTCTCTATGTATTTTTACTCACCTTTCATTTTTCTCAATGCAGGTCTCTTCCGCCGGAACCAATCAGAACACCACTGGTTCATCGGTGGGACAAAACCCATTTACTGCCAAAGCATCTCTGATCCGTTACTGGAACAAGCAGATCACCAACAATCTACCAAAACCTTCTTTCCTTCTTTCCAAAGCATCTCCTTTGAACGCCGTCGATTTCTCTTACCTCACTAAACTAGCCGCCGACTACAATGCTCTGTCTTCTCGCCTCCAATCCTTCTGTTCCTCAGCCAATCTGCTCTGTTTTCCCGACTTGGCAGCAAGTTTGGAGAACCACGGCTCATCTGTCGATTTCACCTTGTATTTGAATAAGAACTTCACCAACTACGGAACCTCTCAACTCGGCAGCTCCGATTCATTCAAGAATTACACCGACAATGTCAATCTGCCAGTAGATTCCTTCAGGCGATACAGCAGAGACTCCAATGGTCATGACGACAAGTTCACGAATTACGCCCCCAATGGCAATGTAGTTGATCAGAGCTTCAATACCTACGGTTACGGCGCCATCGCCGGCAAAGGCGACTTCAAGAATTATAACGAATTAGTTAATGTTCCAGACCTCAGGTTCGCTACTTATGAAACGAACGCCAACGGCCGGAAACAGAGTTTCTCTTCTTACACGGAAGACACCAACTCAGGAAGCGAGACCTTTGTCAACTACGGCAAGAATGGTAATGGTTTACCAACTGATTTCTCCAGTTATGGCAAGGACTCCAATGTTATTGAATCGAACTTCAATTCTTACGGTGAATCCGGCAATGGCGCAAACGATTCGTTCACGTCGTACGCATCCAAGGGCAACAACCCAATTAACAATTTCAGAAGCTACGGCGAAGGTGGGAAGGCTGCAAGAGACGATTTCTCTAGTTACAGAGACAAATCGAACATAGGAGACGATTCGTTTCAATCCTATGTCAAGGGCTCGAGCTCTGGCGAGGTGGATTTCACCAATTACGCGAACAGTTTCAATGGAGGCTCTGACACGTTCAAGGGTTACGGTGAGGGATCGATTGGTCGAAGAGTTGGGTTCAAGGCGTACGGGGAGATCACCACATTCAAGGATTACAGCAGAACGGGTATCAGCTTCACCAGCTACAAGAACCCTGCAAACTCACAAGCTAGTAATGAAAGTGAAGTAAGAAATTCGTCGAACAGGTGGGTGGAGCCAGGGAAGTTCTTCCGAGAGTCGATGCTGAAGCGGGGGACTGTAATGCCGATGCCGGACATCAAAGACAAGATGCCAAAGAGATCGTTCTTGCCGCGTTCCATCTCATCGAAGCTGCCATTTTCGATTTCTCGAGTTTTGGAACTGAAACAGATCTTCCATGCGGCGAAGAGCTCGAGCATGGCGAAGATCTTGCTGAACACGCTGGTGGAGTGCGAGAGGGCGCCGAGCCAGGGTGAGTCTAAGCGGTGCGTGGGCTCGGTGGAGGACATGATTGATTTCGCCGTCGCGGTAATGGATCACGACGTGGTTGTACGGAGTACGGATAATGTGAATGGGTCAAAGATGGATGTGATGATCGGTGTGGTCAATAAGATCAACGGTGGGAGAGTAATCAAGTCGGTGTCGTGTCATCAGAGTTTGTTTCCTTACATGGTTTACTACTGTCATTCGGTTCCAAAGGTTCGGGTTTACGGGGCGGATATCTTGGATCCGAAAAGTAAGACAAAGATTAACCATGGGGTTGCCATCTGTCATATTGACACATCGACTTGGAGCCCAACCCATGGGGCTTTTCTAGCCTTGGGATCCGGTCCAGGACGAATTGAGGTCTGTCACTGGATCTTCGAGAACGATATGATTTGGACTACTGTTGGCTGATTTGTGGGGCCAGGACGCCCCATTGGCGGTTGTTCGTGTTTGTTCTTAGGAACGTGCCTTTTGTACACGTGTTTATTAAACGTAACAAGTGTTTTTATATCCCCTTTCACACGTTTGAACTGATGTTTACCAAATGGGCCCACCGGGTGTCCAAATCCTCTCCTCCATGACTCCTCGACTCCCATCTCATTCAACCGTTGGAGGGAGACAGGATTCGATTCCACCAATAGGCGGAGGGGGCACCTTTGAACCAGTCACTAGATTCACTACAGAGGATTCCGATTCCTCGTATAAAGAGATCCACCTTTGCCCAAACTGAAATGGATACGGCATATTCAATCCGGATACCTAAAAAATCAAGGAAAACCCAGCATCAAAAACATGTAATTGGCAATAGTAATCGATAACGGGTGTCTACTGCTGTGCCCAACGCCTACCGATTTGATATTAGTGGTGGAACCGTTACAACCAATCAATGAACGACAAGTATCTATTACTTGGACCTTTCCTTGACATTTTGTTTACTACGCGGACCTTCCGAGACACTTAATGACTTAAACTGACCTCTCTCATAAAGTGAAACTTATAACACTTTAGTCCATTATATTATAAAATGGATGGTAATTGTTAATGTAAACATATTTATTTTTTTAAATACCAAAATACCTTTATCATATTGAAATTATCCTTTTTATCCCTAGTAGTGTTCAAGACAACTCCAGGTGTTTTTACCCCTATCGATTTATCTATTCTTGGGAGATACCATTCTCAATGAGTTACTTAGACTTTAGGAGTTAATTTTAATTAAATAAGACATGAATTCACTTCGTTAAACATGGGGTATTTTGGTCAATAAAAAATTTTAGTTAACAATGTGTACTAGGGGATGTCCTTAAAAAATTATAAGACTGAGTATTATATCAGGGGATCCACCATTACCCCCAACTGAAATGAATCAGGTAATACAACATATTCATTTCGGAAACCTAAAAATGAATGCCAAGTATCTGTATTGGATTAAAAAACGAATAAAAATGATCGGATCAGGTCTTGCCGAATCAACCGTATCGGTCCAATCCGATACTAATTATTAAAACCTTGAGTAGGCCAAACTAAGCTCTTATTAGGTAGGATTGGGCTTAAATAATTTCCAAATATGAGCCAGGCCAAGAAACTGAAACCCGCACCAAAATTGATGTGGACTGGACTGAAAGGTGAACAGGTCTCAATGCAAGCTTGGGCTGGAATGTATGTGGGCCCAACTTATCTCAGAGATACTGAACTGAATCCTCCTAAGCTCTTTTAGGTTTTCCTCCCTGTGCTCGTCGTGTAGAAATCCCCTCCTGCCGACTCCTCGCCCCGCCAAGGGCGGGATTTCAGTTGGCCTATATTGATAGGGTGTAGAAATCCTCTCCACCCCACCTGCCGCCTGTCAAGGGCGGGATTTCAGCCGGCCCACCTCCCCATGTATTGGTAGGCGGGCCGACTGATCCCCAGCCCTTGGATCAGCGGCAGGAACCTCCTGCCGCGGAAGAGGATTTCTTTCCATTGATAGGCAGGTCGACTGATCTCCAACCCTTGGATCAACCGTAGGAGTCTCCTGCCGTCAGATTTTCAGTTGCTTTCGACTTTCATGGAATAGCAGGGACGTCTCCGGGTTTTGTCGGTGAGCAAAAAGTGATAAGCTGATCAACTCCTTGAGTTTTTTAAGAAGAGGTAGATCTTCTCCTTATCGTTTTCCTTCTGAATTGAATGTTATGAATGACACCTGAGTTTATTGTTAGTTCCCTTCTGTATGCAATTGAACGATTAGGTTATGTTTTTTGTTCAATTTTTTAATTTGAACAGTAAAAGCAAAGGAAGGATGTCCCTTCGGGTCTGCTCCTTCCGTTCTGAAACTTTATTTGAGATAGAATAGAATCAGCCATTGGATACCTTCTGTTATTCTGAGAGGTGATCATTGTTGTTACAATCTTGAACGGGACTTATATAGCAAATCCATGTTCTTGACTGTACTTGAATTAGTCCCCATCTTTCAGTTTTTTGTTTTTTTATTGTTTACTCTTCTAGAATATATCACCTGCTGCTATTTGGGATAATTTTCTCCGTGTTTGGAAAAGGAAATTCTTATTCCAGACCGTATTGACTAGTCGAATGACGGGATGGATGGTCATTTCTACTATTGACGGTCCGTTACTATTCACTCCAGCGTTTTTTTTTTTGGGTAAATAAAAACATTGATCCTTCAAAGGGGTTATCCACTCCAATTGATCCTTCAAAGGGGTTATCCACTCCAGGGTCGTATTTCCACTACCTGTCAACTTTTGGTTATGTTTAATTTTTATGGAACTGATTTTCCTTTTGTGAACTGATTTGAGGTTCATTTCTTAAGATCTCAATTATCCAACTACATTTCCCTTCTCTTTCCTTTATCAATCAGGCAAACAAACAGAACAGATAAGACATTGAAGAAGAAAGCATGGCAGCTAATTATGCCAGACGAACTCTTCTAAGCTCCCCTCCATCCGCATCAACAATTCTAAGTGGGTGTAGATCATCATCATTCTTTGGTACGGTACCAAGTAAGGTTGGAGGATTCGCTTCTACAAGACCCACTTCTGCACGAGTTTCTCAACATAAGCTTTCCTTATTCTCTAGGTTTGTATTTTTTTATGTTGTTATCCTTTAATTTTTTTATTTATTTATTTATTTTTTATTTTTTTCAGTTTTCTAAGTTTTTAGTTTTGATTTTTGTTTTGGTAACTACATGCTCTCTATTCATTTTAATGTGTATGTCCTTCATAAATATTCATTTAAGGCTCTTTGGCGTCTCCTTTCTTGTGATAGTTGACCCCAATTTACCCCATTTGACTGGTCTGTTGTTTTTCTTTCCCTTGGCTAGAGCTTAATTTTGAAAATAATCCCTAAAGCACTCTGAAACTCCTGATGTTTTTTCTTCCCCCTCCCTCTTCTGGGTTTTTGACTAGTATTGAAATGCTTAAAAGTAGATTAATTGTTCATGATTATGAGGTTATAAAACAGTGATACGATGGTTCTTTGCAGGCTTCCCAAGGAGTTAAGTTGTGCTCAATCTTTGATGCCATTGCACAGTGTTACTGCTTCAGCATTGCTCACTTCAATGCTTTTTTTAAAGGGTGGAAACTGGGGATGGCTCTCTGAAGGTGTTTCCCTCTTCCCACTCCTTTTTCCTCTCTATTGGTTTATTCTCTTTTCATGGTTTAGTTAGTACACATTCATGTTGTTTGGATTTGCTTTCTTTAATGGAAAGAAATAATTAGGTATTGCCTGCTTTAGTAGATGCCTCCAATTACTTCTGCTTGCTGGGTATTGTTGTACCAGTTGCATATGCATGGAATGTAGGGATTTACATGGCAACCAGTATCATCTATGGTTTCTGCTTTCAGCACGCACTCATGGTTTACACACAGATGCTAGAGAAATATCTTTTGATTTCGCATGAGAAACTGTTGACTGTTGGGATAAAGATGCACACACATATATCATATTTAGTACGTAGTACTATATAGGAATCTTCAAATGCCTTTCAATTTCTAGTGGGAATTGTGCAATCCCCAGTAAATTGAGAAAATCTAAAATCTAAAAATTATTATAAGTGATACGAGAAAGAAAATATTTTATATAAAAAGGGAAATTTCAATTAAATATTCTATGATACTATTCAATTAAAACTAAACTATACCAATAAATAAATAAATAAATAAATTAAATAGATGGTGTAAAAAAATAAAATAAAAATAATCTAAAGTTGGCCTGAGATTCCCTTTATACTGATAGTGAATGTTTGGACCTGCTTCAAGACAGTTCTCTGTTTGGGCTCCGAGTACCTATACTGAGCCTAACAAGGAGACAAATGGGGAATAAGAAAAGTGAGGATTTAACCAATTCAATTTATTCATTATTGAAATAATCCTAACTATTTATTGGCCCCATAATTGGATGCAGATACTTCTTTCTGTGGCAAGACCCATTAGTTAATTGGATGGCTGGGTATCTTAATTATCTTCATCCTTGTTGATTGTAAATGGCATATTTATAATAGTTCTTTTTAACAATGGGTTAAGCTTAGGAAATTTCCTAGGCAAAAATGTTACATTATCAGATATCTGTTTAGTATGGTGCTAGTTACATTGGATTTGTTGGGTTAGGAAAGGTTTCGAGGTGGTAAGGCACTTGACCTTATTCTTTATAATGTGATTACAGGTTTCGCAACTACTCTGTAGCAGGGCCAATGAGCTTGTCACCAAAGGTGCAGATATGAGCTATCAAAAGAGGTTATCAATTCTTTTTCTCATTCTCATGTTCAATAATTTTTGTGAAACTAAAGAGAGTCATGCAGTCAATAATGTTGGTGGCTATACATATTATTGCTTTTGTTGTTCTTACCAGTTAATATGGTTTTAAGGAAGAATATTTATCAGTTATCACATTGTGGTTGGTTCAGATCTTAGTTGTAAATTTCGTTTCAGTGAATATATTGAGCATTTGGTTAACCCTTTTGGTACGGGCGTGTGTCTTCCTCTTTAATAATAAAAAAAAAAAAAATGTATCGAGCATTTTGTTTGGAAATTTTGGTATATTTTTAGTGAATATATCTATATGATATTTATGGGTATGTTTATATATTACATATGTAGGAAAAAGATCCACATGCATCAGTGTGTGGATGTTCTCCCATGCCCGCTCACATCCCTGACACTTTGTGCTCCTTGAAACTCTCTTTTCTGACCATGTGAACCCCTACCGATGATACCAATTCTCACGCATTGGTGTGGTGTTGGAGATTCGCCCCACTGGTGGCGTGGGGAACCCTCTCCCTGCATATCTTTATTAGTTTTGTTGATTTTTTTTATCTGGGTCATAAGGTATACTACGTATGTTACATGTTATGAATTATGTATTAATGTTCAAAGGCATTACCCAACAATAGCCTTCGTCTCGGTGGTAGAGACATTCCTTGTCATTAAAAAGGTCCAAATTGATTAGGGGGGCTGAAACTGATCCC
Organism: Protea cynaroides; assembly: GCA_028583415.1. Classification (NCBI taxonomy): domain Eukaryota; kingdom Viridiplantae; phylum Streptophyta; class Magnoliopsida; order Proteales; family Proteaceae; genus Protea; species Protea cynaroides. The sequence continues at coordinate 8,768,145 of CM053273.1, forward strand.
AAATTTTCAGTTGATGTTGAGGTAGGGCCCAGAAAATGTTCTTTTTTCCCACATAATGAAGGATTCACATCCTCTCCTCCCAGTGGTTCTGGGAGGACAGTGTTGGCTCGGATGTGGGTCTCGGATCACCCGAGTCACGTGGCGGTCATCCGGAAAGGGGTGCCCTCTCCCCCCCCAACAACAAAGGAGGGGGGGGGGGGATCCCATAATGAAGTATAGATTTTCCTAGGAAATTAGATATTCTAAAGTTATCTTTTATCTTCTGTCAAGTGTCAGGTGTACTTTATTCCCCCATAAATTCGATGATTATTATTAATTTATTATTTCATTATGCAAATCGTGTAGAAATCCTTTTCCGCTGCCTACTGCCTGCCAAGGGCTGGATTTCAGCCGGTCCATCTCCCCATGTATTGGTAGGCTGGCCGACTGATCTCCAGTCCTTGGATCAGCCGCAAGAACCTCCTGCCGCGGGAGATGATGTGCTTTCATGAAAACCACCCCTGAAGCATCTTTACAATTTTCTCCAATAAAGCAAATTTCCATGTCCACTTCTCCCTTGAATTTTTAAATTGCCAAAATCAGGGCATCTTTACAATTTTCTCCAATAAAGCAAATTTCCATGTCCACTTCTCCCTTGAATTTTTACATTGCCAAAATCACCCTTAAGGGTCTCTTTAATATCATTTTTATTTTTTTTCGTTTTTATACGTGTTTGGTATCATTTTTAGTGCTTATTTTATTTAAAAAGAACAGAAATAACACCAAAACCATAATAGGGTCAAGATCTCTTTTTATGTTATGGCCAAAAAAACATTTTTGGCTGTTTTTGGGTATAGTATTAATAACTATTTACTCTTAACGGCTCAAAAGTGAGGGTATTCTTGACCTTTCAAGGTTTTTTTAAAAACAAAACAGAAAAAAGTCTTCCACCGTGAGGGCCAGTGTTTCTTCCTCCTCTTATTGTCTTCGTCAGCTGCTGATGGACTTCCACATTCTCACTTCCACATTCTCGTACTTTCTCATCTCTCATTGTCACTTTATTTCTGTAAAATTTGACGGACTTCCACATTATTTCAACTAGAATTTGCAGATTTTCTAACATTGATACTTCTCTGTGTGTTGGAGGGAATATTGTGTGTTATGCACCACCACTGGGAAAAGGCTTATAGAGGGGAAACCGATCAGGAACCGAATAAGTCGAAGTAATCGGTTTTGAGTTGGGAAATTGAAATCGATTAATAATCGGTTCAGTTTTAGTTTATGTTAGTTACATCTCGAACTGAATTGAAACCGAATCAATAAACCAAAACTGAACTGATAAACGATTGACCAAACTGATTTGACACCCTTAGTAAAGACCTAGTCTTCCTTGTAAGTTCCTCCCCTTCTTCCTTCTGTTCCAATTTTTTAACTGCAATAGATTGCAAACCAATGGATTTAATAAACAGGTCAACCTTGGAGCTACAGGCTTGTGTGTTCTTCCTAAAACGTTGGATGGTAGCATTTGCATTAGATATGGAAGTTAAGCCATAGAAATTTTTTTTATAACAGAAACCAGGGCTTGGGGAAGCCATTGTAAGGGGTGTCAAAATTTGGTCCCAATTAAAAATCAAAGTAGAACCATCTTAATTCGTCCTGACCATTCGAAATTGAATGTTATTGGGCCATAATTGGGTTATGTTTTTAGAGGCTGGTAAAAAAACCGAAACTAGAATGGACTGATCGATTAGCCCAAAACCAAACTGACCCAATAGGCCTATACAGAAACCGAATCAGTTGAAAAACCGATAAGTGTTCATTAAGCCAACCTTTGAAACTGAAATCAAACAAGCCTGATATGACTCGTTAGAGCCCATTAAGCCACTCCGATAGAAACCAGGTCGAAACAGAATTTTCTTAGTAGGCCGAAATTGGGCCTGAGTGTGTAAGACTAAAATCGAATTAGCTTTGATTGAAACCGGACCAAATTGACCCATTGACACTAGCCATTGCTTCAGGCGAGATCAAAACCACCACTATAACTTGTTCCAGTACCAAATCCTGATGTGATTTTTGGATGCAATTTCACTGGGGTAGGGATCCGCATCCTCTCCTCGCAGCGATTCTGGGAGGACGGTGGCAACCTTCTCCCGATGGCCGACACATGGTTCTCGGTGAATCCGAGACCCACGTTCAAGCCGACACCCCCTGTCGGCTTGGCTTGTCGGCTGGGGTGTCGGCTTGAACGTGGGTCTCGGATTCATCGAGAGCCACGTGTCGGCCATCGGGAGAGGGTTGCCACCGTCCTCCCAGAGTCGCTAGGAGGAGACGATGTGAATCCGGTGGGATAGACGGTATCTCTATAGTAGCACCCCAAGTTAAGGCATGTGGTACATTAGATAAAGCTGAAATCATAGACACAAACGGTTTGCCAAGTGGCAAAATAAAATATTAAAAAATTAGAACTACACAAACTTCACCATGTGGTTCTCTCTCTCTCTCTCTCTCTCTCTCTCACTCTTTTATGCAAAAGAGTAGTAGATACGTTTCATTAATTCAAAACGAAATCATCAAAACTCAGACTCCATTACAGTTGAGATACAATCTGTCGATACATCACCATCGTCACATTGTGCCATCCACTTACCATCAATGCGTCAAATACAATTTGTCGATAGGTAGCCAAGGACGCATAGTGAGGGACAACAAACAAGCAATTTCATGAACCTTGACTTGAGTAAGGCACGAGCCTATTAAGAAAAAGTCTACTTTAATCATAAGACTGGTTGTCGATTAGTAGTAAGAAAAGACCTACCGCTAGATAAATAGACAAACATGCCTCAGCAAACAAAAAACCGGATGCGCCCCGTAACAGAGACAAGGCATTGGTGCCCTACGATCAGCTAGCCGTTGTATATACCCGAATCGTTTCTTGTTGTCGGAGTTTGCTGGCTCACTTTTCGCTTCTGAGGGACCAAAATCATTGGGTACAAAGTCATCTAAGACTTAGGTTGGAAAATAAACAAAAAATTACTGAAAAATACAGAAGTGCAATTTATTTCTTTAAAGTAAAAAAAAAAAATCATACCAAAAAACACTCTAAGCCATATGTTTTAGATGTGACGCAAAGAAGATAAAAGAAAAGCTAAAAAAGGGAAAGTTCAAAGGGATGAGTCAAAGGTAATGATCAAACATTTAGTATTTCATGTGTTTATCTTCTTTTCTTTATTATTATCATTACCCCACCGCCCCACGAAGGTGGGGCCCTCAAACGGTGGTGGTGATGTCCAATTTTCAGAGATAGAAATTCTCTTTTGCGACAGTTCAGTTGTGAAAATGATTCAATAGTTGGATTTTATTTAGTGCACATATCGATATATTAGTATGCATTTTGACTGAACTCCAACTGTTGAATCAGTCGATAATTCTGATTGCCGCACAAGAGGATATGATCCAAAGAAATGGCAATTGTTTTTCTAAACAATGGCTTATTTTATGTGTCTATTTATTTCGTTTCAAAAATTTTCTTTTCTTAACTTTGAATGTTAAAGAAAAAAAAAAATTGGAATGAAAAAAAGAAAAGAAAATGAGAAGCGTGTTTGTCTCAGCATTACTCGTTTTATTATTTTTTTCTTTTTTACTTTTCTTGACATCCAAACAAAGCCAAAGTTTGGCTTCGATTTCTATAAACTCAAACTCGAAGAATAAGTTACAAACTAAGAACGGTTCATTGTTAGGTTATCGTCCCTCCTATTTGAAGCACGTGACGTGTTTTGGCATTGTGGGGCCGGTCTATCAATATCGGATGGTCCCAAAATGTCTAAATGCACCTGAAATGACGCCATTGAAGTTGAAAGATGTGAGACTACTGCTGTCAGCGACACTGACAATCTAGACATCTTTCATCCTGCGACTGATCTAAGGGGTTGGGGATCAATCGACCCGCCTACCAATACATGGAGAGGTGGACCGACTGAAATCCCACCCTTGGCATCAATAGGAAACGATTTGATTACTTTTCAACCATTGATCTTCAGAAACCCAGTCAAAGCGACCGAGGCTGTTTCCCATGGAGCAGGCTCGTCTGTCGCACTGAAAAGTGCGACATGTCCTGCTGCAACCACTAGATGGCTGCCACATGGGCGGATTCATATCCAACGGCTAATTAAATAAAAGACCCGATAAAAATCGATAGACTCAGAAGCATTGGAAAAAAAAGAGAAAAAAATCAGTCTGAGATTTGCGTGCAGAACCAGCAACAGTTGAGGAAAGTCCGGCGAAGCTTTTCGTGGAACGGACCGTAAAAAGAAAAAGAAGAACAGCAGTTCCTTGAAAGATTCTCAAGGTGCGAAGCTTTTTGGCAAATCGATCTTAGATTTGCGTACATGAGACGGCGGAGCAGCAGATGGATTGGAAGCCGGAAAGAGCAGAAACAGAAAGAAGAGGAGAAGGCTGGAGGGGCTGCCCCTTGAAAGCAGCCCTTACGTGAAGTATTCAGATTTGGTGGACTACAAACGCCAAGCTTACTTACGGAACCGAAGGCCACCTTGACCCTAAACCCGGCTGGGTGCTGGCGCCACGGGCCCTCCCACCCTATCGGGAGGCGCAGTTTCTCAGCTCCAAGGGCACCCGGATCAACCCCACTAGCTGATCCTTCTCACCCATCCTATGGTGGTGTCGTTCTCAACTCATCACCTCATGTAGAGAGAGAAAGAGAGTCAGTCCTCTGTAAAGTTTCTATGATTATTTTTCTTTTCTCATAAAAGTGAAAATTGACCATCACCCATAGAGATTTCTCGGTCTCTCTTGGTCGGATAAGACAATAACCTATTTCTTGAGTTTGACCAATAACGATTATTAAAACCCTGATGATCAATAGATTCAGTATTGCTTGTGATACCAGAGAAGAGGGTGGGTTATCCATTTTCTTCATTAGGGGTTTTAACTGAAGCTTTAGGTTTTTAATAAGAATGAGAATCAGAGGGGAGAAGGGAGTGAAGAGACCAAACAGGAAGTGCTTATCCTCTTTCTCCTCTGTCCTCCGGCCTCCGATTTAGGTAGAGGGGAGAAGGAAGTGAAAGACAGGAAGTGTTATACTAAATTGGTTTTTTTTTTTTTTTCTTTTTTTTCTCTTTTTTTCCATGCTTCTGAATCTATCGATTTTTATCGTGTGTTTTATTTAATTTAGCCATGGTATAAAGTGTAAAGACGACTGTACCTTATCTTCCGAAGTCTCTCAACCGTTTTCCCCCTCTCAAGTCTTTCTCTAAGTCTACGCACGTGCTATAATTAATTTTCTGAGTGCCACGAAGAAACAAAACTCCCAGGCCTAACTACTTACTCCCAAAAAAAAAAAAAAAACACTCAGGGCCGTTGTCACCTTACCTTGTCTCAATTCGGGATCATAGATCAACAAATTTTGGATCTTTTCTTAGTTGGTGCATGATTTTAAATTCAGCTACCGAACACAGTATCGGTCACGATCAAATTAAATTGAAATACAAGTAGCTGGGATCGTCATTCGATTACAAAGATTTTGGGGTTATGGTTGAATGACTCCCCACAGATTTTGATCCAATGGCTTTCAGTTTGTGCACCTGTAATTAATCGCGAGATATTAGGGATTGAAATACAGGGGTGCTCTGACTTTCTTTATCTGTTGCACACCTCCAGCCCACGCACAACTCATGACAGCTCACTCAATTGGGCGAAAATGTTAGGGACAAGGATGATAATCACGACAAGAATCTGATCATGCCAATCCCCTAGGGGTAAATCCGAACTTACACCACCCAATGCCTCTCCAATAAATGCAGCACACTCCGAAAGTAAATGGATCCAATTCTTTATGCACAAACTTATTTTGCTAAACCCATAACTCAGAGTTCATATTCTCATACTGAGCCTCATATCTGCTTGTGCTTGGTTCTAACTTATGTATTAGAGTAGCATGCGGGTTATCCGAGCTCACTTGCCTTTTGTTTCCTATCTCGTAGGTCTGATCAACCGAAAGAAGCTCGGATGATAACCAATCGAACAGTTTGGCACCCAGCGTGGGACCTACCGTAGTTTGAGATTCGTGTAAATACCTTGCACCTTATCAACCCATCATTTCGATGGTACCTCATGATGGTAAACCGACACATATCCAACCCCTGTTAAAATAGTATTAAAACAAAGTGAGATTGGAGATCAGCCAAGTCTAAAACCGATACAAATCAGCCAGAAGAGTTGATCCGATATCGATACCTTGAACCACATTGGGATCAGTCTTGATAATACACCAACAACATTAACGGCTAAAAAAAAAAAAAGGTTCCTGCAAAATATATGGCTATTATTGGGTTTGGTCTGTTTTGAACCTATATCATCTTCACCAATTTGGTCCAACAAAAGTTCCTGAAAAATATATGGCTACAATCCCTTGAGGTTTCTTCTCATGTCATTAAAATTTCCGTGCTTCGATATAAAAGAGGAAAAATACTTCCTCCATTATTTACACTTTTCGGACCCCATCTGATTCTGTTCTTTTCCATAAAAGAAAATAATAAAAAAATTTCAATAGATTCCATTTGTTTTGATATAATATTTTATATGAAAGTTTTACATCAAAAGTCAAAACTAATAGTCATAGGGATAATGCAAAAGACATGCATTCCTACAAGGAAGGTTTCTTTTGCAATGTGGCTTTATAGTCGGTTTGGTCATTATAAGTGTGAGATTGATGAAAAATTATTTAAACCATGTTGTGTCAAATTTGATAACAAATCTCAACAATATAGGCTACCTTTATTTTTCAAATAATCAAATGGAATTAATTAACAAAGCACCCCATTTTCAAAGAATTTGCAAATATTACATTGCCACATGAGAGGAGATTGGTTTGGAATATCACTGCTGCTTTCATCATCGAAAACATGTACTTTTTTTTTTTTTTTTTTTTCAAATTTAGGAGTATGGTTTTGATAATCTATAATTTTTTTTTCTTTCCCAAGAGAGATTGATTTTTGTTTGTAAATCAAAGAACAAGTCAGGAGGAGAAAGGAGAAGGAGTGAAGCACATATTGTGGGGAAGGTCGTTAAGTAAGATTGTATTTTAGCAATGGTCCTTGTCAGCTAAATTAGCAGGCAACTTTGACAAACTACTTATGTTATGATTTCAGAAACTTCAATTTCATTGTTGATTTAAAATTTAATCTACATCCTTTTGACCAATGCATTTTTTAAAATATCAAAACTATCATTTCATAAGTTAATATGTTTTAAATGGATTATCATTAAGAGAAAATTTTTTTATGCAGTTGAAAAAAGTATAATCTTTTTGAACTGACACTTATCCACTAATCATGACTTCTTATATATTCTTGTTCTCTTGTAAACATGAAAACCTGATAATACCATTAACTTTAGGATTAGCATTGAAAAAAAAATCCACACACAATGGTTATGACAATGAACTATCATGAACCCTTATTATTATTAATATTAGAGGGTGATCAAACGATAAGGTTTTTCCATTGTGATTTGGTGGTCATGGGTTTAAAAATGACTTTTAATAGTACTAGACTCATCTATCATTGTCTTACGAGTTCTAACTAACATCCTACAATCTTACGATGTCTACTAAAACTTATGAGCTGGCCAGTGCTCTGCCAACAACGGCAGTGGGGAGCATTGCCACTAAAGAAGTGAGAGAGGAGACACAAAACACTTGCACCCCCATGAAAAATCTGCCATGGAATCTTGCCTTTATGAAAGGTAGTAGACTAGTACTAGGCGTCAGATGGAATTTTGTTGATGACATATGCTTCTACTAGCTTCTGCCCATAAGTACTTAGGTATATGCATTTGAAGCATATGACTAGCACAACAATAGGTGCCTCCTTTCTTTTCATTTCTACTACTCCATTATCTTCAAATATCAAGTCATGGATTAAAATGCCTCAAAGTCAGTTGACCTCTGTAAGAAAAGTATGTTACAAATTAAGTTTGAAACTATTACAGAGTTACAAGAAAAGAGAAAATAAATATTAATAACGTTTAAGTCAGAACACTTACAGAAATTATGAAGTAAGATTAACAATATGGATAGGGCTGAGTCGTGCCACCGGTCACTATCCTTAAGATTAATTCACCCCTTATGTGCAAAGAGTTCCCGTGAGATTAATCCCCAAGATAAAACAGCCCCGAAGTTGAAGCTTATTCCACTTAGGTTGCACTCCAACAAGTGGTCTTCGTCAGAATCCCGACGGCTACAATCAACACTCAAAAGAAACCGATTGATTTTGATAACTATGAAAACCAGAATAAGGCTGGAGGAGAGAGAGAGAGAGAGAGAGAGAGAGAGAGAGATAGAGTTGTGTACGGATAAACTGTTGTTGTAACCTTATGCTAATGGACTCTTTTCATATTAATAGAAAAGAAGTTCCAAATCAAAGTGTACGATGGAAAGTTGTATCCATCCAACGGGTTGTGACGAAAGGGTGCGTCAATAGAATAGAAGGTCAAGATTTAATCTCTCCAACGATCATAAAGATCAATGGTTGAGATTAAACTAATTTGAATTCATATCTATTCAAATGTATCTATTCAAATACGTCATGTCTCTATGTATTCAAATACGTAGAGACATACCCTTTAAAAAAAAAAATAAGTCAACGGATAAACCTGCACCCGCACCTGCACCCCCGCCCAGCCCCGCCCGTCCCGGCTCGGCACGCGCGTGTGTGAAAAGAACCCTGGACCCCCCAGACCCTTCCCTCTAGAGGCATCCTTTCATTTAAGGGCTCAAGATGTTATAGGTCACACAATATATATATACCTTCTGAATGTTTCTTCTCCAAGCAATATGGGACTAAAACAAGTCCTACAAGCTATGCCAACCAAAAAATACAAGTGGAAAAATTTCCCTCCAAAGAAAAAGAGTCAAAATTTTGAAACTTTTAGTTGTTTTTTGTTTTTAAAAATCTAAAAAACCCAATAATTCCCCCACAAGATTCGAAATTTTGAAAAACAGAATAGAATGTTAATTGTATTAGGATATATAAGAGACGTCGTCGCAGATGTCTTTTGGACTTGAATCTACACTAGGTTTGATTCATCACGCTACAGTGTACGAGTGAAGCCATGCTTCTTGAACCTTTCCTCAGCGGTGTAGCCGACTGACATACCAACCATCCCTTATAATCCGACCCTCGAATAATTCCTTTCGTAAAAGGTGGACATTTTTCTCCGGCCTTGTCCCTATCTCAGATTCATGAATGTTTAGAGAGTTCACCCTTAAAACTCTAATCAGAGGCGGCCCCACCTCTTACATCCATTTAGGTCAGCCCATAGTGTGCACCACAGTTAACACACCCCCACATTCCAGTAGGACACTTGGCTTGACTAAGAGTCCTTATGACTCCTCCTCTTTTCATTGTGGTAAATATTATCTTCCTATCTAACCAGAATGAGCAAGTTTTGATAATACTAATCAAGTCATCCAGTGACTTCGTTCTTACCCACTGAACCTAATTCCAAGGACTTCCTCTCACATAGGTTGGGTATCCATCACATGACTTATGTCACGGGTTTTAGGCTCATTCCTTTAGATGCATCATGTATTATCTTGGTGGTCTGAGGCTTTGTAAATATATCTGTCAGATTCAATTCTGACTTTACAAAGTTGATAGCTATCGTTCCTTCACTAACATATTATCTAACTAAATTGTGTCTTAGTCGAAGATGTCTCTTTTTTCCATTATAAACATTACTTTTTGCCTTAGCAATAGCAGATTGACTATTACAATGTAGTGATATGAGTGGTACCGGCTTAGGCCATAATGGAATTTCGATCACCAAGTTTTTAAGTCATTCGGTTTCTGATCCAGCTTTCTCTAAAGCTATAAATTCTACTTCCATGGTAGAACTTGTACCACATGTTTGTTTAACTGATTTTCAAGAAATCGTTCCACCTCCCAAAGTGAAAACATACCCACTTGTAGCCAATGATTCTTCTGTATCAGAAATCCAATTGGCATCACAATATCCTTCTAATACTGTCGATTTTCCACTATAGTGTATCTCATAGTTTATGGTTCCTTTTAAGTATCTTAGTAGCCTTACTAAAGCTTCCCAATGCTCTTTTCCAGGGTTATGAGTATGTTGACTCAATTTCTCAACTACTAAAGCAATATCTGGTCTGGTAGAATTCATCAAGTAAGATACTGAACCAATGATTTGAGAATACTCTTTTTGGGAAATTGGTTCACCTTTATGTTCTACAAGATAACTTCCAGACATCAAAGGTGTCTTAACAGATTTATACTCAAAATAATCATAATTTTTTAATAGATTTTCTACATAATGTGCTTGAGATAATATTATCTCATCACCTTTTCTGATGATCTTGATTCCAAGAATTACATCAGCTTCTCCCATGTCTTTTGTATCAAACTTAGACATGAGAAACTTCTTTGTTGTTTCTACTATGTCAAGATTAGATCCCATAATTAACATATCATCAACATATAATATAATAAATACACATTTTTCATTTGACATTTTACTATATACACATCTTTCAGAATTGTTAATAACAAAATCATTTGATACCAAAACACTATCCAATTTCTCATGCCATTGTTTTGGTGCTTGTTTCAGACCATATAATGACTTAATTAATTTACATACTTTATGTTCTTGTCCATATGTGATACAACCCTCTGGTTGTCTAATATAAATTTCTTCTTCTAAGTTACCATTAAGAAAAGCTGTTGTAACATCCATTTGATGAATAACAAGTTTATATATAGAGGCAATAGCAAACATAGTTCTTATTGTAGCAATCCGAACAACAGGTGAAAAAGTATCAAAGTAGTCTATATTTTGTTTTTGTTTAAAACCTTTGACCACCAATCTTGCTTTAAATTTGTCAAGAGATCCATCAGGCTTAAGTTTTTTTCTTAAAAATCCACTTGGTATCCAAAGTCTTTGTACCAAGTGGAGGGTTTACCAATTCCCAAGTATGATTCTGTATAATAGGTCACAAGAGGGCTCAAGATGTTATAGGTCACACAATATATATATACCTTCTCAATCTTTCTTCTCCAAGCAATATGGGACTAAAACAAGTCTTGCAAACTATGCCAACCAAAAAATACAAGTGGAAAAATTTCCCTCCCAAACCAAAATCAGAAAAAGAGTCAAAATTTTGAAACTTTTAGTTGTTTTTTGTTTTTAAAAATCTAAAAAACCCAACACCCTCTCATCGGACCCTACGCTGTAGGCACAGGCAGGATAACGTAGTCAAACAAGAAAGCTCACCCCTTATTATTAGGGAGAAAGATCGATATGCAAGCATTCTCTCATATTTTCTTCCCACATAAATGCACTTTCTCTCTTTATTTATTACTGATTAATTCGTATCCATTTACAAACCGATAATGCTCTTCATTACACACAACATCTAATAAGATAAAATTCCAATATATGGTGCTGCCGTACAACATGTGTGAGGTGGTAAAATACCAAACCGTATTATTAATATAGTTTATCAAGATGCCACCCACATGGTAATCATGGGTTGTCTTAGTTTCCTGGAATCCTTACATAAAGTAAATCCAAGTGAATAAGACAGTTGATTAATTAGGGTTAGATAAAGAGCAAATGTGATGGAAAATTTTTCGACGATTTCCTTGACTTTTCATTTTCTAAAGGTTTTAAACTTTTAAACATAGGAAAGTCAAAAATTTCGGTGCTTAATTAAGACAACTTTAGAATTCATATTAAAGAGGGATCCAAATCGTCTCCTCTCTGAGATTCGGGAGCAGTGGCTCTTGTCGGCTCGAACGGAGGGGTCGGATTCATCCGACCCCCACATGGCGACCATCCAGTAGGGTCGCCGCGTCTCCTCCCTGAAGTACAGGGATGAGACGATTTGAATTCGTTAAAGAGGGAGAGGGCTCATCTCTCGAGCATGTCGATGCAGCCCAGTTTGTCCACATTCGATGGACGACTAGAAGACTGAACAAAAAGAAACGAGCTCCTTCTATTAAAGAGAAGCCACACGATAAACCGGATCGGGATACTCTCCTATTGTTCAATCTGTGAGTCGTCTATTGAAAAAGTTAGAACCTCTTTCTATAGCCAAGTATGTCAATGCAAATTGAGACGATTCCTGTTATTAGACCAAACACAAATTTAAGGATTCAAATCTTCTCATACATCCATTAGTTGTCATCTATTGTACATGTATACCAATACATAGGTTTGTGCGTAAAATTAACTACAACCATTAGATTTTCTCATACCGTCATGAAAGGCGGATTCAAATCGTCTCTTCCCTGTACTTCAGGAAGGAGGGGATGCCCTTGTCGGATGGCCGACACGTGACTCTCGGGAAAATTAGAGTCCTACATCCGAGCCGAGAGGCAGCCGACAAGCTGAGCCGACAGGATGTGTTGGCTCGAACGTGAGGCTCTGATTTTTTTGAAAATCACGTGTCGACTAATCGATGCAGGCATCTCCCTTCTCGTTGAAGTATAGGAAAGAGAAGATTTGGATCATAGAAGGCACAAATATATGTCTACTGATCCTACCATTCAATACCATCCATTCAAAAGGGTCCCACGTGGCCCTGAACGTGTGAAAACTTAAGCCAGGACAAAATGTGACAGTGGCACGTATTACGTAAGCACTTGCACCATCATGGAGCCATGCTAATAAGGTGGTGTTTTGGAATCTTTTTTTTGGCTTATGTTTGAAGGTAGGAAAAATGGAAACATAAACCGGTATCATTGAGAAAGACCCGGAAAAGGATATTGGAATTAATTCCTTGTAAACAATAGACAGGTGAGAGAAAGAGAGTGTGTAACATTTTCTCCATTGTTAGTGAAAATTATGTATTCTTTCTTTTCGGTTGATGTAAGAATCCTACCGACCCATGTTTTCTCTATTGTTTTTCTTTCTATTTCGTTGTATTTTTCTACATCATGAATAATGCGTTTGAATTGAAAATTACATCCTAAAAAGATAAAGAGCCATAGAAAATGCCCTACCATTCTTCCTTGATTAAACCACAAGAAAGTAAAGAAAATCAAAAGAACGTAGGGAAAAGGCTAGCTGTATATATGAGGGGGGAGGCCATCGAGTCTTGGGGCGGGGAGAGCGAGAGGAGGATACCGCCATGATTCATGAATCCTTGAGAGTAGTGGTCCCTCTCCCTTGGATTCCACATTATTCGCCGTGGGGTGTGGATTGTGAGACCCAATGGATATGAATGTCGGATCTGTTGAAAAATACCCATGTGGGAAGAGAATCCGGACTCAATAATTGAATATTGTGTGAGTCATTCAATCATACGTGTGTCCTTGTAGTTTGAAGTCTTCATCCCTCCAATGGATGTGTCCTTATCTTACACCTTGCGCCGTGGGGTGTGGCATGTAAGACCCACTGGATATGAATGTCGGATCTGTTGAACAATACCCATGTGGAAAGAGAATTCGTACTCAATAATTGAATATTGTGTGAGTCATTCAATCATACGCGTGTCCTTGTAGTTTGAAGTCTTCATCCCTGCAATGGATGTCTCCTTATCCTACGCCATGCATGTGTTCATTCAAAGCTGTGATCCGTTGAAACTGAATAGAAACTATGGTTTTTTTCCCTTCTGAAAGCAGGTTTTTTTTTTGTTGCAGTCCATTTTTTTTCTTCCCTAAACCGGAAAAAAAGTCTCTTTCAAATTATTTTTTTCCTTCATACAAGCAAGGTAGTACCAGGAAGGTCCAAGATACCCATTTATAGTATGACATTTTAGATATTTGTGTGTTTTTTTGGATATTACACTGTGAAACATGCGCTTCCTCTCTTCCTCTACTATCATCCAATCACATCAACCGTCCACACTTGCTCTCCTTTGCTTGTATGCGTCCAAATCGTTTGCTGTGGTCCTGCCGCTTGTCAAGGGCTGGATTTCAGTCGGCCCATCCCCCAATATATTGGCAGGCGGTCAGACTTATTCCAAACCCTTGGATCAGCGGCAAGAACCGCTTGCCGCAGGAGACGATTTGGTTCTTGTTTGTATATGTCTTTTGAAAGTTCAAATAAAAAAAAAAAGCTCCATATCACCTACTTGAGTGAAAATTATTGTCACGAAATGTATGAACACTATATGTATACTCACATCTAAGAATCCCTCTCTTGAAATACTAAAATTAATTTTTATATATTTTGATTTCTAAGTGTACATTGAAGAAAACCGGTGACACCAAATTTTATCACTGGACCGATGAAAATTAACCGGAACCTATAAAAGTGACAACAACAATAATGGTGTTCTTTGACTGCTAATTAGAACCCTTATTAGTGGCAAGTTCATGATGACTAACTACAATTCCAAAAAATGGAGTATTGAGTTCTCGTGCACATATACGCTCTCCACGGGACCTCATCACTACTTTGGACTGTGGCATCCACTAGATAAAGATAGTGATGAAATCTCATGAAGGTAGACTACATGAATGAAAAAAATGCAGACTCCAAGAGAGAGAGAGAGAGAGAGAGAGAACATGAAGTTGCTACCATAGTGCTTAACCAACCACGTGGTTTACTTCTAAATCATAATTCTACTTTCATATATGATTAAAATTATTTGAATGTTTTCCTTGACTTTCCCTCTCTTCTGTTCTTAATTCTCTTCCTCTCCATCTTGATACCAAAACCGAATCCTATTCAGTTTGGATAAATATTTTGAAACCATTTATCAAATTATTCGATTTTAGCTTTACTTATTACACATCGAAGTGAAACAAAATTACATCATTAAATCGAAACCACACCATTTAACACTCTTATTGAAGACTTGAAATCAAAGTTAGAATTAGACATCGGAGAAATCATTGTCCTACCCAATTGAACTTCCCAACGAGGGTGCACACCAAGCTGACGTCCTACAAAGTTGGTGCCAAGTTCCCATCCCACATGAGACAAGACAGCTGGAGAAGTTGAGATCAAGGACTATTGGACTATTCAGTCCATAAGTAAAATGCTGTCGCTAAGGTGAACATACACTTCCTTTTCAGCGCCCAAACAAATTTATTGTACTCTTGTTCCCACACGTAAGCACACATACGAGTTGATCTTTTAGGTGGTCCCTACTTTACAGACGACATATATGAATAAATGCTAAAATAAAAAATATGAACAACAAATAACAAAGATAACCTAGGTTTTGTGATTGTAACCAATTGGGTCATATTATAGTTGGAAATCATCCTATTCATCTATGATTCGGATAATCTGTAATCACAAAAATTAGACAAGGGAGTTGGACGACTAAGCCTTGAGTACACACTGATGCCTAAGTCAGATTTTCAATGTAAACAGTTAAGAGAGAGTAGGAAGTTATCTCCAGTTTAAAGAAAGAGGGGAACAACGAAAGAGTTTGAGCGTGAGAGAGAATTGATGGTGAATAGTGAGATAATTGTGAGATTGTGAGTGAGTATTACCTTGGAGATTCATCCTTTACTTATAGAGATTGGGTAGAAGCATAGAGGTACCAGGACTGTAGGAAGTAGATGGCCAGTAGGATTGCTAGGTGTCGCTTTGAGGGACACCTAAGTCATAGACTCCAAGTAAGAGTAGGAGACTGTAGCCAAGGAAGTAAAGTCAGTCAGTAATAAGAGTGACACGTGTCACCATACAAGTGGTTGTATGACCGTGATGATCGGCATCGTATTGTACTAGGAGAAGGATTCCTACGACTTTTCCCATTTTAAGCCTATTCGCTTATGTAAGGCACATAGGCTAGGGATGGAACCTTTGTCTTTGCCATACTGATCCATGTGGTAAATTCCTACCAAGGTTTAGTTCAATTAGACCCGAAAGGGAAGAGTAGGCGGTCAAAATACTTTAGCGAGAGTGAACAAAATGATGAAATAAGTACAATTGATTTGATACTTTATATCCTAACCTTAGAAATTGTTTGTTGTCGCTGGTTCTCCTTCAGAACTTCTGGTGGCGGCACATGTCAAGATATAAGCAGATCAAACAATAGAGGGTGGGTTTAGAAACCATGTGGCCACTCTATTACTTAAGTCAGAACTAGTAAGCAAGCTGTCGGGAGCTCAGTAAAGATAATACGAGCTCCTATAGAGGGGTTTAAGCTATTTGATGGAGAGAGGGTGTAAGTAGTAAAAGTTGGATTCTATTACCTTCATTTTGATCTTTATTTATAGAGGTAGGGGGTAACATGAATTTCGTCCTTGATTGAGGTGGTTCCGATATAGTTGGACACGTCTTTAGCTGCGTGCAATCTTCCACCAACTGTGACAATTGTCTAGTCGTGGAAGGGCAGGGGACCCTTTGGTCCGTTGGATGATGATCTTGAGGTAAATTTTCCATAACAGACCCCACAATCTCAGTTTGGAGATGTCCTTGCTAGTTGACACGTGGCGGAGTGAGGGAATCGTCCTGTATTTGGTGCGAATCTACACTTATCCCAAAAATCATGGGAATAACCCTTCTGTTTATGCGTCTTATGAGATGACACTTGTTAACTTGCACAAGGACGGTGATGCGTGTTCCTTCCTCACTGGAGGAGTCTCATACACATGCCCTCTCTAGATTAGAGATTATATTTAATTTGTCCCCATCATTCAGAGAGATCGACTAAGAATAGGGTCCCCCCCCCAATAGTAGTCCCATACTATTCTCTATGTTTAATGGATCCCACATACCATGAATAGTTATAAGGTATAAAGGGAAGGTACTCGTGGGGAAGATGATTCAAATTCATCTTTATAAGCCTCCAAATCAGGTTTTGAATTAGCATCGGATATATATGAGATAATTACACTTGTGTGGAACTCAATGACAGAATCGAAGATCATGGCAGGCATTCTCTTGAATCTCCATAATCAACCTAAAAAAAATGGGATAAAAATAAGGCCGGTGTAAACGCGGGAGATAATCAATGGTCACACCTCAGGTCAGCTGAAGATAGATTCCAAGAAGCTACGTTCATTATAAAAAAAAGCAAAAAACACACAGATAGTTCATGGTAGGACCCCCATGCATATAACAGACTTTTTACTCTGGATTTTGAGTCCTTTGAGATTCAAAATTCAAAGTTCTTTCCTCGTACAGTGGCGTTAGCAAATAGCAGAAAAGAGCGAATAAAAAATTAGTTTGTGGCCGGTGGAAATGGACTTTTAAGTCTTCTCATGTCTAGATGCAGACGCAGCCGTTAGATTTCCTGCAGCCTCCCTCCGTATGGGTTAGGTAATCCTTTTCTGTGGCTTATAGCCATGAATCTCCTCTATAAAACCCAAACCCTGCTCATCTTCTCTTCCTCTCTAACTTCAATTTCCTTCTCTGTTGGTTGTTTCCAACCTTCTTAAAGCTAGAGAGAAGAAAAAATACAAATTAAGAGAGATGAAGAATTGCAGTGCTTCATCTTCTAGACCTGATCGAAAGACCATTGAAAGAAACAGAAGAATGCAAATGAAAGGACTTTGCTTCAAGCTTGCCTCTATCATCCCTCGTCACTACAATTCCACTAAGGTCTTTCTCTCTCTCTCTCTCTCTCTCTCTCTCTCTCTCTCTCTCTCTCTCTCTCTCTCTCTATCTCTGTCTCTCTTTCTCTCTCTTAGAAACACCATTTGATCATATGAATTTGTTTGATGTTTTACAGGATTCATCAACACAGCAAGATCTATTGGACCACGCTGCAAGTTATATAAAGGAACTGAAAGGAAAAGTGGAAGAAATAAAAGAGAGGAAGCATCAAGCCATGAATATCCTTGGGATAAACAATGATATAGGAGATACAATGACAATAGGATCAAACTTGCCTGTACTTGAACTGAGGGACATGGGTCATACCTTGGAAGTCACTTTGATTACTGGATTGAACAAGAACTTCATGTTTTATGAAGTTATTAGTCTTCTTTCAGAAGAAGGAGCAGAAGTTATCAATGCTAGTTTCTCTGTTGTGGGTGATAAGGTTTTCCACTCTATCCATTCTCAGGTAACTACTCATTTAATTGCTTCTTCTTTGTTATCAATTAATTTATAACCTTGAAAACTAAATATTGATATTTGTTTGGTTTAATCTATGAAGGCTACTAGCTCGAGAGTAGGAGTGGATACTTCAAGATTATGTCAGAGACTAAAGGAGTTGGTTCTTTAATTGGTTCTTAAATTTTCCAGAAGAAACAAGCAGGGACGGGCCAGCTCATATATTATCTGCAATCTCGATCCAAGTAGTTGTATTGCATATTTGATGGGTTTCTCTCTTCCCTCTCCATGACTGTACTGTAAGAATCTTGTGGAAGATAAAAATGGAATGGTTTATAAAATTTAATATTCTGTAGTTTGTTATTTTAATGTTCTTTCCGATGACAGTAACAGGAAGAAAGGATAGTTATTAACGACGATGATTTGCTGTTCCTTTATATTGCTGTTTGCCGGAAGTAACTTAGCTTGTAATATAATGTAATCTTAACCCTAAGCAAATGGGAAAAAGTCCTGCAATAGACGAGAGGATTGGAGGTGATTGCTCTGAAGGTTGCGACGATCGAGTATGTTTGTGGGTAAAGCAACAGACTGTAGGGCTGCGTGTCTTCTTGCATGCTGCATTATAACTAGTTGGAGCTATCTAAGCAGGATTGGAGCAAGATTGGAGGTGATAATGATGGCTATAAACAGTAATAGCATTAGTAATAGCCTGTAAAGATTTTAATGTTGTTGTCATTTCTTGCAATCCCCATCGTGAGAGGGTGATTAATGAGATTAGGGTTTAATGGTTCAACTTTTAGGGAATTAAATGGTTTATATTTTATTCGATTTAATCGGTGTCTAGTAGGTGTAATCCGTCGATTTAAACTGTTTCAAATCGATCCGAACTGATTAAGTAAACAGTATCATATATCAAACTAGAACATAACCGATTACTAAACGATCTCTTTCAATTCTGATATAAATGGTTCGATCTGATCTTGATAAACGACTTCAGTGCAAATATTGCACCCTTAACTATCTTATTATGTTTATTTTATTTTATTTTATTTTGAATTTTTCTTAACATCCAAACAAAGCCAGAGTTTGGCTTCGATTTCTAATAACTCAAACTCGAAGGACAAGTTACAAACTTAAAATGGTTGCTTATTAGTTTATCTTTTTATTTTTTTGGTAAAGGTTGCTTGTTAGTTTATCGTCCTCATATTGGAAGCACGTGACGCGTTTTGGCATTGTGGGGCCAGTCTACCAATATCGGGATTCACATCGTCTCCTCCCAATGATTTTGGGAGGACATGGCAACTTATCTCGGATGACTGCCACATGGCTTTCGGGTGAATCTGAGACCCACGTCTGAGCCGACAACCCCTGTCGGCTCGGCTTGTCGGCTGGGTGTCGGCTCAGACGTGGGTCTCAGATTCACCCGAGAGCCATGTGACAGTCATCCGAGATAGATTACCATGTCCTCCCAAAATCATTGGGAGGAGACGATGTGAATACACCAATATCGGATGGTCCAAAATGTCAAAATGCACCCGAAATATCGTCCTTGAAGTTGAAAGATGTGGACTACCATAGTCAACGACACTGAGAATTCAGACGTCTTTCAACCATTGATTTTCCAATTCCCCAGTCTCTATTCCATGGTATAAACTGTAAACACGACTGGGACCTTATCCTCCAAAGTCTTTCAGCCGTTTTTTTCCCAGTCAAGTCTTTCTCTGAGTCTACGCACGTGCTGTAATTAATTTTATACGTAACACGAAACAACAAAACACTCAGGGCCATCGTCATCTTAATTCCTACCTTGTCTCAATTCCGGACAAGAGAACAATAAATTTGGGATCTTCTTTGGGATCTTCTTGGTATAGAAATCCTCTCATGTTTAAGTTTGACTGGGAGAATTGGTGGTCTGAATGGATAATCCTCACCTGATTCTTAGGTGGATTTGAGCCCTCCATCCTAGCCCTCCATCCGAACAGACACCCTAACCAACAAGCTGAGCCGACAAGGGTGTCGGCTCGGATGGAGGGTTCGGATCTACCCGAGAGTCAGATGGCGGCCATCTATCCAGACTGCCAACTCTCCCGCCCAAACTCAGGCAGGAGAGGATTTGGATCCTTCTTCTTGGGTGGGGAGTCTTCTAAATCCAGCTATCCAACACGGTATCATCATGGTCAAAAGGAATCGAAAAACGAATCCTGTTATGGGCAAAATGATCTTACTAATGAGAGGACACGCGATAAGACAAGTGTCCCAACTATAAGAAGACATGTGACCAATCACGTGTAAGTACTAGGAGAGACTACTACTTCAGAGGTCAAATGCGTTAAGATCCAATCATAACAAATACTTAATTGCGAACGGGGTTCACCCATATTGCTCTCATCTTTTCATCCACAATGTATAGACAACTGGCATTGTCATCCAAGATGCGGATGCGCTCTAACCTTCTTTATCAGTTGCACACCTTCAATGCACGCAACAACTCACGACAGCTAACTCGATTGAGCGAAATTAATGTTTGGGATAAAGACAACAATTGCGACAAGATATTTGATCATGCCAATCCCTCAGGGACAAATCCGAACTTACACCACCCGATGCCTTTCATATAAATACTGCACACTCCAAAGGTAAACGGATCGAATACTTTATGCACAAACTTATTCTGCTAAACCCACAACTCGGAGCTCGTATTCTCATACCGAGCCTCATATCTATTTGTGCACGGTTCTAACTTAGGCATTGAAGTGGCCTTAAAGATTCCGAACCCACCCTCACTTGTCTTCTACTTACTATCTCACAGGTTCGATCAGTCGAAAGAAGCTTGGACCATTACCAACAGCAACAGTTTAACGCCTACTGTGGGACCTATAACAATTTGAGATCCGTGTAAGTACCTTGCACCTCATCAACCCATCATTTTGATGGTACCTTGTCATGGTAAACCGACATGTGCCCAACCCCCATTGAAATAGTATTAAAACAACATGCAATCAAAGATCGACCAAGTCTAAAATTGATACAAATCGACCAGATCAGCCGATCTGATATCGATATCTTGAACCACATTGGGGTCAGTCTTGATAATACACTGACAGCTATCAATGCAAAAAAAAAAAAAAAAAAAAAAAAAAAAAAAACACCAAACGGGCCCGTTTTCAAACAATTTGCAAAAAATATTAGAGTGCCACATGAGAAGAAAATTGGTTTGGAATTTCACTCCTGCTTTCATCATAGAAAGCATGTTCTTTATGATTTTTTATATCAAATTTCGCCGTATGGTTATGATAATCTACAATTTTTTTCTCTCTCCCAAGAGAGATTGATTTTTGTTTGTAAATCAAATAACAAGTCAAAAGGAGGAAGGAGAGGGAGGGAAGCACATATTGTGGCGAAGGTCGTTAAGTATTATTTTATTGTAGCAATGGTCCTTGTTAGCCGAATTTGAAGACAATTTTGACAAACTACTTATATTATGGTTTGAGAAACTACAATTTCATTGTTGATTTCAAATCTAATCTACACCCTTTTGACCATATGAATTTTTTAAAATATCAAAACTATCATTTCTTAAGTTAATATGTTTTGAATGGATTATCATTAAGAGAAAATTTGTTTTTGTAGTTGAAAAAAAATATAATCTTTTGTAAGACACTTATCCACTGAACATGAATTCGTATATACAAAACTTATCCACTAATCATGAATTCTTATATATTCTTGTTCTCCCGTAAACATGAAAGTCTGATAATACCATTAACTTTACGACTAGCACTAAAAAAAATCCACACACAATGGTTATGACAACAAGCTATCATGAACCCTTATTATTATTAATATTAGAGGGTGACCTTCGGTGAAACGATAAGGTTTTTTTCATTGTGATTTGTTGGTCATGGGTTCTGTTATGGTAGAAAAACATCACTCAATGGAAATCTTATACGTGGCATCCAAAATCACCTAGGCCGATCAGGCATGATAAGATAGTGCTTGGCCTTGTCTGGTCGGAGTCATGATAAAGTGGCGCTCGGCCTTGTCTGGTCGGAGTCATGATTCTATCCGGTTACGTTTCCTGGGCGGAGATACAATCCTATTAGGGCACTATGCTGGTCGGAGGTATAGACCTATTCGGTTACATTTCTTGGTCGGAGGTCAGAGTCCTAAGGCGACTATGTCACGTCAGAGGAGTCCCTCTCCTAGTGTGATACGACGCCAACTATCACGACCCTACGACCACTCGTATGGCGACACGAGTCACTCTTACTGTGGACCGACTTAACTTCCTTGGCTACAGTCTCCCACTCCTACTTGGAGTCCATGACCTGGGTGTCCCTCAGAGCGACACTTGGCAGTCCTATTGGCGATCTACTTCCCTGAGTCCTGGTACCTCCATGCCTCTTCCCAATCTCTATAATTAAGTAGAGGACGACCCCCCAAGGTAAATCATCTCATCTCTCAATTCACAATCTTACAACTTCACCATTCATTCTCGTACACCCAAACTCATCGTTCCTCTCTTTCTCTAAACTAAAGATAGCTTCCTGTTATCTCTTGACTGTTTACATTGAGAATCTGACTTAGGCATCGGAGTATACCCGGAGCTTAGTCGCCCAACTCCGTTGTCTCATCTCTATGATTGCAGGTTGCTTGGATCGCAGACCGACGGACGATTTTCAACCGTAACATGTTCAAATATGGTTTTTAATAGTACTAGACTCCCTATCATTGCCTTATGAGTTCTAATTAACGTCCTACAATTGTACCGATGTCTACTAAACCTATGGGTGGGTCAGTGCTCCGCAACAACGGCAATAGTGAGCATTGCTACTAAAGAAGTGGGAGGGGAGACACAAAACACTTAAACCCCCTTGAAAAATCTGCCATGGAATCTTGCCTTTACGAAAGGTAGTAGGCATCGGATGGAGTTCTGTTGATGACATATGCTTCTGCTGGTTTCAGCCCATAAGTACTTAAGTACATGCATTTGAAGCATTTGACTAGCGCAACAATAGGTGCCTCCTTTCTTTTCATTTCTACTACTCCATTATCTTCAAATATCAAGCCATGTATTAAAATGCCTTAAAGTCGTTTTCCCTCTCATCGGACCCTATGCTGGCACAGGCAGGATACATATAGTCGAACAATAAAGCTCAAGTACCCTTATTATTAGGGAGAAAAATTGGTATGCAACAAGCACTCTCTCACATTCTCTTTCCACATAAATACACTCTCTCACATTCTCTCTCCACATAAATGTATCCTCTCTCTCTTTCTTTCTCTTTTATTACCAATCAATATGTATCCATTTACGAACCCATACTGCTCTACACTACACGCTGCTTCTAATAAGGTAAAATTCTAATATGTGGTGCTGCCATACAACTTGTATGAGGTGGTGAAATACCAAACCATATTAATAAAATAGTTTATGTATGTGCCACTCACATGGTAATCATGGGTTGTCTTAGTTTCCTCGAATCTTGACATAAAGTAAATCCAAGTGTCAGTTGATTAATTTTCACCAAAAAAATGACAGTTGATTAATTAGGGTTAGACAAAGAGCAAATGTGATGTAAAATTTTCCGACTTCTTTAACTTTTCATTTTCTAATGGTTTTAAACGTGGGAAAGTTGAAAATTTCTTTGCTTAATTAAGACAATTTTAGAATTCATGTTAAAGAGGGAATGGGCTCATCTGCTATCATCCAGTTGGTCCAATAGGCGAGCATACTGATGCAGTCCAGTTTGTTCGATGCCTAACTTGTCAGATGGACGATTAGATGACTAGACAAAACAAAAAAAAAACTCCTCCTATTAAAGAGATGCCTCACGATAGATTAGATCTGGATTATCTTCTATCGTACAATCTATCAATCGTCCATCTGAAAGGCTAGATCCTCTTCTATTGCCAAGTCCCATGGAACAATTTGAGATGCTTCCTCTTACTGGACCAAACACAAGTTTACGTCTACTGGTCCTACCATTCAATAGTATCCAATCAAAAGGTCCCACGTGGCCCTCAGAATTTGTTATCCTTTCCGTACCTTTCAATGTGAACGTGCGTAAAATTCCGGTCAAGCAACTCAAGCCAGGACAAATTTCGAGACTGCGGGCATGTATTACGTAAGCGCTTGCAACATCATGGAGTGACGCAAATAAGGTGGTGTTTGGAGACCCTTTTTTTGCTTATGATCGAAAGTTGGAGAAATGGTAACATAAATCGGGGATACGGAGAAAGATCCGGAAAGGGTTATTGAAAATTAATTCCTTGTAAACAATAGACAGGTGAGAGAAAGAGAGTGTGTAACATTGTCTCCATTGTTAGTGAAAATTATGTACTCTTTTCTTTCGGTTGACGTAGGAATCCTGCCGACCATTGTTTTCGGTATTGTTTTTCTTTCTATTTAGTTGTGTTTTTCTACATCATGAATAGGGAGTTTGAATTGAAAATCCTAAAAAAGATAAAAGAACCAAAGACATGTATCTATCATTCTTCTTGGATTAGATCACAAGAAAGTAAAGAAAACCAAAAGAATGTAGGCAAAATGAAAAAAATCTTCCGCTATTGTTCAATTCATCAGTCGTTCAACAAATAAGTGGGGATGCATTGGCATACGTGTTGAACATTTCAACCCGTTCAATGGATGACTGACATACCTAAGCGACAAAAGAGGATTTAGTCCAAGGAAAACATGGTTCGGATTTCTAAAACCAAGCAATGAATGAAGCCATCACTGTTCCAAATCTGCATTATTGGGGGAACAAGATTCTATGAAGTGAGTGATTTATGCTTTTTTTTGGCTAAAAGATGGGAAGAAGAGAGAGCGGAGAAAGGAGAGAGGGGATGGATTCCATGGCCATGTATTTGGTTGGGTCGGCGGTAAGAAATCTCCAAAAGAAGTGCAACAATGGCCGTCACGAAGAATTGATGAAAGAAAAATTACTATCACTTCCTTATACTTCTCCTACAATATTTATTCAAACATCTTCATACCTCCTTTTATATCCTCCATAAATCCTAATTTTGATCTACTTTGCATTTCTGTCCTTGATACTTTAAAATCTCTATATTACCCTCACCCTTCCCAAAATCTCTCTCCATGTGCCCCGTACATTTTTCGAGGGTGACTTGAAATCATTCGAGGTGAGCTTGTTCTATGGGAAGCTAGGCGTGGTGATTGTCTCCCTCCCCTCACTTTTCAAATGTCCTAACTTAATTATTTCATCATATAACAATTGATGTGTCGGTTTCGATTGTTGGACAAGAAGACACGGTTTAAATTAGTTACATGTCAAATTTCATATTTCAATTTAATAAAATACTTATTTGTCTTGATATGCATCTATTTATATTCATGCATGTGTATAGTGCTCAAGACATTAATATGTACTCTCCCAATTATCAGTAGAAATATATGATTTAGATTAAGAAAAAAAAAACATACGTAAAAATAGATTACTCATATTTGTCTTGTGAAAATTCCACATTTGTTCGTCACATGGATAACTATCGATCTTTTGTAGAGAAAGAAGGGGAGGGCCAAGCATGGGAGGGGGGACTAGTCTGGGGGCGGGGATAGCGAGAGGATACAGCCATGCATGATTCATGAATCCTTGAGAGTGTAGTAGTCCCTCCCCTGGATCCGAAATTATGTGACGTGTGAGGCCCATTGGATATGAATGTTGGATCTATGGGAAAATACCCATGTGGGAAGGGATGCACATCGTCTCCTCCCAGTGATTTTGGGAGGACGCGGCAACCCATCTCAGATGGCTACCACGTGGCTCTCGGTTGAATCTGAGACCCATGTCTGAGCCGACAATCCCTGTCGGCTCGGCTTGTCGGCTCGGTGTCGGCTCGGACGTGGGTCTCGGATTTACTGAGAACCACGTGGCGGCTATCCAGGGCAGGTTGCCACCTGTCCTCCCAGAACCTCTGGGAGGACAGGATGCGGATCCTGTGGGAAGAAGATTCAGAGTCAATAATTGAATATTGTGTGGATCAATATTCTATCATATGCAGATATCCATGTAGTTTAAAGTCCTCATCCCTCCAAATTAAGGATGTCCTTACCCTACACCATGTGCTCATTCAAAGTTGCTTGGCCGAAATTGGAATAGAAACTCTAGTTTTTTTCCCCTTTTGAAAGCAGTTTTCTTTGTTGCGTCCATTATTTTTCTTCCCAGAACTGGAAAAGCTCTCTTTCAATTTTCTTTTTCCTTCCTCCAAGCAAGGTAGCACCAGAAAGGTCCAAGATCGTACCCTTTTATTGTAAGACAATGTTTGTGTGTTTTTTGGACAGTATTCAGCGGAATATGTGCTTCCCTCTATACATCGAACCTAGATCCTCTCTTATCATCCAATCACATCAACCGTCCACATGTGCTCTCCTTGCTTCTATATATCTTTTGAAAGTTGAAATAAAAAAGGCTCATTGTCACCTACTTGGGTAACAATTAACTGGGGTAACTATTAGGTTTGTTACGAAATGTTTGAACACTTTGACTCACGTCTAACAATCCCTTAAAATACTAAAATTAACTCTTGTATATTTTGATTTCTGTAACAACCCAACAATTGTACATAAAAGAAAACCGGTGACACCAAATTTTACTACTGGACCGGCGAAAATTAACCAAACCCTCTAAAAGTGACAACAACGATAATGGTATTCTTCGAGCACTAATTACGACCATTATTAGTGGCAAGTTACTAATGGCAATTCCAGAGAACCAAGTGTTGAGTTCACCTGCACTTACCTACACTCTCTATAAGACCTCATCAGAATACAGTGATGAAATCTCATGGGGGTATACTCTCTGGATAAAGAAACCCAAACTCCCAGAGAAATAGAAAGAGAAAGAGGGAAAAAGAAAAACCTCACCATTTAACACCTTTATTTCAACATTGAGTTCATAGGTATACCTAGACATCCGAGGAGATCATTGCCCAATCCAATTGAACTTCCCTACGAGGGTGCAAACTTGAACAAGCTAACGTCCTCAAAAATTGGGGAGAAGTTTCCATCCCATATGGGACAAACCAGCTGGAGAAGTGGAGATCAAGGACTCTATTTAGTCCATAATTAGTTAAAAGCTGTGGGTGAGGTGAACCTACACTTCCTTTCCAATGTCCCAAACAAATTTATTGTACTCCTGTTACCGTACAGATAGAAGTTGATCTTTCGAGGTGGGTCCTACTCTGTAGATGACACATATGAATAAATGCTTAAGTTATGAATATGAACGACAAACAATTTTCACCACAGGAAAAAAGAAAAAAGAAATACAAACAGCAAAGATTACCTGCCTAGGTTTTGTGCTTGTAAACAATGGATTGAAATCGTCTTATTCTTGAGATTCGGGAGGCATGGCGGTGACCCCATTGGATGATCGCCACGTGGGGATCAGATGAATCCGACCCCTCCGTTCGAGCCGACACTCTCTTGTCAGCTCGGCTTGTCGGTTCGAACGGAGGGGTCTGATTCATCCGACCCTCACGTGGCGACCATCCAATGGGGTCGCCGCCACGCCTCCCAAATTTCAGGGATGAAACGATTTAGATCCGTAAACAATGGGGTCACGACTCGAATTGACTGACTCTTTGTCATTAGTTGGTACTTGGATCTTAAAAATCGTTCTCTTTAAAAACATACAAGATAACATCATTAATTGTACCATTTACAGGATAGTAGTCCCACATTCTATCATTGTCTATGTAATTTAATGGATCCCACGTACCATGAATAGTTAAAGGTATACAGGGAAGGTATTGATGTGGGGGAGATGATTCAGACTCAGCCTCCAAATCAGGTTTTTAACATCGCAAATATATGAGATAATTCCACTTGTGTGGAACTCTTAACAGTATAGAAAATCATGGCATCCTCTTCAGATAAAAAATGGTCGGTGTAAACGCAGGAGATAATCAATGGTCACACCCAGGTGAGCTGAGGATAGATTCCAAGAAGCTACGTTCATTATAAAGAAAAGGAAAAAAAAACACAGAGAGTTCATGGTAGGACCCCATGCAAATAACAGACTGTTACTCAGGATTTTGAGTCTTTTGACGTTGAAAATTCAAAGTTCTTTCACTGTATAGTGACGTTATCAAATAGCAGAAAAGATAAGTTTGTGGCCGGTGGAGCTGGACTTTAAGTCTTCTCATGTCTAGATACAGACGCAGCCGTCAGATGTCCTGCAGCCTCCCTCCGTATGGGTTAGGTAATTAACTCTTTTCTATGGTTTAAGGCCATGAATATTCCTCCCTTCCTCTCTCTCCTCCTCCATAAAACCCAAACCCTCCTCCTCTTCTCTTCCTCACTAACTTCAATTTCCTTCTCTGTTGGTTGTTTCCAGCCTTCTTAAAGAGAGAAGAAAACATACAAATTAAGAGAAATGAAGAATTGCAATGCTTCATCTTCTAGACTTGATCGAAAGACCATTGAAAGAAATAGAAGAATGCAAATGAAAGGACTCTGCTTCAAACTTGCCTCTATCATCCCTCGCCATTACAATTCCACTAAGGTCTCTCTCTCTCTCTCTCTCTCTCTCTCTCTCTCTCTCTCTCTCTCTTTCTCTTAGAGACACCATTTGATATGAATTTGTTTGATGTTTTACAGGAATTATCAACACAGCAAGATCTATTGGACCATGCTGCAAGTTATATAAACGAACTGAAAGGAAAAGTGGAAGAAATAAAAGTGAGGAAGCAGCAAGCCATGAATATTCTTGGGATAAATAATGATATAAGAGATACAATGTCAATAGGATCAAACTTGCCTGTACTTGAACTGAGGGACATGGGTCATAGCTTGGATGTTACTTTGATTACTGGATTGAACAAGAACTTCATGTTTAATGAAGTTATTAGTGTTCTTTCAGAAGAAGGAGCAGAAGTTGTCAATGCAAGTTTCTCTGTTGTGGGTGATAAAGTTTTCCACTCTATCCATTCTCAGGTATTACTAATTTAATTGCTTCTTCTTTGTTATCAATTAATTTATAACCTTGAAAACTTAAACTTTGATGTTTGTTTGGTTTAATCTATGAAGGCCACTAGCTCGAGAGTAGGAGTGGATACTTCAAGATTATGTCAGAGACTAAAGGAGTTGGTTCTTTAATTCTTAAATTTTCCAGAAGAGATCTCTTACCAGTTATCACAAATATCAATCCTAGCTATGCAAGGACGAGCTAGATCATGTATTATCTGCAATCTCCAAGTAGTTGTATTGCATTTTTTATGAGTTTCTTTCTTCCCTCTCCATGACTGTAAGAATCTGGTGGAAGAATGGAATGGTTTATAAAATTTAGGGATCTTCTGTAGTTTCTTATTTTACATGTTCTTTCTGATGACAGTAACAGGAAGAAAAGGATAGTCTAATAACTCTCTCTCGGTGTGGAACCTCCCAATGATGATTTGCTGTTCCTTTATGTTGCTGTTTACCGGAAGTAACATAACTTGTAATATAATGTAATCTAAACCCTAAGCAAATGGGAAAAAAACCTGCAATAGACGAGACGATTGGAGGTGATTGCTCTGAAGGTTGCGACGATCGAGTATGCTTGTGGGTGAAGCCAACAGACTGTAGGGCTACGTGTCTTCTTGCATGCTGCATTTGGAGCCATCTAGCAGGATTGGAGGTGATAATGATGGCTACAAACCGTAGTAGCTAGCATTAGTAATAGCCTGTAAAGATGTTAATGTTGTTGCCATTTCTTGCAATCCCCATCATGAGGATGCAAGGGAAAAGGAAATTTTACTTTCTTCAATCTCAATTCCTTCTTAATACTGTACACACCTCAGTATGTCAGCTCTTCCTCTTATTTCTGTTTACAAAATGCCTCATCCAATTCCAACGACTTCCTTTCTCTTCCTTCTCTTTATTCGTCACCCTTGTCTCACTCACATCTTTTTTTTTTTTTTCTGTCTCCATATCTCTCACCCCAAGACCCTGACTAAATCCAGGTAAGGATCCAAATTTTGAATCAAACTCTTTATCGAAACTGGATCGAATCGTTTACATCGAAATTTGAAAAACTTTTAGTAAAAGGTTCGGTTTTGATTTAGATTTCTAGACCATTTATTAAATCGATTCGGTTCTATTTTGAACCGTTTAAACCACGATGTCAAGTAGATTATACATCGATTATACCGTTTTAAAATAGACCATTCAAACCATTTAATACCCTTATCAAGTTATCTTATCTCTAACTCTAAACAACTAAATTAATTAATAGTAAACAAATGATAGCTAAAGCTTTAAAAAAATGATATTTCTTCTTTAGAAAGTTTTTATTCAATTCTATGGGGATCATATTTTCGTAGAACAAGTGGCTAATTTTCTTTCTGATTTTAAGTTTTATATGGTTTCTGTTATGTTTTTTTGGGTTTGTATTGCAAAAGTCAAATTTGTAGTCTTAGCATGATTTCATTGATATGTTTAGTACCTTATTCAGTTACATTTCCAATAAGGTAGATGTTGTAGTTTATTGTTTTATTAGAGAAGTTATCTAGGTGCACTTTAGGGTCAACAATATCTCCATCGGAAAGGGGAGTGTAGGATTGTGAGAAGATGTATATATTTTTTTTTTTATGAAAAATTGATTATAAACCTGTAAGACCCGCACTCCGTGAACCCGATCTAAACCTTGATTTCATGTCGTAACGGGTCTTTCGATCCTCACGGATGACAAGCATGTATGAAATCGGACAAAAAACGGTCAAATAAGTATCATTTTATGTTGACCGGTCGACCGGTGTAGTCTGCGCAGCAGACTACTGTGATCCGGAAATCAGATTCTGCGGGTCTTACTTTTCTAAACCCGAATCCTAAGACTTTCCTAAGACTAAGAGGCTTCCTAAACCTAATTCTTAGCCTATTTAAACCCCTCTAAGCCTCCTAGAATCCCTTCCATTGATCCTCACAAACCCTAGAGAGGAGAAGGAGATTGGAGAAGGAGAAGGAGCTAGGAAGAAGAAGGAAGTGCCGCCATTGCCGTTTGACGACGCTCACCTTACGCCAGTCGACGGTAAGTGTTTTGAATCATTCCTCTTACATTATGACTCTAGGATAGTTAGTATGGTTGGATCAATACCATGCAAAGCAAGTATTGATCTAGACCCTAATTGGCCATTAAACCCTAATTTATCGTCAAACCCTAGATTCGAGTTCTAGGATGATTATCATCAAAACTAAACTTGAATGAGTTGGAGATAACTCTAACTCAAAGCTCAGACCTAGAATGGGTAGGGGAAACCCTGGAATCAATAGAGAATGTTCGACGACAGTCGAAAAACCAAGTGTATGGTCTTTCGGAGACATACCGATTGACCATACCGGTCGCAGGTCATGCGATCGGTACTGGGACCGGTATCTCTCAGGGAGTAGCCTGTGGGGACCGGCTGACCATACCGGTCGCCAATTTTCCCCACAGAGCTGCGACCGGTACATGCAACTGGTCAGCTCTGTAAGTGTAATTTTGTAACCCTGTTGGTTTTCTGACCAACGTGAAACCCTAAGAACTATTCTAATGTAACCCTAATATTATGTAGGACTCTGTGATAGCACGTTTGGATCTTGCGACGTGGAGCAAGCTATCAAACGAGCGTCAAGTAAGGAAATCAGACCTAAACCCTAATAATTAATGGACAGTAAAACGTTGTTAATGACTCTGAATACATGATGTGATGTTTGTGCATATTCACATGTCATCTTTTATTTCCAGTTATTATTATTGTTCATGCATATTTCATATGTTAGGATGTGATTGTTAGGCATGTAATTGTTTTCGTTGGTGTGTGGAATGGGAAAGGTCTGGGACCTAGGATCATTCCTCACACTGACATCTTTTGTAGTATTCTATTTTAACATGCTTGGTACGGGTGGGGTATCAAGGGAAGGTCGTGGCACTGTGGTCTATGTCATGTTGACGTTGGCCTGGCCATGATGGTGTGGCACGGTGGTCTCCGACATATGGGCGCTGACCTGGCCACGATGTTTTAGCTCTATCTCTATGTCGTAGGGAGTTATGTTGGGATAGGGTCTACCTGCGTATTGTTCTGTCTTAGTATGCTTGATGCGGATAGGGTATCAGGGAGAGGTGAGGTATTGTGGTCTCCAGCCCGGCCTGCACGCTCTAGCTCTATCTCTATGCCGTAGTCAGTGGTACTAGGATGTAGCCTACATTGATGACATATAGGATTGGTTAGTTACGAGCCCAGTTTGCAAGCCCTAGCCAGTAGGGGTTTAGGTACTGGTATGGGTAGAGTATCAGGGGAGGTGCGGGTATACCTTAGCTCTATCTCTATTCCATGTTGGGTGCATGTGGGTCGGTGGTGATGTGATCTATTGTGCGATGCCACACACTCGTGTATAGAGGTGAGGCGGCTTCCGAACCTTTCTATAGCACATTGCAAACTTAAACCAGACCACAACATAAAAATTATTGTTACTCATGCATATAATGTTGATACACTGTTTGATTGTCTTACTGAGCTAAGTTGTGAGCTCACCCTTTCTGTACACATCATTTTAGATGTTGATGGAGGTTACACGGTGGACGACTACGTGAACGTTTCGGCGTATGGAGGTGTTGCTGCTCTCGATGTGCAAGCAGGAGAGGACGAGCATGACGCTTCATGCGAGTGCCCTTTCCGCGTGTACCTTTGACTTTATTTTATTTGTTTCAGTTATTTTATTTAAGTGATGTAAAGATATTTAACTACATTTAGAATTTGGGTAATTGAATACTTATTTAAATTTATCAATAGAATACTCAGTTCATTTATTTAAAGACTTCTGCTGTATTTATTATATTCTGATTGTGGTTATGTGCGATGGTTTGTATGAGTGGACATGGTCTTATAGAGATCCTGGTGTGAACCGTTGGTTCAATGACGGTTCACTCACACCATTCTGGTTGGTTCATGTTTTCGTAGAACAAGTGGTTAATTTTCTTTCTGAATTTAAGTTTTATATGGTTTCTGTTATGTTTTCTTGGGTTTGTATTGCAAAAGTCAAATTTACAGACTTAACATGATTTCGTTGATATGTTTAGTACCTTATTCAATTACATTTCCAATAAGATAGATATTGTAGTTTATTGTTTAATTAGAGAAGTTATCTAGGTGCACTTTAGGGTCAACAATATCTCCATCGAAAAAGGGAGTGTAGGATTCTGAGAAGATTTTTTTTTTTATTTATGAAAAACTGATTATAAACTGATGCATTAAACTGTTTATAAACCTCAAGCAGAATCGATCAATGAAAAATCGTTTAAAAACCAGCAAACCAAAATCGATTATTAGCTAATGGGTTTTGGTTTCAATTTTGACACCGTTTAGTTAATCAATTTAGTTTTGGTTTTACCCTCCAATACACCGCACCAAACCGTTTAACTGATTATAAACCATTTAACACCCTTAAATTAAGCGACTCAATTTGAGTCCAATGGATACGCGTAGACTAACCTTTCGAGCTTGATTGGCTCGGCATCTACTCTCCCCCTGATTCCTCAAACGACAACTTCATCGGCTATGTCTTCTTGTTCTCCAGCAACAATTGGTAGTCGGGTTCGTGTTTCGTCGATCTTCCCTTGGTCAACCTCCGTTCTCCTTACCAATTATGTATCTTCATATGGACCCACAACGAGGTGGACCTATCCAAGCTCAATCAGGACAACAATCCCTTGCCGGGAACAAAGCATCTGTTGGCGATATCGGAGTTGTTAGGTTTCGAGAGCGCCGTGACGATGAGCACTGAGTTCAATCTCATCGATCACGGAAACCCTGGATTCTTATTCTAGTTCAAGCCTTAGATTGGGAATTTTTAGATTAGAAAATCCTACAAATCATTGACAGCTGTGTCTTCACCACTGTTCGTTTTCTCTAGGAAGAAGATCGACTCGGATGCCGAAGAATTGATTGACGGTAGGAAAAACCCCATAATCAAGCCATGAAAGAGAACCAGGGAAATCGCAGATAACAGGATAAGGAGAGAGAAGACAGTGATGGAAGGCGATCTGATATGAGGGTAAGTTAGGTATTTCACCCTTAAATGGGGTAAGTTTGGTCATTATCAAAATATTGGCCATGAACCATCAACATCTAACAAAATATACATAAAGGGGTGGATTTAGTTTTAATTTAATAGTCGTTTTAGGGGAGGTATTCATACTTCTTTGAAACGTTTGGAGGCATTTGTACTTTTGACAAACCACAGGGGAGGAAACAATATCTTTCCCTTATTATTATTAGAGAAAATTTCTCCCACCCCCTAAGGTATACCCTTAAATCAATCACCTCCATCTTGGCCCATAATGTCAACCATCTCCCCTACTTTTGAAAATAAATATCAATATACCCTGTCAGTCCATTAAGTGATGAGATGAATCGTAACTACTTTTTGCAATGGTAATATTACCCATGAAATTGTAAAATATCATTTTCACCCTTTTTAAAACTTACATAAAAATTATTTCTAAGTTTTATTTTCATCTTTATCTCCTCCACCGCTATACCCACCACCACCGTTGTACACTATGTGTTTATGTTTTTTTGATATATATATATATATATATATATATATATTATTTTCATGACCACACCACCACACAAAAGTGGGCCCCAAGGCGGTCGGGGTAGTATGGTAAACTTTGAGAACATGAACAGGTGTAGTAGGGCAATCGATCTTCTAAACAATGGCTCATTTTATGTGGCTATCTCTCTTTTGCATTTCAAAATTTCTCTTCTCTTAACTTTGAATGTCAAGAGAAAAAAAGAAGATAGATACAAAGATTCTATTTGTCACAGCATTACTCTCTATCTAAGGGTCTTAGTGGTTTATAATTGGTTTAATAGTCTGGTGCGGTGTATGAGAGAGTAAAAATCAAAATGGAACCGATTAAATAAACAGTCTCAAAATTGAAACCAGAACCAATTAGTAATCGGTGTCGATTTATCGGTTTTTAAATGATTTTTCCTTAATTGAATTTGCTTGCAGTTTCTTAAAGGTTTAATGCATCGGTTATTAATTGATTTTTTGCAAAAAAAAAAAAATTGAAAAAAGTTCAAACGGGAAGGAGAGAGTTGAGATTGGAGAGAGGGAGACTTTCGCTTTGCCTAATTACTAATGCCTATTTTTTACCCAAAAAAAAAATGCCTATTATGTTTTTTGGTTTTGATTTTATAGTTTAGATTTTTGGGAAATAGGATTGGGTCTTAGGGAAATAATTCCGCTATTGAGGTTGGAGTCTTAGGGAAATGAAATATTAAATTATTAATAGAGAATGACTAATGAGATTAGGGGATTAGGGTTTAATAGTTTAGATTTTAAGGAATTAAATGAATCACATTCTATTTAGTTTAATTGGTGTCTAACCGGTATAACCCATTGGTTTAAATAATTTCAAACTGAACCAAACTGATTAGGTAAACGATATCATATCTCAAATTAGAACAGAATCGATTACTAAACGATCTCTTAATTTTAATGTAAACAGTTCGATTTGATTTTGAGAAATGATTTCAGTACAAATATTACACCCATACCTCTATCTTATAATGTTTATTGTATTTTATTTTAAACTTTTCTTGACATCCAAAAAAGCCATAGTTTGGCTTCGATTTCTATTAACTCAAACTCGAACTCTCGAAAAACAAGTTACACACTTAAAACGGTTGCTTGTTAGGTTATCTTCGTTCATATTTGAAGCACGTGACGCGTTTTGGCATTGTGGGGCCGGTCTACCAATATCGGAAGGTCCAAAATGTCAAGGTGCACCCAAAATGTCGTCCTTGAAGTTGAAAGTTGTGGACTACCGCTGTCGAAGCAACGGAGACTGTATTCCATGGTTTAAGTGTAAACACGACTGGGACCTATTCCTCTTTCAGCCGTTTTTTCCCCCAATCAAGTCTTTCTCTGAGTCACGCAGGTGCTGTAATTAATTTTCAGAAGTACCACGAAACAACAAAACACTCAGGGGCCATTACCTAAACCAAAAAAAAACTCAGGGCCATCGTCACCCTACCTCCTCCAAAGACTTTCAGCCGTTTTTATTTCCCAATCAAGTCTTTCTCGGAGTCACGCACGTGCTGTAATTAATTTTCTAAGTACCACGAAACAACAAAAGACTCAGGGCCATTACCTAAAAAATAATAATAAATAAACTCAGGGTTATCGGTCCACATCCTCTCCCGTCTGAGTTTGGGCAGGAGACTTGGCGGCCCAGATGGATGGCCACCACCTGACTCTCGGGTGGATCCGAGCCCTCCATCCGAGCCGACACCCCTGTCGGTCAGCTTGTCGGCTCGGGTGTCAGCTCGAATGGAGGGCTCGGATTCACCCGAGAACTAGGTGATGGCCATC
The DNA here is from genome assembly GCA_028583415.1 of Protea cynaroides. Classification (NCBI taxonomy): domain Eukaryota; kingdom Viridiplantae; phylum Streptophyta; class Magnoliopsida; order Proteales; family Proteaceae; genus Protea; species Protea cynaroides. The sequence goes on from CM053273.1 coordinate 8,804,494, forward strand.
CATCTGGGCCGCCAAGTCTCCCGCCCAAATTCAGGCGGGAGACGATTTCTATACCATCCCTCTACCTAGATCCACATCTTCTTTCTCAGAGGCTCGGGAGACACATGAGGTTTGGATGAATTTAAGTTCTTCATTCGAGTCTACACCCCCGTTGGCTCAACTAGTCGACTTGGAGTCAGATATGATGGAAAGCTTCGATTCATCCGAATCCCACATGTCAACTATCCAATGGGGGCGTCCCCCCTCCGCTTGAACCTCTGGGAGGTGAGGATTGGATCCCATCCTACCTTGTCTCAATTCATATCAGAGAACAATAAATTTGGGGATAGAAAACTTTTCCTGCGCTGGTGATCCAACAACTAGAGTTTATCCAGCATACATATCGATATATTGATATGTGCACAAGAGGAATTCCAACTATTGAATCATGCAGGAGTTCCTCCTACTACAGGAGAGGATTTGAATCCTAAATTTGGGATCACACTAATGAGAGAAGGATATGTGATAAGACATGTAAATGTCCCAATTATTAGAAGACATGTGGCTAGTCATGTGTAAGTAGGAGAGAGTATCACTTCAAAGGTAAAATGCTTCAAGATCTAATCACAACAAATATGGAATCATGATCGGGGTCCACCCAAATCGCCCTCATCTTTTCATCCACAACATATAAACAGCTGGCATTGTACGTCATCCGAGATGCGGGTGCTTTTTGACCTTCCTTATCCGTTGCACACCTCCAGCGCATGCAACAGCTCACAGTAGCTAACTCAATTGAGGGAAATGTTTGGGATAAAGACAACAGTTACGGCAACATATTTGATCGTGCAAATCCCCTAGGGGCAAATCCTAACTTACATCACCCGATGCCTCTACTATAAATATTGCACACTCCAAAGGTAAATGGATTCAATTCTTAATGAACTTGATATGACACTGTGAGGGGGGGTGAATCAGTGTCTGAAAATTTTTCTTGATAAATTCACTGCTGCCTAGAGCTGATAGATATCTATTTTTTCATACACACACAAGTGCATGTAAATCTACCTCGCTACCACTCAGTGGCCAGGTCTACCAGATTTGCACACCCACCCTGCAAGCCATCCCACACACTCCAAAATATATAGAAAAAAAAACAATGTGCACAGAAATATTACGTGGTTCACCAACACAGTGTGTGATGGCTAGTCCACGGATTATGCCCAACGGGCTCCGTATTTACTCAATACTCAGTTTTTAATCTTTAACAAGACAAGGATACTAATCCTAGGTTTTCTCAGCATAAAACTGAGAGGGCGTAACAACCCCAAGATTCAGGCCTAATAGCCAGTGTCCAGCACCCACTGAACATACCACACTTAATCCGCACCTACGAGAAGCAAAAAATAATTTTAGGCTTAAAATAATTGCTTTACAGTTAAACCCACATGCTAGATAGGTATTCAATTTTTTCTTTCACCAATACTAGCATACATGTAAGCACCCCATTTTTGCCATCCCAGCTAAACAAAGCCCTGCGGGTGTGTGGACAACAAAAGGAGAAAGATGATCGAAAGTTTGGATTTTTGACTGCGAATTTGAGGAAGTTTTCAATGGGTCTGTGAATTTGAGGAAGTTTTCAATGGGTCCACAGCAAGGTCATGGGTTATAATTTTGCATGGATGCATAGGTCATAGAATTATCTTCGAAATGAGACCAGAATTGTTCAATTCTGATATCAAATGAAGAAGATATGACCATTTTAGTCGGATGATAGATATAAGGGAAGTTTATGAAGTTATTATAAATAATCCCAGGGGCCTTCGTGCAAATTATCCTAAGTCGGATCGTTTGAATTTCAAATCATCATATCTTGATCATCGACATCGGATTTCAGATGATTCCAAGACCATTATTCTTCATTCATGATGTTCTACAAAGTGGACGTAAAAAATCCCGGGTAGAAGTCACCGGTGGGTCCCATGCAAGCTTGTATGCAAAATTATCGTCGAACTTCAAAGTGCATATCTTTTCGTTCTACATCGGATTCGGGTGATTCCAGTTCCTATATTCCTCATTTTTAATGTTCTACAAAATGAGCAAAAAAATTGGAATAGAGGCCATCGGAAAATTCTATGCGGGATGGGCGAAATGACCCATGAAATGACAAGGAGAGAAAACCGGTTAATTCCAATTAATCCGGTCAACTCGGTTCAAGCCGGTTTTGGTCCAACCTAGCTCAATCCATATCGGTTTAACTCGGCCAACCTAAGTCGGTCTCAACCCGTTTCGAACCAGTTCATTCATGTGCATAGTATTTATATATATTATATATTATATACTATATATATATATATATATATATATATATATATATATATATATATATATATATATATATATATGTATGTTATTAAATATATGTGTATATATGTATATAATATATATTATTATATGTAAATGATAATTCAAAAGATTTTGAGAAGAAAAAGGAAAGAGGGGAGAGAGAAACGTGAAAGTGAAGGGGGATTTTGGTTTTGGAGATAATCCAAAAGATTTTGAGAAAAAAAGGAAAGAGGGGAGGGAGAAAAGCGTGGAAGAGAAGGGGATTTAGGGTTTTGAGATAATCCAAAAGATTTTGAGAAGAAAAAGGAAAGGGGGGAGAGAGAGAAACGTGAAAGAGAAGGGGATTTAGGGTTTTGAGATAATCCAAAAGATTTTTGATAAAAAAAGGAAAGAGGGGAGAGAAAAAACGTGGAAGAGAAGGGGATTTAGGGTTTTGAGATAATCCAAAAAGATTTTGAGAAGAAAAAAGGAAAGGGGGGAGAGAGAAAACGTGAAAGAGAAGGGGATTTAGGGTTTTGAGATAATCCAAAAGATCTTGAGAAGAAAAAAGGAAAGAGAGAGGAATAAAAGAAAAAAAGAAAAGAAAAAAGGGGAAAAAATATTCCCCTTCACGTTTTCTAGAAAGAAAACGTGAAAGAGAGAGAGAGGAGAAAGAAAAAAAAAAAAAGGAAGGAAAGAAAAAGAAAAAAATATTTTTAGAAAAAGGATCTTCTAGAAAATGAGTGTAAAATTATAAATAGGCAAGAGGATGATCCTTTTTCCAAACCGGAGAGAGAGGGGAGCGTGGGTGAGAGAGAGAAGCGTGAGTGAGAGAGAAAACGTCGGAGAGGGAAGAAAGAAAGAGAGAGAAAAGAGAAAGAAAGGAAAGAGAAGAAGAAAAGAGAGAAAGAAGCAGAAGAGAGGAGAAGGAGGATTCACATTCAAAGGGGATTGATACAATCCCCAATCACCCTTCATCAACGGTTTCGCTCGATTTGAGCCCAAGGTTAGTACTCTAAACAAATTTAGAGGTTGTCATAATGCCCGAATGCCAATTTTGCTTGAAAAAGGACTAATTTTCATGAAATCTCAATCATGAATGCTCTATTACATGTTTGTTAATGTTAGGATGCCTATGTCTAACATTTTTCATGAATGATAATTTGTCTAAGCTATTCAATGATGAATTTTTTATTGATATACAATGATGTTTGATGTTTTTTGTAAATTTCATAAAGTGATTTTCTGATCTGAAAATTCCAGATTTAGGGTTCAAACTTAGGACGTACATCATATGTATTTTTTCTAAGATTTTGAAGCCCAAAATTTTATGGGAGTCTCTCTCATATGATAGAAGACTACCCTAAAAATTTCGTTCCATTTGGAATTGGAGAAATATATCAAAAAATTTGTCTTTGACATTGCTATTTTTCTCGGATGTAATGCAATCCTCCATCGAAAAGTCTCTAGACAAAGGCCTTATGGCCATAATCAGAAAATCCACTTAACATGAACTTTTTAGACATGAAAATCTTCTAAAACATGGCACTGGTTTCATATTTTTTTCATTTTTCGTTGAATTGATATCAATTTTTAAGTGCATAGTGCTTTGATTTCAGATCTGTCATGATGTGCTGATTTGCATGATTGAAAAGAGTCATTTTTCACAAAGAAAATATACTGTTTTAACTTGTTTTTCTTAATGAAATTTTAGATCAGACAGTTATCTACATAGATATATGTCTGTATTTAATTTTCATTAAGAATAGAATTTTATTTTGAATTTATGGTGCAACTGGTCAAAAATCTGGAACAGACCTGACCAGTGTATTTGCCTGTACTTGGGGAATATTTTCGACCTGCCTATGGTATCTTTTAGGATTAGCTTCCTTGAGACAAAATGTTGGCCTCTGAGTCTTCTTTCTAGGGATATCTTTTTAGAATTTTTTGAGTAAGTACAGTGCCTTATGTGTCCATTTTGGTCCAGCCTGACAAAGCTGTCATCTTGCTGCGTGTTCCATCATGTTTTGATTGATTCTCATATGCTTTGGTTGTTTCTCACATTCCATATTTGATGTTATATTTGTTCACATGCTATGTTCGGATGCTCGTATGCATACACTACTATAATTGGAATGGTCACCCGCCATAATTGGAATGGTCACACCGCCATAATTGGAATGATCACATCGCCATAATTGGAATAATCACATTGCCATGATTGGAATGCTACACATGCTTATTGCCATATTTGTATGCTACACTTGCTCACATGCTATATTGGATGATTACTGCCATGTTTGGATGTACACTTACCATGTTTGTATTGATTCACATGCTCACTTGCCATCTTTGATTGATTTGTTGCTAAATTTGAATATATTTCCAACATGTTATATTTGGATGCTTACACTGTTATATTTAAGCTCACATTGCTATGTTAGATTGTTTACATTGTACGACAACTAGGGCAAGATACACCCTAAAATGGAAATAATTGAACAATTAGGGTAAAAAAACCCTAAAAATAGAAAAATAACAATTAGGGTAGAAAACCCTAAAAAATGAAAATCACAATGAAAAGGGATAGGAAACCCTAAAAACCTAAAAATGGAAACAATAAAAATAGTAGAAATTTAGGTCTCATCCCTAGATCCTATTCACAAAAATGGAAAGAATTTGATACACATCCCAAATAAAAATGGTAGGAATTTAGGTCTCATCCCTAGATCCTATTGACAAAATTAGAAATAATTTGGTACACATCCCAATTAAAAATGGTAGGAATTTAGGTCTCATCCCTAGATCCTATTAACAAAAATAGAAAGAATTTGGTACACATCTCAAATAAAAATGGAAAGAATTTAGGTCTCATCCCTAGATCCTATTGACAAAAATTGGAAGGATTTGGTACACAATCCAAATCCGAATCCAAATCCGACTCTCACAAATTTTCGAACTACGTCGTACCTGATTTCTAGGGCAAACCCTAGAATACGTAGGCAATTTGGGAATCCCAAATACGGTACAAAGCCACCCATCAACCATACATCCAGCATAAACTTCAACTTGAACAACAAAGAATCTAATTGAAGCACATGCATAAATCACTTCCATAATCTTTAATCACACAACCCATTTCGAACTACGTTTTTGGACTTGATTTCTAGGATTGGAATACGTAGGCAGTTTGAGATGTCTTACACATCTCAGATTCAGTCCAAGACCGAACCATCTTTGGTTCGGTTCACTGTATAATATTGTATATTACATTTGCTTGTTTATTTGCTTTAAAACATGATTGGCTGAACCCTAGGTTAGAACAACTTAGCAACTTGGTTTAGGACATCCCCCATTGAACCCTAGTCATTCAGTTGACCTAGCATAGTCAAAATTAGAAATTAAGGAAAGTTTAGGAGGCCGATATTGATCGGACGGTTTGGGTGCCTAACACCTTCCCATAACCGTACCCTGAATACTTACCCGATCTCTTGCAGACCAAAGAACCGATACATTGGGTCACGAGTCAATAGAAGTCTTACCTTAGGGTGAGGCTTCATTTTTAGAGGTCCTAGACCTTAATCTAGGTGGCGACTCCAACAGAACAAATCGATCTTCATCGATACGGGATACACATTTCCATCCCGAGGAGGATCACGTCGATTTTCCATTGTCCTCACAATACAATGCATAGAAAACAATAAAAAGATGGAGAATAAAAAAATCTCATAATCAATTGTTTTCTAATGGCCAATAATCTCTTTGAAGCTTCACACTGATCTCAGGAATTCTTCAACACCCTTCATTGATGATAGAGATCGATTCACAGAGCATACCTCAGTCACAAGCTTCCAATCACTTTTACACAACCTATAATGACCATAAATATAAACATAAAAGCTCTACTGACCTCTCAAAGGGATTTAACACTCCATTGATGCACAGAGAAGGGGTAGTTAGTGATTAATCACTCCCATAGGACACGAAACCCTAGAAAACCTTCTGTCTACCTTCAAAATACTCTTTTCAATTTTTTTTTCTATGTTTTTTGACTCCCAACACAGCCCAATGTATAGAGCATCTGAAAATATGAAAAGTGCAACTTGAACGGACCGATTTGGAGCTCGGATGACAAAATTATGTTGGTTTGAAGTTCAGCCAATCGTATATTACGAAATGGAATCTTTTGAAGCCATACGATGCACCCGCGCTACACTTTAACGCCGCCGCTTATGCGTTGTCGAGATGTGATTGGCCCACTATGGAATCTGCGGCAGAGACCGTTGGATTAACAGCTAAATGGCGGGTTTTGTCTGAGCCTTAGGATCTGAATAAATCGCATCAGGCGGGTTCGTTTTTTATTATCACTGCAAGATCTAGATCGACCTGCCATTGTACCACACGTGGACCACACTGAATCAAGGCGCATACACCATGCAACGCGGAGCACTGCGATAACTTGCATTCGACCAATAGTTAAATGCGTGGCCGAATCTTGACACGACGGCTCCGATACACATTAGCCCACGTCTTTGTAAGCCGTCAAATCGGCATTTAGCCTTCGTGGCTCTATCTGGAGTGCTGATCTCTCATCTTTTCCTTTTTAATTGAACCAAAATGCCCCTGTCATTATAGAAAATGACCTTTGGAACCCGAATTTCATTGAACAAACCCTGTAGAGAAGTTTTCTTCCCGAGAATACTTCTCTCTAACATGGGGTTATTTTCTCTCTCCAGAAATTCAATCAAACATGTGGTAGAAGTGCGGCCAAGCCATGTGCGTGTGCGCGGCTGCTTGCTACGGGGCATGCTGCTACTACCTTGCGGCCTGAGTAGTGTGCCTTGCGGCTGTTGTTGCTCATGGCTGCTGCCAAGTGGTTGCTGTTGCTACAGGACTGACCTGCTGGCTGTGCCATCGGGTGACCATGTGGCTGGTCATTTGGTGCTGCGGCCAGCCCTCGACCAAGCTGGGTCCCATAATTTCTCTCTCCTCCTCTCTCATCATTCTCTCACTTCTCATTCTCTCTCCTCTTTCTCTCTCATCAATTTCCCTCTTCAATTGCTTATTCCACAACACCGAAACATTGCCTCATCAATTTCTTCAGAAACATTGCTTCAAAAACATTGCTACATCAACAGTAGGGCCCACTTTCATCAAATTCAATGTAGAAACTCATTCAACTCATTGCAAGTCATCTGAAATACATGTAGAACACTGTAAAACATACATACGAGGTTGCTCCATCTTTGCCACTGCACTGACATTCTCTCTCCTCATTTCTCTAACTGTATGCTCATCAACTCTATCACGTCTACCAAGTAGCCAACAATGACAACATAAAGTCCAACAATTCTTTGCGCACAAACTTATTTTGCTAAACCCACAACTCGGAGCTTGTATTCTCATACTGAGCCGTATATTTCTTTGTGCTCGTTGTAACTTAAGCATTGAAGTGGTCTTAAGGTTTCCAAACCCACACTCACTTGCCTTATGCTTCCTACTCACAAGTCTGACCAGTCAAAAGAAGCTCGGACCATAACTAACCGCAACAGTTTAGTGCCCACCGTTGGACCTATAGTAGTTGAAGATCCGTGTAAATACCTTGCACCTCATCAACCCATCAAATCGATGGTACCTTGTCATGGTAAACCAACAAGTACCCAACCCCCATTAAAATAGTATTAAAACAACATGCGATCAAAGATCGATCAAGTCTAAAATTGAAACAAATCCTTCAGATCAGCCGATCCCATACCAATATCTTGAACCACATTGGGGTCAGTCTTGATAACACACCGACACCTATTAATGGCCCAAAAAAAAAAAAACCCAGCTATTATTTGGTTTGGTTTTAATTGTTAGCTACTTGCTCAACCTATATCATCTAATTATCTCAATCTCACTCTTAACCCCACCACTTTGGTTCAACAAAAGTTCTTGAAAAAGATATGGCTGCAATCCTTAAGTCCCATCTTCTCATCTCATTAAAATTTTCATGCTTTGATACAGAAGAGGAAAAATACTTCCTCCATTATTTACACTTTTCCGACTCCCTCTGAATCTATTTGTTTTTCATAAAAGAAAATAAATTTTTTCTCAATAGATTCCATTTGTTTTGATTTAATAGTTTATATAAAAATTTTACATCAAAACAAATGAAACCATAGAGACAATGCAATAGACATGCATTTCTACAAAGATAGTATCTTTTGCCATGTGGACTTATGGCCGATTTGATCATTATGATTGTTGGATTGATGAAAAATAATTTAAGACCACAATATCAAATTTGTTAGTCAATCTCAACAATGTAGATTATCTTTATTTTTCAAACAATCAATGGAATTAACAAAACAGATAGCGTCAAATTTGATAATCAATCGCAACAGTATAGATTACCTTTATTTTTCTAACAATCAAATGGAATAAACAAAACGGGCCACTTTTCAAAGAATTTGCAAATATTACATTGCCACATGAGAGGAGATTGGTTAGGAATTCCTCTCCGGATTTCATCATCAAAAACATGTTCTTTATGTTTTTTTTTTTTTTTTTTTTTTTTTTTTCAAATTTTGCAGTATGGTTTTAATAATCTACATTTTTTTTTCTTTGCCAAGAGAGATTGATTATTGTTTTTAAATCAAATTACAAATTAGACGGAGGAAGGAGAGGGAGGGAAGCACATATTGGGGCGAAGGTCGTTAAGCAAGTGTTAGGATCCCACACATATCAAAATGTGGTTCTTAAGTCTTGGGTTCTCCCACCTAATAGGCTTGTCTTTTAGGTTGGACTCTCCTTTGGGCTTAAATTGTAATATTTGATGCTTTCACTGAGAAGCCGATGCTATGGGAAGGATGACATAGAGAAGGAGCGATCTGGGAAAGGGCTACCTGGTGAAGTAGAGTAAGAATTGTCCAGAGTGGGGAATCTAGAGCGATCCTAGGTGGGCATCGGCTTTGAAAAGTGGGTGGCAATGTTATGATTCCACATTGGATCCCACACGCACCAAAATGTAGTTCTTAAGTCTTGGGGTTCTCCCATCCAATAGGCTAGTCTTTTGGCATGTAAGAGTCCATAGAACTTATTTGACAATATCAAAGAATTTTTTTGAAAGGGGATAAGGTTCGATGTTCGCAATTTCGTTTCCGCTTGTCAAATTTGTCAGCAAATTAAAGCGGTAATTCGATCGCCGACAACTCTCCTTCAGCTAATACCAATTCCACACTAGGTATGGGAGGACATCGCAATAGACTTCATAACTAGTTTACCACTTTCACAGGGTAAGTCGGCTATAATGGTGGTGGTGGACCGACTTACCAAATACGGCCACTTCTATGCTCTTTCGCCCTCATACACTACATTAATGGTTGCTGGAATTCTGATCATAGAAGTAGTCAAGTTACATGGATTTCCAAGAACAATTGCTACTGATCGAGATCCTTTATTTTTGAATTCCTTTTGGAAGGAATTATTCCGATTACAAGGCACTACTTTGACAATGAGTAGTGCATATCCCCCTCAAAGAGGCGGCCAAACGGAAGTTTTGAATCAGTGCTTGGAGATGTATCTCCATAGTTTCGTCTGTGATGAACCACAAAATTAGGTGAAATTTCTTCCTTGGGCCGAATTTTGGTATAACACATCGCATCATTCGACTATAGCTATGACTCCATTTCAAGCTCTCTATGGCTGCCCACCACCAGAGCTCCTCCAATGTCCATAGGGTTCTTCCTCAAATGACATCGTGCTTCAGGAACTCGGTCAACCAGACACCATGCTACAACTACTCAAACAAAATTTTCTAGGAGCACAACATAGAATGAAATACAAGAGTGATAAGAGGCGCACAGACATATGCAATTTGACATTGGTGATTAGGTTTTCGTCAAACTACAGCTTAACCGTCAACACTCAATAGCACTGTGGCTAGAAATTAGGCTGTCATTTTTTTGGTCCAATCCAAATAAAGGCGTTAATCGGTGCGGTTTCGGTTTAACGATGCAGTTCGATTTCAGTTCGGTGTGTAATGAATAAAAGCAAAATCGAACCATATATTAAACGGTTTCAAAATGCTTACCAAAATCGATTATTAATCGGTTGCGCTTTTTTGTTTTTTAAACGTTTTCATTGCCGGGAGGAAGAGGGAGAGTAAGAGACTTAGGAACAAAGTAGAGGAAAAACCAAGGAAATCAAATTTTAATCACATGTAAAAGTGGACTTCTAATTTAGAAGCATGTTATGTGAAAAACATTAAAATATAATTTATTTCTACAAATATAGACATTTAGTACTAAGGGATTAAAGTAAATGTTTAATCAATTTTAACGGTTCCAAATAGTCGGTTTAAATAGTTTCATTCTTGAAACTAGAACCGAACCATTTAATAATCGATTTCACGGTTTTAATTTAAATGGTTCGGTTCGATTTCGATATATGGTTCGGTTTCATTTTTTACACCCTTAATTCCAAATTACAAAGGGAATCAGCACAGTAGCATATCGCCTGGAGCTCCCTTCGGCAGCAAAAATTCACCCAGTTTTTCACAATTCTGTCCTCAAAAGATGCATCCGCAACCCTCAATCACAGATTACTCCATTACCTTTATTGAGTTCTAATGTCAATGATATTATTCCTCCTTTAGCCGTTATTCAACGTCAGCTTATGAAGAGGAAAGGCATCTCAGTTTCGCAGTTGCTTGTACAGTGGCAAGGCTTACCATCGGAGGACAGTACTTGGGAGGATGCGGCTGTCTTTTGTACTCAGTTCCCTACTTTTAACCTCAACGACAAGGTTCCACCGATAGAGGAAGGTAATGTTACGACAAATGAAGATGTAGTATGAAGAGGAATGAAAGAGAGATCCAAACCAGTGAAATTAGGGGATTATATCACTTAGGTTGATGGGAATCTGTTGTAACAGGTATAACAGAATATGGTTGAACAGTTAAATAGTTTAGTATAAGTAGAGAAACGAAGGAGTAGAAAAGAATCAGTAATCTGGAGGTCCTCTGCCCTCGAAGCAGACATTCTCTTGTAACCCTCTCTTGTCTTTCGTATCAATACAATTTCCTATTCTTCAATAATTTTCCTAACAACAAGATTGTATTGTAGCAATGATCCTTCTCAGCCTAATTAGCAGGCAATTTTGACCATCTACTTATATTATGGTATCATAAACTGCAATTTCATAGTGGATTTCGAATCTAATCTACACCCTTTTGACCATATGAATTTTTTAAAATATCAAAATTATCATTTCTTATGTTAATATGTTTTGAATGGATTGTCATTAAGAGAAAATTTCTTCATGTAGCTGAAAAAAATATATATAATCATTTTGGACACTTTCCACTAATCATGACTTCTTATATATTCTTCTTCTCCCATAAACATAAAAGTCTGATAATACTATTAACTTTATGACTAGCACTACAAAAAATACACACACAATCATTATGACAACGAGCGATCATGAACCCTTATCGTTATTAATATTAGAGGGTGACCTTTGATGTAACGATGAGGTTTTTCCATTGTCTTTTATTGGTACTCATGGGTTCAAATATAGTTTTTAATAGTACTAGACTTCTTATCATTGCCTTATGAGTTCTAACTAACATTTTACAATTGTACCAATGTCTACTAAAACCTACGGGCGGGCCAGTGCTCAGCATCAACAACAGTAGTGAGCATTGCTACAAAAGAAGTGAGAGGGGAGACACAAAACACTTGCACCTCCATGATAAATCTGCCATCGAATCTTGCCTTTATGAAAGGTAGTAGGTGTCAGATGGAATTTTGTTGATGACATGATTTTGCTTACTTCAGCTCATAAGTACTTAGGTACATGCATTTGAAGCATTTGACTAGCAGAGCAATAGGTGTCTCCTTTCTTTTCATTTTTAATACTCCATTATCTTCAAATATCAAGTCATGGATTAAAATGCCTCAAAATCGCTTGCCCTCTCATGGAACCCTACGCTGGCAGAGGTAGGATACACACAGTCGAACAAGAAAACTCAAATCTTATTATTAGGGAAAAAGATCAGTATACAATAAGCACTTTCTCTCATTCTCTTCCCACATAAATGCACTCTCTGTATTTATTATTGATTAATCTGTATCCATTTACAAACCGATAATGCTCTACACTACACACTGCACCTAATAAGATATTATTCTAATATATGGTGCTGCCGTACAAGTTACAACACGTATGAGGTGGTAAAATACTAAATCATATTATTAATATAGTTTATCTAGTTGCCACCCACATGGTAATCGTGGGTTGTCTTAGTTTCCTGCAATCCTTCATAAAGTATTTCCAAGTGTATTAAGACTGTTGGTTGACTTCCTTGACTTTTCATTTTCTAAACGTTTTATACATAAGAAAGTCAAAAATTTCGGTTCTTAATCAAGACAACTTTAGAATTCATGTTGACGAGGGAATGGGCTCATCTCCTATCATCCAGTCGGTCCAGCAAGCGAGTATGCCGATGCAGCTTAGCTTGCCCAATACCCAACTCGTCCAATGAATGATTAAACGATTGGACGAGAAGAGACGAACTCCTTCTGATAAAGAGATGCCACATAATAGGATCTAGATATGGAGCCACTCATACGAGGTGTTAAGTACTCTTTCTTTCTTGCTACAGGTGCAAGCGGAATGATTTTTATTCAACCTTGAAATAACCTAGTCCATACGATTGTGGGTCAATATAGACCCACGAGATTAATCAAGCCAAAGATCAGAAAACTCGTCGTTAAAAAAAAAAAAAAAAAAAACTTAAAAGTTTTGTGTAACTAGAAGACCAGGATCCCCACTAGTGACTTCCAAATAATAACAATGAGATCTTGACAGTTCATAATGCATCAGGATACATGGAGATGCATTATGAATAGTCAGAATCCGCTACTAACCAAACACAAGTATACGTGTGGGCCTGCCATTCAATACAATCCAATTAAAATGTCCCACGTTGCCCTGAGAACTTTATTATCCCATCCGTTCCTTTCAATGTGAACATGCGTAAAATTCCGGTCAAGCAACTCAAGCCAGGAAAAATTTCTCGACAGTGGCACGTGTTACGTAAGCGCTTGCAACATCATGGAGTGACGAAAATAAGGTGGTGTTTGGATTTTTTTTGCTTATGTTTGAAAGTAGGAAAAGGGGAATATAAACTGGTGTTACAGAGAAAGATCCGGAAAGGGATATTGGAAATTAATTCCTTGTAAACAATAGACAGGTGAGAGAAAGAGAGTGCGTAATATTTTCTCCATTGTTAGTGAAAACTAGGTAATCTTTCTCTTTTAATAACGTAAGAATCCTGCCAACCCACATTTTTTTTTTATTGTCTTTCTTTCAAATTTGTGATGTTTTTCTACATCATGAATAAAGAATTTGAATTGAAAATCCTAAAATAGTTAAAGAACTAAAGACAATGCTTTACCGTTCCTCTTTGACTGAACCACAAGAAAATAAAGAAAAGTAAAAGAATATAGGAAAAACGAAAAAAGATAGTCTCCTTCTATCTAATATATCAGTCGTCCATCAAATAGATTGGGATGCATCGACATACGTGTTGAGCATCTCAACCCACTCACTTCATGGAATCTTGTGATTTTCAAAAATACCACATTTGTTCGTTACATGGATAACTATTGATCTTTTGTAGAGAGAGAAGGGGAGGGCCAACCATTTGTATATATGAGGTGGGAGACGACTGAATCTTGGGACTGGGAGAGCGAGAGGATACAGCCATGATTCATGAATCCTTGAGAGTGTAGTAGTCCCTCTCTCCTAGATCCTGTTGTCGGTGGAATCCATTCGGCTTCCCCGATCTTACCACGTAGCTGAAACACCTACACAATAAGAAAGTGGATGGGACATGCCCCGAGGCCACTCCAATGCTAAAGTTAGAGACTTCCAAAGACATGCAGTATGAAGCTTTTAGTGGAACACTAGAGCTCCTTGAAAATGGGGGTTCCTTGAGATACTGGAACTTCTGCCACCTTCCCTTCCTCTCAGGTGAAATGAGATCTTAGAACAATCGAGGGAGTGAAAATACAAGAGGACTAATACCTGACTAGGATGTTCTCCCTTATGATAGAAAGATCCCCCCCCTTTTTCTGTAATTGATATCATTTTGTTATATATAAGTCCAAGAGGAAACTTCTCAGACAAGTTTCTCCACACTTATCACCATCTCGATCATCATCCACCTAGGAAACAGTAGGTTCGAGGGGTTACGACCCCTTAGGGCGGCGCTAGGATATCTTGTCAGCCGTTTACGACCCCCCTTGGCCTTCTTCGACCCCCTTTTGGTCCTCGTCCTCCACATCTTCTGATGCTTTATCTTTGTCCTTACACTTTTATAGAGTACAATCTTGCTTTTTGCTGATTCGGTCCACAATATGATGATCTGGCCAGTCAAATCTGCCTACTTGGCATTTATGGTTGGTGTCAGTATTTATGAACATTAATGACAGATCATTAAATGCCTAGCTACCTCCATCAATCTGTCCCATCATGTCTGGATCAACCTGGGGGGGTTGAACACGAGTTTTTTTTTCGAACATCTCTTCTTCTCATACCTCGTGCCTTAGATGCATTCCACGTGTCCTTTTCTCGAGGATCATCTTAAATTCTCAATTGATGGTCAGATTTGTATCCCTTATTATTTTTCCCCAACAGATCCTACATTATCCACCACGAGGTGTGGCGTGTGAGACCCACTGGATATGAATGTCGAATCTATTGAAGAGTATCCCATGTGGGAAGAAAATAGGGACTCAAAAATTGAATATTGTGTGAATCATTCCATCATATGTCCTTGTAGTTTAACAGTCCTCATCCCTCCAATGGATGTCCTTACCCTACACCATGTGCTCATTCAAAGCTGCTCCGCCAAAACTGGCATAGAAACTCTGGTTTTTTCCCCTTTTGAAAGCTGTTTTCTTTGTACTATCCGTTTTTTTCCTTCCCAAAACTGGAGAAAAACTCTCTTTCAATTTTCTTTTTCCTTCATACAAGCAAGGTAGTACCTGGAAGGTCCAAGATCGTACCTCTTTATAGTATGACAATGTTTGTGTGTTTTTTAGACAATATACCCTCGAAGATGTGCTTCTCTGTACATCGATGCGACCTAGATCCTCTCCTATCATCCAATCATGTCAACCGTCCACATGTGCTCTCCTTGCTTGTACATATCTTTTGAAAGTTGAATAAATAAAGGTTTATTGTCACCTAATTGGGTGACAATTAGGATTGTCACGAAATGTTTGAACACTAGTCATGTGGCTGACATCTAACAATCCTCTTTCTTAAAATACTAAAATTAATTTTTCTACATTTTGATTTCTGTAATAACCCAATAAGTGTACATGGAAGAAAACCGGTGACACCAAATTTTATCACTAGACCAGCAAAAATTAATCGGACCCTTTAAAAGTGACAACAAAGATAATGGTATTCTTCGAGCACTAACTAAGACCATTATTTGTGGCAAGTTACTAATGGCAATTCCAGAAAATGGAGTGTTGAGTTCACTTGCACATATGTATGCTCTCCTCGGTACCTCATCATTGCCTAGAGTATGAGATCCACTAAATATAGACAGTGATGAAATCTTATGGAGATAGACTAAATGGATGAAGAAAACCCAGACTCCCAAAGAAAGAGAAAGAGAAAGAGAGAAAAACCCACCATTTAACACCCTTATTCAAGGTAGAATTAGGCATCCGGGGGGATCATTGGCCAATGCAATGGAACTTCCCTAGGAGGGTGCACACTCGATCAAACTGACGTCCTCAAAAGTTGGTGCCAAGTTTCCATCTCATATAGGACAGGATTCAAATCGTCTCCTCCATGTACTTCAGGGAGGAGGGGCGGCGACCCCAGTGGATGGTTGCCATGTGGAAGTCAGATGAATCCGACCCCTCCGTTCAAGTCGACACTCCCTTATCGGCTAGGCTTGTCAGCTCGAACGGAGAAATCGGATTCATCCGACCTCCTCGTGGCCACCATCCACTGAGGTTGCCGCCCCTCCTCCCGAATCTCAGGGAGGAGACAATTTGGATCCTATGGGACAAACCAACTGGAGAAGTGGAGATCAAGGACTCTATTTAGTCCATAAGTTAAAGCTGTGGTTAAGGTGAAACATACATTTCCTTTTCAACGCCCAAACAAATTTATTGTACTCCTGTTACCGTACACATACATACGAGTTGATCTTTCAAGATGGGACCTATTTCTGCAAAAGACATATATGAATAAATGCTTAAGTCAAGAATATGAACAACAAACAGCTAAGATAACCTAGGTTTTGTGCTTGTAACCCATTGGGGTCACGACTTGATTCTTTGTCATTAGTTTGTAATTGGATCTTAAATATCATTCTCCTTTTAAAACATAAAACATAAAACATAACATCATTAATTGTACCATTTACGAAAAATGTACATAGAAACGCGTTGATTCTCCTCCCCTGATATCTTTCTTTTTTTATTCCTTTTTGCATGTATCTTTAATCATTTAATTCCGTCTAAATTAGCTCCTCCTCTTCCTCCACCACCACCACCTCCTCCTCCTCCTTTCTTGGACCTCCAAAAATGGCTTTGACCTGCGAGCTATCGAAAATCTTTGTTTACTATACGAAGTGAATAAAGTTTTTTTTTTTTTTTTTTTTGGAGGGGGGGAAGAAAGCCCTAAAATAAAGGATCCTGCTTCTATTTCCCATTTTAGGCCTATTTGCTTATGTAAGGCACCTAAGCTTGGGACGAAACGTTTGTCTCTGCCATAATGATCCATGCGGTAAATTCCTCCCGGGGTTCAATTCAAATATCAAACCCGAAAGGGAGAAGCAGGTGGTCAAAATACTTCAGCAAAAGTAAACAAAATGATGAAGTAACTACAATTGATTTGATACTTTATATCCTAACCTTAGAAACTGTTTGTTGTCGCCGGTTCTCACCTGGAACTTCTGGTGGCGACACATGTCAAGAAATAAGTAGATCAAACAATAAAGGCGGGTTTGGAAACCCTGTGGTAAACAAGCAGTCGAGTGCTCGGTAAAAAGAACATACAAGCCCCCGTAGAGGAGTTTAAGCGATAGATGGAGAGAGGGCGTAAGTAGTAAAAGTTGGATCATGTTACCTTCGTTCTAATCTTTATTTATAGAGGCAGGGGTAGCACGGATTTGGACCTAGATTGAGGTGGTTCCGATATAGTTGGACACATCTTTAGCTGCGTGCAATCTTCCACCAACTCTGACAGTTGTCCAGTCGTGGAAGGGCAGGGGACCCTCTCGTCCATTGGATGATGATTTTGCAATAAGTTTTTCATATTAGACCCTGCGATCTCAACTTGGAGATGTCCTTGCTAGCTGGCACATTACGGAGTGAGAGAATCATCCCATATCAAGCATGGATTTATGGTAATCCCAAAAATCATAGGGATAATCCTTCGGTTTATGTGTCTTGTAAGGTGGCACTCGTTAACACACAAGACCAATGGCACATGTTCCTTCTTTAATTATCAGGGGAGTCTCAAACACATGCCCTCTCTGAATTGGGGAACCAAATCCTCTCACACTTTAATGGTGAGATAGGATGGGAGCCGGGGAGTCGAGGAGGAGAGGATTTCGTTCCTTGAATTTGAGATTATATTTTGTCCCTTTCTCTGTTCTATAATAAAAAAAATAAAAAAATAAAAAAGTTACTTTGGGAAAAAGACCAAGACTTAAACTCTATCATTCAGAGGGACCCACAAAGAAGAGGATGCTCAAGTCTACCTTGGTACCCCCATAGTAATCCCACGCTCTATCATTCTCTATGTTTAATGGATCCCACATACCATGAATAGTTATAATGGTGTACAGGGAAGGTACTGATGTGAGGGAGATGATTCAGATTCATCTTTATAAGCCTTCAAATCAGGTTTTAACATCGGATATATATATATATATATATATACACACTTGCGTGGAACTCAATAACAGAATAGAAATCCATGACAGGCATCCTCTTGAATCTCAATATAATAAACCAAAAAAATTTAAATAAAAATATGGTCGGCGTAAACGCGGGAGATAATCAATGGTCACATCTGAGGTCAGCTGAGGATAGATTCCAAGAAGCTACGTTCATTATTAAAAAAAACACAGAGGGTTCATGGTAGGACCCCATGCATATAACAGACTTTTACTCAGGATTTTGAGTCTTTTGACGTTCAAAATTCAAAGTTCTTTCACTTGTATAGTGACGTTATCAAATAGCAGAAAAGAGCAAATGAAAAATTAGTTTGTGGCCGGTGGAAATAGACTTTAAGTCTTCTAATGTCCAGATGCAGACGCAGCCGTTAGATTTCCTGCAGCCTCCCTCCGTATGGGTTAGGTAATCCTTTTCTGTGGCTTATAGCCATGAATCTCCTCTATAAAACCCAAACCCTGCTCATCTTCTCTTCCTCTCTAACTTCAATTTCCTTCTCTGTTGGTTGTTTCCAACCTTCTTAAAGCTAGAGAGAAGAAAAAATACAAATTAAGAGAGATGAAGAATTGCAGTGCTTCATCTTCTAGACCTGATCGAAAGACCATTGAAAGAAACAGAAGAATGCAAATGAAAGGACTTTGCTTCAAGCTTGCCTCTATCATCCCTCGTCACTACAATTCCACTAAGGTCTTTCTCTCTCTCTCTCTCTCTCTCTCTCTCTCTCTCTCTCTCTCTCTCTCTCTCTCTCTCTCTCTCTCTCTTTCTCTCTCTTAGAAACACCATTTGATCATATGAATTTGTTTGATGTTTTACAGGATTCATCAACACAGCAAGATCTATTGGACCATGCTGCAAGTTATATAAAGGAACTGAAAGGAAAAGTGGAAGAAATAAAAGAGAGGAAGCATCAAGCCATGAATATCCTTGGGATAAACAATGATATAAGAGATACAATGACAATAGGATCAAACTTGCCTGTACTTGAACTGAGGGACATGGGTCATAGCTTGGAAGTCACTTTGATTACTGGATTGAACAAGAACTTCATGTTTTATGAAGTTATTAGTCTTCTTTCAGAAGAAGGAGCAGAAGTTATCAATGCTAGTTTCTCTGTTGTGGGTGATAAGGTTTTCCACTCTATCCATTCTCAGGTAACTACTCATTTAATTGCTTCTTCTTTGTTATTTATTAATTTATAACCTTGAAAACTAAATATTGATATTTGTTTGGTTTAATCTATGAAGGCTACTAGCTCGAGAGTAGGAGTGGATACTTCAAGATTATGTCAGAGACTAAAGGAGTTGGTTCTTTAATTGGTTCTTAAATTTTCCAGAAGAGACAAGCAGGGACGGGCTAGCTCATATATTATCTGCAATCTCCAAGTAGTTGTATTGCATATTTGATGGGTTTCTCTCTTCCCTCTCCATGACTGTAAAAATCTTGTGGAAGATAAAAATGGAATGGTTTATAAAATTTAATCGTCTGTTGTTTGTTGTTTTATATGTTCTTTCTGATTTTTTTTTTATTTTTTTTTATTTTTTTTTTTTGGGTGAAAGTTATTTCTGATGACAGTAGCTGGAAGAAAAGGATATATAGTCTATTAACTCTGCCCACTTGACAATTAAATTATTCTCAACCATGTAGTGTTTCGAACACGGTGAGCGTGATGGATCAACATCACTAGCTTGAACTAGCAGAAAAAACTTAAAACGGCTCAATTTAACAATATAATACAAGGGGGAAAGAAAAGGCAATAATATATGGGGAGAATACAAAAACAGAGGGTCCCTCCTCCCTTATCATGAATTTTGACAATATATTCTCAACTCTTGGGATAAATCATAATATCATCAATGACATCACATGGTATTCAATGAGCTTCCAACTACCAAGGCATTTTCCGACAGTTATATTCTAATGTCTAAATCTCAATGGTCATATTTTGATGGTTATATTTCAATCGTATATTTCAACGGTTCTTTTACCTTTTTCTCTATATATTTGTGTTTTAGTTTAGAGAGAGAGAGAGAGAATTGAGTAATTTACATTTATGGAATTATGGATGTGCTTCCAATGTTGGACGAGTATCCAACAGACCTAAGAGTTGATCTTCTCCAACCCTTGGGTTAAGTGGTCTCTTATGACACTTGTTATTCTATTTCTTCATTTTAGAATAAATTTTAGTTCCTTTCTTTGTTATGTTGCATTTTCCTTTGGACTTGCATCATCTTTCTACCAAGAACCATTCCTTCTTTTTTTTTTCTTTTTTTTTTGGATTGGGGGGGGGGGGGGGAGGTACAGGGTAATTAGATATTTTATCAAATGTAGGATAGAGAACAAAACAAGTAAGACCATCAATAGATGGGAGCCAAAACAAAAACAAACAGACTAAAGGCAAACAAAAAGCTGAACTAACAAAACCACCCCTGATAAGGACAATAAAAAAATCCTACCAAACCCCCAAAAAATGGGACCCCAAAAGGAGCAATATAAATAGGACCCAATTTATCTTTTCGACAAGAGGATCCAAGCTCTTTTCCTTCACCTCATGGGGAAGATGCTTCACCCTAGGTTTATCAAAATTCATTTATGATCCTTTCCTATGGTGATTAATTAGTGTTTAAAATTCTTACCAAAAAAAAAAATAGGCTCTAAATTAGTAGTGTGGCTAGGAAACGAAGACCCTTCTATAATACCAAGGGCCAATTCTATAATGTATTGATTCATTTTTTTTTTTTCTTTTTTTTTTTTTGGTATGTATTGATTCTATTGAATATCATATGGAGATGCAAATGGAATGTCTAGCGTTGGGATATGCCCTAGGCCTGAGCTGAGGTTGTCATGGCCTATATATATGCATTTACAAAAATGTGTATTATATGTATATATGTATGCAAAATTAGATAAAAAAAATATTTCCCATTTTTATATTAAAATAACATGAAAATGATAAATAAAAAAATAGGGACAAACCTGGCCTACCCTAAACCGAGCAAACTAGGCATGGGCTAAAATATCTAGCCAAACCTAGGATTGGATTGAACCCTAGGGATCCTGGGATAAGTTGGGCTTGGATTAATTTTTGAAAACCAGTCCCTCCCAGTTCTTTCTATCCAACTGAAGGAATAACCAAATCAGGCACTGTTTATGTGGAACAATGAGGGTGGGCCCTCTCAACTTTGGACCACCTAAATGAATTTTTTTTCTTTATATTTATTATGTATTATATATATAAGTCTTTTCTATCCAACAGTAGGTATAACCAAATCATGCACTGTTTATGTGGAACAATGAGGGTGGGCCCTCTCAACTTTGGACCATCTAAATGAAATTTTTTTCTTTATATATATATATATATATATATATATATATATATATATATATATATATATATATATATATATATATATATATATTATGTTGTTTTACTATTTTATTTTATATTAATTAAATCGGAGAAGTTTTCCCAAAGCCTTTGGCTTGGGGCAATCTCCCAAGCCACATCAAGCTACTTGTGGGAATCGATATCATCAGTAAAGATCCCACAAGGTTTTAGAGGAGAGTGTTTTAGTTATGTGAAACGATATGGGAAAGAATCTTTAAGTTTGAATATTCAAATACATAGAATAATATTTGAATATGAATACTTGAAATATCTATTTGATATCAAATTGAATTTTGTTGACATACATACTAGAGAGACACAAATTCATGTGTTAGGGCATCTCTTTCCAAATTTATTTTTTACATTTTGATTTGGATAAGATATCTCAATAAATTTTGTAAATTAAAAAATTGTCATCCATTCTTGATCATTTTCACTTTTAGGCATAGAACTGAAGGGATGAAAACTTTCACTGTCTAATGGGCCCTACTCAAGAGGCTTTACTTGAAAAGTTATATATGATCCTTAACCCACACGTGCATGTAGCATTGACTCAGATTTTAATAGAACAAATCATTTCAGATGGAAGCTAGAAATCTAATATAAGTTTAAGTGGATGAAGCATTTGTGGAGTACATACTCAAGGAATTTGTGGAGGACATACTCAAGGAAGATGAAGGGAATGAAGCATTTATCCTATTGATGCATTTGTCATATTGATGGAACTTCATTCCCCCCCCCCCCACCCCCATATACCTTCTTTTTTTCTTTTCTTTTTTCTCTCTATATTGTATTTCAAGTTTTTCTTAGGCCGCATTTGGTATGTATTCTAGATCAAGAATACATTTTATGATGACAAAAACAGTGTTTGGTATACATTTTCGTTCTTATATCATTAAATCTTTTACTAGAATAAGGGTGTCAACGGGCCGGTCTGGGCCGGTTTTGGTCCGGGTTGAATCGGTATCGGGTTTTATAAGCCCAGCCCAAAACATGTCCATTAAGAGTTCGGGCTGGGTTGGGTTGCGCTGGACACAATAAATATCGGGTTGGTCCGGTGTCAGTTTGTTATTGGGCTGAACTTATTGAGGTGATTTCGGACTGGTTCGGTCCAAAGCAGGCTTATCAAGCTTATCGGGCCTATTTTATATGTAAGATATATAGCCTATTTTATTATTTATATCTATGAAATTAGCATCATTCCTTCTATATGCATGTAATTCAGTAAATTGTAACAATTAACATACTCTTTTCAACTATAGATTCATATAATCTTTCGGATCAAGAAGTGAACTATAACAGTGTAATATAATCCATCAAAATTTAAAACCATTAAAATTAAGAAACTGGGCCCGGATGGACCTTACAGGTGTTCGGGTTAAGTATTATTGGTTCGGACTAATTCGGGCTTCTTAACGGGCTGGTCCGGTCTGGTATCGATTTGGGCTGAAACGATGTCGGGCTTTACAAGCGAAGACCGAAACCTGTCCATTAGGTTAGGTCCGGGTTGGGTTCGGGTTATATCGGGCCGGCTCGGTCCGTGCTACCGGGCCGGGCCCATTTTTGACACCCTTATAATAGAACATGGTCTTTTTGGAATGTGTTTTTCCCCATTCTGCATTTTGAGTATAGAGCATAAATCTCCCACAGTTTGCCCATTCTCATTCTATGTTATGAATGCATTCTTCATTTTAAGAATGCATTTTAATAACGCATTCCAAGGATGTATTTTTAAGAATGCATATCAAATGCAGTCTTAGTAGATCAAAAGGGTCCTTCTTCAGGAAGTATTAATTTGAAGTACTAATTTGCCAAAACTTTTGGAGTGACCAATCTAAATGTAAGAATTTTTAGATCTCCTTTGGGTTTTTCTTATGGGATTTCTCATGAACCCTAACGAACACACCACACAGATTACTAGAATACAATGGGCATTAAAAAGAGATGATAAGACACATACCACTTGTTGTAGATTGATTTTCGATTATTTCTTTCGCTTTGAATGCTTGGATCAGTCTTCCACAGCCTGCCGCGAGGATCCCTTGACTTCTCTATGTGCATGGAAACAGGAGAAAAAAATAACACCGTGGTTGTAGAGACCCTAACCATTGGTATTTATAATACTACCCCAACCCTAGACCAGTCCCACAGTGGACCAGGTTGGTTCATCTCTAATCATACTTAAACTGGTCTACTTGTAACCAAACTCCCATTGAACCAACTAACCTTATAATTAATTTAATCCATAAAAATATCTTACAATCTCCCACTTGGGCTTTATTAATTATAAAGTCATCATTGATCCAGTGTGGTCATGGAATCTAATTACATAAAAAACTATCATTTACTTTAATCCAGTCATCAAGTCTATCAATGTCGAACAACAACGAAAAGTACTCTTACACATCTGATGTACCACTTCTCTCAGTCACATACAAAGATCTACCTAATGACATAAATCACCTTGAGATAAATACTTGAGTCCAATGATCGAATTATCATGATCTCGTTAGCTTAAAATCTTTATAAATCAACGCACTTTGATATTATCCAACTTATAGGTTAATCACCTCTAGCTTTGACTAATGTTATACTTTAGCTTATCGTATTCTTTGGTTAAATACCGCTTTGTAACTTTGACATGTCTTAAATAATCAGGAATGCATACAAGCAATGAAATGAATACTCACCAATAATTCTGTACATTAAATCATAGACAACACAAACAATCACAGATAAACCATCAATTATCAGATCTCCCACTAACTAAGCAGAACTGAATACTCTCACTGACTAAGATAACCTAAAAACTCCAAGAAAACTTTCGTAACCTATCTCTATATTGCCCTAGAGATCAACTATGACTGATACTACTAGTCGAACCTAAGATCGTACAGTCAAACCTTGAAATTTTATTCACCACTTTACAGAACAAATATAGTTAACATTATAGGCATTCATTTACCTTACAACTTCATAAGCATCATAACAGCATAACTCCTTTCTATTTAGTTTAAAAGGAAAACCTTACATTCTGATATTTTAAGTAACATCAATCACATTTTTAATATGAAAAATAATATGTTAAGTTAAACAATATTAAACATAAAACAAGGTAAATAATTAAAACCAAAAGAGCTGAAAAATCATTTAAACGTAAAGAAACTAAATAATTACAACTCGCATTCAAGCCAAGATTCTTCAAAACGAGTCTACTTTAAATACCTAAGAAATTCTAGAATCTTTATCCTTTTCTAGCTATGTCTATCTAAAAACAGTATTTGGTCAAACCACCTATCTTTGGTCAATCTATCCATCTTTGGACAATTCACCTTGAAGTTACCCAATAATAATCTTATCACTTGCTCTATCTCTCCCATTTTGATAATACAAGCTACTTAGATCTGAATATATTTTCTGACAAGGAATGGGATATCTAATATATCAATTACTTGGCCTCATTGTCCTTGAGCTTTTCAGTGATAGCTGATAGCTCTCAAAAATACTTCCTCACATTACCATTTTCAACAGAACTGGATCAATAAACTATCTACTGATCCCTCCATAAATATTATCCATATCCTTTGGATTTCTCTTAGATAATCTTTTCATAATATTTCTTATCTTAATACTACTACACATAATCTCAATAGTAGAATATCTCACAACTAATGTAAACTACTATGAAAGATATATTTATGTCAAATGATCGTAGACTAGTCTTCAATATTTTCATAACAAAATTTATCTTTTGTCCCAGATAGAGTGGAAATTAAAAACTATCATACCATCTGGCACATTCACTGAGACAGATATCCTAGGAGACATAAATCATTATCATTATATGAGTCCAAACATAAATATCCTACAATAGATAAATTACACAAGACTCATAAAAACACATGCAATTTATATTTAATTATACTTTGTCTAAAATAGAAAGAAATAGATATCAAAACATTCTTTTGGACAATCATACTTGGATAAACACATCAGTGAATGAATTTAAACACAGTATCAAACAATAGAAAATTCATACACATACTTTTTATTTGCATTAACTATATCAACCATTCATGCAAATATATATCTATTTTTTAAGAGTTAACCAACTACACATTCTCCTTTGGGATAAACATGCAGTGCCATGGTCTTCTCAGTTTCAGTGTAGTGACTGCGAAAGAATAATAACTCTAAAAAATTCTACTACTTTTGGATTAATGAGACCCTCTAAAGTCAAAATTCTTTCAACTCATGTACATGAACATACCTTTAAACTTTGACAATGTCACTTTTGGATTAACACTGTCTTTCTTAACTGTTCTTCACACTTAGAAAAATAGTGAATTAAATAATGTATCATTTATTATATATGTCACATCCCAATTCTGAACCAACCAGAATGGTGTGAGTGAACCGTCATTGAACCAACGGTTTACACCAGGATCTCAATAAGACCGTGTCCACTCATACAAATCATTACACATAACCACAATCAGAATATAATAAATACAGCGGAAGTCTTTAAATAAATGAACTGAGTATCTATTGATAAATTTAAATAACGTAATCAATTATCTAAATTTTTAAACATAAAATATAATATCCTTACATCTACTTAATCCACCTGAAAAAAACTGAAAATAAATAGAAGTCAATCAAAGGTACACGTAGAAAGAACACTCGCATAAAGCATCGTGCTCGTCCTCTCCTGCCTGTACATCCAAAGCAGCAATGCCACCATATGCCGGAGCGTTCACGTAGTCGTCCACCGTGTAACCTGCATCAACATCTAAAAAAATAATGTATATACAAAGGGTGAGCTCACAACTTAGCTCAGTAAGACAATCAGACAATTTCACAATATTATGCATGAGTAACAATCATTTTATGCTGTGGTCTGGTTTAAGTTTGCAATGTGCTATAGAAAGGTTCGGAGACCGCCTCACCTCTATACACGAGTGTGTGGCATCGACTAGTAGATCACACCATCACTGACCCACATGCACCCATCATGGAATAGAGATAGAGCTAAGGTATACCTGCACCTCCCCTGATACTCCACCCATACCAGTACCTAAGCCCCTACTGGTCAGGGCTTGCAAACTGGACTTACAACTAACCAATCCTATATGTCATCAATGTAGGCTCTATCCCAGTACAGCCGTCAACGGCATATAGATAGAACTAGAGCGTGCAGGCCGGGCTGGAGACCACAATGCCTCACCTCCCCCTGATACCCTACCCGCAACAAGCATACTAGAATAGAACATTACGCAAGTAGACCTATCCCAACATAACTCCCTATGACATAGAGATAGAGCTAAAGCATCGTGGTCAAGCCAGCGTCGACATCGGAGACCACAGTGCCACATCATCATGGCCAGGTCAACGTCAACATCGGAGACCATTGTGCCACGACCTTCTCCTGATACCCCATCCGTACCAAGCATGTTAAAATAGAATACTACAAAAGGTGTCAGAGTGAGGAATGATCCCAGGCCCCATGCCCTTCTCATTCCACACTCCAACAAAAACAATCACATGCCTAACAATCACATCCTATCATATGGAATATGCATGAACAATAATAATAACTGAAAATAAAAGATAGCATGTGAATATGCACAAACATCACATCATATATTCAGGATCATTAACAAAGACTTATTGTCCATTAATTATTAGGGTTTAGGTCAGATTCCCTTACCTGACGCTCGTTTGATAGCTTGCTTCATCGCAAGATCCAAACGTGCTATCACAAAGTCCTACATAATATTAAGGTTAAATTAGAATATTTTCTTAGGGTTTACGTTGGTCGAAAAACCAACGAGGTTACAAAAATACATTCACAGAGCTGACCGGTGGCATGTACCGATCGCAGCTCTGTGGGGAAATCTGGCGACCGGTATGGTCAGCCGGTCCCCACAGACCAGCCCCCCGGAAGGTACCGGTATAGTCGACCGGTATGTCTCCGGAAGACCATACTTTGGGTTTTTCGACTGCCATCGATCATTTCCCATGGTTTCCAGGGTTTCTCCTATCCATTCTAAGATGAATATCATCCTAGAACTCGAATCTAGGGTTTGACAGAAATTTAGGGTTTAATGGTCAATTAGGGTTTTAGATCAATACCTGCTTTGGATGGTATTGATCCACTCATACAATTATCCTAGAGTCATAGAGTAAGAAGAATGATTCAAACACTTACCATTGACTGGCGTAAGGTGAGCTTCGTCGAACGGCAAGGGCGGCACTTCCTTCTTCTTCCTAGCTTCTTCTCCTTCTCTAACCTCCTTCTCCTTTCTAGGGTTTGTGAGGAATAGTGGAAAGGATTTGAGGAGGGTTAGAAGCGTTTATATAGGCTAGGATTAGGGTTTAGTAATCCTATTAGGATTAGGAAGGTCCAGGTATTAGGGTTTAGGAAAGTGAGACCCGCAGAGATCCAATTCCGGATCTCCGTAGTCAACTGCGCAGAGTTGACCGATTGATCGGTATGTAGACCAGTACCATCAACCGGTCAACATAAAATCGTACTTAGTTGTTCGTCTTTGGTCCGATTTCGTACCTGATTGTCATTCGCTTGTCCCGTCTGGCCCGGTGATGATCGAAAAACCTGCTACGACATTAAATCAAGATTTAGACCGGGTTTATGGAGTGCGGGTCTTACAATATATATATAAATGTATAAATTGACGTTTGAGAACACCATGTTGAAACTGAGTGTAACACTTTAGTGGAATCTATCCAATCTTCACATGACACTCACAAACCCTAATTTGAACAAAACTTAACAATATCACATTTGAGTATACATCGTCCTTACACAAGCATTTATAAATACATGAACTTTAAATTTGAAGACATTATGATGAAACTAAATGTATCATTTTGGTGGGATCAATATAGTTTCACAATGATATCTCCAAATCTTACTTTGCAACACCATGCGGGTTAATAAATAGAACATCATGCACATATAACCTTTCATAAACATCTGGTACAAAAATAACTGACAAACAAGCAGAAAAACTGTAAATCGAACTAATTTGGGATATTTTTTAGTCAAAAATAATTTTTTTTAAATCATCAAACTGTATCAAACTATGTACCAAACTATACAGCATAAAAATACGGACGCAGCGTAAAAAACCACATCAAATCCGACCCTCCTAGCGCCCACAATCTCCAATCAAAATCGGCACATACCTTTTATAAACCTGAACTAGTTTTGGACGGTTCATTCTAGCTCGGTTCAGTCTAGCCAGGCTCGGTTTTGATCGGACTGAACCCATTGTTTACTTTTTCTTCTTTTTTTTTTTTTAAACACTTTGGTCCAGACCGAACCAAACGGTTTGGGGTTAAACCAAACCACAGTCTGTTCACCGATTCACCTACTGGTTTAACTGGTTCATCCAAACAGATTCCCAAGTCAAAACTTCAGGTTATCGGTTTGGATTATCATGCCATAATACGCAAGTCGGGTCAGGTTGCTAACCAAGGTAGGTCAACGGGCCGGTTGATTGGGCAGCTGGGTCACACATGCTGACCCGCACATGTGCCTCGATCTTGGTCTTAGGTCGGTCTCGGGCCTAGGCTCGATTTGGGCTAGATCTTGGATCCGGACTTGATTTTGGATCAACCTAGATCACTGTTTTCGGATTGACACTGAGTCAACCCACTAGAGTTTACGGGTTAACTGGGTTGACTCAGTGACGTCAACCCTTTCTCTTTTTTTTTTTCTTTTTTTTTTAAATAGCCACAGGCGCGTAGATCTCATGAGCTTTTTCAAGCTGCGCGTGAAAGTGCGTCTGGCCACCTCCAGCCACGATTTTTATACTATCGGCTTCATCTCTTCGAGACCTACAATCTGGTATAAACTATTTTAACTTTCACTGGTCTAACAAAAATTTCCATGGTACAAACCCTAAACAGGTTTGTAGAAAAAATTTAAGAGAAAAATCTCTTCATTTTTCAATCCAATCAAACATACAGTCTTTACAATGCTTTCTCATTGATTCTAGGTCTATATGGGAGGCTCTGATACCACTGTAAGAATTTTTAGATCTCTTTTATATTTTTCTCATGGGATTTTACATGAACCCTAATGAACATATCACACAGATTACTAGAATACAATAGACATTAAAAATAGATGATAAGACACATACCTCTTACTATATATTGATTTTCGATCATTTCCTTCGCTTTGAATGCTTGAATCAAAGTCTTCCACAGTCTATCGGAGATCTCTTGATTTCACTCTGCGCATGGGAACATGAGAGAAAAATAACATCATCGCTATGAGAACCTTAACTATTGATATTTATAATAACACCCTAATTCTGGATCAGTTTCACAGTGGACCAGATTGGTCCATCTCTAATTATATTTAAATAAATTTATGTGTAAATAGACTCTCACTGAACCAACTAATCTTATAATTAATTTAATCCATAAAAACCCTAATTCATAGTTTTAAAAATCAGAACAAACCAACCACCTAATTGTCTCAAACCTAGCCACCAATAATTTTTAGTGAGACATGCTTCCCTTTTTTCTGTCTATGTCAACTTTTTTCAATAAAACTATAACTAATCCATCTAAAATCTTCCATTTTAAGCCTCATTTTTTTATACTATATTAAATTTACAACGAAACGATGAGCAAAAGAAAGGAAGACAAAAAAGGAAGTACTTCTTCCTATATCTGAACACGTCGTTGTTGGGCTAAGAAAAACAGGCGAAAAAAGCAGCCACACCATTACCCTCGCAATACACATGACGAAATACATAATGATTTTAATTATGTGATTTTATAATTTCATGATTTTATGATTTTATGATTTTATGAATTTAAGTTCCTTCCTGTCATCATGTTGTCGTTTATGGTGATCGCTAATTAGAATGTGAAAAATATGTTGAACCACAACAATTTGGTTGTTGACTAGAAAATTCGAAACCCTTAACACCAGGCTCCAAATAGTGGAGTGAGGATTTAGATTTTAATGGTAATTTTGTTTTTATCCATATGAAACTTTTAGAAATGAAAATGTCTTGAGATGGGGGTGGAGACTACGTATATATTCTGCAAATAGCCCATGAACCAAAGAATTATATAGATCGATGGGATCCAATTGTTTTTTGTGACTCATATCTCCACATATATTAGGACCCACCACATAGTATATAGATTTTTTTCTCAAAGAATATTCCTTAATGATTTTTTAGGAAAGAATATTCTTTAAAGATTCATTCTCAAAAGATGGATAGGTAAAAATTCAACATAAAATTAGTTGATTATTTATTTAGGATTACTTTGCAAACTTTGTAGGTTCCATTTTTACCTTACATCCATTAAGAGGTTTTTACCACTAAAAAAAAAAAACATACTGTAGGAAGTGAAAATGGATGATTTATTACTTGGCGTCTCAATATACGAAGCTTCCGTTACAAGACAGAATGCAATCTTACCCTAGCTATTAATTTATTATCTTGATAAATTTTGGAAATTAAAAAATTGTCATCCATTCTTGATCATTGTCACCTTTAAGCATAGAATTAAAGGGATGAAAACTTTCACTGTATTCTTACCCCAAAAAAAAATTTCTTTGTCTAATGGGTCCTACACAAGAGGCTTTACTTGAAAAGTTATATATAACCCACCCACCCACCCCCCCAAAAAAAAAAAAAAAAAAAAAAAAAATTTCCACAGCGAAATTGAAATGGATTTAAACATTCCATGTTTGATGTCTAGTCAAGTTATATATATATATATATATATATAACCCATCTAAAAATCATCCTTTTTAAGCATCATTTATTAGTGTTATATAAAGAAAAAGTCCTATAAGGGACAATTAAAATTACAACAACGAGTAAAAGAAAGGAAGACCAAAAATGAGGTACTTATTCCTATATACAAACACGTTATTGTTGAGCTAAAGAAAAACAGGCAAGGGTATCACTCATTCCATTACCCTCGCAATACACATGATGAAATACAAAATGATGTTATGATTTAAGTTATTCCTCTCAATCATCATGTTGTCGTTTATGGTGATCACTAATTAGAATGTGAAAAATATGTTGAACCATAGAAATTTGGTTGTTGACTAGAAAGTTCGAAACCCTTAACACGAGGCTCCAAATAGTGGAGTGAGGATTCAGATTTTAATGGCAGCTTTGTTTTTATCCATATGAAATTTTTAGAAACGAAAATGTCTTGAGATGGGGGTGGAGACTTCCTATATATATTCTCATTAGGCAAATAACCCATGAACCAAAGAATTATATTGATGGGATCCAATTGTTTTTTGTGACTCATATCTCCACATATATTAGGACCCACCACATAGTGTATAGATTTTTTTCTCAAAGAATATTCCTTAATGAATTTTTAGGCAAGAATATTCTTTAAAGATTCATAAAGATGGATAGGTAAAATTCAACATAAAATTAATTGATTATTTATTTGGGATTACTTTGCAAACCTTCTAGGTTCCATTTTTACCTTACATCCATTAAGAGGTTTTTACCACCAAAAAAAAAAAAAAAACATATGGTAGGAAGTGAAAATGGATGATTTATTACTTGGCGTTTCAATATACGAAATTTCCGTTACAAGACAGAATGTAGGCAGTCTTACCCTCGCTATTAATTTATTATCTTGATAAATTTTAGAAATTAAAAAATTATCATCCATTCTTGATCATTGTCACCTTTAGGTATAGAATTAAAGGGATGAAAACTTTCGCTGTATTCTTACCCAAAAAAAAATTTTCATTGTCTAATGGGTCCTACACAAGAGGTTTTACTTGAAAAGTTATATATATATATATATATATATAAAATCCTTAACCCACACCTGAATCTAGCATTGGCTGAGATTTTAATAGAACAAATCATTTCAGATGGAAGCTAGAAATCTAAGATAAGTTGCTTTTTGGTTTCGCTATTTTTAGTAGTAAAATTCTCTTTTATTTAGGAGACATATTCAAGGAAGTTGAAGTGGATGAAGCATTTGTGGAGACCTACTCAAGGAAGTTGGAAGTGGATGAAGCATTTGTCATATTGATGGAATTTTATTCCCCCTCTTTTAGTTTTCTTACTGTTGTTGATTTTGCTGACAGCATACTTTTTTTTTATTTTTTTTCCTTCGAAGCGTATTTTAAGTTTTTCTTAGGCTATCTTTGGTATGTATTATAGATTAAGAATATATTCTGTAATGACAAAAACAGTGTTTGGCATATGTTTTCTTTCTTGTATCATTAAATCTTTTAAGAGAATGTGATTTTTTCGGAATGTATTTTTCCCGTTTTACATTTTGGGCATAGAGCAGAAATCCCTTGCAGTTTGCCCATTCTTATTATATGTTATGAATGCATTCTCTATTTTAAGAATACATTTTATTAACATATTCCAAGGATGTATATTTAAGAATGCATTCCATTAATATATTTTTATGAACACATTCAAAGATTGCATACCAAGCATAGGCAGCCTTAGTATCATTTATTCTTTCTACGTTTCGTGCACATTGATTCTATTTCAATAATAATAATGTAGTGTTTCTCTTTGATTTGTTAGTATATATGTTCTTTCTAACACCCCCCCCCAAAAAAAAAAAAAAAAAAAAAATTTCCACAGTGGAATTGAAATGGATTTGAACATTCCATGTTTGATGTCTAGTCAAGATATATATATATATATATATATATATATATATATATATATATATAACCCATCTAAAAATCATCCTTTTTAAGCATCATTTATTAGTGTTATATAAAGAAAAAGTCCTATCAAGGACAATTAATGTTACAACGACGAATAATAGAAAGAAAGACAAAAAATGAGGTACTTCTTTCTATATACAAACATGTTGTTGTTGGACTAAAGAAAAACAGGCAAGAGTATCACTCATTCCATTACCCTCACAATACACATGATGAAATACAAAATGATGTTATGATTTTAAGTTATTCTTCTCAATCATCATGTTGTCGTTTATGGTGATCACTAATTAGAATGTGAAAAATATGTTGAACCACAATAAGTTAGGTGTTTGACTCGAAAGTTTGAAACCATGACATCAGACTCTAAATAGTAGTGAGGATTCAGATTTTAATAGCAGTTTTGTTTTTTATCCATATGAAACTTTAAGAAATGAAAATGACTTGAGATGGGAGGTGGAGACTTCCTATATATTCCCCTTAGGCAATTGCCCCCATGAACCAAAGAATTATAGATGGGATCCAATTATTTTTGGTGTCTCATATAAGACCCACCACTATGTATATAGATTTTTTTCTCAAAAAATATTCTTTTATGATTTTTTTTGGCAAGAATATTCTTTAAAGATCCATTCTCAAAAGATGGCATAAGTAAAAATTCAACATAATATTAAGTGATTATCCATTTGGGATCACTTTGAAAGCTTTGTAGGTCCCATTTTTACCTTGTAACATTCGATAGGATTCAAATCGTCTCCTCCTTGTACTTCAGGGAGGAGAAGCGGCGACCCCACTGGATGGTTGTCATGTGGAGGTCGGATGAATCCAACCCCTTCATTCGAGTCGACACTCTCTTGTCGGCTCGGCTTGTCGGCTCGAACAGAAGGATCGAATTCATCCGACCTCCACATGACGACTATCCAGTGGGGTCGCCGCCCCTCCTCCCGAATCTCAGGGAGGAGACGATTTGGATCCCATCCGGTAAGAGGTACTTACCCAAAAAAAAAAATCCGGTAAGAGGTTTTTACCATATATATATATATATATATATATATATATATATATATATATATATATATATATATATATATATATATATATATATATATCCGAAAAGAGGTGAAAATCGATTATTTATTACTTAAAGAGTGTTTCAGTGAACGAAGCTTCTGTTACTATAGAATCTAGGGAGGGACAAAATGTATACAGCCTTATCCCTATTAATTTATTTTTTAATGCTTGTATCCAGGAGATAAAATATAATGATCTCTAAGGAGAGGGAAAAAGACAAACAGAAACAAATATGAAAAATATTTTTAACATGTAAATTTTACGCCAAAATAAATGAAGCCTAAATACCCCTTTATTGGGAAATTAATCATCACTTTGGGATCTTTATCTAGGGGTGTCAAAATGAAGCCCACACCGAAATCGAACCAATCTGATTTTGTCGGATCAAATCGAAACCAAACCTTATTGCACACGATTTGGGTTGTGTTTTTAAAGCCTAGTGAAAAATCAGATCAGATCAATTGATAAGCCTGAACCAAATCAAACCAATAAAATTGAAACCGAATCAATCTAATAATAGACCAACAAGAGTCAATTAAGCCAACATTTTATACATGTAGGAAAACAACATCAAAACTGAATTAGCATGATAGAGCCCATTAATCCAACTTTTTTACTACATATACATATAGTAAACCAAAATCTAACCGATAGCAGGCCAATAAGAGTTCATTAAGCCAACCTGATGTCTATTAACTAATATGTACAATGTAACGCACCCCAGCCCAAATCTCTTCTTAGATATGTTTTGGACTAACCCTAAAAAGTCCAAGACTAACTTGACCCAAACCAAAATCAGCCCGAACCAACCCATGGACACTCTTTATCATTGTCGTTAAACATGAAAGCGATTGTCTGCGCGATTGTTTATGACCCATCGGCCCTTTCAATTTATGAGTGGGTTCATGGGCATGGGTTCTCTTGATATGATGGTTCGGCTCCATGGATGACGATTCTGAATAGAACCTTCGACAACATAAAAATAATAACAAGAAAGTGTTCTTATGCATTTATCCGTTTATGCCTTTGAGATCTAAAAGCACATTTAAGTTGGGTATGGTAATAATTCTGTTCTCAAAAAGTGTTTTTGACCGTTAAATATTTATTATGAGTGGATTGAGGTTTGGTAACTAGTGGCGATTTTGAAGGTGTAACATGAACAGCAGCAGCAAATAGTTATAGCTATAAATTTTTGTTAGAATTATGTGGTCCAACACAGGTTTTGAAATTGTAATTGTGTGATTTAATATAGATTTATTATATTGTTTTTATGTTTTTTTTTATATTTTTATTTTTATTTTGAGGTATATATACATGTAATATGTAGTTTCTATATTTTGTGGTTTATAAATTATTTATATGGTATCATTGTTTTTAGTCTATTATATTAATGGACTGATTTTGTAGATGATTATTTGAATAAATCACTTTGTAGTCCTCAACTTGACTGCATCTATCATGATGCACTACATACTTACATAGGCATTGATTGGACCATAATAGATTTTAAGGGTGCAAGTCAAAATTACTCAGACTATGAGAGACATGGAAACTAGTATATCGACGATCAGTGCACATATGGTCTGTGAAGCCCTTCATGAAAAGACCTCGTGTATGTTGAGTAGTGATTTTAGTGTTTAATGTTCCATTACCAATGACTTGACAATTATAAGAATGTATGCATACCTGCAAACTGTCAATTTCAATAAATTTATCTATGTTTGATTTTGTATCTAAATATTTTTATTTATAAATATAAAATATTATTTATTTTTATTTGTAAAATCGATGATATCTTTTGATTTTATGAAAAATGACAGTTTTGTATTTTTTATTCCAACTTATTATCTAGAGACACTTTTGGTAATTGTCAAAGTATATTAAGAGGCAATTTAGACATAATATTAGAAAACTAGTATCTCACTTAAGGTTGGACTTTATAACTGGTCATCTCTACCCTAAAGATATAAAAACATCTCAATGTCATACAAACAAAAAGAGAAAAAACTCAAAATATCAAGTTATGATATACCTGTCCAATTGGGGTAAATACCCAAATTGCTTATGACATCTTTGAATATTAAGTGACTTCACTATTTAGTCATTCAGAGTTCTTCAACAAAAAGGTAAAGTTTTTCAACAAAAGGTACTTTCAAATCGTTCAAAAAGCATGACACTCTTTTTAATTTTCTTGATTAAACTAGTGACATGACATTTGTTATAGATTTTTAGTTTTAATATGATATTAGAAATAATATTGAAATTTTTCTAAGATTTTTTTCCGATAACTCTTTAAAAGCCATGTTTTTTCTTTGTCACAATTGTTTGTAAATATAAAAAACAATTCCTTTTTGCGATAAAAAAAAAAATCCACACCGAGAACTTTCTAAACCAAAACTATTTTCAAAAAAAGAAACAGATCCATGTGTAAAACAATATGACGTACACAATTCGATAAGAACAAAAAAATCAATAAAAATACTTCCTAAATGTTGTTGATGGAATCCGTAAAGGAAAAATGAACAGTATGGAATACCTAATAAGACTTAAGAGGTCCTTTAAAATGGGGTTCCTGAGGTGTGATTAGTTGAATACATTCTCAATGGCTCCAAGAACGTGCATTAGTCGCAACTGGCTGATAAAATAGTGGTAAAGGAGGAAAAGGGAAGATGCCCAACAGAAAGACGAAACTTTATTATTTAATCTCTTCTTATTATCTATTTTCCTTTTCGGGTTACACATATATATATATATATACTCTACAGATCATGAATCTTTCCCTTTTAGGTCAGATGGTTCCTGACAGCCACCGTTTGTGATTTAACTATTTAGGATATAGTAGGCCAGCAGACCTACGACTCCCTAGCACGGGCCATTACATCATGTCAGCCACCTTTCGACCCCTTCAGGTTACTTTTCGACCCCCTTAGTGGGCCAGGTTTTTTGGGGCCTTAAAACATTGTCTCTGTCATGGTTCTTGTTCCAAGTAATATTTCGTTTTTTCGTCGATTCGAATCGAGATCTTTCGAATCGACGGGTCAGATCAATGTATTTTTCATTAATGGTTATTGTCGGCATTTATGGCCATTAATAGCGATCCATTAATGACCCAGCTACCCCTGTCTATTCGTCGCATTCTGTCTGTGTCAGACCAGAGGGGTCGAACTTAGACATCCTTTAATATTTACCATAATACATTTCTTTTCAGCATCCTGGATGAACGCCACGTGTTCACTTTCTGTGATTGGGTTGGCTTCGGGTATTTTCCCCCAACATTAAAAGTGTTACCAAACCCCTTAGACGAGGCATAATTTTTATTTATTTTTATTTTTTTATAAAGGTTTCTAAAATATTTATCAAAAAAGAAAATCTCTAATATAGTGTTTGGAACTAGTAAAATGACGATCTTATCTTCAACGGCAATGAGGTTTAAAAGCAAATGACAAACGTGTACAATCTAAGGAAAAAGGACTCTAACATTTTTCGGACCCACGGCTATGTTTTTGAATCAAAATCGTAGATAAGCAAATATGACCGTTGCTCCAACGTTCCGAAATCCAAAATTTAAAACCCAGCTCCTCAAATGTACCTCTCCACCGCCAAATGAAATATTCGTCTCTTTATCCATTTCCCTAGCTTGCTTTATATTTTTCACAAAAAGTGG
Organism: Protea cynaroides; assembly: GCA_028583415.1. Lineage (NCBI taxonomy): Eukaryota > Viridiplantae > Streptophyta > Magnoliopsida > Proteales > Proteaceae > Protea > Protea cynaroides. The sequence continues at coordinate 8,842,638 of CM053273.1, forward strand.
AGAATCATCCATGATGGGTTTTGTTCTTCCTGCAAAGTCCACAGCTCTGGAAAAGCCAAATTCGTCAAGCGGCTCTGGTGAATTCCTCTGCTGGGATCTTTCTTAACCGGAAACATCATCATAAGTCAAGCCTCGATTATGTTCTGAGGTATTTCTTGAATTTCTTTAGGTTCTTCCCACTTTTTCTCTCCATAACTTTCCTCTGTAATTTTTGTTGTGTTTCTTGTTGAATTTGTGTCAACTCCTGATTCCCTGAGTTCTCCTGGTAATTATTTCCCACCTTGATTGTTTTTAATCTGCTAGAAAACAACCGAATACCCTTATTTTGGTTCTTTGTCAATCTTGGAAGATCATGGCGGCGTTGGCTCCTGGAATTCTATTGAAGCTCCTCAATGGAATGAATTCGGGGCTTAAACCTACGGGTGAGCATAGGAGCTCACTTTTGCAGGTGACAGACATAGTACCAGCAGATCTCGATGAGAAGAATCTCTGGCCTAAACAGGGTTTTTACATAAAGGTCTCTGATTCTTCACATTCAATCTATGCCAGTCTACCTTTTGAACAAGATGATCTTGTCCTCAGCAACAAAATGCAGCTTGGTCAGTTCATCTACGTTGACAGATTGGAACCGGGGTCCCCTGTTCCAATCATCAAAGGGACAAAGCCTCTTCCTGGTAGACACCCTTTGGTAGGCACTCCAGAGCCGATAACGAGTCTTAGAGACAAAGCAGACAAATCTGAACAGAGAACCCTTAATTACAAACTCTCTGTTCACAGAAGAGGTTCTTGGGATAGTTCAGCTGATGTTGCTTCATCTTCCCCTTCTGTCATGAAACCGACCCCTTTGAACTTTGATCAGACAACCCCCAAAAAAGAGAGGCCAAGTCCAATGAGAACTATGGGAAATTTTCCAAATTCTCCACTGATCAGAGGGAGAATGATTAAAGATGGAAATTCAGGCATGGTTTTCAGATCTACAGTAGGTGGGCTTTTTTCTAAGATGTCGGATGCAAGGGGAGAAAGCCCTGTCTCAGTCAGAAAGAGCTGTGTCACCCCTTCTTCTGTGTCGAAAATTACAAGGAGCAAGAGTGTATGTGAACGAGAGCCAAGGATCCCCAAAAGTCCCTTCAACAACACTGTAGGTACATTTTTCCTCTTGACTGTTTTTGTTAAAATGCTGGGAGTTAAGAGTTATTTCATGGGCTACCCCCCTTTATTTAATGATTTTTCTTTAGACATTGAAGGAATCCCAGTTAATTTTTGTTTTTGTTTTGGAGAGGAGCTAAATTTTTACATTTTCTATCTGCTTGCTCCAGGAAAAGAAGAGTTCAACACCCCCTCCCAGATTAAGAAATGCAAGAGTAGAGACCTCTTTCAATCAGGCTGGGGAAGAACAGAACAAATTACATTCAAATGGGACTTTCCAACAGCAATCTCAGTCTGGTAATCAGAACTCCAAGCTTGGTAGCAGTCTGTCCATGTCTTTACCAGGGAAACTTTGTGTTCTTGGAAAGGTAACTTCATAAGTTGAGATCTTTTGAGCATTGCTATTTAAAAAAATAAACCATTTCAGAATCAATTTTGAACTTTTCACATGATAGGAAGCCATTCAGCAGAGAGAAACAGCTCAGAAGCTTGCTCTTCAAGCACTAAGAGATGCCACTGCAACTGAAAGTGTAGTAAGAGCTCTCAGGTACTGAGGCCGTTAACATTTCCTACCTTCATGATTGTTTTGAATTTATAGAGGATTAATGAGGTTCCTATTTTTTTTTCTTCCTACAGGATGTTTTCAGACTTGGCAAAAAAAGCAAAACCAGATGCTCCAGCTAACTGTTTTGATCAGTTTCTGGAGTTTCATCACCAAATCATACAAGCAGTGACTGACATGGAATCAATTCAAGCTGCTACATGTAATGAAATGGATGAAACCCCAACGGCTAAGCAGACAGGACGGATGAAAAAACAAGCTGAAGAAGATTCCAACATCTTACATGAAAATAACTCGATAGACCAAAACAGGCAGTCAGATTTAAATTCATCCAAGAGAAGATCAGCATTATATAAATCAATTGCAGCGATGCCTGAAAGAAGCGATGTCAAGACAACCCCTGGGAAGCCACTGAGATCATACTTGAACCAGAAAACTTCTTCGGAAAGTATAAATGGATCCACCCCAACTGGAAAATTTCGCTCTAGAGCTACCTCAGAGAATGATGAGAATAAGGAACCAGCCCCTTGCAGCAACTACAATAATACAATCAAATTGGGAAAACAGATTGAAACAGAAGCTGGAAATTGGTTTATGGACTTCTTAGAGAAAGCGCTGGAAACAGGTCTGAAGAAATCAAGAGCAATGGCAGATAATGATGGGAGGAAAGTATCACAATCCCTTATACTCAAGGTTATCAACTGGGTGGAAGTTGAACAGTGTGATAGCAGCAAGAGGCCAGTTCATGGTAAAGCAGCACAAATAGCCAGGAAGTTGAGAATCAAGATGAAGAATCCTTAAATAGTAGTAGTACTCAATTGATTAATCAGATGTAATGATTTTATTCCAATTAATATCCGTTACTAATGAAACTTTGTATGCTTGGTGTTTTGTGAACGAGCTCATACCATGAAATAATATAATTTTTACACGGGATGTTAAGTGCTCTTGCTTTCTTGTTATGGTAGGATGCTTCTCAAATGGGCTTAGTAATTCCCATGGAAATAGAATCTAGATTTCCCAAGGGAGAGAATATTTTGATCAGAAGCTATTTTAATTAATGCAATCATACAAGCTATTTTGGGGTGAGGAAATAGAGTCAAGTTTAAATAAGGATAAACCAGTCCTTGTATGTATTGATGAAATAACACATTACCATCTGCATTTCTAACTACTACCATGTCAAAAGCAGATGGTTTTGGTAAATCAGAGCTTTATTTAGGTATTTCCATGATGAGCAACAAAAATGAAAGAAATAAGACCCCTGTGATTTTCCAAGCTTCATACTAAAAAACAGAACGTGCAGGAACGTTTAGCTTTGCAAAGTGGCAATTGGAAGATCTTCAGATAAAGAGGATGATGATGAGGAGATTATATGAATCCATTATCTTATTCCAAATAATTGGATCACACTTAGACACCGTCCAACCGCAGGAGATGATATGAATCCACTATTTTACTCTAGGAAATACTATTCACTATGCCACAATGTCGACGGTCCCACGCACCATTGAGGATGTCACACCCCAATTATAGTCGAACCAGAAGTGTGAATGAACCATCAATGAATCAATAGTTCAAACCAGGATCACATAGGACCGTGTCAAGAATCAAACCATTACATCCAACCACAATCAGAGATAATAATAAATAACGAAAATCTTTATTAATAATGAACTGAGAACTAAATGATAAATAAGTAAGTAATTCCAGTTATCTCAATGTGTATCAAAACATAAAGTAATAATCCATTACAAGTATCATAATCCCAAAGAATAAATTTGAGCTACCCCCATAATAGTTTCAAAACATCACCTACCACCCATACGTTTCAAAAAAACATCAACTACACCCAAGTAACTGCGTTGGACATGATGATGTTTAGCCTTTACCAAAGTTGAGCAACTGCGCGGCGAGCATTGCAAGATCTTTGAGCTGAGTATTCGGTCGGAGAAATGAGGAGAGAGAGTGTCGGTGGGGGGGGTAGGAGGGGGTGTCACGGGGGGGCAGGGATGTGGTAACTTTGCTTATGTGTTCTACAAGGTTCTACATGTGTTTCAAATGACTTACAATGAGTTAAACGGGATATTACACTGATTTTGATGAGAGAGAGTATTTGTGGACCCCATTGGTGATGTGGCCGAGTTTCTGATGATGCGGCCGAGTTTCTGATGATGCGCCAGTGTTCTTGAAGTTTTTCTGATCATGTTCATGTTTCTCATGTTTCTGGTGTTGTGACATTGAAGAGAGAAATTCAAGAGAGAGAAAGAAGAGAGAGAATCAGAAGAGAGAGAAAGAGGAGAGAGAAAAAATGTGAGTGGGACCCACAGGTATGGTGGCAAGGTGACATGCCAACACGGCAGCCCACGACACTTGGCATGCATGCACACAAAGTTTCGGGTTCAAATTCCAAGGTTTGACAGAGTTTTAACTTTGGGTCTATTTTTTGGTGGGTCCCACAGAAGGTTCATGGAAATCCGACAGTGGAAAGATGTAGAGCATCGAGTTATCTTTCCAACGCAACTTGAATCACTCAATTTCGACGTCGGATGAGAGAGATATCGCAGTTCCGTCGGATCGCTCGAAAAAGTGATTTCACAAATTGTTTAGGGGCAATTTCGGTATTTCATAAGTTATTTAAGGGCATTTTCGGCAAGTAACAAAGAAGAAGATCCGATATCAGTGGCCAAGAGAGAGCCACGCTTCTCAGATTCTAATCTGATGGACCAGATTGAGGCGGGCTAAGGTGTAGTGCGACGATCGCATCTTGATGCTCCCGCAACCCTTCGGATTGGGCGGATGCAGCTTATTATAATGCTATTTGTTGCATGGAATACTAACCTGATTCCGTGTAGCGCAGGTGCAGGTTATATAAGGAAAGATTCTCTTTCCTTATCCGAGATTAGCCAATCTTCAAACTGCCATAACTTCTTCATCCGAGCTCCAAATCGGTCCGTTCAAATTGCAGCATTCATATTTTTCGATGCCCTATCTATTGGGCGCCGTTGGGAGTCGTGAAAAGGAAGAGAAAAATTAAAAAGAGCATTTTGAAGGTAGAGAGAAGGTTTTCTAGGGTTTCGTGCCCTGTGGGAGTGATCAATCACCAACTACCTCTTCTTTGTGCATCAATAAAGTGCTAAATCCCTATGAGAGGTCAGTAGAGCTTTTATTTTCACATTCATGGTGATTATGGGTTGTGTGAAAGAGATTGGAACCCTGTCGATGAGGTGTGCTATTGTATGCTAGCGTAGGGTGAAAATTATTGAATACCTAGCTAGTGGGGGAAAAATTGTAAAGGCATAATTATAAGCCTAAAAAAATTGTGACTTGCTCTCGTGGGTGCGAGTTAAGCGTGGTGTGTTCAGTGGGTGCTGGACACTGGCTGTTAAGCCTGAATCTTGGCGTTGGTGCGCCCTCTCAGTTTTATGCTGGGAAAACCTAGGGTTAATATCCTTGTCTTGTTAGAGACTAAAAGCTGAGTGTTGAGTAAATACGGAGCCCGTTGGGCATTACTCCGTGGAGTAGCCATCACACACTGTGTTGGTGAACCACGTAATATCTCTGTGTTCATTGTGTTTATTTTCTATTATATTTTGGAGTGCGTGGAATGACTTGCGGGATGGGTGTGCAAATCTGGTAGACCCGGCCACCGAGTGGTAGCGAGGTAGATTTGCATACGCTTTGTGTGTGTAAAAGAATATATCTCCATCGCTCGGGCCAGCGAATTAATCGAGAGAAAAATTTCGCATAATCGATTCACCCCCTCAGTGTCATATCAAGTTCATCAGTAACTGACGGAAGTGACGGAAATGAATGATAGACCGTTTTAGCCTTTATCTCCTAAAGTTGAAGCAAGGAGCAATGACGCAGCGGCGACAGTCCCTATTGCAAGATCTTTTGAGCTATCGAAAATGCGTAAATCAGAGGAGGCACAAAACTTGAATCTACAACGAACAAAGAAACAATTAATTTTTTCTGATCATCTGGAAAAGCTGAATTAGTGAATAGCAGAGAAGACAACTAAAACAACTTACATAGGCCAATAATAGGAGGAAGATTAGCGAGCTTAGCATAACTAATCCCTTGAGGAATTGCAAGACTAGCGATGGTGATACCAGCAAGGAGATCGTAGCGGAAGAGACGTAAGTTGTATTTGGGAAGCCATTCGATGATCGTGATAAAGTATTGAAGGGCCTCCTTGGTCCGATTAAGCGGATTTGGTTCACTTTTGAATTGGCGGAAAGGATCGTCGGGGAAGAATGTCTCTATCAGATCGGATTTGAAAGACATGAAAAAGCTTCTTGGCCTTGGGAAGTTCACCTTCTGGATAACATCAGTCTCGCTTGAGCCAGTCATGGTTGAATGGCTTCACTCCTTCACAGAGGGAGAAGGAACAGAGAAGATATCGATGGTGATACCAGCAAGGAGATCGTAGCGGAAGAGACGTAAGTTGTATTTGGGAAGCCATTCGATGATCGTGATGAAGTATTGAAGGACCTCCTTGGTCCGATTAAGCGGATTTGGTTCACTTTTGAATTGGCGGAAAGGATCGTCGGGGAAGAATGTCTCTTTCAGATCGGATTTGAAAGACGTGAAAAAGCTTCTTGGCCTTGGGAAGTTCACCTTCTGGATAACATCAGTCTCGCTTGAGCCAGTCATGGCTGAATGGCTTCACTCCTTCACAGAGGGAGAAGGAACAGAGAGGATACTGATACCCTGTCCGGTGTTTCTGCTAGAAAGTTGTAGGAATGGTAAATGATGATACTGATACCCTGATTGAGAGTAGAGCATACCTTCAAACATGGCTCCAGCTCGTAGGTGATGGGGAAGAAGACCACCGCATCGTCGTCGGTGGAGACTATCGAAGGAAGTTTCTTTCCTCTGATTTCTTCCGTTGAAGTCGGGCTTAGGTTTAGGTTTAGTTTTCATTTTCTTTTTTATTTATTTATTTTGCTAAGAGGGTTAGTTAAGTGAGTGAGGGTAAAAAAGTCTTTTAACTTATCTATTAGGGTATTATAGTCCATTTCACTTTCTTTTTTGATGACATCAGCAACTAACGAGATTGGTTTAACGGAATGGACCTATTTGATTAACGGTGGTAAATGTTTGGGTGGTAGTTGATGTTTTTTGAAACGTATGGGTGGTAGGTGATGTTTCGAAACTATTTTGGGGGGTAGCTGAAATTTATTCTAATCCCAAACTGTAAATTAAAACCCTAAGAGTAAACGCAATAGAAACACTAGCATGACGAGTAATGCTCGTTCTCCATTGGCTTCACATCCATGGCTGCCACGTATCCATATGATAGCATATTGATATAGTCTTCAACTGTAACACCTACATCATCAGCTAAAAAGAAAACGTATACGTGGGATGAGCTCACAACTTAGCATAATGAGAAACAAAACATGTAGCAAGCAATATGCATGATGTAGCATTCAATTCTTTGGTCTGGTTTAAGTTTGCAATTTGTTATGATAAGGATAGGCTACAACCACACCTCCATACATGAGAGTGTGAGCACACCCAATGGTCAGACACCCACCAAAATCGTCGTCGTCCCACAACACTCACTACAAGATAGAGATAGAACTAGAGCCTAACGGATCACACACCGCCAGCACCCCAGCTGATACCCTATCCCATACCAATACGTATACCCCTAATGGCGAGGGCTTACAAACTGGGTTCGTCACTAACCAATCCTAGATGTCATCAAAGTGTATCCAAAGCCTTACTCCACTATCCTTCAATACGGCACAGAGATAGAGCTAAAGTCCCCTGGCAGAGCTACGGCCCACACCGCGAGCACCCACCCTGATATCCTACGACATACTAAGTCATCTAAAGTAACAATGATACGACGATGTTAGTGTAGTGAATGGTTTAAGGCTACAACCTCTCCCCACTCAACACATCAACCACCCACAAACACATGCCTATCCTCATCATCATCAGTATACAAAAATAATTAAATATGCATGAACAAAATATAGTAGATATTAGATGACATGTTATATGCACAATACAGAACACAACAACAAGCAATAAGACGGGGTAGTTTATTATTAACCAATTAGTTTAGGTCTTGTCCCTCACCTGTTGAGTGACGTTGAATTCTTTCACAAGCTTTGAATACTATCTTGGATTGATCATAAACCCTCACCTGTTTAGTTTAAGTCTTGTCCCTCACTTGTTGGCTAATGTTGAATTCTTTCCCAAGCTTTGAAAACTATCTTAGATTGATTGTAAACCCTAAACAATGTTAAAGTTAAATTAGAGTTGAATTCCGACAAAATTCCCGTACACAGACTGACTGTCCGGACTGGCAATTTAAGCCTTCCAGACATTGTCCAGTCAATTGTCCGACACTATATATATGCGACCAAACAACCTAACGGACAAACCTGACATGCTACCCGAGAGTATCCGGTAGCTTGTCTGGTCCCCTATTGGGTGCTTCAGGACAACTCCAGGGCATCCTTCAGGCTATCTTCCAATCTGTCCTCTTCAAGGTTGATTCTTAGGCTTTTTTTAGGGTTCATCCTACACTGTTTTAATGTCAAGAACACTTTACCATTAGGGTTTCAAAAACACTTGATCATTATAACCCTAAATCTACAACCCTAACGATAGTGAAATCAGACCACCACCTCTAACGGTTGTGAGTCTAACCTCACACACATTCTAACCTACTTACAGTAACGAGAGGACTTACTGTTGGTTTCTTGATGAAGATTGCTAGAAACTAACGGTGAGTTCTTCTTCTTTTCTCCTTCTTCCTTCTTCAGAGCTTTCTTCTTCTCCCATCCTTCTTCTCAACTCTCTCTCTCTCTCTTAGTTCTAGGGTTTGTGAATAATCAAAAAAGTGAGAGAGAGTGATGGGACGTTCTCCATATAGAGTCCTCTCTCAATTAGAAGAGTAGTCCCATTCGAAGTCCTGTTCTGAGTTTGACTGGTCGACTGTCCCATCGACTAACACGAGGACCGGACAATTGACTTTGTCCGACCGAACAACTCAAGTTGAACAGTTTGCCATACCTGGTTCGTGGTTCCTTCATCTGATTGGTTCGTCCGACCCGGTTATGATGGAAAAACCTATTATGACATGTTAACAAGGTTAGACCGGGTTAGTGGAATGCTGGTCTTAAAAAGGAAGTGACTGGGGATGGGAGCTTTTACTAATATAATCGTTATGTTGTATTTCTCTTTTGTTTTTCCGTCGCTATTGTTCATGTTGCATAGATATTCCTTACAATATTTGAATGTGACGGTAGCTATCTAGAGAGGAGGGTGAGTCCATGGATATTCATTTTTTGGCCCACACCGTGTCCCCCGAACCGAATCAACCTACACCGTTCACCGTTCAAGGGTGTAGTTCGACAGTCGCACCGACCGATTACGGAACAAACCTGACACTGACCGATTACGATCAAAATTCTTCTAATCTTTCCCTATCTCCATCTCCCCCTTAAGTGGTCTTTTGAAGTAGAAGACACTTGATGAGAAGATTGGACGGAGCTTGATGTGATTGCACTGATGACACTAGATAATAAAGACTTATAAGATAGGTTAAATAAAAAATTTCTCTTCAATATTTTCGATGGCTCGTCTGTTTGACCGTTAGATTTAAAAACAATATATGAATCAAGAATGAATATTGAAATGAAATAGTTTTTGGTTTTGGATTTTGATCATTAAATGTATTGAATAGTATCCGAGAATATGTGCCTTTATATTGTTTTAGGGGGGAAGCGAGCCGGGGGGGGGGGCTGGCCTGAACAGTTGGTAAGATTGAATCGATTACCATAGATTCGAGTAGCATAAGAATGATTATAAACCAATTGGTTTGCATCATTGTAGTCCGTTTATAGATCGATCAAGAACAGTGGTTATCATGGGGACGATTGGAACCGATGGATGAATACGAAGCGGGTCCTCAGCTATAATAATAAACACGTGTGAATTTATTAAAGAGTAGCATCGCAATCCAGACGTTCTCAAAAGCCCTTGAATCGAACCTTCTTCACATTTCACGGCAAACCCGGCGGAGCAGTAAAAGAAATGGCTTCGGAGATCTTGCGAGGACGCCGAAGGAGAACGAAGACCAGTTTTTGAATCACTCCACTTCATCTTCGAGATCGATTGGACAGGTTGGTTTAATCGATTCTTAGCTTTTCTTTTGTGGGATTTCATCTTTGTCCGCTGTCCAAACGATGTAGCTTCTGATAATGGCTTCGCCGCTACTTATTTGATATGCTTTCATATCCCTTGATTACATTTGCTAAATTATTAAACGAGTTTCTCTTTTCGTTAGCACAATTACAGGGCTTAAAATTCTAACCCAGGCTTAAGGCTTCTAACGATTAGTACCATTTGTTTTGTTTTCTTCATGGTGAGCTTGTGATTTTTGGGCGTGATGACGTTCTTGGGATTGATTTTTGTTATATAAGTTTACTGACTTCGTCTGCAACTGTTCTCTTTATTTAAGCATCCGTGGGCTGGATTTTCGTTGATACTGCATGAGCTAGTGTTTGAATTTTTATTTAATTAAGCAATTAGCTCTTTGTGAGCCACTATTTGGTTCTTGGTAGGCATATATGGCTTCTTAACGAGCCAAAATGCTTGTTCAGATTAAACGGCAAGTGTTGGAATTTCTATGTAGGGAAGCAGTCATGCCAGACTTGATGGTAATCGCTTGAATTTTGTCTACCAGTGTAATTTTGCTTATGCGAGCTAGGCCTTTTGTTTTCAGTGAGGATGCATGCTTTTATTTGGATTAGGTATGTGTGAGCAAGAAGCTCTGATAACATTTTTGGCTTTCAAACTCTTTCTGCTCCATTGCTTATGTCCTTACTTCATTTCTTGGTTCTAGCTTAATTTTCGCACCAGAGTTTTTCCCTCGTTTTACAGTGGAAATAGTAGCATTTTTCTTGAACTTCTCTCTAACCTTGAACGTATTTCTTAGACATACATATCAATGGATCTTTTCTTTTAAAAGGTTAACAAGGCTCGGCCTAAATTGTTGCAAGCATAACTGTCCTTTGTTGTATACATGATTGCATACTTGCTTTTGCTTGTCTGTTAATCTTACAAATTTTCCTTCCTTTTGATGTTTTTATTCCTTATTTTTCAGGTATAAGAGCTCAAGCCCTTTTCCCACATTCATAGCTTCTGACATTTATTGATCTTGGTGGAGCAGCTATGGATTTGATCCAAAGCTATGCAGCAAAAAGTGATGATGAGGAAGAACAAAACCCTACGTCAACCTCATCTGCTCCTTCGTCACCAGACTCATCTCCTCCTCGAATTTCTTTACCTTCAAAAACCTCAGCTCCAAAGGTAGATGACACCATGCTTGCCCTCACAGTTGCCAACACAAATCGAACCCTCCACAAACCGATTGATCCATCTCAGCACATTGTAGGTTTCAACCCTACATATGACCAGCTCTGGGCTCCAATATATGGTCCTGCTCATCCCTATGCAAAGGACGGTATTGCCCAGGGCATGAGAAATCACAAGTTAGGATTCGTGGAGAACGCAGCAGTAGAACCATTCATCTTCGATGAACAGTATAATACCTTTCACAAATATGGATATGCTGCAGACCCTTCAGCATCAGCGGGGAACAATTATGTTGGTGATTTGGAGACCTTGCAGAAAAATGATGGCGTTTCTGTTTATAATATTCCGCAGTGTGAACAGAAGAAGAGAAAGCTTGAGAGAAAGAAAGAATTAAAGGAGAATGAGGAGCTTGATAATTCAGGTGGTGATGTTGATATGACTGAGATAGACAACCCCGCTTCAGAAGAGTGGCTAAAGAAGAACCGGAAGAGCCCATGGGCTGGGAAGAAGGAAGGATTGCAGACCGAACTGACGGAAGAGCAGAAGAAGTATGCAGAGGAGCATGCAGAGAAGAAGGCTGAGAAGGAGAGGGGTGGAGGAGGTGATAAGACTGAACATGTCACAGATAAGAGTACTTTTCATGGGAAGGAGGAACATGACTACCAGGGTAGGTCCTGGATTGCTCCTCCAAAAGATGCCAAGGCCACGAACGATCATTGTTATATACCAAAGCGGTGGGTCCACACATGGAGTGGGCACACAAAAGGTGTATCGGCTATTAGGTTCTTTCCAAAGCATGGGCATCTGCTCCTCTCAGCAGGAATGGACAACAAAGTTAAGATTTGGGATGTTTTCAACTCAGGAAAGTGCATGCGGACATACATGGGCCATTCAAAGGCTGTACGTGACATCTCCTTCTCAAATGATGGGACAAAATTTTTGAGTGCTGGTTACGATAAAAACATCAAATATTGGGATACAGAGACTGGGAAGGTAATCTCAACATTTTCTACTGGGAAGATCCCCTATGTTGTTAAGCTCAACCCAGATGATGATAAGCAGAACATCCTCCTGGCTGGAATGAGTGATAAGAAGATTGTCCAGTGGGATATGAACACTGGACAGATTACCCAAGAGTATGATCAACATTTGGGTGCGGTAAATACTATTACATTTGTGGACAATAACAGGAGGTTTGTGACATCAAGTGATGATAAATCCCTCCGTGTGTGGGAATTTGGAATTCCTGTCGTAATTAAGTACATCAGTGAGCCTCACATGCATTCCATGCCATCAATTTCCCTTCATCCTAATTCGAATTGGCTTGCAGCTCAGAGTTTGGACAATCAGATTCTTATCTACAGCACAAGGGAGAGGTTTCAGCTGAACAAGAAAAAGAGATTTGCAGGACACATAGCGGCTGGTTATGCCTGCCAAGTCAATTTCTCGCCCGATGGACGGTTTGTCATGTCAGGGGATGGTGAAGGCAAATGCTGGTTTTGGGACTGGAAAAGCTGCAAAGTCTTCAGAACTCTAAAGTGTCACGAGGGTGTATGTATTGGCTGTGAGTGGCATCCACTGGAGCAAAGCAAAGTGGCAACCTGTGGCTGGGATGGCATGATTAAGTACTGGTAAGAATTCTATTCTTAAAATGGAAGGGCAAAACCTCTTACCTATGACATAACAACTAACTTGTTTCTAACCTTCTGTTTTTTTAGCTAGCTACTTGTATTATTTGTCTGCTTGCTGTAGTAACAAGAGTGTTCAACAGTCTATTTCCAACATTTCTGTTCCATGTGTGCTGGTCTGCTTCATATCTAGTGTCAACTATTTTGACTGCTTGATTATGAATATTGAAACTCAAAACTCTTGACTATCCTTTACCCAAACTACGTGGGAGTCAAGTACATGAATGTTTAAATGGAATCTTGTTCAAAATGTTCGGTGAAGAGTCTTTATGGCAGCTTCCTACATGGCACAACCCTTCCAAGTCCTGTCTTATGACCTGCAGTAGAAAAGCACTGGACGGCTACAAATTTATTGTGAAACATTGACCAAAATTGATGCAAACCTAAAGGTAAGCAAGCCAAGATTGAAGACTGGTAGAGAATAGAGATAGGTACTAGAGTCCTACTAGTAGATAACCTTGGCAAGCTAGAGTCCCACTAGTGCCCAGACATAGGAGTCCCACCTAGGCACTCTTGTTTCTCACAGGCACACTTAATTCTTACTAGTAAGTTCTCAAAGAGAGGATTTTCACAAAGTTCTGGATGCTATAGTAACAATCCATAATTCCATTATATAAGGAAGGGGAAGGTTTAACAGCCCTTTGGTTACATCAACTTGAATTAAATGGACTGTTGGAATTCCAAGACTAAATGGAATTCCCAACATCTAGAAACTAAAACACATTCATTGATAACAAATCCTAGACCTAGGAAACAAAACAAGACAGAAAAAACAATTCCAAGACATAGAAAACTATTTCCAAGAAATGGGGAACTACAAACAAGACTTTGAAAATAAAAACATTAATGCTGTCTTGGAAAGTAAAACCCACTATATTAATTCACCTAGGAAAGTAAACTCCACTAATGACTCTTAGACTTTAAAATGACTCTTAGGGGGTGTTTGGTAACACTCCAGAAGTTGGATTCTGACTTCTGGAGCATAAATGGAGTAGAAGCTTGTTTGGTAACCCGGTTCAGACTTCTGGAGAATCCATGAGTGAACCGGCTCCAAATGAGCTCTACAATCCAATTTTTTGGAGCATCAAATAGATGCTTTTCGACTTCAGAGCACAATTTTGGAGTAAAAATCACCCCACACCACTACTACCACCAACTACCACTACCACCACCACAACCCACCAGCCACCAACCACCACCCACCACTGCCACCACCCTCCACCACCCACTGCCTCCACCACCACCACCACCACCACACTGCCACCACCCACCGCCACCTACCATCGCCACCACCACCAGTCACCGTCACCAACCACCGCCACCTACCATCGCCACCACCACCAGCCACCAACCACCGCCACCACCACCACCACCACCACCACCCACCACCACCGCCACCGCCACCACCACCACCACTCCCCGTCGCCATCACCACCAACCACCCACCACCGCTACCACCATCCACTACCACCCACTGCCACCTACTATTGCCACCACCACCAGCCACCAACCACCACCACCACCACCCCCACCACCACAAACTATCACCCACCACCACCCCCCGTCGCCACCACCACCAACCACCCACCACCACCATCCACCACCAACCACCGCCACCTGCCATCGCCACCACCACCAGCCACCAACCACCGCCACCCACCACCTCCACCAACTATCACCCACCACCACCGCCACCCACCCACCACCACCGCCACCACCCTCCACCACCACCACCCACCCACCGCCACTCTTCACCACCACCTCCCACCCACCACCACCATCACCAACCATCACCATTCACCACTAGTGCCACCACCCACCAACACCATTTTGGAGTTCATGACTAAATTAGGTTAACAATCATGTTTCTACTCCTATATACTCCTGAATCCTTTTGAAGTTGGAGTAGAAATTTGAACCAGAAGTAAGAATCCCATAGTTGAAGTTTTAACAAACAGCCCCTTAGACTTCACTAATGACTCTTAAACTTCTAAATTCGTATGGACCACTTATCACCCATATTTGAGCTTTCAAAAGAGGCTCAATACAAAGGAAAACATAACAATTCCTAGCCCATAACCCATATAACCCAATAGGCTACTTATTAACCCATTAGACTAGGCTTTGGGCTTAATTTGGGCTGGTTCCAACATGAATACTTATGGTGGAATCTATCTACATACAAAATACTACAATAGAGTAAATTGAAACTGAAACTGTTACTGTTATGAGTAGTCTCACACAATTAGTTGAAACAACTTCATGAAGAATCTTGCTTCATAGCATGGGCTTCGGGATCATGTGGTGAAACTGGATTAGGTTTATATTCCTATGGCCTCCTTTGCTTTTTGTCTAGTCATCAGATGGTAGGATGTTATAAATGGATAGGATCATAGATGGGTCTCTTAAGGACCAAAAACATGGAATTAAGGTATGATGATGATTCAGGTTTGTCTTAAAAGATAAATACTGCTTGAATTTACAAAAATGAATTTATTTTGCTACATCATAGCCGTGAATCCCGTGAATCAGGATTCATGTTGATTTCCACATATATCTTGGTGGTTTACCTTTGTCTTTGCCAATAGGTGTTGTCTCTGCCAATTATATTGACTTGGATAAATAGTGGATGTGATTTGCTTTCCTTATTGCTTGACAACTGATGATTAACCTCCATCAAGCCCCTCTTCAACAATTCTTATTAGCGACCTCACCCACACTGATTTTTGTATCTAATCTATTTGGGCTAGCAATGATGTCTAATGTAAATTTCAGCTGATGGTTCTCTCACATGTCATAAATGCATGATAATCACTGATCGTGCTTCACCCCTGAGGACCCTGAGGATTAGCATCAGTGCATCACAATAAAATGCCATAATTAAATTCATGCATATATTCTGAAAGATCTTCAACTCAGATTGAGGATATTTATGTTTAATGTTTGAATCTTCTCCATTTTAAAGGAAATACCTTCTTTGTGAGAGAATGTTAGATTCCACTGAGGTATTACTTGATGACTATTGATTGCTGATTTTCTCCTCTCACTTGCAGGGATTAGCCAATTTCAAGTGATATGCTGCGAGGCCCCTGTATCAGTAGATTAACTTCATCCTGGACAATCCAATAGGATAAGAGAGGGAGAAGAAAGTTATATCAGATTATATTCTCTTCGCGGCCAAAGTTATTGTGAGAATGGTAGCATCATCAAGTAAGTTAATGATAATGTATCAGCTTTAGCTAAAAAAAAATTGATGATGTATCTATCATCTTCCTAACTAATTCCAGGCTCTCTGATTCACTTTTTTTTTTTTTTTTTTAAGTTTCTCCTGTATTTCCCCCCTTGAAATTAGGTATCTTAAGTTCAATTCTCTCTCTCTCTCTCTCTCTCTCTCTCTCTCTCTCGGGTGGTCAGATACACTCAAGATTCTTAGACGCAACTAGGCGACAGGTGAGGATTTGTGTATGGCAAGTCCTCCAGTGAGAATTGGCAAAATTCTTACTTTTTGTCGTATTTGATGAGACGATCATGATTGGAACAATGTTTACAAGATGCATTTTTTGTTGGTATTTATGTTGTGCTTCTTGCTAAATTATGTTCTTAACTACGATTGATGGTGCCCCCCAAAAAAAAAAAAAAAAAATAAATAAATAAACCCCACCACCCTCCTTTCCTTTGTTTTTTTTTTTTTTTTCCCTCTCCTTTTTGGCTGGGTTTATATTTTAACCTTAAAAGGATCAACTGGTCCAGTTTTCAACATGTGGTTGCACAGAGGAAACACTGAATGTGAAGTTTGGGAGCTGGTGCTGGGGCTGGGAAGACTTGTTGATGGTGTTGCTCCAATGACCAGGAGAACCAAGGATATGGCTTTTGTCGGTAGCTGGCCACCTAGTGCACTGGATGGATTCAACCTCTGTAATTCTCCTATTATTTGTGGATATGCCTGAGTTGTTTGGAATTGGAATACTACCAAGCTTGCCTTGGTTCTCATAGATGGATTCTGTGAAGGGTGGTCTCATTGCAAGGTCCTAGTTGATGCGTCCGTTTCCTTGGCTCCTATCATATCATAGTTTTTGCGATATTGACAATTTTTGGTGGATGTGTGCATTGAAAGGTTTGTTTCCACGAGTATGAATGTGGGAAAAAAAATAATTTGGGTTTATGTGACATTAGTATCTGTGGGCCTTGGTGCAAAGGTAATTTGTTCCATTATGATATGGTGGTCATGGGTTCATCAAATATAGAAACAGCATCTTCGTGAAACGGATGTAAGGTTCCGTGCATAAGTTCCTCGTTGGACGTAGCAGTAGTGGAAATCTCGTGTACTGGTACGCCTTCATATGACATTAGTATTTGTTAAAGGTCAACATTTTCTTGATGCTATGTCTTACAATATGATTAGTTCGATTTGATGATTCTTGTCAAGCCAATAACTAAATAAATAGGAGATCCTATTGAATAGTTTGGTGCCAAATTTGACTGGCGACTCCTCATCCATTGGACTTGTGTTCATTTCTGTTGTGTTTTGGGAACAAAGTTGGCGGATCAATGATTTTTGTTTTAGTTTTCTAGCATTTGTTGTGTTGGGACTCTGGCATATCCAAGAATTGTTTTTGAGTTCTTTCTTGAGTAGAAATCGTTACTACAGACTGTTACGGTTGGAAATCGTTCCTGCAATCACAGAAGTTAAACAAGGGAGTTGGGCGACTAAGTTCCGGGTACACTTCAATGCCTAAGTCAGATTCCCAATGTAAACAGTCAGAAGATAATCGAAAGGTATCTCTAGTTTAAGGAGAGGGGAACGTAGAAAGAGTTTAAGCGTATGGGAGATGGAGTGGATCCTCATTTACCTTGGGGGGTCGTCCTCTATTTATAAGAGTAGGCAAGAAGTAAGGAGGTATCAGGATTGTAGGAAGTAGTTCGCCAATAGGACTGCCAGGTGTCGCTCTGAGGGACGCCCAAGTCATAGACTCCAGGTAGGAGTGGGAGACTGTAGCTAAGGAAGCTAAGTCGGTGAATAATAAGAGTGACATGTTACTATACGAGTGGTCATATGGCCGTGAAGGTCGGTATCGTATCGTATTAGGAGAAGGACTCCTACAACGTAATCTAGTCGCCTCAGAGTACCCAGTAGGATTATACCTCCAACCAGGAGACGTGTCCTAATAGGATTGTACATCCGCTCAGGAGACGTGACCGGATAGAAATATGACTATGAGCAGACAAGGCTGAGCACCACATTGTCCGATCTGATCGGTTTAGACGATTTTGGGTGCCACGAGTAAAATTTTCATTAGGTGATGTTTTTCCCCATAACACAGACTAAAGGGCAATCCAATGCTCTGCCGATCTTACAATTCCTTCTCGGAGTCCAAGCACATTTCGCACTATTGAACCCTCCTCCAAGGTTTGAAGCCCCTATTTAATGCCCCAAGAGATGATGAAGATCTCTGTAGTTTTGATGCAGGCCCTTATTATGTTATTTATTTATATGGTGTAAAGCTTTGATAAAAACCTGCAAATTGCTTTGGTTATTTCACTGATTTGGGATCTGAAATCGCAAATTCAGATCTAGGATTTTATGTTTCCAGATCTGAAATAGTCAGTTATTCAAGCACAAATGTTTTGTTGGTTTCGCTTATTAATGGAGATGAAATTGCCGGTCTCTGAGTCGAAGTACCTGGTCGTTTGGGTCTCTGAGGATTTGACGTTATTAAGGTTGATGTCCACTTGATTCCCTTTGGTATCCTTGAAATTTGTATTTTGGCTATTGACAGAATTTCGCCGTTAGAAGAGAAGAGGAGAAAGGAGAGGATTTGTTGTGTGGTCGAAGAGGTCAGAATATCGATCATGGAGGGATCCACCGGTAGAGGTGGAGTTGGTGAGGGCAAAAGCGAGGCCATAGACGGATTGCAGCGGGAGGGGGGAGGGGAGAGAGATGTTCGATGTAGTGGTGAATATGGGAAAAAAGGGCCTGGATCGTCTGCAACCCCTGCAATCGCATCCCACTGTTGTTGTGCATCAGGGCACGTCCAGACGCACTCTCAATGGCTGAATCCACATCCTCTTCTACCTGAGGTTTAGGAGGAAAGGCGGCGGCCTCATTAGATGGCCGACACTTGGGGTTCGGGTAAATCCAAGCCGGCTAGCTGAGTCGACAAGGGAGTGTCGGCTCAAATTCACCCGAACCTCGGCCATCTAACCGGACCGCCGCCTCTCCTTCCGAACCTTTGGGAGGAGAGGATTTGGATACTCAATGGCCGGACACCTTTTAGGAGATTGTTTGGAGAAGATCCTCTCCTGCATTCTTATGTGGTAGAGGTGATCTTGAGCATGGGGATGGCATCATCGGTCATGTAACCCGATACCCCCACAATGCTTAGGATCGAGCAGACGATTCCGTTCCCCCTTTTAGGAGATTGTTTGCATTGCAAAGGGTGATTGGGTGTGCAAAGGGTGATTGGGTGTTATACGGAATGAAAGTTACATTTTGG